>CM060906.1:360831698-362031698 GCA_030737815.1 Allium fistulosum
AGTGATTATTTACTCGTACCTACCATGGCCTAAGTGTAAATGTATGTATCTTGAGGAATACCAATAAATGCGTACATATATCTTATCTCATCTATTCAATGTATTAGTAGTACTACACATAACATCCTTAGTTGAGGAATATCTACCGCTAAAGAGTATGCAAATAATTTATTAATATATAAATGGTACATGACAACAATTATATTAAAGATTCATAATCTTTAATATACTTAATTGAGTGATATCGAGTTATGAAATAATGTATTTCCTATGAAATACCCTCATGATTTAAGCATCAGACATATTTGAAATTATAGTATACGTACTATACTTATGTATTTATTGCTTGAATCTATTTCGGGTTTCTTACCGTTTCATAATTTATATACATTAATATTATCTAAGTTTAATTTTTGTATAACATTTTATAATTTGATTAACTTATATATTTATCTTATGTATAATCTTAAATTATTTTTTTATTAATTTAATAGTATTTAATTAATTTAATTGATTGATTGATTAATATTTTAATAAAATTTTATTTTATTCAAATCAGACAATTTAAATTGAATATGTGCGCCATAACATCTATAGTCATACACATATATCTTATATACATGTATTATATTATTTATGAACTAACAATTAATTAATAAATTTAATAAAAGCAATTTTAATTAGTTATAATTAATTTTGAAAATTATACATATTATATATATATATAGTACCTTAACATTTCAAAAAAAATATTACATATATCCATATATATGTTATTTAATTTAATTAATTAGTTTTAATTAATTAATTATTTAATCAATCTAATTAATTATTAATAAATTTCAAAAATAAATATTTTATTTTCATACCAATTTTGAAATTTATTTTCTAACATGTATAAAGTTATTACTTTTTTAAAATTTAATCTTTTTAATTCAAAATATTATTTTTATTTATTTTAAATTTAAAATTTTATTTTAATTTCCAAATAGATTTTGAAAATTAGTCCAAGACCCAAAATCAATTTAGGCCTTTATATTGGGGATAACCTTTGGGCTTACCTCATCCTTTTCGGGCCAGGCCACTAGTCAGGTAGGGTCGGAGTACTTAACTACCCAAACACAATCTTAAACACTACTTTTCAAGACACCTTACTAAATGGGTAGGCTTAATAAGTTGGCCTTAATACTGCTAATTTAGAACACATAAGCTATTAGGTTCTGATACTATTGTTAGACCTTGGCTACCACACAGCGATTTAAATCGGTAAAGTTCAATTTTTTTTACCATTTTGGATTTTGATGGACTTATGAAGTCTAAATTAAGATTTGATCTAAATTATTTTTAAATGAAATCATTATTTATTTAATTTGCAAATAAAGTTTTGTTTTGATATTATGTTTGTATTATATAATATGTACTTGTGCAGCATATGCATATATATGTGTGTACATACACGTGCAACATATAATGTATGCATGGTTTGACATGCCCATATCTAAGTGTTGGGATTTGCACCGCAATTTACATGCTAACCTTCCATATACAGTTGTGATGTCTAATATATATATATATATATATATAAAATTTAGTGTGATATAAAATTAAGTTTCTAATTGAATAAATATTTTAATAATGTAAAATATTATTTATATAAATATATTCTTACATATATATATATATATAAAGTATTATTCACACACACACACATATCTCTACTATTGATAATGAAAATTCGATGAATAAAATTTCAACAGCGTCCTTTTGAAATTCCGAAAATGTCCTATGTCCACCAACGGAATCTTACCGTCCGTTTACAGCCTCCACCACCATCCTCTTTCCAAGCACTCTTAAACATAATTTCACTATAAATTTGCATCCGACACCATCAACTTAACTTTTTGAGATAAAAATGTTATGACCACCAAAGCTATCAGATGCACGTACGTGCGATTTACACTAGTATATATAATTAAAATACAAATTCAAATTTAAAATTATATCTTGATTTGAAAATATTTTTTGATTTGAAATTTAAAATTTATTGTAATAAGTTATATTAAATAAATTATAATGTGTATATGAAAATAAAAAAATACTTAATTTCGTATATATATATATATTGTAATTAATGTTTTAAAATAGTTATAATATAAAGTATTGTTATAAAATTATATATATATAATTATATTTTATGTATTATGTTTTCGGCCATACCAGTATTTTGAAAAAATTAATCTTTTTAAATTTAATTCAATGTGGATTTATAATTTTATAAAATATAAAAAAATTCTTAAATGATTTTCATATGGAAATCTATACAAAATTAATTGTTCTATTTTATATTGCAAAGATTATTTTTAAAAAAATGTTAATTTTATATATATTAATTTATACATATAAACATGTATTTATATAATGTTAAAACTATTTAACGTAATATATTTTTAATATATATATAGTTCGGCTTTAGTAATATATATATATATATATATATATATATATAATTTTGAAAGTATAATATATGCATATAATTTTAATAACCAATTTTATAATATGTATGCATATGTTTGTTTTAATCTAAAAAAAATCAAATTTTTTTTAAAATTCATTTAAATTAAATTAAATTTGAATTTTTCTATATCATGGCCGAAGCATAATTACATGATTTTTTTTTCTTTCAGGCACAATACATATATATATATATTCATATCCTATGTTAACATCACACACACATATATATAGGGATTCGCGGTAATGCATTCGATTTAACTACATATGTATCATATAATGGGCACACACACACATATATATTTGTTATAAACATAAGTATTACCTTACTAGTGGCTGGAGATTACACCTTGAATGCCAAATTGATTGACTCTATTTGAATCTAAATCCAAGACCTTCTAGAAAGAGCTACCCGACTGAAAGCACCACTCACCGATGCATTGATTTTATTTGAATTTGTGTTTAGAGGCTTAGACTAATAAAGGTAGGGTATGGGATGCTTGTGGCTAGCAAATGGAAGAGAATGTCAAAAAATTGGGTGCAAATGTGAGGGATTAGAAGTGTTTAAATAAGAGAGAATGGTTGGAGCAAATAATGAATCTAGATCCATTATTTTCTCTACCTATTCAAAAACCCCACTCAAACCAAATCAAACGCTCCTCCTCCATATACGGGCCTCCAAATCATTTCAAGTCCGATCAAATAAAATACTTTTAAGTCTAATTTAAACAAGCATCGATATCATATATTCATACGTGTGTACACAACTTTTATATACGCATTATTTTCAATACTGATCAACACAAAAAAAAATTATAATTAATATTCCACAAATATTAGTTAATGTTAACCTGCCTTTTAACAAGGCAGTATACAGGCGGATTTAACCCAATGGATTTCATGATCATCAAGGCGGGAAGCCCGGAGAAACGGTTACCGAGCTCGAAGATCGACTATAAACGAGATTATGGACGATGGTCAAGTGGATTCAGATCGAATCCCTAATTTTTATCCTAATCAAGGTGCAATCAGTATAAAGTGATAAGGAAGGCCTCATGAGGCTATATTTCAAATTTCAAGTCGATCGGAGTTTGTATGATTGAGTTACGAGCAAAAGAAGATGGATCAGATCATATTCAGCTCAACAATACAACTCAATGGAAAATAATCAATATCTCAAAATCCATAAGTCCAATGCATATAAAATTTTGTGAGCAAGATGTTGGGACCCTAAGGAGCCTACCCTAGGTATCACACATCGAAAGGATGAAGAAAGAGGGACCGGCCCTCTTCCCTCTTAGGGATCGGCTAAACCCAACTTTATAGCAAAGATCGATCAATATCTCAACATCTACGCATCCAATTGTCATGAAACTTGGAGGACAAGCTAATTAGAACATGTGGAACACCCCATAGGGATCGCATGTCATTTGGATAAAGTTGGAGGGATCGGTACCTATCCCTCCATAGGGATCGACTATAATCAGCCTTCACAACATATTGCAACAATGATTGATTAATAACTCGAGTTCTACTAATCCAATTGGCGTGAAACTTGGAGGCTAAGCATAATAAAACATGGAGAAGCTATCATAGGGATTGCATGCCATTTGGAAGAGATTAGAGGGATCGGTACCTATCCCTCTATGGGGATCGACAGAAATCAGATTTCAAGCAACTCTACTTTACGGAAAATGTGATATCTCACAAACCGTACGTTGGAATTGCACGAAATTTGGGGAGCACGTAGCTAACATCATGGGACACCCCTCATAGGGATCGTAGCCCATTTGGACACACTAATAGGGATTGGTACTGATCCCCTTTGTGGGCCTAAATGGACCTGGAAATTTTTGGGTGGCCTCGTCTTGGTCTTTCGAACGTTCTGTCAAAATTTAAGCCCGATCTGTGCACATCTTCCCTTATAAATACAGCAAACGTGGCGTCAGAAAAAGGATCTTCTTTCTGCTTCTCTTTATATTCAACCTAGGCAATACTCTGCCAATTTTATTCCTGGATTTTGGATTGTAACTGTAAATAAACTTCAGGATAATAAAAAGAATTATTTGAGAGTGGACGTAGGCCGAAGTTAGCCGAACCACTATAAATCTTGTCTCTTTTTACTTGTTTCTGATTGTTTTAATTTTGTTGTTCATTTATTTCTCTTCATATTTCTATGATTAGATTGGATATTGGTACTTTTACATAATTGGGTGTTGGTGGCCAATTTTGATGCCAACAATTAATTTATAACAATTATAATTTTATTAAATTGGGTGGTAGTCGGAGTATTTAACATTTCAGTTGTGTGACCCTTAGGTGTAAATTCGATCAGCGATTAATATCGAATAATTCGAGTATCGACTTTCACATGTCACCTTCGCTTACATACCTTCAGCAAAATCTCAGTTTACTTATTTTAAGTGGTACTTGGTGGTTATAATTATTTACACTAGTTCCTCTTTGTCAAAACTATACCACATTAAGACTTATGGAATTTGGTGATAGTCAAAATTCCAATATTATCCACATTCAACTTTATAGTCCAAACACAAAGTCCTTGGTTCAATAATAACAATTATTATTAACCGAAATGGACCAGAGACTTTGAATTTGAGTTAAATTCAGTTGGCCATGATACTAACCTCATATAAATAGGGAAATCAATTATCTATTGAATAGTGTTCACTTCTAATGCTTTCACTCGACCGAACTGTAAACATTTGATGGACATCGTGCTACGATTTAACTATAATCAAAGTGGGGTTTCCATATTAAAGCTCGACAATATTCTCAATTTGAGAGAATTGCGTAATATTATCACATTGGTATTTTCTGTTTGACCTTAGTTATGTTAACCAACAAAAAATTATCAAGTGAGTAATTTTATAGTTATCTAATAACTATCAGTACGTAACCCCTTGGTGCCCTCTAGCAACCACAGTACCCAACATTTGTGGAGCGTCACATATTCTAATCTTAATGGATGTATCGATATCTAGTTTCGATACATCTTGACTCGAAATATTTGAAACGATGTGTTTATTATATTGTGATAAATTGCTCATGATCACAACATATTGTGATTTCTATCAGAAAATACACAATTTATGGATTTTCTATCAAAAATACAACACATTATATCAAGCATATAATAGAAAAAAAACACCATTTGCTTTGAACAAGACTTTGTTACAAAGTTAATAATTTACTATAAATTACAGAATCACCCTTAAGGTATACCCCTAACTCTATCAAAAAATTAATTAAATCTTGTTTTATTTTAGGGTGTTCAATATTATGGTTGTGTAGCTCAAAGGGGAAAATTCAGTCAACGATTAATATCGAACAATTTAAATACTAATGTCCACACGTCACCTTAGCTAGTGATATGACAGTTTGATCAAATTTATCGCTTGCATAATTTTGCTAAAAAATCCAATTTTACTATTTCACGCGGTCATCGGTAGTGACAATAATTTACACCAATTCTCTTCGTCAAAACTATATTACACTAGAACTTATGGAATTTGGTATTGGTTAACTTTCCAATATCATCAACAATCAACTTATATAATCCAAACATAAAGTCATTGGTTCAGCAATAACAATTATCATTAAATGAACAGCCCTGGTCAAAGAGTTTGACTTTGAGTTAACCATAGTTAATCATGATATTAATCTTATGTAACTGAAGAGATGAATTCCCTATTGAATAGTGTTCCACTTCCAATGTTTCAATTTAAACCCAACTATAGTCGTTCGATGGACACCATGTCATGATTTAACTATAATCAAATTAGAGTGCCCATATTGAATTCAATGGTATTCTTAAGTTGAGAGAACCGTGTAATATGGTCATTATGATATTTTTTGTTTGTCCTTTATTATATTAACTAACAAAAACTATCAAAGAGTCATTCCATACTTATCCAATAACTATCAGTACGTAACCCCGTGATACCCCCAGTACCCATGTACTTTGGCCTTAATGGATGTATCGATATCCTTTCTCAATACATCTAGACTGGGAATATTTAAAATTATATTTTTTACTATATTATGATAAATTGCTCATAATTACACCACATTGTAATTACTATCACAAAACATTCCACTTATGGATTTTTTAGTAAATATACTTAAATTAAACAGTTAATTAATACAACACATTATAACAAATATATAATAAAAAGAAAAACACATTTTATTTCAAATGAGATTTTATTACAAAGGTAATAATTTATAATAGATTAAAATTGCCCCTAGGGCATACCCCTAACTCATACAATCTCCCACTTGCACTTGGGGCCAATTAAGGAATCTCCATCTCATCCCTTCGATCAGCTTAACAAGAACCAATCGAGTTAGTCCCTTTATGAATGAATCTACTATGTTGTCCTTCGTATCTACTCTTTGTAATGACCTTATTCTTCTCAATAAATTCTCTAATTAGGTGGAACTTTCAAATATGTGTCATGGTTTCTTGTATGCCCTAGGCTCCTTTGCGATCTACATTACCGCTTTTTTTCATAAAACAATGTCACCATATTCACCATGGCAGGAATCACTCGTTGCTTATTCATAAATTTGCGCATCTGTACCACTTCCTTAGCTGCTTCATTAAGAGTAATTTGCTCAACCTCCATCATGGAATCAGCTATCGTTTCCTCTTAGGAACTTTTCCAACTAACGATCCCATCATGGATAGTAAAGTCGTAACTTGACACTAATTTACTATCATTGACATCACTCTGAAAACTAGAGTTTGTATACCATTTCATAAGGAGGTCTACATTCCTATATATAACGAATAAGCCCCTAGAGTTTTCTAAATACTTTAGTATACATTTTACGGATGTCCAATGCTTTTCTTTAGGATTAGACCGATATCGGCTTACACATCCTAATGCATATGCCAAATCTGGCCTAGTACATAACATAGTGTATATAATAGAACCGATTGTCGATGCATACGGTATCATTCTCATATGCTCTTTCTTCACATCAGTTTGAGGAGCATCCTTTTTGGAAAGGACGATTCCAGACTATGTTAGAACATTTCCATGCTTGGAATTCTCTATACCGAACATTTTCAGTATGGTGTCTATGTACAGGGATTATGACAATCTCAACAGCCTTTTAGATCTATCTCTACGGATCTTTATACCTAGTATATAGGTTTTTTCTCCCAATTCCTTCATCGAGAAGTTCTTGGAAAGCCAAGCTTTCATTTGTTGGCCAAGTTTTCAAACACTTAATCAACCCACTCCCTGTCCACCACCGATCCAAACTACCACCGAATGAAGCTCAACCGGACCAAATCCCCACCATCGATCCAAACTACCACCGAATGAAGTACAACCGGACCAAATCTCCTCCACCTCATGACCGGACCAAGAGGATGCCGAACCAGACTGCCGGGCCAGATCACTTCAGCCCAGGCCCACCAGCAGCTGAGTATATCCAAGATCCCTGCCCCCAACCTCACTCTATAAATAGAGAGGCAGGGGTACAACAATGGGGGACAAGTTTGAGAGCTCAAGCACGGAAGGAACTTTCAAACAACTTTCTTTTACTTATACCAAAGCTTTGTACTTGTAATCATAAGAAGAGAAGAGAAATAACATATAAAGTGGACGTAGGCACATTCTGGCTGAACCACTATAAATCCGTGTGTCTTTTTTACAGTTTAGCCCCTGCTTTTCATATATTTGCATAAATCTCCAAAATCACTAAGAACAACCTAAAGATCTACTAAATCATACAACTTTGAGGTGTTTGTCCATTTTTTGTGCAAACATTTTTGGTGCTTTCACTGAGAACTAGAAGCTCGAAGCTTCAGCTTCATCTACTTAACGAGTTTTCCTAACAGCATCGTCCGCCACTTGGAAAACATGCCTCCCAAACAGAGAAAAGATGTTAACAAAGGAAAAAACATCGCATCCAGTAGTCTTCCTGATCCAGCTGTCGCGAATCAAGTAAATCGTCCTCTTCCAGCAGCGGTAACAAATGAAGGACAGGCTAACCCAACCACTCCTGCCACAGAACAGCCTGCAGCAATTACTAGGGCAGATTTGGACAGAGTTGTTGTTGAAGTAACTAACCGCTTCACGTCCCAGCAGGAAGCCTTGGTGGACCATCTCATGTCACGCTTGAGGGACGCTGAAGAATCCAACCGCAACACTGAATCATGGGGCGAGTCCCAGTCTGGAGGATCTCAGAGACAGCAAAGATCTTCCTTCTTCGAAGGAGCTAACGGCAGGAGTAGCCGTGGTAGGAGCCGAGACCGAGCCCAGCCCGAAGTTAGGCCTGAGGAAACGTTTGGTGCCGAACCCAACGGGGAAGGTACCGGGCGAAGGTCAACTGCAGCTGAGCCTGTCATGCTGCCTAACCACAGAAACACCATTGAACGGGGCCGAGCTAGAGTTCAGCCCGAAGTTGGACCCGAGGAAGTGCTTAGATCAGAACCCAACAGGGGAAGATCAAGGCAAGGGCCAACTGTAGCTGACCCAAGCATGCTCCCAGAAGATCAAAGGCAGCCACTGGAAAATATGAGGAATGATAGACGATACCATCCCTACAGGTTGTCTGGACGGAATCAACCCCACAGAACAGAACCAAACTCATTTCTGTCCGCTCCAAATTCTGATGAAAGGATGGCGCGCTTATTCAGAGAGTGTGTCCAACGGGAGCAAAGAGATCGAGGGATAGGCGCTAGGGTAACCAGCCCTTTCGCCCGCAATATCGAAATTGCTATCACCCCCCGAGAATGGAAGATGCCAACAATGGAACCCTACAAAGGAACCTCCGATCCCGTTGTACACTTACAGAGGTACACGCAGCATATGCTCATAAGTGGAGCAACAGAGGGAGTACTGTGCAAATGCTTCCCGCTCTTCTTAGCAGATCTTGCTACCTCCTGGTTCTGTCATCTACCCCAAGGATCCATCAGCTCATGGGAAATGTTGAAAGAAAAATTCATCAGTCAGTTCCGCATTCATGTGGAGCAACCTAAGGACGCTTATTCCTTATCCAGCGTCAAACAGAAACCTGGAGAAAAGCTGCAGCAATACCTAACCAGATTCAACGCCGCAGCAGCCGCAGTTCAAGATGCCGATGAGAAGCTTATCCTAATGGCCCTCTGCAGTGGGGTGCATCCGGACACTAAATTTGCTAGAAGATTGACAAAAGAAAAACCAGCTACTTTACCCGATTTCTTCCATGAAGCTGGGAAATACATGAGGCTTGAGGATGCTGCCATTGAGGGGCAGTCAGGACAGCAAAGTAAGACGACCCATGGCAACGCCCCTGCTGTGGCGAGGGATGTTCGAAGAAATGATTCCAGAGACAATGCTGGGGGCAAGAAAGTAGAAAAACGCCTATATCGGCCAGGACCAAGATTCGACTCTTACACCCCTTTGAACGAGACCGTCGAAAATATCTTCCTTGCCACCCAAGGCGAAGTTAGATACAAACGCCCCCCATACAAGAAGGAATCAGATAACGCACAGAAGTCTGGAAAGTTCTGCCGCTTCCACGAATCTCACGGACATGATACCAACGAATGCCATCATCTCCGAGATCTGATTGAGGAACACATCAGAAGGAAAAAACTGGAACGCTATGTAAAAAGTCAAGACAGGACTCCAGCTCCTGCCAATGAAAAGCCAAGGCTACCCTCACCAGGGACCGGCAGAGGCGACCGCAACGCTAGCAGCTCTAGTCAAGAGAAGATAGTGGTCCATACCATCTCAGGAGGTCCGCACATCGCAGACAGAAGTTGGAAAGAGATGGAAAGATATGGGAAGTCGCTTAGAGACAATAGGGACTGTGTCAATACGGTTATAGAAGAGCGCCACCCAAAGCGGAAAGAAAGTGATGACATCACATTCAGTAAACGCGACCTAGAAGGAAGACAGTACCCTCACATGGATCCCATGGTTATCTCTGCTCGACTCGGTCCCGCCGAAGTTTACCGAATCCTGGTAGACACTGGAAGCTCTGTAAATATCCTGTTCAAACACGCATTCAACAAAATGAAGCTATCAATGAAGGATGTATCTCCCTGCGATAAACCACTACACGGTTTCACTGGAGATGCGAAAATGCCCATCGGGCAGCTGGACCTCTTCGTTGAAATTGGAAGCCATCCCCGCTCCGTTATAAGGAAACAGACGTTTGTGCTGATAGAAAACCATTCGGCCTACAACGCCTTCCTAGGAAGACCAGCCTTATCTGACTTCCAGATTGTCCTAGCCCCATGGTGCCTGAAAATGAAATTTCCAACAGACAATGGGGTAGGGGAAGTGGAAGGAGACCAGGATATTGCACGAGACTGCTATGTAACCGAACTTCGCAACAACCACAGGAAAGATAAAGGGAAAGGTGCGGAGATTGCCCTCTGCACAAAAAGCCTTGAAGCATAGCAACTAAAGAAAGCCCCTCCTCTTCGATACACCAGCGACCCTTTCAATGAATTAGACCCTAGGGACAAAGAGGAGGAGGCCACCGCCGAGCCCGCGGAGGCTATGGAGTTTATATCTGTAGACAAGCATGACCCAAGTAGGCTACTGAAAATTGGGTCCCAGCTGAAAGCTGAACTGAAGGAACAACTCATTGATTTTCTCCGCCACAACTTGGATGTATTCGCTTGGTCACACGCTGACATGACCGGAATCTCCCCCGACATAGCGTGCCACGTACTAAACATTGATCCTACCAAGGCACCTGTAAAACAAAAAAAGAGAAGTATGGGGGCAGAGCGATCAACAGCCCTCGATGAAGAAGTAAAGAATCTACTCGCCAATGACTTCATACGAGAAGCTATTTACCCAGAATGGATCGCCAACCCGGTACTAGTAAAGAAGGCTAATGGGAAGTGGCGGACCTGCATTGACTTCTCCAACCTAAACGACGCCTGCCCAAAGGATTGCTTCCCGCTTCCCAGAATCGATCAACTTGTAGACAGCACAGCCGGGCACGAACTCCTGTCTTTTATGGATGCATACTCAGGATATAACCAAATTCCTATGCATGCTCCCGACCAAGACCACACTAGTTTCATCACCGACCGGGGTTTGTACTGCTACAAAGTGATGCCCTTCGGACTTAAAAATGCAGGAGCCACCTACCAGCGCCTCGTCAACAAGATGTTCGCAGGGCTAATAGGACGAACAATGGAAGTATATGTAGACGACATGCTGGTAAAATCGCGGAAAGCCAAAGATCACGTAAGCCACCTAGGCGAAATGTTCCAGGTACTTCGACAGTATGGAATGAAGTTGAATCCACTAAAGTGCTCCTTTGGAGTGTCATCGGGAAAATTCTTAGGATTCATCGTCCATGCCCGAGGGATAGAAGCAAACCCTGAACAAGTCCGAGCATTAAGGGACATCAAGATACCTTCCACCCGAAAGGAAATGCAAAGCCTAAATGGAAAAGTGGCTGCCCTAAGCCGATTCATCTCCAAAGCAACGGACAAGTGCGTCCCCTTTTTCGAAGCTCTAAAGAAAGATAAAGGAAAGTTCGAATGGACGGACGAATGCTTGACCGCTTTCCTTAACCTAATCGAACACCTCCAGAAACCATCGGTACTCTCGACCCCAAGCGAAGGCGAAGAATTATACCTATACCTTGCTGTGTCATCTCACGCTCTAAGCGCTGCCTTGGTAAGGGAAGACAACCGCACGCAACGGCCAGTTTACTTCGTCAGTAAAAGGTTTACTGGGGCAGAAGTCAGATATCCTAAGCTTGAAAAGTTAGCATACTGTTTACTAATCACTTCACGAAAGCTACGTCACTACTTCCAATCCCATTCCATCAAAGTTCTGACCGATCAACCACTGAGGCAGGTACTCCATCGTCCCGACACTTCCGGGCGACTACTTAAATGGTGTATTGAGCTGAGTCAATATGATATCACCTATCACCCTCGCACCGCCATCAAGGGACAAGCCATGGCTGATTTCATTGCAGAATTCACTACCAACGAGGATAAGGAGCAACTGGAGATAACAGAAGATATCAAGTGGAATCTCTTTGTGGACGGTGCATCTAACGAACAAGGCTCGGGAGCAGGTGTGGTAATAATCACTCCCAGGGGAAATAAACTACACTACGCTATAAGGTTGGAGTTCGCTGCCACCAACAACGATGCAGAATACGAAGCAGTAATAGCCGGATTAGAAATTGCTATCGAGATCGGAGCCAATTCTTTGTGTCTTCACAGCGATTCTCAGCTTATTATTAATCAAATACTAGGGGAATTCCAAGCTCGAGAAGAACGACTCATAGCATATCTAAAGAAGACCAAGTTACTTCTCAGCCGATTGGACCACTACTTAGTCAAACACATCCCTCGGGAAGAGAACCAAGAGGCCGACGAATTGGCAAAGCAAGCAAGTATGAGAGACGTCGCCATCTTCGGGGCAGTAACTGTCTCAAAGCAAACGATCCCAAGTTTTGAGCAAGTGAATCTGATAGCTGCAACCGAAGAAGCAACTTGGATGACTCCCATCCGAGACTACCTACAAAATGGCACACTACCCGACGGGCGTAACGAAGTCAAGAAAAATCTTGAGGAAAGCGTCCCGCTACACAATACAAGGAGACATCCTCTATCGGCGCGGGTTCTCTAACCCATTGTTAAGGTGTGTCGCCGGAAGGGAAGCCAAGGAAATCTTATCCAACATTCATCAAGGAAGCTGCGGAGATCACACCGGAGGGCAAACGTTAGCAAAAAAGATACTCCGATACGGATATTTCTGGCCCACCTTAAGCAAGGACGCCTTAGATTTCGTCAAGAAGTGTGACAGATGCCAAAAGTTTGCTAAGATCCCTCGGCTACCAACAACCGGGATTACTCAGATGACCAGCCCTTGGCCCTTTGCAGTATGGGGAATTGACTTAATCGGTGAACTGCCAATGGGTCGAGGCGGCGCCAAATATGCTATAGTAGCAGTCGACTATTTCACCAAATGGGTGGAAGCAGAACCTCTAAATAAAGTATCGTCAGCGAAAGTTATCAACTTCTTAATCAAAAATGTTCTGTGCAGGTACGGAGTCCCACTAAAAATCATATCAGACAATGGACTTCAGTTTGACAGCGAGGAATTCGCCAACTGGTGCCAAGAACACAGAATTCACAAAAGCTTCTCATCCGTAGCATATCCCCAAGCAAACGGACAAGTCGAAGCAGTCAACAAAATTCTGAAAACTCTGATCAAAAAGAAGCTCGAAAAGTCAAAGGGCGCTTGGGTGGATGAACTCCCTACGGCACTATGGGCCTACCGCACATCTTTCAGAACATCAACAGGACACACTCCTTTCTCTTTGGCATACGGATCAGAGGCTATGCTCCCAGTTGAAACCATTGTGCCTTCCCACCGTAGGATCCACTATAACCCAGAAGAGAACGAAGAGCTCCTCAACATGTCTTTGGATCTAGTCGAGGAGAGAAGGAATGATGCAGTCCTAAAAACAGCAGCCCACAAGCAAAAGGTGGCAGCACAATACAACTCCAAAGTCAAGCATCGTACCTTACGAGAAGGGGATCTTGTCCTCAAGCGAATCTTCCCTCGCCCCGGAGCACTAGACCCAATCTGGGATGGACCATATGTAATTCATAAAGATCTCCACAACGGAGCCTATATTTTGTCAACAGTGGACGGAGAGGTGTTCCAGAGGGCATGGAACATCCAACACCTCCGTCGATACTTTTCTTAACTTGTATTGCCCATATGAAGTGAATTAACAAAGAGAATCAGTGGACGTAGGCATTTTTTTTTGTGCCGAACCACTTTAAAAAAGCCTTGTCTCTTTTTTAACTTGATCCTTTGTATCTTGGCTGCTTGTCAACTTTATCCTTTTCTGTTGAACAAAATCCTGAGCATATAGCATTTCTATTCAAAGCACTCCACGATGCAACTTCACGTGGACAAGACCCAACAGGTACTATGCGAATCTATGCCCTCGCCAATGAGACACTTTTGCTCCAGCATCCCTCTGCTGCGGGTTAACTCATTGCTCGCGACGGCCCTTAAAGCCAACTGTAATGAGCCGATTATAAGCCACCGAGAAGGCCGACTATAGCCGAGGCAGCTCATTACGGCGTTAGGCTCGCCGGCAACTGTGAACCGATTATAAGCCCCAACATGAGGTGTGGCCAGCCAGGGGCAGTTCACAGTTGACGATCGGCACCCACGCTAGCCGGCCACAGTAAGTCGAATAATACCCATGAGTACGGGCCATAATGGCCCGGGTAGTTACTGTGCGCGATCTCGGCTCCGGTGTGTCTTAAGTGCGGCTGTGGTAAAAAAGAATTAACTCCCCGCGGAGGCGTAAGATGGGTGACGAATGTCTCCAAGACCCACAGCTAGGGAAAGTGACTACAAAACCCGTTTGCCATGAACTTAAGCACATCAAAGGCCTTCCGTGACTGGAAGTTTTACTATTTCACATATTTCAATTTTACTTAAAAAACTTTTCTCCTATCCTCTATAACAAACCATAAAGTACAGGATGCAGGGTAAGAGATACCTGCCAATGGATGCAGAGATTCACAATCAGATGGCAGGGCATTCAACTGCTTTCCATGCTTGGTCATACAAGATATTCGAAACTGCCATTTACAAACAGAACATGAAAGGCGGTATTTTCTTCCTTTATGTACAGATGCATGACTGTAATTTAATTTTTTCACACCACACGCTAACATTGCAAGTCATGAGATTATGATTTAAAACCAGGATCTGACATCAAACACAATTTAATTACAAGAATATACATAGCTACATTTCTCATACGATATGTCGAAATAGCAACAAATATTCAAGAAACGACAAAATCAGCTTAAGCTAAAAAATTACACGTCAAGAATAATGTTATTACAAGTAGCAAGAATTACAACTTAGAAGTTACTCTACTGTCTTAAGACTAACAGATACAACAATGCCAAGCCTACAAAAAGAATTTTCCAGGTCCAATCAGGGAGCCGGTTGCGTCGAAGTCTTGTCCTTGCTCCTTTGCCCGCCTGTCCGGTCATAAAAAGGATTCATTAGTGATGAGTAACCAAGTTAACGGAAAGACTAGAAAGGAAGACTTACCAGTACCTGCTTCTTGACCGTCCTGGTCGTCATCCTCTACCTGCACACCTGCCTCTTCAGCAGCAAGCAGCTGCATACCCTCCTTTACCGCCACTTTCTCCTCCTTGGTGAACTGGGCAGTGACCACATCCATACTAAAGACCGTACCACCCTCTTTATCAGCGTCAGCCTGAGCCTCCTCCAAAGCCCGAAGATAGATCTTGGCCATGACCCTGGGATAATCATCCATCCAAGAGAGATTGCCCTGCTTCCAAGTCCGGAAATACATGTCCTGGAGCATGTCATCCATCATTCCCTCATTCTCCTCAAACTCCCTCATCCGGGCATCGGAAGCCGACAACCTTTCGACGGCAGCATCTCTCTCCAGTCTGTATCTCGAGCAATCAGCCTGAAGGGACCTCCGCATCACCTCCATCTCTTCCCTCAACTTAGTTTGAGCAAGCTCTGCAGCCTCAAGTTTCTCGGACAACTCCTCCACCTGCTCGAGATCCGCTCTCCGAACCTCATCCACCGTGGCAATAGCCATGTCAATCCGCTCTTGGCAAGCAGCTTCCATTTTCCGCAATTCAGCCCGACTGGCCTCTTCCATGGTTTTCCTTAGTCGCCCAGTAGCAGCCTCATGCTGAGAAATCTGGATAGCCTGATCCGCAAGCTGTTTGGACTGATCCGAAACCACCAATCGAAGTCGGATATTGGCACTCCCAATCTCCTCTCCGGCCTTAACCAGCCGAGCATGATGCCCCATCAGCTTCTTGGTCTCCTCGGCCACCCGATCAATATTAGCTTTGGCCTCGTCTCCCATAGTGACTATACGAGTAGTGAGTAGATCGAGATCTAAAGACTTGGCTTCATCAAGTACTCGTACCATGGGGTTACGGGGGAGAAGGTGTTCGCCAGTGACTTCGTCAAAAGTAATATCATGAGAACCTGGATCCAGATCAGGATGACCCGCAAATGGATTACGGGCCAAGTCGGGACGGTCGATATGAATAACAGAAGGGTTTCCGGACGGGTGCGGAGAGGGTACAAACTCGCTACCCTCCTCAGTAATATCATGGATAAGCTGAGCCGGAGGCTGAGGACCGGGCGAAGTTTCGGATAAAAGATGACTCCTCTTCCTCTACTGAATACCCTCTTCGATAACCCCAAGAAGAGGACGGTATCCGACTACATCCCCGGAGCGTTGGATTGAGGGCTTCGGCTTAGCAGAAATTTTGGAAAGTTTATATTGCTCAAGCCTGTGTCGAAGGTCTGAAGCTTTGGACGTCTTGCCTGCTCCTGATATAAAGAACAAATGTCACAATCTTACATCACTATACGGTTCGAGAAACGCGGTAAATTACAAGTTAAAAAAGGGGAAAAGAAACACAGCTGTGATTGTACAAACCCTGGGGAGGAGTGGGATACTGCAATAAGTCCTGGATTTCATTCCAGGACGGGAGCGGGTCATAAAATATTCCTAAGTCCCTATCATTAGTGAAGCATGCAGGGGTCAAGAGTTCACCTTGAGTCGTCAGAGCCACCTTGGCCGGAATGGTCGGAAAAGACTCACTTGCACCAGTCCCGGCTTTGTCCGCCTTCCCGGTCTTCTCTACCAAAGCCGGATCATCATCCAACCCCTCAAAAGCTTGGCGGAGAGCATCATCCGTCCACTCTTGCATTTCGCCTACTTGCCCAGAAGACAGAGCCCTGGAACCATCACCACCCTGTCCATCGCCACCATCATCACCCAGACGCTCAACGTCACTTCCGCCCTCCGCCTCACCTCTTTCTTCCTCCGCATCTATCTCCCCCTGAGTAAGTGGACAATTGCTGGGAGAAGGACCGTCCGACCTCTTAAGTTTCTTACCTCCGACGGCTGGAGGTTTCGTGAATGGTTTTCTCTTTCCACCCTCTGCCGCAACGCTTCCCTTAGCCTGAGCGGCCGCCCTCTCTTCCGCCATTTCCCATAACTTAACTACAGACTGCTGCGGAAGGATCAAGTTATATTCCAGAAGAATCGCATTTCTAATCAAGAAGGCAGATGATCTATATTTCCCAAGAATGGCTTCTATCTCCGCCGCCGTCTGAACCAGGCGGTCAGTCTCCACAACCGGAAAGCCACCTGTCGCTAGCAAAAATGAGAAAGTATGAGAAGAAGCATCGCAATCGGAATAGAAATTATAAGTAAAAGCATCAACTTACATCCAGAGGTAAAGCGCCGGATGGAGACGGAGTCGTCCCTAACAAAGAACCACTCTTTCTTGAACATGCTGAATTTAGAGTACAGGTCCAGGACCGGCTTGAAGGTCACAGCAGACTCCAAGCTAATATATGGGGACCCCTTCTTATAGCCCCTTAAATTATACAAGTACCGGATCTCCCGGTTGGAGGGAGCGCGACCATACTTCCTCCGAAAAATAACGAAAAGGCTCACCAGTATGGCATAAGAGTTTGGCTGAAGCTGGAATGGGGCCACCTTCAGGTACGTGAGGAAGCTGACTACCCAAGCATTGAGAGGCGGGATAGCACCACACATGCAATGGTACCTACTATAAGCAAAGTATCCTTCGGGAGGACTGTATGGCATGACTCCTGGGCCCGGCAGCAGCATGAGGGCTCTATCGATCCCAAAGGAACGAGATATAACATCGAGTTGCTCCTCTTTGAGAGAGCTAGGAAAGCAGTCAGGCGGGGAATCCAGCAGCTCCTGGGGACCATATCCATCCACTAATGACCTCGGGGCGGGCCCATGACGCTCCGATCCTGATTGAGCTGGGGGCACGGCCGAGGACTCTCCTTCACCCCCGGATATCCTCTTATCTGATCGAGTTTCAACTTTTCGAGACATTTATCTGCAAACATGGGAAAAGTATATCGTTAGAATATACAAGCAGCATAATCTGGAATTTCGCTTAAAAAGTCGAAGTATGAAACACATGTTCACTCAGTACAACAATTCATTCGGCAAACAGATGCACTTCAATAATCTCATTCGGTATTAAACGTTCATGTGTCATTCGGTATCAGAGGATTAAGTTCATTCGGCATGCAAACGTACGAACGCAAGTTCATTCGGCAAAAAAGATTAGACTTGGTCCGGCTAAAGATCTCACCTGATTCGGTTAAAGGTTTGGTTCGGCTAACGCTGACTGATTCGGTTAAAGGTTTGGTTCGGCTAAACGCTGAGGTTCGTGGGAATGGTTCGGTAGGTGGAGAGATAGAAGCCCTAGCCCCCTATTTTATAGGCGAAGGCAGTGTACCGGACCACTTGGATCGGCAACATGAAACACACGCAGACGCCAAGAATGGATGGACAAAAAACAAAGCACGATATATGGTAAACATATACCCTACTTTGGGGGGCAAATGTTGGCCAAGTTTTCAAACACTTAATCAACCCACTCCCTGTCCACCACCGATCCAAACTACCACCGAATGAAGCTCAACCGGACCAAATCCCCACCATCGATCCAAACTACCACCGAATGAAGTACAACCGGACCAAATCTCCTCCACCTCATGACCGGACCAAGAGGATGCCGAACCAGACTGCCGGGCCAGATCACTTCAGCCCAGGCCCACCAGCAGCTGAGTATATCCAAGATCCCTGCCCCCAACCTCACTCTATAAATAGAGAGGCAGGGGTACAACAATGGGGGACAAGTTTGAGAGCTCAAGCACGGAAGGAACTTTCAAACAACTTTCTTTTACTTATACCAAAGCTTTGTACTTGTAATCATAAGAAGAGAAGAGAAATAACATATAAAGTGGACGTAGGCACATTCTGGCTGAACCACTATAAATCTGCGTGTCTTTTTTACAGTTTAGCCCCTGCTTTTCATATATTTGCATAAATCTCCAAAATCACTAAGTACAACCTAAAGATCTACTAAATCATACAACTTTGAGGTGTTTGTCCATTTTTTGTGCAAACATCATTGATTGCAATAACTAAATGTCATTGCCAATCAAAAGCAGATCATCGATATATAAAACTAAAAAATGATAGTACTTCCTTGTTCCTTTCGGTGTATACATACTTCCTCTGTGTTCTGATAAAAACCAAATTGTTTGATTACGTTATCGAAACATTTATTCCAACTCCTTGAAGCTTGTTTAAGTTCATAAATGAATAATAACTTACAAGCCTTGCACTCACTCCCACCGACTTCGAAACCCTCGGGCTGCAACATATAGATGGTCTTTTCTAAATCACCATTTAGAAATGTCGTCTTTACATCCATTTGTCATATGTCGTAGTTGTAGAATGCATCAATAGCTGGCATTATCTGAATTGACTTAAGCATTGCTATGGGCGAAAAGGTTTCATCATAATCAACACCCTGAATTTGATGAAATCCTTTCACAATTACCGTTGCTTTGTAAGTCTCCACTTGTCTATCTCCATTTAGCATTTTCTAAAAACTCTATTTGCAGCCAATGGGTTTATCCCTTCAGTATACCAACCAAAGTACACACTTAGTTTTCATACATGGAATCCATTTCGGATTTCATTGCTTTAAGGCAAAGTGCAGAGTCTTTACTCTACACTAATTGTTGAAATGAGAGAGGAGTGCCATCGTCTAAGATGCAGTCCTCATCTTACCATTCATAAGAAAACCATAGTATCTCTCTATTGGGTTTCTCTGTCAGACCTTCTGATAGGTTGTGTATTTTCTTATACAGGTGAATTTGGTTCTCTTGCTGGTTTGACTTCTAAGTTTTTTTGGATCTCATCCAAGTTTACAACTTTGTTGTTAATTTCTTTTGGCAGAAGTTCCTTTACTAAAATGAAAATATGTTGAGAAATAATAACTTTTTATTCCTATGTGTTGTAGAAAATATATCCCATTGGGCTATTGGGATATCCGATAAATTTAAACAATGCCGATCTTGCTTGAGTTTATTGGGACCAATGTTCTTAACATAGGTTGGATAACCCCGCAGCTTTAAATATTTAAGCTGGGGTTTCTTCCAACACCACATCTCATACGGTGTCCTAGAAATAGATTTAGTAGGCATCAAATTTAACATACATGTTGCGGTTTCTAGCTCATATCCCCAAAAGGAAAGAGGTAACTCAACTTTACTCATTATGGAATGAACCATATCTAGTAGAGTTCGATTCCTTTGCTCCAAAACACCATTGTTTTGCGGAGTTTAGGTTGGAATAATTGGAGAGATAATCGCATTATCTTTTAAGTACTGTTGGAGTCCATGCCAACATACTCACTGTTACATCCGTTCTTACCATGTACAACAGTGAAGGAAAATGAGCAGCAGTTGAAGTCAGGAAAGCTACTTTTATGGCAATAGGATTGAAGGAAAAGAAGAAGGAAATAAAATCAACCAAATTCACACTGAAAAGGGAACCAATTCGAAGTCACGACACCAAACCCGACCCGAGCCTTACAACTATAGGAACCACTGCAGGAGACAAATACTGCATGATTTGGAAAGCAGGGGCCAATTGTAGGGGCTACATATAAAATTAGAGGCAAAAGTGGAATGCTGTACCGATGCATAGGAAGCAATACAAGACGTACTGAGGTAACCAAACTTCTAAAGCTCACACTTTGTTAATACCTACAGGAATAGGTCTACTCCAACACATACCAAGGGCAACCTAGATAGTGCCGCATGGGGCCAAAAGCACTCCAAAGGGAGCTGTATACAGGTCTGCTTAGAATATGCCTAAATGCAAAACTAAACTTATAGGTAAACGACAAGTGTGAAGTTCCTCCTTTCTCATCAGCAACCCAAATATACTTGCAAAGAGGGCAACTCAAACTTCACCCAGCTCAAATCATAAATATTCTCAAGCACAATCCATACATATGCCAAGTCAAAACTCATAGAAAAATAGGGAAATGCCACTTCATTCTGACCTGACACATTATCAAGTCAAGCAAAGGTATCAGCAGAGGAGTGCGGTCTAAACGCCAGGCAATATTCACCACTACATCGCTTCAAATGCATTAATAACATATTGAAGCTTCAAGATGGTCTACTACCATTCCTTTCAAGACATTTTCCATTCCGAGAGAGAGGAGACCGACCCATACAAGTTTGGGCTTCATGCCCAATTTTTCAGACATCCCGCTTAGAATTTCCAAGATCCCACCAATATCATGATTTCCCGCTAAAAATCGATCACCAACCCTGGCACAATGGATGGATGTCGTGGATGAATGACAAGTGGCAAAATCTGAGGATCGA
Source organism: Allium fistulosum (assembly GCA_030737815.1). Lineage (NCBI taxonomy): Eukaryota > Viridiplantae > Streptophyta > Magnoliopsida > Asparagales > Amaryllidaceae > Allium > Allium fistulosum. The sequence continues at coordinate 360,853,517 of CM060906.1, forward strand.
GAGTGAAAAATTAAAGATTAAAAGCGATCGCAACAACCAGCAATGCATTTTTAATACTATAAAAAGGAAATACTAGAGGAAAAAGAAAATGATCTTTTTCTTTAGCTTCTTCTTCCTCCAAAGAAAGGAAAATCTAAAATAAGAATATTGTATGTCTCTAGGTCATTGTAATTTGTATCAAAACAACAAATATCTAGTGGATTACCCCATGGATGTAGGATTGACAATAATCCGAACCACTTAAAAATTTCTGTGTTCTTTACTTTTATTGTTCTGCTATTTGATTTTGATTGCCATTTGTTTACAAAATCATTTTGACATTTCAACAAACAATCGAAGTGCGAATACTCGGCAATGTAAGCGTTCAGCAACATAATCGCTTCTCAAAGGTGAACATAACATAGTTAAGTTTGCTAATTCCAATTCATGGAAACAACTATTCACTAGATTGCTACATGACCTAGTTGAGTATGGTGAAACCGAAAAATCTTACCAACATTTTTACGCTAAAAAGAGGGCCTGACCCCCATACTTCCATTTCTCTATTCCCAGCAAGCGCTATGCATATTCCCCTACTAACTATGAAGCTGGTTGACCTATCCTCCCTCTCTATTCAAAGATGGTTGCTCAAGGACCCCGTAGACCCTATCCAAACCATCTCTCTCTAGTCAAAGGCACTTTTGTCATTCATGCCCCGCCACCATTAGTCATCAATTAAGCTAGTTCTACAGCAGATGAGTAATAACGGCACTCTCAAAAATGAGAATGCTAAGGTTGAACACAAACTACTTAATAGAAAGACTCAGTAATCGGTGGTGCATGGGATCACGTTCAATGGCTTCTACCAGCTGCTCTCCGCCCTTTGTCAATCAACAACTATAAGGTGGGTGTAGATGTAGGTATTTGTTAATTTGGACAGTGATTCGGATCATGGCATGAAACCCAAAACTGGAATCTATCAACTCCAGTCACAATGACATAAGGATTCCATTGGCATGACCCATGGAACATATTTCAATCACTTCGGCATGCAACAAGCCAAAGTGATTGAAATGCACACCGATTTGAAAGACTAACTACCACCTCCTTCCCACTAGGGCCGAATCCAGCTGCCCGCATAGGGATTTTTGGTTCTTCTCTCCCTATTCTGAGGGAGAAGTCACATCAGACAAATAGCCAAGATCGGAAGCATGATAGATTCAAATTTTGAGGGAGCAGTTGGAGTCGAAGCAACAACTGTAAAGACAAGCGCCTGGTACTGCACCGAAGTGCCCAGGCTGAAAGCAATGTGTCATGCACTACCTATGTGGCAAGCATTGTAAATATATGTATGTATGTATGTATGTATGTATGTATTAATGTGCTAAACTAGTCGTAGGGATACTAGGCAGGCAGAATCGGTATAAAAATCTTTGTATTATTTCTCATTGAAAAAGTTAAATACACCTTCATAGTTCACCGCTAATATTCATTGATTAAGCCTAATGTGTGGTCGGAAGTAAAAAATAACAATCTCAACACTAAGAATGGTGATACTGGCCCTAACACTTGGACTTGCATCAACACGGGTCCGGCTCTTTAGCAAAATACTACATTGGACGGGATATTAGATTTCCCGGACCTAGTATTAATATTCCTATTATAACAATCATAAAAAGACTGGTCGTAGGGATATTGGGCCGCCTAAACCAGTATAAAAAACCTCTATGTTAGCTAATTCAACATAGCACACTGGACGTATGGATATTAGACGGCCAGAACCAGTAAAAAAACCATGCGCATGCAATAGAGGTTGTATATAAACGACCTGGCTTCTCAGTCAAATCTTCTTTTGGTTCTCTCGCAAACAACGGGGAGGACCATGCCAAGCACATGAACAAATTACTCTTTATAGCTCACCGTCGTCAATCTATAGGAGCAATACCACTAACGAGCGATAACGACAATCTCAGAAATGAAAATGTTGATGCTAGAAAAGAAAGCGGCTTGGCACACGTATGGCATTACGGCCCCCCAAACAGGGGCAGGTCGTACTTAGCATGCAGCTAAGGACATTATGTCCCCAAACAAGGGGCAGGTCACACTAGGTATACGGCCAAGGACGCTACACCATCGAAGAAGAAGGGAGGTCATACTCAGCCCGCAGTCAAACTAGGAAAGGACATTATGCTCCCAAACAAGAGGGAAGGCTATATCACACATATGGTCATACCGACATAGGATACTTCATTCAGACTAGCAATCGGGTCGCATCAAACGTGGAGAAAGATTGCAACCTAGGGGTCAGGAGGCCATATGCTATTCCGGGAGCTTGTCCTAAGCTTCGCAAGAATGCACAATCCATGGAATGTAACATAAGTTATTAACCAGGTACAAACCCAGACACTACTCAAAAGTTGGCTGGTATATATCAAAAAACTGAGTTTTCAATACTTAGTTATGATCCTTGCGTGCCTGCCAAAAATATTATTATTTATTTTACATATGCATACAATCTACAAAGATTACAATCTGGGTAATATTATGAAATAACACCCCTTAATGAAAGACTAAGTTACTAATCTGACTCAGAATCAAAAGACAAACTAGTTACAACTACTCCACGTTGATACGACCAGTGGGAATGCAATGCTGTAAGCTGGGATGGGCCATCTGCTAAATGAAAAGCAGAAAATTAGTTTTCTAGCTCAGTAATCATGACTGATGATCGGGTATGGGTAGCCCTACTGTAAATGGAGTCGTGGTAAGAAACATAAGGATCATAATTAGCACCAGCCCAGACATTTTCATAGTTTGAGGACCTATACTCATAATTGGCCCTGTTATACAAGAAAGACAAATTAAGTCCATGCTAGAAACATTTACAAACGTCAATTGCACATTGCCGGCCAATTTCTGCTATTTTTGTCTTTACATTCTCTTTATGAAGCTCTTCCAATAGAGATACCATGTCCATGCCACCTTGAAAAATCGTGATGGAATCTAACCCGGGCCTCACCCTCCAAATTGTATATCTTGTTCTCTAAGGCATCTACTCACCTTATACCCACTTTTCTAGTTTTCTCGATCTCATCTAAGAAACGCTCCCTCATTTGGTTGGTATTCCTAGGAAAGGGACCAAAGAGTCCTTCCTTAATAGAATAAAAGGGTAAAACCCGAGTATCCTGTGTCCCTAATTCTCCCTTATAATAATTCCTCAACTCTTTAATCATGGGCTCATAATGAGTCTTTATGTCATTTTTCCATTTGAGGACCACGTCCAGGTCAGTCCCGGAGGGAGGCCTGGGAATTGCATCTCACTCAAGCAAGGTGTATGCAGTATAAGTCATCTGAGGTTCCTCTCCTGTGCTCATGTATAGTGTCATCTCTTTGTCCATCTCCAAAATCTTCTTCTATAACCTTTTTATTTCATCCTTATATACAGCCCCGTATATAGCATTCTTTTATATGCCTTCTAGTTCTGCGAATCTGAGAGAGCAAAATCTAACTTTCTTTGAAGAACAACCACTTCCGAATCCTGATCGAGGGAAGCCAATCAGAGAAGCTAAATAAGTCCACACATATCAAAATTAAATAATAATATAAATAAGCAAAACGAGACCAATATAAGTTTGTAATTTTTATAAAGAAAATTTAGTCAATAAACTTCTATATCATGAAGAAAAACACTGTCAGAATGCAAAATTATTTTCTTATCCTAAAAAGCCTTAACGGTTAAGCATTAAAATGATGCCTAAGGAGCACAAGGAAGAGGTGGGGCAGTGCTAATAATAAAGGCCTTACGAGGATTATAATGTGCCCCTGCCCAATGATCCACAGGTTGGTCAACTGTCACTTCAAAGTTCTCCTTGTCGCTTAGAAAATTTTGGTCCAACGAAGGGTAGAAAAAGTCCAGGACGTCTTAGAACCATTGTAGTAACACCTCAGCCTTCCTACGTTTGACTTTCACTTATTCAAGCTTACTTAAGTAAGAAGCAATCCTATCTCGAGAAACCTGCAATGAGTCCTCGAGCTCACACACCTTTAATACCTCCCTTCTTCTAGTGTCATTTAGGATCTCGATTAACTAAGACTTTTTTCCTACTTTTATCTGAAAAATCACCAATAATCTTCTAGCAATAATTTTCCATCCATCATCACAAAGATAAAAAGGCCCAGAACTCACGGGAAGAACAAGATCATATCCGAGTGGGGCACCGTAACTATCCTCCCATATTCTGCAGCCTCTTGCTCACCAAGCAATCTAGCAATTTCTACAAACATGTTCTCCACTTGTTTCTTGTATTCTGTAATCTCTTTTCTATAAACAATACCGTAGAGTTCTTTACCCACCTTTAAGGTCTGCTCTATCCCTTCCAGCTTCGATGTAGCACCTCCCAACCATGAGCGTAGACTCCTACTACAATCATGTTGACGATCAAGCGCACTCTTGGTGTTTGCAAGCTCTTCACGATTAAACTTTGTGTCTGCTTCAAGCCTTTCAATTTTGTATCTGATTTGGGAAACTTCATCTCCAGAAGCATCCTGACAAGAGATAAAAAAGAACCAACTTAAATCACTATTGAAATAAATCTAGTTACATAATCAAAACACAACAGACTGAGAGCACTAAAACATCCATTACTTATTGCATCATCTCTACATGTCCACATACTTGAAAATCATATGTATATTAACAAAGACATGGAAAGGTCATTCGTTAATCAAGGTTCTAAGCTTAAGCCTAAACCACTATAGGGGAGGGCTATTAGGTGGAAACGAACTATTCTCTAACGTATATCGTCATCGGTGTAGCACAAAGTCACTAAGGGCTTCCTTTTCTTGAACTACTTGATCTATTTAAGATAATGACTCCTCGGTCTTGTTATTAAGCTTCGTGTAAGACTTTTCTAATTCTTTTTTCACGTCTATTCATAGCCGCGGAACTTAATCTAAGATGGTCTAAAGTTTGTTTTTCGAGCCTATCCCTAGTCTCTCTTAATAGTTTTATGAACACATTCTCTCTAGAATACTAAACAAAATAATGAGAAAAACACGATCATTCGCAAGAAAAATAGAACAAATACTATGTTTCATCACATGCACTTGAACAAACTTCAAAGTCTTAATACAACAACAGATAAAAGAAATTCAAGATTAATAATCTAATTCTATTGGAGAATATGAATTAACCTTGCTTGTAGATGTTTTGCCCTTATCCTCATATTGCAGGTTCCCTTGATCCCTATTAACCTCGGCTATTTCCCCTTCAAAAGGATACCCAGAACAGTTCGGGTCAACATTTTGCTCTTCAACCTTTTCCACCTTCCACCTACCCTAGCAATACTTAAAAATTGAAGCAACCAAAGACTGACCCTCCAAGATATAAGGCTTGACCTCTACCCTAAAATTACACTTGACTAAAGCATTAAAAACAAAGGTTACATTGGAAGTAACTTCATCAAGGTCCTCCTACCTTCAACTCCCTTCAACCATGGCTAATGAGTAGTCCTTTTCCCTCAACACCTACGCCTTGGAAGCCCGAACCTCCTCTACAACCTTAGCTTCCCACTCAAACTTTTCTCGGAGCATCCTAATATCTTCCTCTGCCTTGACACTAACAGAAGCCAACTTATCTTTCTCAGAATTAGACAAGGCAAGGTCAGCTTCAAGTTTAGCCATCCGACCTAAAAGCAAGGCATGTGCACTTCCGCCTCACGTGCCTTCACCATCAAGGCCGCAGACTATGAGAAAGTGAAATTTGAATAATGTGAGTAATTAACTGGCAACTAGAAGAAGAAAAGGGAGGAGAAAAATAAGATCACTTACATAAGACCAAAGCTTCTCAAATTCAGATGGGACTGTAGAGGGAGACATCGCAGAAGCCAAAGTAGAAAGGAGAGGAGGAACTTGTAACGACCCAGAATTTTAGTCATTTGATTTTGAATATTTAATTAATTTTAATTATTGAAATAGTGGTTTAAAAGCTTTAAAACTTGAATTAAATTAGAGATTATTTAAAACCTTTGAATTGTGAATAAATATTTGAATAGTGATTTAAATATTAGGATTCTAAATTAAATATAAATTCTTTGGATTTAATGGACTTGTTTAACTCCTTTTAAATTATATATAGTAATAGTGAATTAAATTTGTAAATTTATTTAAAAATTAATAAATGGTTCGAATAAATAATCAAAAAAAATATTTTTATGACTTGATTTCATTTGACATAATTTTAGTTTAATTTATTTGATTTTTTCCTAATTTTTAATTTGAAAATTATTCGTTTGGCGATTTATCGGCAAATAGCAGTGTTTTTGTGATTTTTCAGAATCGAATAACCAGTGTATATTATTATTGTTTTGGGGTCGTTCCACTATTCTTAGCGAGATCGTATTTTGGTTCTGTAGTTTGGGGTTTGTACATGATCAGAGAGTTGTGCGATGGAATGTTGGAAATCGCAAACTAAAAATAAGTCAAACCCTTATCCAAATCATTCCACTACTTTCCTACTCTTTCCTTTGTACATTCTATCAAAAATAAAAACGAGAAATAATGAAAAATTCAAAAATCAAAATCTCACCATTCACTTAATGAAAAATCTTAAAACAAAAATCTGGGTTGCTTTGAGAGAGATCTACAATTTGGTATAAGTTTTGTTGGATGCTGTGATGGTTGAGGATGTTCATTCTTGGTGGCCGTGAGTTACTTGGAGTAGGGTTTAGGTTTGTGGTGGCTAGAGGAGGGGATAGGCGACGAGGTTGGCTCCATGGTGCTTTTCTTAGCGAGGAGCTTCGGTGGTAAGGTTTGTGGGTGGTCTGACCCCATCTAGGTGGTCGCATCATATAGGAGGCAGCAAGGGTTGGGTGCAGGTGGCAACATAGATGGCTCGACTGAGCTTGGGGTCAGGGAGGCGGGGAGATGGAGATTTTGATGGAGAGATCATTGGTGTAACGACCCGGAATTTTGAACACTTCATATTTAAATATCTGAATTATTTAAATATTTATCTCTAAGCTTTAATATGATTAAATATGATTTTATAACCTTGTTAAACACTTTTTAATTAGTAACTAATATTAGAAAACTTATTTTTTAAATATGATTACAAAAATATACATTTTGAATAAATACTGAAAATGTGACCGTAAAACGTTTTGTTAAAAATCAACTTTATGTTGAATAAAAGTTGTTTGAATATTTGTACACTAGTTGTTCACATATAAACACATTAACTAGTAATTAAATTATGCAACTAATTAAACTAAGTAAAACAAAAGGAGACAATGACCCTTAAACCAAGGAGTGATTTAAGGAATGTGTAAGAGGCAAGGTGTGTGTAAGGGTATGGTGTGCATGTTCTTATGCATGGAAGGAGGAGGGTTATGGATAGTCTTTTGCCACATTTCCTAAGGCTATAAATAGATGGGAGAGGCCTCTTCATATCTTCACAAATTCACTTCTAAACAAATGTCTTTACTTTCTTAACTATTCTTTAACTTTCTAGAAAACTATGCAAATCATTCCCAATCACCACCAAACTTTGTCATAGTTATTATATCATCATTAGAACTTGGTTTAGCCTCTAAAAAGTTGAAGAATGATGGAGCAAGGAAGATGTAAGGCCCATGGCCGTGAGCATGATGAGGAGGAAGGAAGATGATGGCCGTGTGCACAAGGTAGGAGGAGGAGGCCATGGGCGTGAGTTTTGGTGGAAGTAGGAGTGTTTAGATGATTGAATGTTGGTAGGAAGTGTGTGGGTTAAATAAAAGTGAGTATACGTCACTTTGAATGAATTTATAAATTTATAATTGCATGTTGAATAAACATGTTAATATAGCTTACTATCACTAATAATAATAGACATTAACTATTAAAGTTACACCATTGATTATATGCTTTGTTAAGTATGTAAATTGATAAAGTAGTTGCTTATTAAACCATTGAATTGTGATCAGTTAATTTGGTAATTTAAAATAGACAAGTGATTTGAATGCATATGTTAAAATATGTTGTAATTAATATGGTTTGAAATTGGAAGTCATATATGTGTACAAAATGGAATGACACAAAATATGGAATTGAATACGGAATTGTTTGTATAGCGGTAGTTGCTATAAACGCACTTTGAAATCCATTAACTTTAAATTGTGAAAAATGGAGATTTAATAACATATTTTAATATAACTTATTTTGGCTGACTTATAAACTTATGTGAGTGTTTTGAAAAGTAAAGGATATGTTTTGAAAAGATGCAGGAAACATAAAATTTTTTAAGAAAGATTGAAGTAAAATAGTCACTATAAAGACATTTTTAAATAACTTGTTTTTGGAAAATAACGTTTATTTTTGTAGAAACATTTTTAGGGTATTCTTTATCTTTTTAGCAAGTTAATAATACATTATTCTTATTGGGAAAGTTTTGAAGCTTAAATCATTTGATAGCTAGTTGAACGAAGGGGCAAAAGTTATAGCGAAATAGTCGCTATATGAGCACTTCGGTAAAATACATTATTTTCGAAAATTTCTCTAAAATAATTATAAGATATTCTTTAGTATTTTTCTTCATGGTTTTCAAGTACCCAAAGTATACTAACTATTGTAAAAAGAATGGATCTAAAATCAGTTGTTAAGGTATTGAAAACTAGACACAAAGTTGTAGCAAAAATGTAATAAAACTAATAACAGAACTTTAGGCATCACTTCTATAAATGCATCTTTGTTAATTGAAGATATAAAATTATTTAAAAGTGATATTTAAATTTTTTATTTTTCTCTAATCATTACATGGTTGTTTTCTAACTTATAGTAGAGTGTTTTAAAAATTGAAGTTTAAATTTAGTTTTAACGATTAACTATGAATTCTTAAACTATATAGCTTTTAAAATAAAAAACAATTTTCTTTTAGTTCAAAATTCCTAATTTTTATATAATATTCTATATAAATAATTATCATATATTTTAAGTAGTTTTAAAAGTATTTTAACATATTAATAAGTATTTTAAAGATATTTCTATATATATGAGTTTTAAACATTAAATTAAGTATTTTATAAGTATAATAAAAGGAGATTGGTTTTAACACTTAAGTTAAAATAAATGGTTTTGTGAAATCAACTAAAAGTGTGGTATCTTAGCTAATAAGTTTAGACATGATTTAATCTTTATAATAAATGTTTAAAGTTATTAATGGATAAGTAAATGGCTTTGGGTTGTTGTAAATGGTGCAACACTTGTTTTTAACCCTTATTATTAATTATACTTGGAAATATAATTAGATATTTACTAATGAATATTTAGTAGATAAATACAAGTAAATGGTTTTGGGTTTCTTGTGATAAATGTTTTAAAACAACACTTGTCTTTAACCCTTGAATATAATTAAATCTTTAAATGGGAATTTTAAAGAGAAATGTTTTCAAAGTATGAGATGTTTGAGTTTGTCATGACAATTGTTTTAAGCATGACCCTTAATGTAATTAAACCTTTAAAAGAGAGTTTCAAAGATAATGATGTAATGAAATGGTTTTGGATTTGTAGTAAGCAATGTTTTAGCAATATATGTTTTTAAACCCTTGAATTATATAGTAAACAAGTGTTAGAATCTTTTATAAAAACATAGAAAAGGCTATATGTTTAATTTATAAAAGAAAAGGAGTTTATTATAATAAAGTTTTGGAAGTAATTGTTTTAATCTCTTTGATTACATTTTAAAATAAGTAAAACTCACTAAGTAATTTGTGAATATACTTATACCGTTGGAATAAGTATCTATATACTTTTTAAGTCTTGAAAAGACTATAAGTGAACAGTAAAATGGTAGAATACAAGTATATATCTTTTATAAAAAAGAAATTAAAAACATTTATATATACAAGTATATAAAGGATGTTTTAATCAATAAAGGAGTATTAATAATAAAGGGAAATCTGATTAATGAAAGAAGTTTTTATTTGATAAAAATATGTTTTACTAATAAAAAAGGTTTTTAATTAATAAAGGATAATTTAATTAAAAAGGCATTAAAAATCATTTACGTGACTTGATCATGCTTTGGATGAATTGATCATGCTTATATGTTCACTTGCTTATGGAGAGTATATGGGAATTAGTTCCCTTATGCAATCATTCACATTATTGTTGAATAAGACCAAATTCACTGATTCAGTCTTGGAGAGACCAGTATCGGTAAGTGTTCTACTTATCGGAAACCACTTCAAGACTGAGACACGGGTTCTATGTTTTGGAAGTGGAATGATGGAATCCATGTGTGGTTCCAAAATCTGTTAAGATGATGGAATCCATGTGGGATTCATTATTTTTTCGAGTATTGAAGACTCGTCTGAAGATGCCGAATATAGCCTCGACATCGGAAAAATGACTAAAGACGGAGTAGGATACACAATCCAGGGGTTTTGCAAACCCAAAGGGGTGTCTCAACTCCATTATCTAGAGTATGCTTATCAATATGTTGGTCAACAGGAGTTGATGATGTTTAGCTTCACGTGGTTCAGGTTCGCTCCTTCGGGTGTGGGCTAGTTGTGTTTACCTTATGGTATATTTTATCTAGAGATATACAATGCTCCGAAGGTAGTTTCTGATCCTTGTCATAGGAGATCCGCTTTAGTTTTTAAGCTGGAGGCGTCTCCATGGAAATTCCACTTATAAGAACGTGCCTTAGCGGTTTTGTTTGTATACCTTAATATGTTATTGAATCTAGCAAACATACCATTCCAGCTATTTTATATATTTATTTTTCAACCCTGGACATTATTATAATATCATTGGAGTTTCTAATAGAACTAGTTTGGTTATCGTAAGGTAAAACCTCATCCGTGTTTATGTGCGGCGTGGTCTTATGAGATACTTTTATTTTGGAAGGTTTTATAATATTGAATAATCCAGATGACTTGTGTTTCTCACACTAGTATACCAGACTGATCCGGATATTATTTTCTTATAATGCTCGTGTCAGCCCCGTGTATATTTCTAGATTTCGTTGAAGTTCATTGGAGCTCTTGAAGAGGAGCTGGATGATTACCTACCATAGTTTTATTTCCGCTGCATTACTTTATTTATGTTATCAGCAATTGTAAGGACATGCAGTTATAACTGTCCAAGCTGATGATAGTTTGGTTTGCTCTAATTATTGTATCCATATAGTTTTTTTTTAAAGATCATTTTGATATTATGTTATCGTTCCGCTGTGAGATTCAGATGTTTTTGTTCTCCTCTTTCTAGTTCGTTTTCTTTTCTTCTTTTTTACCCTAACATTTTGCCTCTCCGGTACTTAGGTTCTCGGCACATGAATACCATGGAAGTATTAGTGTCGACATTCAAGAGTTAAAAAGGCGATCGTTACATCTTGGTATCGGAGCTGAAGGTTAAGTGAGAACCTTGGCTTTGGTTATAACTCATTAAGAGATAAGGTAATGGAATGCCTTATTATGAGTTTGAGTGTATTATATATATATATATCTATACTATAAAGCAAAACCCTGGTCAAAGTGGTCAAAGTGAAGCCTTTTGTGTGCTGTCCAATTTGTCCTCCGCAACATTGCAAAAGAAATGAAGATACGAAGGGTAATTATGTTATCTTCATTCCCCACTTCCTCTTCCCCACGTTCCTCAATACTCCCATCAGTTTCCCATCTTCTCCACTCTTCCATCGGTCCACAACTACTTCATCAATTCTCAAAACAAAAGATAACCCTAACTACTGCCTCCTTCAAATTAATATCAACTGTCTGCACTCTTCTTTATTCGGCTTCCAATTTAATTCTTAGTTCCCAATTTCTTCCTCTCAGAACCAATTAAGCCCGAATAACTGACCGCCTCGCAAAGCAGCTGATTGACTTCCCCTCCTCAAACCCTAAATCAGTTCAATGGCGGCTGCAATTATCCAGTGTCAACAAGATCAATTCCTCCGTACCGCAGAAGCTTGATGTCGCGATCATTTCTTCGAGTTTTATTCCCATCTCTTCTTACCAGATAAGTTACCTCCTTAGGATGTAAACTGACGCCGTCAAACCAGCAAAAGCAACGTCTTGGACTTTGATTCCTATTTGGAAAAGCTTTAAGCAGATCTTCTGCTTCCTCAAGTAGAGTGAAAGTAGCTACAGGTCTATGTTTTAACTCTAATCGTAATAAGATACATATATACTTGATGTAGGAACAGTGAAATAAAACGTGACTGTTTCTACATCTTGCTCGCATAAAATCTCTATTATCGACAGCGATAGAGATCTATGCCTTGGTTGACGAAATTCCAGTTAGGTATCATCTTTACCTAATTGTTCAGTACAAAAGGGATCCATGCTTTTTTTGAAGCTTCGATCAGGTAATTTAATTTGTTATTCTCATCAACTATATTTGATTGAATAGTTTAACCCTTGACTTATTGACGTATTCAATTGATATGTCAACGTTTTGAAAAGTTGCAGATTGAATAGTTGTCGCTAATGAATAACTGTTTAGTTGTTGCTCAATTTACAACCTGATTTTATATATATTGAAATTGAAGATTCAACATGGGTGTTTAGTAATCTAAATATGTGATGAAGTTCAGTGTAAAATATGATAAACTTACTTTCAGCCAAGGTGAACACGTTAGGTGGCTTCATTTGTATTTAGAAGCAATGACCAAGCCTCTATTACATGCGGATAAGACTTAAAACATGTGTATATTTACTAACCGACTCTAAAAAAGCAATCAAACTATGCAAAAATGTTGATTGGATAGATATGAAACCATGCTTGAAGTTTTCTGCATTTATAAAGGGTTAAAAATGATGGTAAAGTAAACTATGTTACGTAAGTGTCTTCTAGCGTGAATTGATGATTTAATTTCTTCACATTGCATTCTTTTATCATCTTTCTATTCCACCTAATTGCTGCAATTCTCTCTATTGCAGATGATGCACAGATCTTGCTTCGACTGAGATTGAATATCCTTCAAAACAAACGGACAACGAAAAATGCATTTTTGAAAATGAAAAGGTACATCATTTATTTCCACTTACTGCTATATGCTGTTAATTTTTTTTAGTTGCAGTTTTACAGTGATTATTGATTTACAGTAACCTGAAAGGAATTTTTATCATTATAACCTCAAATTTTGCATCATCTAAGGAGAAACTAATGCATACTACTTATTGCAGTTTACTACATATTTACGCATAATAGCTTATGTAATGCATAGTTTGTCAGATCTGCAACTAATTTATCCTATATTATTTCTTTCAATACCATCAACTGATAAAGTAAAATTTGGACATAATGCAGTAATAGGAAAGTATGACGATTTAGTGTATGTACAAAGTATTGACTCTACAACGGTTTATTTTTATAACATATATACTCTGCAAATGTTAGTTACTCTTTAGCTGATTGTTTCCAACTGCCAAAGTTTTGTTTTCCTGATGTCATGTTCAAGTGTATATGCAGCCTCACAACATCTCAATGCACCTTCATTTCACATTTTTTCATCATATCATATTACTTATTCCACTTATTTCTTCACTTATGAAAGTTGTAATTCGGTCATGTTAAAAGAGATAGAAGAGCATGTTGTTTATTGTATGATTACTTTGATTTTCAATATCCATTTTAAATTGCTATATGCATATGGTTTACTTTTTGAAAATGTGGACTTCCTGTTGACTTACTGTTATAACATATTATTTATTTTCACTTGCAGAGCTAAGTACTCTAAATGATGCATATCACTTCGGACTTATTGGAATAGTGCTAATTTACATGGACATATATGCCTGAGAAGTCAGAGGTAAGCAATGCACACATACGACATGAATTTATATTTAACTCATTTATGTGAGTTGACATAACATATATAGTCTACAATGATTATTTTTTGTTCTGATATTTTCTATATTTGGTTTTATTCAGACTATGCTTCTTCGTATTATACGGAATATGCATGTGTGCTTGACAAATGTGGTGATTAATAGCGACTAATAAACTGTTCGTTGCTTGGGATTCCATCTTTAGCTGGAGCAAACTATTACACTAAGGCTGCATACCAGAAGCAGTAACTCATTTCCTAAGTTAATTTTTGTTTCAGTCAATTCACTAACCCACCATCTCCACGATCGCAAGAAAACAGATCCACCTTCTTTCCTAAATTCTTCATGCCTTCGTAAATAAAGGAGCTTAAATGAACCATCACTGATGGCCGATGCATGCTCGAATTTCTTCTCCTTTGCATCCCAAATGGATATTTGGTAAGTAAGTGGTCTTTTATTTTGAAAAATATCATTTATTAAGTATGTGTGAATTGTTTTTTTACTCACAGTTTTTGATTTCATTGTCAAAATCAAATCCAATTAATTGATCATTTTCCTTACCTTTAAATTTTAATTCAAAATCGTTATCGTTTACACCTTTATAGATTCAGTAATAGAAAATTCGTAGAGGATTTGCTCACGCTTCGTTGGAAATATTCTCTTCAGTGCCTCCTTTATGCTATCATCCAGAGAGCGCATACGTAGATGGTATCCATCGTTGGTTTCACATTAGTCTCCCTTGCACGAGCATGCAATGAAATTGTAAGTTTTTGAAGTAATTTTTTTGTTAGATTTATAAACACCAACATATTTCAATACTTATACACATTTATGTTCTTTATTACCTTTTATGTTTGCAAAATTGCTGATGTAGATAGTTCAGTTTACCATTTGATGTTCATCAAGTCATGTAACTCGATACATTTTTTATGGATAGGCATGATAATCTGAGTAATTTGAGAATAACAGCTTAGCGAGAATGAGTTGAATCATGGTAGCAGAAGTTTCCGTAAGGTTTTACTCTCTTTTTCTCCTTTTCTAATTCAAAGTTTTCTGATAGGGAAAAAGTGATCAAAAACTAACTTTTTTTATTTTTCAGTTTATGGTTCATCTTTTTGTGTAAATTAAGTTCGCTCCTTTTAGTGTAAATTGCAGTATGTGGTTTGTTGATAGTGGAAGATGGTATATTCACAGTACATTACATAAAAAAAAGAATATATGTAATTGAGTTTATTATTCACAAGGAGTTGGTTGAACCTTGCTTCCCCTTAAACTGAGTATCATGCATTCATCTTTTTGTGTAAAATAAGTTCCCTCCTTTTAGTGTAACTTGCATTGTACTGAATAGACTTTATTCATGATTGATACTACTACTCACAAGATCTAAAACAATGTTTACTTACATTGTTACAATTTTGTTGGTTGAACCTTGCTTCCCCTTAAACTGAGTATCATGCATTGTCGGTATCACTAAAATTGAGAAGAATCATATGTTGTTGTTATTATTTTTATTTACTGTTTGACTTTTCATTATAAGCGGTTGTCTTGAGAAAATTGTTTGCTTCCAAGATTTCTTAAATAATATTTGCTCTTCGTTTGAGTTTGCATAACAAGTCAACTATTGACTGAGCTTGCATATTTATTCGACTCTGTAGCTGCAAATGCAATACCTATTCAAGTTTTTCTAACAATTTAAGTTATGCATGCCTTGGATATGTTTCAGTGCGTGTATTAATTTTTTTTATGTCAGATTTATTTCTGAATGATGATAAAAATGTCAACTACAGGGCCTTTATGTAGATATCAGGGGGATATTGTCATAACCTACATCCTATCTTCATAGATTTCCTTGAAAAATGCATTTATATGGGAAGTAAACAAAATGTTTTGCCAACCATAGAATTAGTTGATTTATTAATTAAATGTAAAATAGGAACCATGGTTCGCTTACCTGTTAGTGGCATTGTTAATGAAATGTAGTATGGAAAACTAAAACTTGCAGGATGTATGTGACGTAGTACTGTATTTAATTTGGTGATTTGTTTATATTTTATTTTTCATTTTGCCTTTTTCTTAAAAAGAAATACGTATAATGACTACTATATATGATTTGTTTCAGATAAGGGAGTTTGGAGATTTGTAGTATATGTGGAACCGCCTTAGCACACGGTCTTTTGTTACGCCTGATGGTGCTTGCTTTTGTATAGGTATTCTCTTTTTTTAAGCTTACCTATTTACTGTTTTGTATAATAGGATATATAGAATATACTGCAAACTCACCTTAGTGTATATGTTTGCAATTTTCTTCGTAATGAATGAAATTATTAGTTTTCAAATGGGATACTACAAATATATTTTGTTCCTTCACTATTTAATCTCAGTATACTACATTCTAATATTCATCGTCTGTTTACTTTTTGGTTTGCATTTTTGAATTCGAGGAGGGTCCTAAATTGATGGGGGCGACCGGAGTAGGTGACGAGGATGTGGTCATGTCAGACTCGCACAGTGGAGTATATGGGTGGTCATCGATCGAACACTGGGCTTTTGATTGCTGCTGTCAGCGACATGCGTGCACGGTGGTTCACATCCGTGTATAGGAGGAGATCAGAATTGGAGGGGAAGGTAGATGCAGGACAAGTTGTTTGGTGCTGGGCTTAGCCTATCTGCAATGCAAAAAATATTAGTACATGCATGGGTATTTTCATTTTCTCAATGTATTGCATATTTTAGTTATGCCTCAGATTATGTATTACACATTTCAACGATGAAAATGACATGTACTTAAAGGATGAATCCCCTTCAACTACTGATGCTAATACAGCTGTAAATAAAAATTAATGCAACAGACTTGTTGTGCATCACTGACGTTTTCATTTTTGTAAATACTGTCAATATTTTTATGCATATTTGTTTCTCATTTCCATCTATGGAGGCTGCTACAATGACAAAAGAAATATATGAACACTAATTGATTTATCAGACTGTATATCTTCTTCCTCTTTTCAGCTAATATGACTTTCACTTCACTGCATAACTTCCTACTTGATGCTATGTTGTGATAATATTATGAAATTTTAAGTTTATACACTGATATCTTAAAATTTTCAACACTGCATGAGTTTGCAATTTCTATTACGTGGGAAACTTTCCTACACCAAATGCACAGAAACAAAAAAATGAACATCAAGGAATCAATGCACAGATGGACAACTTAGTTTCACTGCAAATATGTTTAATTTCATACATTGCATGGAGTACGAGTACCAGTTTCTGCTACACGTTGAACGCACATACTCCTCAAATTTTTTATCTTAGTGCTAATATATTGATAAACTAATGTCATAAATTTTTTGTCCATATTTTTATCCACGTGTTTTGAGCTCTGCAGTACCAACATAATGCACTTCACATTTACAATGTCATATTGTAGTACTTCTACAACTTTCTGACATCCTACCGATGTTAACTATTTAACATGCTTCCAATACAGTTTCCTTTCACTATACGTGGAACCCATTTATAGCATATGGTTCAATGCATAGTCAGTATACACAGTCAAACTTAATAAAATACTATTTTACAAACATTTTTTTTTCACTGACATATAAAATACGCTGCACTACCACACTATGCTACAGATTGCTTTATTAAAGATGGACAGCTTTACTCTTCCTGCACGCAAGTATTTACCCAGCACCATGCTCTGTTTTCCACGCAAGTATTTACAAAACACCTTCCACTCAAGTACTGCCACGCACACACAAACATGTAACGTCCTGTTCTACAGCAATTTTTCCCCTATCATACAGCGTCTTTTGCTCACATCCATTTCACCGCATTCCCAATGAGACCAAGTTACCCCAATTGCCGAATAATACTGATTCAACTCTTCCTGCAACTACCTCATTCCCACACATGTTCTCCTCTTCCACATACCGCCTCACATCCCCCACCAAATTATAAACTCCTCAACTCCCTACACTTTTACTGTCTGCTTAATACAGTCTGCTCCTTCGATGACAAAGGTAACACTGTCCGCCTTTTTCAAATACAGCTTTTCACTGTTATTGCACTACTTTTTTTGTATTTCGTTTCCTTCTTACTCACTAACGACTTCCTCCAATGCAGACCAAATGTTCAACATCCACTCAAGAGAGTGCAGTAAACCTTTCCACAGAAAGGATTAAACGCAAATGCACCCGTTCAACAAAGCTTCTTCAAACTCTTCCTACTAAAATAACTGCTTCTTCTGCTGCTTTACCACTGCCTACTGCTCAACAGCACGATTCAGACAATGATACCAACGCAAAGCGACTACAACATCTTCAACCGTACGTACCAACATCAAAGAGTTCGCAGAAACAAATGGACTTAAAGCAAATGTCTGTGTTTTCGGATCAACTACAAATCCCTACCAACCATCATCCCCATGCACCTTACTCGATAGACGGTAATTGGGATGATTTCTTCACTCCGGAAGTGGTATGCTACACATTCTAACCTACACTTCAACACATCCGCATATTTGTGCATACATATACCAATCGTCTAACTTTCAACCCCTTTATCCTTCTCCTGCAGATCGAAGAGTGTGATCGAGCCGTTGAGCGCTATCTTGCAGAACGTTCGTAGAACTAATTACTTTATGTATAACTACAACAGTTAATCAATTCGATGTTATGCTGCATATTTTCTTCATCTGTACTTTGCCAATAAAATAGAGCTTTTACAACTGCTTCACCTTATGCACTGTACTTCTATACATAATTTAATTTCCATCTACACGTTTCTCTAATTGTACGACTCCTTATTTTCTGTTGTACGTACACCAACAAGTAGTCTGCTACTACTTCAACAAATGTTTTTTCCCTACAACACATCACCATCAACTACATCTAAATAAAACATTATCAAACACAAAAAATAGGCTGACCTGATCTCCTCCTACTACGTCAACCAACTAACATACCGCCTACTAATTTCAACCCCACTACATTTCAGCATACCAGATTACTACACTTACGCTACTACAACGCAACTTCAACCTTCGCACATATATAATTCCCCCTCTATATTCCTGCAATTAACCAAAACATTATTACAATCTCTCACAATATCATAATTGTAACAAAGACAAAATATGTCACTTCCTTCTTTGCACACGTCCAACGGACGTGCCACCATACTCGTATATATATATATATATATGAGAGTACATATTTGTTATTGTTATAATAATGTTTTATATTGTGTTGATTGGTCTGTTGAGTGCTTATGGATTTTGGTCGACGCGTCTGATCGACATTGTTGATAGGGGTCTCTAAACACTTGAACAAAACAAACAAACACAATATTGTTTTTGAAACTGGTATATAAAATAATTTTACATAGGGTTATATTTTATATATAAAAGAATAATTTTCAAATAAATTGATATAGTTATTTATTATATGTGTTTGTTAGGAAATGATAATGTTCAATTATTATCATTTATTGTCTAATTAGTCATGCTCGGCCAGTTTATGGGCATTGACTATTGTTTATTGAATTATAAGTGGATTACCTTTGCACAACATGGGTTGGGTAGATAGTAATTTATAGGAACATTGAAACGAACACCTTGTGAATTAATTTTTACAGTTTGACTATAAGGCATTTGATGGTATTGTAAGATTAAAAGGTTAACCTTAATAAAAGTTGTTTATTATAGCTTCAAAGGTAGGATAAGATATTTAACCTTTTAAATACTTATGAAATGATTTCATATAAGAAAGTAAACTGATATAAATATGGTTTATGTAAATATGACTTTTATAAATATGACTTATATAAATATGATTTTTATAAATATGACTTATATTAATATGACTTATATAAATACAGTTTGTAAAAATATGATTTAAAAAACTTAAATCCCGGTGTTTTTGAAAATATTTCCTAGGAGTTTGGAAAAATAATAATAGTATTATTTGAAAAGGACTAATGTTTTTAAAAGGATTTTAAGATTTGTTCAAGTTTGAGGTTACTCTCAAAATCGATAAGTCTATTCGAAAATAATGTATTTTTATGTTAGCTAGTTCGAGTGGCTCGAAAGTGACTAAAAATGGGCAGGAGTTGTGTTAAGTTGGTAAGCACTTCTCTTGAGTATTACCCTTCTTAGTAAAAGGGATATATGAAATTTCTTGGTGGGACCAAGTTCCCTGTATCATTTTGTTGTTGCTCGATCTATATGAATATTTTTTTGGATTTTAAATAAAAAAATTTGGAATGTGGTTTTAGAAAATGATTTTGGTTTAATCCTGATAAGTATGATTTTATATACAAAAGGATATATCTATATATTATTATTTCAGATGATTTGAAAAAAAACTGGTGTTTTATTCTTAAGTTTTCTGTTAAGTTATATTATGGTTGCATGTATCCTTTGCATTAGGGTAATTTGGTATGCATCTTATTATGAGGTGTTGTTTGTTAGTTTTTGATTATTGAAATAAAACAGAATTTTCGATGATTTTGGACAGTCGGAAATTTCCGAATTGATATAGAAATTAGAGTTAAGTATTTTTGTAAAATTTTAAAAGTTGAATTTTTTTTAACTCTTAATAGGAAAAGATAGTAAGTTAAAACAAGTTTAAAATTTGTTAAGCATCTTTGTTAAATAGAACATTCGATGTTATTGGGCCAAATAACAAACGTCTTTACTTTAGGGTTGTCTAAGGAAAGTAGACTCTAGTCTTGAGTTTGGATACTAGAGTCCTACTCTACCTAGCTGCTTGCCTAGCCCGATGGATAAAGAAGTCTAGAAGGTTGACTTGATTATAAGATCCAAAGTTACTTTGGACCTTCGTCCAAATTTTAGAAAGAAAAATTGTAAAAGAATGTTTTGTGTATTCTCTTAGGATGTAGTAGTGTATTATACGAGTATGCACTTAAGTCTTGAAATGTTTTGAAAATGAAATTGTGTATCAAGAAATGTTTATAAATAAAGTTAAGTTGTTATGATAATGTTCATAAAATTAGTTGACAATTTTTAAAATGTTTTATAAATAAGGATGTAGCATTTTGAAATTGTAAATAAACGATATTTTATAAGTAAAGATAAGTCTTTACATAATATTTATAAACTTAAGTAAATGTTTTATGGATTGTTTCATATATGAATTTAGTACTAAGTAAGAAATACTATATGTGAAAATAAATAAGAATTGGAAAGAATTGGTATAGTTAAGAAACTAATTTAATTAAATACGTAAGTTGTACGTAGATCGTTTTATTCGCATGACATTTCTCGATCTAGGATTCGAGTACATGATTTCGAGGTGATATACAACGGTCCGAACAAGGATTTTTCACTAGATTTTAACGGCACTTGATACAAATTTTTGATATAATTTTGAAGTTTTCTATCATAGTATATGGCTATGTAAGGAGAACGGAAGTGTCTAATCAAGGAACAAGGTCGGAGTCCGCAATAGAGAAATAAAGTGAGATATACTAGTTTGAAAGTGAATCTATGTGATCGAGCAAGTGGTCAGATCGATATTGCATACAGATGATATATGTACATCGTACGGACTTTAGCATATTAGTATAATATGTTTGTTTGGCTTATGGAGAGTTTGGGAAAAGACTCTTCGAATTGTTTGAGGTAGTATGAATAATCGACTAAGCATTAACCTAAGGCTGTTGAGCGAAAGGTGCGCTAAGAAGTTTATTTATCATCCTTATGCGATCAGAAGGTTTTGGACCTAGGCAAACTTTTATCCTTGTTTGCTAATGATTTTAATATTGTTAGGTATTAATGTATGGTTGTTTCTATGATTGCTTGTGTTGGAATTTCGAGGATGAAATATTCTAAGGGGGGAATGTAACGACCCGGAATTTCGAACACTTCATATTTAAATATCTGAATTATTTAAATATTTGTGTCTAAGATTTAATATGACTTTATAAACTTGTTAAACACATTTAATTAATAACTAATATTAGAAAACTTATTTTTGAAATGTGTTTACAAAAATATACACTTTGAATAAATACTGAAAATGTGATCGAAAAACGTTTTGTTAAAAATCAACTTAGTGTTGAATAAAAGTTGTTTGAATGTTTGTACACTAGTTGTTAACATATAAACACATTAACTAGTAATCAAACCATGCATCATCCTAAGAGGTAATTAATTAAGCTAAGTAAAACAAAATGAGACAAAGATCCTTAAATCAAGGAGTGATTTAAGGAAGTATGGTGTGTAAGAGGTAAGGCGTATGTAAGGGTATGGGGTGCATGTTCTCATGCATGGAAGGAGGAGCGTTATGGATGGTCTTTTGCCACATTTCCTAAGGCTATAAATAGATGGGAGAGGCCTCTTCAAATCATCAAAAATTTCTAAACTAATGTCTTCACTTTCCTATCTCCTCTCCAACTTTCTAGAAAACTATGCAAAACATATCCAGTCACCACCAAACTTTGCCAGAGCTATTATATAACCATTGGAATATGGTTTAGCCTATAAAAAGTCGAAGAATGATGGAGCAAGGGGGAGTAAGTCCCATGGCCCTGAGCATGATGAGGAGGGAGGAAGATGATGGCCTTGTTCATAAGGTAGGAGGAGGAGGCCATGGGTGTGAGTTTTGGTAGAAGTAGGAAGTGTTTGGATGATTGAATGTTGGTAGGAAGTGTATGGGTTGAATAAAAGTGAGAAAAATATCACTTTGAATAAATTTATAAATTGATAATTACATGTTGAATAAACATGTTAATATTGCTTGCTTATAGTAATAATAATAGACATATTCTATTTAAAGTTACACCCTTGATTATATGCCTTGTTAAGTATGTAAATTGATAAACTAGTTTCTTATTAAACCCTTGAACTGTGATAAGTTAATTTAGACATTTAAAATGGACAATTAATTTGAATACATATTTTAAAATATATTGTAATTAATATGGTTTGAAATTGGAAGTCATATATGTGTATATAATGGAATGACACTAAATATGGAATTGAATACGGAATTATCCGTATAACGATAGTCGCTATGAACGCACTTTGAAATCCCTTAACTTTAATTTGTGAAAAATGGTGATTTAATAACATATTTTAATATAACTTGTTTTGGTTGATTTATAAAATTATAAGAGTGTTTTGAAAAGTAAAAAATATATTTTGAAAAGATATAGGAAACATAGAACAAAGTTAAGAAAGATTGAAGTAAAATAGTCGTTATAACAACATTTTTAAATAACTTGTCTTTGGAAAATAATGCTTATTTTTGTAGAAACATCCTTAGGGTTTCTTTACCTTTTTAGCAAGTTAATAATATATTATTCTTATTGGGAAAGTTTTGAAGCTTAAATCATTTGATAGCTAGTTGAACGAAGGTGCAAAAGTTATAGCGAAATAGTCGCTATGTGAGCACTTCAGAAAAATACCCTGTTTTCGAAAATTTCTAAAATAATTAATAGATATTCTTTGGGATTTTTCTTCATGGTATTCAAGTACCTAAAGTATATTAACTATTGTAAAAATAATAGATCTAAAATCAATTGTTAAGGTATTGAAAACTAGACACAAAGTTGTAGCAAAAATGTGATAAAACTAGTAACGGAACTTTAGGCAGCACTTCTGTAAATGTCATCTTTGTTAATTGAAGATATCAAATTGTTTAAAAATAATATTTAAAATTAGTATTTTTCTCTAATGTTTTTAGTGTTTTTTTCTAACTTATAGTAGAGTGTTTTAAAAATTGGTTTCAAGTTTGAATATATTTTTAACAATTAACTTTGAGTTCTTAAACTATGTAGCTTTTAAAATAAGAACTTATTTTTCTTTTATTTCAAAATTCCTTATTTTTACATAATATTCTATATAAATAAGTATCATATATTTTAAGTAGTTTTAAAAGTATTTTAACATATTAATTAGTATTTTAAAGATATTTCTGTATGTATATATATATATATATAAGTTTTAAATATTAAATTAAGTATTTTATAAATATAATCAAAGGAGATTGGGTTTTAACGCTTAAGCTAAAATAAATGGTTTTGTGAAATCAACTAAAAGTGTGTTATCTTAGCTAATAAGTTTGGACATTCTTTAATTTTTAAAATAAATGTTTAAAGTTATTAATGGGTGGTTTTGGATTGTTGTAAACGATGGAACACTTGCTTTTCACCCATATTATTAATTATGCATGGAAATATAATTAGATATTTACTAATGAATATTTAGTAGATAAATACAAGTAAATGGTTTTGGGTTTGTTGTGGTAAAGTTTTAAAACAACACTTGTCTTTAACCCTTGAATATAATTAAATCTTTAAAAGGGAATTTTAAAGAAAAATGTTTTCAAAGTGATTTGTTGTGACAATTGTTTAAGCAACACTTCTATTTAACCCTTAATGTAACTAAACCTTTAAAAGAGAATTTTAAAGATAATGATGTAATGAAATTGGGTTTGTAGTAAGCAATGTTTTAGCAACATTTGTTTTTAAACCCTTGAATTATATTTTGGAAGAAATATTATAAATATATTTAGATCTTTAATAAAGGATTGGAATCTTTTATAAAAAGATAGAAAAGGTTATATGTTTAATTTATAAAAGAAAATGATTTTATTATAACAATGTTTTGGAAGTAATTGTTTTAATCTCTTTGATTATATTTTAAAGTAAGTAAAACTTGTTTAGTAATTTGTGAATATACTTATACCGTTGGAATAAGTATATGAATAATTTTTAAGTATTGAAAAGAGTATAAGTGAATAGTAAAATAGTAGAATACAAGTGTATATCTTTTATAAAAAGGAATTAAAGACATTTATATATACAAGTATAAAAGTAAGTTTTAGTTAATAAAGGAGTATTAATAATAAAGGGAAACCTGATTAATGAAAGAAGTTTTTATTTGATAAAAATGTGTTTTACTAATAAAGAGGGTTTTCAATTAATAAAGGATAATTTAATTAAAAAGGGATTAATTGTCGTTTATGTGACTTAATCAAGCTTTTGATGAATTGATAATGCTTATATGTTTACTTCCTTATAGAGAGTACATGGGAATTAGTTTCCTTATGCGATCATTCACATTATTGTTGAATTGGACCAAATTCATCGATTCAGTCTTGAAGAGACCGGGATCAAAAAGTGTTCTACTTATCGGAAACCACTTCAACTGGTTCTATGTTTTGGAAGTGGAATGATGGAATCCATGCATGGTTCTGAAATCTGTTGAGATGATGGAATCCATGTGGGATTTAGTATTTGTTCGAGTATTGAAGACTCGTGTGAAGATGCCGAACATAGCCTCGACATCGGAAAAATAACTAAAGATAGAGTAGGATGCATAATCTAGGGGTTTTGCAAACCTAGAGGGGTGTCTTAACTCCATTATCAATATGTTGGTCTGTAGGAGTTGATGATGCTTAGGTTCCACGTGGTACAGCTTCGCTCGTTCGGGCATGGGCGGGCCAGTTATGTTTACCTTATGGTATATTTTATCTAGAGATATATGACGCTTGAAAAGTAGTTTTCGATCCTTGTCATAGGAGATCCGCTTTAGTTTTTAAGTTGGAGGCGTCTCCGTGGAAATTCCATTTATACGAACGTGTCTTAGCGATTTTGTTTGTATACCTTAATATGCTATCGAATGTAACAAATGTAACCATTCTAGCTATTTTATATATTTATTTTTCAATCCTAGACATTATTATAATATCATTGGAGTTTCTAATAGAAATAGTTTGGTCATTGTAAGGTAAAAACTCATCCGTGTTTATGTGCGGCGTGGCCTTACGAGATACTTTTATTTTGAAATGCTTTATAACATTAAATAATTCAGATGACTTGAGTTTCTCACACTGGTTTACCAGACTGATCCAGATGTTATTTTCATATAATGCTTGGGTAAGCCCCGTGTATATTTCTAGATTTAGTTGAAGTTTATTGGAGCTCTTGGAGAGGAGCTGGATGATTACATACCGTAGTGTTTGTTTCAGTTACATTACTTTATATATTTTATCAGCAATTGTAAGGACGGGTGGGTATAACTATCCAGGCTGATGATAGTTTAGTTTACTTTGAATATTGTATCCATATAGTTTTCTATGTAAAATATCATTTTGATATTATATGTTATAGTTTCATTGTGAGATTCAGATTTTTTTTGTTCTCCTCTTACTTGTTCTATTTCTTTTCTTATTTTTTACCCTAACGTTCTGTTTTTTCGGCACTTGGGTGCTCGGCACATGAATACTGTGGATGTATTAGTGTCGGCATTCGAGGGTCAAAAAGGAGATCGTTCTAGTTGGCGTCATCGGTTTGTAATTTCATCGACGGTGGAGCAAGAATTTGGAGATGGAAGAGGGTGGCAGTAGTGGAGGAAGTACTGTGTGTTAAGCGAGAAGAGTTTTTATTAAGGGAGAAGGATTAAGTTATAGTAGCGTAACTAGTTTATTTAATTTGTGATTAGTGAATTTGAATTTAATTTAAAAATCGATAACTTATAAAATTTATAAGTCTTCCATACGAGATCCAATCAAGATGAAACTTTTTGCATTGCACTCGTTATGACGTAAGCTTCACAGTGGAACTTGTTTGGGTGAATTTGAAGCAAGTTGAAATTTGGGCTAACATCGAACATCGTTCGATTTTAGTTAAGTCGGAACGCTTCTGTGCCAACTGGAATTTCGGTTAGTTTAACTCACCTTTTTGGTTAATCAGTAATGTTTTATAGTAGATAAAAATTATTGGTTGTATTCTTGAATGTTATATTGGTTAATTGTCTGGTTTATGAATGGCCGCTTTTGAAAGCGGTTAATATATGAAATCATTTGTAGGGAATTTATACGACGAACATGAAATTTGTAGAGGGATCCAATGGGATTCCTCTCCATTGTTATATTATGTTCAATAATATTCCTGTTATATGAATTATAGAATATCAAACTTGATTGTTGGCCTATTGGATATGACAATGTTATATATTCAACTTAAACTTTGTAATCATAAAATCAATAATAACATTGGTTAAGTGCTTTGGTGGCTATTAGCCTCAATTTAGTATTTTGAAATTTTATTAATTATCGTTTTGGTTTGAAAAAAATTTTGTTACGAAGAATAATTCCAATTCTAATCTTTAGGTTCTGGAATATTTCTATTTAAGCAGATTTTGAACTTCTCTATTTTATCCACACCTTTTAGTTTGTCTTTCCTAAATCATTTAAAAATACTTTAAAGTTGTTTAACTATCATTTAATAATGATTTAAAGTTGTTTAACTGTTGTTTAAAAATGTTTAAAGGTTAATGTTTCTATTAAATATGTTTTAACGTTATTTATCAATATTTTAATATTGTAAAAAGGTTAGTTATTCAAATAATTAATATTGTTTGGAGATAATTAATACTTATTACATTAATAATGTTTTGGAATTTATAATTGTTAGTTACGAATAATGTTTGGAATTAATATTTATTATTTATTAATACTGTTTGAAATTATTGACTATTATATTTATAATGTTTCGAAGTTAATAATAATTATTTATTTATAATGTTTTCAAGTTATTATTATTATATTAATAATGTTTTGGAGTTAAATATTATTAATGACGTTGGAAAGTTAATTTATTATTTATATAGAATGTTTAAAGTAAATAAATATATCTGAGTAATTGCATTTATTTATAAATAATAAATTGATTTATAAAAGGAATTCCGTTTAGCAAAGGAGTTATAAATGAAAACGGAGTTTTGGATTTATAAGAGATATATTATAAAGGCTTTATAAAGGATTTTCATAAAAGTGTTTATTAAATGATAGAGTTTTATAAATTGTTTTGGAGATTTATAAAAGTAATTTTATAAACGGTTTTATAGATTTATAAAAGAGTTTTATAAATATTTTTAGAAATTTGTAAAAGAGGTTTATATATGGTTTAGAGATTATAAAAGGGAATTTGTAAAAAAAGATATATTTGGTTTTCATAAATGATCTTTTAATAATTATTGTGGTGTGGAACATCTTTCCATACTTAACACCAAATAGGAAATCTTTCTCAGATTTTGTAAATATACTATACCATTGAGATAAGTATATAAATATTTTTTCCAGTATTGAAGGAAGTATAAAAGATTTGTGAATATATCTTTGTAAAAGTATTTTGATACAAGTATTTACAAAGCGATTTTAATTCTTGAAAGGATTAACTAAAGAGGTTTGTGGCTTCTTATATGCTTAACCAATGTTGGTTTACCTATGGAAAGAAATCCCTAATTTGATTGATGCTTGTTTGTCTATTTAATAGTTAAATAACCGACTATCAAACTTGGCCAGTTTTAAACTATCGTTGTTGGTTCGGAGAGACCGAGATTAGATATATTATCAGAAAACCACTTTGAACCAGCATAAGCATTTGAATTGGAACATCTTGAAGATGGTTGAAGTATGCTATGGAGCTGTACTATTTTTCTTAAGGGTGATTCCAAAATGAAAGATAGTAATTGTTAAATGTTTGTTTGATCCCAGAACAACTTGTATGGATGAATGCTGGCATTGCATTGCTGATTAGAGGGCAGTGTTAGCATTCCAAGTGGAATTGCTACCTAAAAGGTAAAACGTAGCCTCTAACCTCATTAATCGGTAAATGAATAAAGCAGGGACATGTCGCAGGGCTATGTGGGTCGCTCTCATTAGGGTATGATCATCCCATATCTAGTGTTGATATTTATGCATGCTTTGGGGCCCATTATGGTTGTTAATCAACCAAAGGGTGATCATATTCGGCGCTATCCAGTAAGTGGCAGGGCCGGTCCTGAGTAGTAGAGGGGCAACGTGTTGTAACCTCCCATACATTTTATCTAGAGGTGTACGGATTCGGTGGGTAGACCCTTACCCTTTCATAGTTGGAATCTATTTTCCAATACGAGCCTTCGAACTTGATTGTATACCTATTATGCTGGAATTTAATTAATGTAACAATTTTCGGCCATGATTTAATATTTATTTTAAATCCTAGACATTATTATAATATCAAAGGATTTCATATAGAAACGTTTTGGTTATCGTAAAGTAAAAACTCGTCCGTGTTTATATGCGGCGTGATCTTACGAGATACCTTTATTTTCAAAAGATTTTTATAACACTAAAATTCAATTGAGGCGTGTTTCTCACGCTGGTTTACCAGACTGATCCGGGTGTTATTTTATTATAATGTTCGGGTCAGACGAGCATATTTATAGACTTGGTTTGGATACTTAGAGCTTCAGGAGATGAGCTGGATGCCTCCACTCATATTCATGTATATTCTATTTCCGCTGCATTGGTTGTCTATATTTATCAGCAATTGGGGATAGATTGTTATAACTATCCAGACTGTTGATTGATTAGTTGACTCTGATTGATACATGTATGATAAAGTTAAAATTTTCTTTTGTAAAAATATATTGTATATTATATGTTACTCGTCGTGATGCAAGATTCTATTCCGTCTTTTCTTTCTTTTTCCCTAACAATCTATCTTTCCAGCACTTGGAAGCTCGGCACGTGAATACCGTGGATGTATGTCGACTTTTAAGGGTCGAAAAGATGGTTCATTACAACGTGGTATTAGATTTTAGGTTGAGCGAATACCTAGGCTTTGGTGGAGTTAACTCATTTGAGATAGGGTAAGCGAGACCCTAGGATGAGTTTGAGTATATTATATATATGAGTGTTTATTTGTTAGTGCTATAAAAATGTTTTATGTTATGTTGATTTATCGATTGAGTTGTTTATGGATTTTGGTTGGTATAGAAGGAACAACTATATCGATAGGGGTTTCTAAACACTTGAACAAGGCAAATCGACACAGTGTGACTTTGGAAAATGGGTAAATGAAATAATTTTACCTAAATTATATTTTTTATATAAAAGAATAATTTTCTAGAAATTATTATAGTTATATATGGTGTGTTTGGTTGTTAGAGAATGATAATATTCAGTTATTATCATTTATTGTTGATTAGTTGTGTTCAGATGGTTTATGGGCATTTTGTTTGGTTAAATTTAATACATATACTTTGTGAATTAAGTTTCACAGTTTGACTATAAGGCATTCGGGAATAATGTTGAGTAAAATTAAAATTTGATTTTAATAAAAGTTGTTTATTATAATTCAAGCAAGGATAAACAATTATGAAATTGTTTTCTATAAGGGAGTGAAAATTATATAAATATGGTTTATAAATGTAGTTTATAAATAAAAAGATGTAAGCTGAGAATTTGAGGACTTAGATTTCGGTGTTTTGGAAATTGTTTTTCAAAAGGTTTTGGAAGAAATAATAATAGTATTATTTAGAGGTATCTTTGAATAGAAATATTTTTAAATGATTTTAAAGAAGATAGAAAGCACCGAACTCACTTCGGTCGTTGGAAAATAATTCTGATGGTGATTGTGGCATCATCAGTGTTCATTTTTGAGTTTCTAAGTGACGAATTGCTACCATAGAAGTTATGTGTTGGTAAAACAAGTTTTGATTTAAATTCAAAGGTAAGGTTTGATATACAAAAAGGAGTTATGTATATAATCATTATTTCAAAATGATTTAAAGTAAAAACTGGGGGTTTAAATTATGAAGTTCTCAGTTAAGCCATGTGATGGCTGCATGTACCCTATGCATTAGAGTAGTTTGGTTTTGCATCTCATTTTGATATGTTGTTTGGGAAATTTTCATTTATTAAAAATGAAATGGAATTTCGACAATTTTGGACAGTCGAGACTTCCAAAATTTGATTTAGAAATTGAAGCTTAGTGTTTTGTGAAAATATAAAAAGATAAGTTTTTGTAACTTATAAATTTAAGGAGATAGTATTTTAAAAACAAGTTTTAAATTTGTTAAACATTCATGTTAAGCAAAAAAATCTGTTAATGTATATATACTCTTCGGAAATAGAAGAGTATTTTGCAACTATGAGCTTGAGTAATGGAATGTTAATAGACTTAAGTAATATTTCTTAAGTAAAATATTGATTCTTTGGAAGTAATAAACATCTCAGGGAATGTTTTATTAATGAAGATAAGTCCTTATAAAGTGTTTGTAGTCTTACAGTAATATGTTATGCAATTACTCGGAAAATGAATTCTAGTATTAATTAAGAATATAAACTTAAAATTTTAAAGTGTTGATAAAACCAAAGTTGTGTTTCAAAAATGTTTATAAACTTAAGTAAGGTTTTATGAAATAGTTTATAAATAATTCTAGTGTTAAAGGGAATATGCTAAGAAATAATAATTGTGAATTAAGTAATTGGTATAGTTGAAAAAGGTAAATTTGAAAATTGAGTCATGAGATGAAATTTAACTTAAATAAAGTTAAAGAAAATGATTTATTAAATGGTTTTGTAAATGAATTTTAGTATTAAAGGAAATACTACTGGAAAATTACGTGTAATTTAAAATTGATTGTGAATAAAAAGATATTGGTGTAATTTAGGAACCAATAGAATAAATACGTAAGTTGTACATAGATCATTTTATTTGCATAACTGATCTTGATCCAGATTCGAGTGCATGATTTCGAGGTGATGTACACTAGTCTGAGTTATAACTTTTCATTCGATTCTTGACGGTGAACACTTGATATGAATTTTTGATTTGATTCTAAAGTTCTTTATCATAGTATATGGCTACGTAAAAAGAATGGAGTTTTCTAATTAAGGAACTGGATCAGAGTCCGCAATAGAGTGGTCGAATGAGCGATACTAGTTAGGAAGTGAAATGGTGCGATCGAGCAGGCGATCAGATTTGATATGGCATACAGATAGCATATGTACATCGTACGGGCTTAAATGTAATTGTATGCTTTTATTAGTAAAAATGCATGTTTCATGATTTGTTATGGCATGATTGGTTGAGATGATTGTTATTTATGGTTTAGCGTGCTTAGATTCATGTATATGGTGATTGAGTTGTAGTATTGTTTCATTTTCATGTTTAACTCTTTTTTGGGTTATGTAAGTGAGACTCAGATACATAGAAGCAAAGGCTTACTGCCTTTTGTTTTATAAGTAAAGTTTAGTTGCCCGACTAATAAGTACATGTTTATATTTTTGGTTTGGTTTGATGATTTATATTCCAGATATGAATGGCCACTTGGCTTTTGTTTTCTTTTGTTTGTTTGGACTTGTAGTGGCAATTTATAGTTTTTCCAATCGAGCCGCGCAAAGGAGATGCTATAGAAATTTTCTGTAATTTTAAAAGAATTAGAAAATTTAATAACCTATTTTAGCTAATTGATTTTGAAAAGTTAAAGGGTTTGGAGGCATTTTCCTTACCTTAGTAATTTCGGGGATGAAATTCTTTTAAGGAGGGAGAATGCAACGAACTGGAATTTTAGTCATTTGATTTTGAATATTTAATTAATTTTAATTATATTGAATTAATGGTTTGAAAGCTTTAAAACTTTAATTAAATTAGAGATTATTTAAAACTTTGAATTGTAAATAAATATTTGAATAGTGATTTAAATATTGGGATTTTAAATTGAATATTAATTCTATGGATTTAATGGACTTTTTTTAACTCCTTTTAAATTATAAATAGTAGTAGTGAATTCAATTTGTATATTTATTTAAAAATTAATAAATTGTTCAAATAAATAATCAGAATTTTTATTTTTATTTTTACGACTCGATTTCGTTTGACGTGTTTTTAATTTAATTTATTTGATTTTTCCTTAATTTTTAATTTGGAAAATATTGAAAACTATTCGTTTGACGATTTATCGGTAAATGACAGTGTTTTTTTTTATTTTTCAAAATCGAATAACCGGTGTATATTATTATTGTTTTAGGGTCGCACTACTGTTCTTAACGTGACCGTATTTTGGTTTTGTCGTTAGGGGTTTGTACTTGAACAGAGAGTTGTGCGATGAAATGCCGAAAATCATTCCACTGCTTTCAT
Source organism: Allium fistulosum (assembly GCA_030737815.1). NCBI lineage: Eukaryota > Viridiplantae > Streptophyta > Magnoliopsida > Asparagales > Amaryllidaceae > Allium > Allium fistulosum. The sequence goes on from CM060906.1 coordinate 360,886,252, forward strand.
ATTCTTTTCTTTGTACGTTTTATCAAAAATCAAAACGAGAAATAATGAAAACTTCAAAAATCAAAATCTCACCATTTACTCAATGAAAAATCTTAAAATAAAAATCTTTGGGTTGCCCTTAGAGAGATCTACAATTTGGTATAAGTTTTATTGGATGCAGCGATGCTTGAGGGTGTACGTCATTGGTGGTTGTGAGTTGCCTAGTCTAGGGTTTGGGTTTGTGGTGGTTAGATAAGGTATAGGCAACAAGGTTGGTTCCATGGTGCTTCTCTTGGCGAGAGGCTTCGGCGGTGAGGTTTGTGGGTGGTCCAACCCTGCTTGGGTGGTCGCGTCCTATGGGGCAGCAAGGGTTGGGTGCAGGTTGCGACATAGATGGCTTGACCAAGCTTGGGGTCAAGGAGGCAGGGAGATGGAGATTTTGATGGAGAGACCATTGGCGTCGTCGGTTTGTTATTTCATCGACGGTGGAGGAAGTATTTGGAGATGGAAGTGGGTGGCAACGGTGGAGGAAGTACCGTGTGTTAACCAGGAAGAGTTTGTATTAAGGGAGAAGGATTAAGTTATAGTAGGGTAATTAGTTTATTTAATTTGTAATTGGTGAATTTGAATTTAATTTAAAGATAGATAACTTATAAAATTCATAGCTCTCTCATACGAGGTTCAATCAAGATGAATTTTTTTGCATTGTGCTCGTTATGATGTAAGCTTCGCAATGGAACTAGTTTGGGTAAATTTGGAGCAAGTTGAAATTTGGGCTAACATCGGATGTCGTTCGATTTTAGTTCAAATCGGAACGCTTTGGCGCCAACTTGAATTTCGGTGAGTTTAACTCGCCTTATTGGTTAATCGGTAATGTTTTATAGTAGATAAAAATTATTGGTTGTATGATCGAATGTTATATTGGTTGATTGTCTGGTTTTGATGAATTGTCGCTTTTGAAAGCGGTCAATATATGAAATCATTTGCAGGGAATTTATATGACGAACAGGAAATTTATAGAGGGATCCAATGGGATTCCTTACCATTATTGTATTATGTTCAATTATATTCCTGTTCTATGAATTATAGAATATCAAACCTAATTGTTGGCCTATTAGATGCGACAATGTTATATATTCAAACTTAAACTTTGAAGTGATAAAAATCAATAATAACATTGGTTGAGTGGTTTGGTAGCTATTGGCCTCGATTTAGTATTTTGAAATTTTATTAATTGCCGTTTTGGTTTGAAATGAGTTTTTGGTTCGGAGAATGATTTCAAATCTAATCTTTGGGTTTTCTGGAATATTTCTATTTAAGCAAATTTTGAACTTTTTCGTTTTATCCCAACTTTTTAATTTGTCTTTTCTAAATCATTTTACAATGTTTTAAAGTTGTATAACTATCATTTAATAATGATTTAAAGTTGTCTAACTGTTGTTTAAAAATGTTTAAAGGTTGATGTTTCTACTAAATATTGTTTTAAGGTTATTTATCAATATTTTAATATTATAAAAAGTTATTTATTTAAATAATTTTTTAGAGGTAATTAATACTTATTATAATAATAATGTTTTGGAATTTATAATTATTAGTTATGAATAATGTTTGGAATTAATATTTATTATTTATTAATAATGTTTGAAATTATTAACTACTATATTTATAATGTTTCGAAGTTAATAATAATTATTTATTTATAATGTTTTGAAGTTATTAATTATTATATTGATAATGTTTTAAAGTTAAATAAATTATTTATTAATGATGTTGGAAAGTTAATTTATTATTTATTTAAAATGTTTAAAGTAAATTAATTTATCTGATTAATTGTATTTATAAATAATAAATTGATTTACAGAAGGAATTCCATTTAATAAAGGAGTTATAAATGAAAATGGAGTTTTGGATTTCTAAGAGATATTTATAAAGGCTTTATAAAGAATTTTTATAAAGGATTTTAATAAAAGAGTTTATTAAAGGATAGATTTTTAATAATTGTTTTGGAGATTTATAAAAGTAGTTTTATAAATAGTTTTATAGATTTATAAAAGAATTTTATAACTATTTTTAGAAATTTGTAAAAGAGGTTTATAAATGGTTTAGTGATTTATAAAAGAAGATATACTTGATCTTCATAAATGATCTTTTGATAATTATAGTGGCGTCGAACATCTTTCCATACTTAACACCAAATATGAAATCTTTCTCAGTTTTTGTAAATATACTTATACCATTGAGATAAGTATATGAATATTTTTCCAATTATTGAAGGAAGTATAAAAGATTTTTGAATATATCTTTGTGAAAGTATTTTGATACAAGTATTCACACAGTGATTTTAATTCATGAAAGGATTAATTAAAGGGGTTTGTGGCTGCTTATATGCTTAACCAATGTTCGTTTCCCTATGGAAATAAATTCCTGATTTGATTGATGCTTGTTTGTCTATTTGATAGTTAAATAACTGACTATCAAACTTGGTCAGTTTTAAACTATCGTTGTCGTTTCGGAGAAACCAAGATCAGATATATTATCCGAAAACCACTTCGAACTGGCATAAGCGTTCGAATTGGAACATCTTGAAGATGGTTGAAGTATGTTATGGAGCTGTACTATTTTTTTACGGTGATTCCAAAATAGAAGATAGTAATTGTTAAATGTTTGTTCGATCTCGGAACAACATGTATGGATGAATGCTGGCGTTGCATTTCTGACTGGAGGGTGGTGTAAGCATTCCAAGTGGAACTGTTATCTAAAAGGTAAAATGTAGCCTCTAGCCTCCTCAACCAATAAATGAATAAAGCAGGGATGTGTCGTAGGGCTATGTGAGTCGCTCCTATTAGGGTATGATCATCCCATACCTAGTGTCGATGTTTATGTATGCTTTGGGGCCCATTATGGTTGTTAATCAACCAATGGGTGATCATGTTCGGAAATATCCAGTAAGGGGTATGGCTGGTCCTGAGTAGCAAAGGTGCAACGTGTTATAGCCTCCCGTACATTTTATCTATAGGTGTAAAGATTCGATGGGTAGACCCTTACCCTTTCATAGTTGGGGTCTACTTTCCAATATGAGCCTTCGGACTTGATTATATACCTATTATACTGGAATTTAATTAATGTAACAATTTCGGTTATAAATCAATATTTATTTTAAACCCTAGACATTATTATTATATCATAGGATTTCCTATAGAAATGTGTTTGTTATCGTAAGGTAAAAACCCATCTGTGTTTATATGTGGCGTGGTCTTACAAGATACCTTTATTTTCAAAAGACTTTTATAACACTAAAATTTAATTGACGTGTGTTTCTCACGCTTGTTTACTAGACAGATCCAGGTGTTATTTTATTATAATGCTCAGGTCAGACCGAGCATATTTACAGATTCAATTTGGATACTTGGAGCTTCAGGAGATGAGCTGGATGCCTCCTACTCATATTCATGTATATTCCATTTACACTGCATTTGTTGTTTATATTTATTAGAAATTGTGAGGACAGGTTGTTATAACTATCCAGACTGTTGATTGATTAGTTGACTCTGATTGATACATGTATAATAAAGTTAGAATTTTCTTTTGTAAAGATCTGTTGTATATTATATGTTACTCGTTACGACGCAATATTCTATTCGTCTTTTATTTTTTTTCCATCAACAATCTGTCTTTTCGGCACTTGGAAGCTTTGCACGTGAATACCGTGGTTGTATTACTGTCGACTTTTAAGGGTTGAAAAGATAGGTCGTTACAGAACTTGTGCAGTTCTTCCTACTTTCTCTATTAAAGCAGAGATGGCATCTTCAGAGGTGGTCAATCCACCCACATTGGGGGCATGATCACCATGCAAGGAAGAAGCAGTCAGTCTGGTGGGTGCGGAAATAGGAGAGGGAAGATTCTTTATGCTAGGAAGGGACGGAATATCTAAGGAAGATGGAGAAATATTTGATTTTTTCAAAGTAATGAGAGAATCATCGGATCCTTCAGGCTTCCTCTTTAAGCCTTTCTTCCTCTTCTTCTCCTTTAGGAAATCACCAAGTTTAGCAACAGATTCAGCATCGATAGTATCTACACAAGAAGAAAGATAACAAAATTAAAGTCACAGGTATAACAATTTCCAAAATCGATTGCACGCAACTTATACCTTAGATTCAGTTGGGGAAGGAATGAGCTTAAATATGACGCAATAAACCGTAATCCTTCTGCTTCGGTTCATTAAACAACTCTTTTATTTTCCTGACCTTTGCCGGCAATCTCCGAATCTGGTGCCCATGAGAAATATATAATTCTGTATTTACCTCAGAAGGAATGGTATGAATAGAATAGTACGGAAAAAATAAGGAAAATTGTCAAAATTCGAAATAAAGAAATAGTAATCGACACATTTTTCAGTTCTACTTGGGACATTAGGTAAAATGGATTCCCTAGCCTAAATATAAATGAAGCCATCACTTCCCTTTAAAGGATTCTTTCTAATTTCAAAAAGAAACCGAAGTTCCTTACTTGTGAGATTGATACCATTTGCAACATAAAGAATGAAGGTGGCCAAGACATGGGTATATGAATGAGGGGAAAGTTTAATTGGAGCAACCTTTAAGGAAGTAAGCCATTGATGGATAGTCAAATGCATAGGAAGATACAAACCATACCGGATGTGTTCGGGAGTCATGGAGATATATCCCTCTGGCTATGTATAATGCGTTCGTCGGATTCCATAATCCTACCTACATAGCCAGAAAACCCAAATTGCCTAAGGACGCCAATAACCTCTTCCAGGCGAGTGATCTTAGAAGTAAGAAGTGTAGAGTAAAACGATGAGGAATCTATATCAAAATTCTAAAGATTACTTTTAAAAAGGATCGAACAAGAATCGAAACAATTTCTCTTACTGATAATCTACTGAAGACACCCCCAAATTTGGTAGTTAACCTAATAGTAGTTCTTTTCAAACAAAAGGATAAAAAGAAATATGGGAAAGATGTAGAAAGAATGCACGTACCTGAATTAGAATAATGGCCGTACGATCAAAGTGATTAAATATTTTTATGAAATGTAGATTTTGCTGCTAAAATAATGAGTGCAAAGATTTATAAAAATCCGCTTAGAAAAATGGAAAGCCAAATTAAACAGCTATTTAAAGATGGTCCAGCAAGGTAATGACACATGTACAAAGGCATTTAATGCAAGTACAGCTGAAAAGATTTTTTCCCAGCATCGAAAGATAGGTTAGACAGAACTGACTAAACATATAGACCGGGTGTTTAAGGCAAAAGGTCTACCTCGACCTTTGGCCGCCGCAGACTTGGGGACAAGTGTTGCACCCGTGTAACGACCCCGGATTTTATATAAATTTAAAATGATAATTTATTAATTTTGAATTTATATTTGTGGAATAAATCGATAAAATGGAGCGAGTTTCACCGATATCCAAGTATAACAAAATTCTATTAATAAATATTTAAGTTAAAAATTGAGATAGAAATATATACATATAAATATAAGATAAACTATATAAAATATAGAGTGAACAAATTTGTAAAATTATAACGAATAAAATAAAAATAGAACTTTATTTGGTTTCAAAGTATTAAGGCCAAAACAAATAAAAATATCTTTGTACAATAAACAAAAGAAATAGGAATAAAACAAAGTAAAAATATAAAATAGGCTTGTGGCTTGTAAAGTAAGACTCAGGCAAGAAAAAAATATATAGGATAAGTATAAAATAAAAACATCAAGGACAATGTCATTTAATGCTTGCTAAGACAATATCTCCTCTAGTACATTAGTATACAATCTCGGCCACCAAAACATAAAAGTATCTCTGAAAATTGTACAAGTCTACCACTGTTTTGCCTAAAGAAATGATACCCTGTAACCTGTTTTAAAAACATCAACCTGTGAACTATTTTCCCATACCAGTTTTCATTTCCAGTTCGAGCTCAACAAAAAAATAAATAAGATAAAACTCCATTTTTAAAACTTAAACAAATTTCAACATAAACAACAATTTAACTCAATTCAAACAAGAGAATGAAAGAAGAAGGATTACAGTTGCCAGTTTTACAACCTGTTTTCAAACATCAAGGAACTCTGTTCTTCCTTCTGAAGCAAAGTGAGCAAATTTTCTTTTAAAAACCAGACTTCTTTGTTCTTACCAGTGAGTACACATTCAACTTTATAAATTTGAATCTGGGTGTTTGATTTATAATCAGTATGTGCTGAATACATAGTCTTGGTAGGTCCTGTTGTTCTGAGAAATTATATATGGTTTGTTCTTCAGTAATTCTAGTTTCTGAGCAAAGGAAAGTAGAAAATTTAATACGTCTTCATATAAAACATTTTTGAACTTAGGATTTTAAACAAATTATGTTTGTTTAAAAACTTAAACCATGGTCCAGAATTTTGTTAACTTGAAAATGAAGGAACTCGACACTGTAAACTCATTTCACAGTCAAAGAAGAAATCATATGATTTATTCAAGTAGTTTAAGTTATAGATTTGATTATATAACTTGTATAAGCATACCAAGATAGGATTTTTAAACTTAATACGATGATTTTTATTTAGGTAAATTCAGAGCAGTTTGAATTTAGATAAAGATTGTAAATTCCCCAATTACTGATGAACGATTCAACTAAAATTTTTGAAATTTGGCTTGAAGCTTGTTTGGGCTTCATTGATGATGAGAAAATTGTCGAAATTTTTTTCGAATGCAAGGATTTCGAGGTTGGAGTAAAAGTAGGGTTTAAGCTTGGTTGTTTTTGGGGTCTGGAAACGTGGTGGTTTCATCGTCACGAGTTGACCGAGCTTCACGAGAAGACGGGGAAAGGTAGTTTAGGGTGTTGACGTGACGTGGCCGAGGTTACGGCGTCGCTGATGGTCTGAGGAGAGGCGGCGAGACGTTTTAGTTGATCCAATGGGTTTCCAGTAATACCTCATTGGCTCGAAACTGTCGATTTTGTATTGCGATCAAAACTTGAAGATCTGGGTTCGAAATCTTGCTCGCGTGCGATAGTAGGATGGTCGGCGATGGTCGCGACGACCTATGGCGGCCAGAGGTGATGGGGTAGGTGCACGTGCACCTGTGCACGTTTGTTCTGGGTTGCTTGTGAAAAATTTGAAGAAGAAGAAGCTTGCGATCTGGACGTTAGGCTCGAAAAAATTAATTTGAGCTCGAGTTGTTTCCTGAAGCAATTGAAATATAAACAGTTTTAAGTTAAAAGAAAACTTTGTTCAGACTTTAACTATACAACCAGGTTTGCAAAAGCAGGTTAAATAAGATATTAAGCCTAATCAAATTTAGTTTAAATCATTTTGCAACTAGTTTAAGTATTTGTAAATTTAATTTATGTTAATTACCGTAAACAGTTAAGTATTAGGCTTAATTAGTATTTCAATTTGTTTGACTTTAATTTACATTTAGCTTTAAGTTGGTAACTAATCTATCTATAGTTATGGAGGAAGACTTTCAAAATGAAAGATAAATGATTTTATTTAATTAATTATATTGCAAGGTAATTAAGAAGGTTAACAAATTGATAGTTGAAATTAACTAAGTGGATTGAAAATTATAAATTAGTAATTTAAAATTGAGTAATAAATAAGTACGTGTTTAATTAATTGGTAATTAAGAAAATTAATTAAAGATAATATATTATATATAGTAGTGAATAATATATCTAGGAATTCTAGAAATTAAAATTCTAGATTTTGAAATAAAAAATCAAGTTCTATAAATTTATGTTAAATAAGTTAAATGATTAAATATTCGTTAAATATGTGAATTTAAAAGGAATGACTTATTTCTTTAATTTATAAATTAATAGTTTAGATTAATTCATAACTTGAGATAAATCAATGGATTATTAAAGATAAATTAATTTTAACTAATAATAATTTATCTAAGATTTATTTCTTGAGAATGGTAATTAAAAAGAATTGTTAATAGTTAATGAGGGTCATTAACTAAGATTATTTAAATAATTAATTAATGTGATTAAATTTAACAATTTATCAGATCAATTAATTAATGATAATCATTTATGAAATTGTGTAAGTGTAGTTACTTTATGGTGAGTAATTAAAAGATCTAAAATAATTAATTTAGGGATTAATTAATTATGTAAACCGGTGTTAAAGGTTAATTTAATTAAATGATTTGTAATAAATTTATCAGGATTGGATAATTAATTCATAAGTAATCAATTTAATTTGGAAATTAATTGGATAAATTAGGATAAAACAATTAATTAATCCTACTTATAAATGACTATTGAATGCTTGTCCTTACTTACGGATGTTTGGATTTCGTTGAATGACTTGATTGTTTGATCTCCCTGATATATGATGCTTTGTGATGCGTCCTGATTTATGTTATAATATGTGATTTCTGTTTCTGTGATTTATTACTATGTGAATATGAAATCCTTTACCCGTAAAATGGCACTTGAATTTCGATGCGACAGGGAGTCGGATTCCAGTTGGTTATCCGAAACCCACATCGAATTGTAATGATGAATCTTTGTGACCGATAAATTTATTTTATCTATGAATCTGTGAATGAAGATAAGCGTTATCGATTTTACCGCTTATCGATATATCTATGATGATTGATGTTGCACTATTGTGTGTAAAACCCCTGGACTACACCTTTTCACACACAAATATGGATTTCACGTGGAAATCGGTTAAGTCACAGATAATTTAAATCTGATGTTTTTGAAATTGAAATTTTAATTTCAATTGGTTTTGAAATTGGAAATTTGGGTTTAAAATGAAAAGCTTTTGAAATAGAATTTCAAAGATAAAAGTTATTTTGAATAACTTAATTGAGTTTTGAAAATTTAAATAATTTGATTTAAATTTGAATTCAAGTTTGAAATTGAATCCTATGATTTGAAACTAGGGATTAAAGATGATATAAATGTGTTTATATAAAGTTAAACCATTTAAAAGCATAATTTTGAGAATTTGGATTTAACCCAAGGATTTTAACTCGTATGAATGAATTAGATTTTCTGAAATGAAACCATTTGTTTTCAAAAGATAAAAGCTTTCAGATAAGAAATGAAATTCCAGTTTAATTAAAGGAATTTCAATATTGAATTGAAAATGGTTTTCCAAGTTATGAATAAATTCTTTTTGGAAAGCTATGAATTAAATCGGTTTATTTTAACAGATTTAGAATGATGATTTGTTTAAATCATTTGAAATAGGATTGTTTTGAAAGCTATAAGTTAAATCTTAAAGATTTAACGAGTTAATCAAATTGAAATGGAAATTAATTTGGAAAATCTGTGAATGAATCTTTTGTTTAAAAGATTAAAGTGTGGAAACTGTTTAAACCGTAAAGGTTGAATCTTTTTGTTTAAAGATTTAAAAATGGTAATTTGTCTCAAATCAGTTGAAAAGAAAGTTGGGTTTAAGTTGTGACTTAATTGAAATCCCATATCCATATGATTTTAAATTGCGCTCACTATTCGGGTTAGCCGGGAAAGGACCTTTGGGTCGTATAACCCATTCCGAATGTGTGATACGACGTATATGGATAGCATTTGAAGACCGGTGTTGAAGATCGGATATTTTTGAAAACGGAAGGATTACCGTCGAGTTACTCTGCATCGGCTGATCCCCGATATAGAGGTTTTATCACCCTTAGTGACGGGAAGTCCGGACGTGATTGGAAATTATCCGGATTTGCAAGGGCTTCGTGAGAAGTGCCTTCGGTTCTGTTCGAACCCGGAACAGACTTGTATGGATACATGTCTGACATTACACTTTGAGATATAAAGCCGATTTCTTTCAAATACATTTCTGTTTGGTGGCGGAGAATTTATTCTCTTAGCTTAACACCCTTCTCTGAGACGTACGAGCTCAGAGGTTATGTAGTTGAAATTTATCAGCGATATATCCCAATTTGGTAATGTGGCATGTTGAGTGTTGCTGTGAAATGATCGTTGTTTGATCATTTGTGATATGATCATTTGTTTGATCTTATATCTTTGTGATCATTTCTTTGATCATTTGTTTGACCCGAAGCATGGCTTTGTGAACAAAGCGTAGCTTTGTGGACGAGACTTCATCGAGCCTCACACCCCGGAAATGGTCGAAACAGGAAGGATGCGGCAAGGTTCTAGGGAGTAGCGCCCCTTAGTGTATGTCATTCCTTCTGGATAAAGGTGGTATCATGGTATGGAGCCCAGATACTTAACCTCTGTGGTTGCTGCAAATTTATTACTTTGTGGTTGTTGCGAATCGGGGATCCTCGGGAAGATCGGTGACGATCGGGGGATGGCATATGCGTGTCAGTAGTTACCTATTTTTGCAGAGGTAACCCGGCCTTGTGTTGGCAGAGATCCGGTTAGGTTCTCGGGTCGTCTATTCCAGGGACGTACCCATCGTGGATAGGAAGTTCCTTAGCCTGACCATTTGTTGGAAATCCAAAGAAACAATACGTGACGTGTACAGTTTTAGTTGTATTACCTGCTATGGAATGTGACGGTAACCTGCTATTGAACATAGTAGCTATAGTAGGCATACGATACTGGTCGTATGTTGGCTAAGATTAATATTATACTTTCGAAATGGTTTCTACACTATGCACTAATGATAATATCCAATGATTTGCGTAGTAAGCATCTTTGACTATCATAAGAAGAAATCTCCTCCAATTCTGCGTTTGCATTGTGTGTGTGGTGGGAGGTCTTATGGTAGTTTCATTTTCCAAAAGCATTGCGGATTTCAATGTTTAAAAACCTTTGTTGTTGTTCAAAGATAAACTGTTTTTGTTGCTCACACCAGTCCCATGACTGATCCGGAGTTTATTGTTCCCTTCCTAAACTCTGGGTGCCCACTATTTTCCACACGGGCAGTCTAGAGTTGGGTTTCTCAGATATTCAGGTTTAGTAGATTATCTGGAGCTAGTTCATTCATCGGAGTTGATTATCTTGGAGTTGCGGATTCATTCTTGTCTGAAGATCATTTTGGAGTTATCACTTCTATTGATATTGTTCCGCTGCTGATGTTATCTTTTCTTTTCCGCTGCTATTTCTTGTATCATATCTCTGATGTATATTGATATTCATTGTATCACTCTGTTGTATCAGATATTATATATCAATGTATTCTTCTTTTCTTCCGCTGTGTTATTTACTTAATTGTGTTATAGCTCCGGCGAATCGGATTTGAACGGTCGATTCTGCGGCATTCTAGTACAATGTGAAGTACGGATGTCGATTTCGAGCGGGCAAAACCCGAGTCGTTACATGTGGTATCAGAGCTAAGGTTGAACTTTAGCTCAGGAGTGTAACACATTAAGTAGCTCATTAGAGATAGGGTGAAGTATACCCTAGAATGAGTATTCCTCAGATATCCGTCCGAAAGCCTCAGTAAATTCTCTTACTATTCAGCGATAGTAAGTATGAGTGAAAGAAGAGGATGAGATAGGGGACAGGGGAATACGATTATAAATGGTCAATACTCAGTAACAACAAGGAAACAATCTTTTCTCTATCAATCTCTTTGTTCGTCATCTTTTCTCAATTCTTCGATAGTTTCTGGTAGATCCAGAAAGAAGATTCGATATATTAATATGGGACATAAACTCCAGATAGGCCAGACTTGTTTGTTTGGATGTATTGGTTGCCTTGTTTGCTTTGTTTGCTATGGTTGATATGTATACTTTAGCTTCTAAACTAAAAGATTTGGAAATTGTATCTATGTATCTATCTATTCTTTAGATCCCAATATATTCTACGAATGGTTAGTTATTCCTTCGAACTGACCGATGCCCCTGCATACTTCGTAGATCTGGATAACCCGAGTATTTTGTTGATTGTTAAACAGATTCGTTCTCGTATCTGATTTTAGATATTCTGATTCGATAAGCCAAATGCAGAATCAATGTTCAGTTGATTAGATGAAACCTTCTTCATCTGTCTTTGTTTTCGTGCCTGTGAATTTCGAGGACGAAATTCTTTTAAGGGGGGAAGTTTGTAACAACCCCGGATTTTATATAAATTTAAAATGATAATTTATTAATTTTGAATTTATATTTGTGGAATAAATCGATAAAATGGAGCGAGTTTCACCGATATCCAAGTATAACAAAATTCTATTAATAAATATTTAAGTTAAAAATTGAGATAGAAATATATACATATAAATATAAGATAAACTATATAAAATATAGAGTGAACAAATTTGTAAAATTAAAACGAATAAAATAAAAATAGAACTTTATTTGGTTTCAAAGTATTAAGGCCAAAACAAATAAAAATATCTTTGTACAATAAACAAAAGAAATAGGAATAAAACAAAGTAAAAATATAAAATAGGCTTGTGGCTTGTAAAGTAAGACTCAGGCAAGAAAAAAATATATAGGATAAGTATAAAATAAAAACATCAAGGACAATGTCATTTAATGCTTGCTAAGACAATATCTCCTCTAGTACATTAGTATACAATCTCGGCCACCAAAACATAAAAGTATCTCTGAAAATTGTACAAGTCTACCACTGTTTTGCCTAAAGAAATGATACCCTGTAACCTGTTTTAAAAACATCAACCTGTGAACTATTTTCCCATACCAGTTTTCATTTCCAGTTCGAGCTCAACAAAAAAATAAATAAGATAAAACTCCATTTTTAAAACTTAAACAAATTTCAACATAAACAACAATTTAACTCAATTCAAACAAGAGAATGAAAGAAGAAGGATTACAGTTGCCAGTTTTACAACCTGTTTTCAAACATCAAGGAACTCTGTTCTTCCTTCTGAAGCAAAGTGAGCAAATTTTCTTTTAAAAACCAGACTTCTTTGTTCTTACCAGTGAGTACACATTCAACTTTATAAATTTGAATCTGGGTGTTTGATTTATAATCAGTATGTGCTGAATACATAGTCTTGGTAGGTCCTGTTGTTCTGAGAAATTATATATGGTTTGTTCTTCAGTAATTCTAGTTTCTGAGCAAAGGAAAGTAGAAAATTTAATACGTCTTCATATAAAACATTTTTGAACTTAGGATTTTAAACAAATTATGTTTGTTTAAAAACTTAAACCATGGTCCAGAATTTTGTTAACTTGAAAATGAAGGAACTCGACACTGTAAACTCATTTCACAGTCAAAGAAGAAATCATATGATTTATTCAAGTAGTTTAAGTTATAGATTTGATTATATAACTTGTATAAGCATACCAAGATAGGATTTTTAAACTTAATACGATGATTTTTATTTAGGTAAATTCAGAGCAGTTTGAATTTAGATAAAGATTGTAAATTCCCCAATTACTGATGAACGATTCAACTAAAATTTTTGAAATTTGGCTTGAAGCTTGTTTGGGCTTCATTGATGATGAGAAAATTGTCGAAATTTTTTTCGAATGCAAGGATTTCGAGGTTGGAGTAAAAGTAGGGTTTAAGCTTGGTTGTTTTTGGGGTCTGGAAACGTGGTGGTTTCATCGTCACGAGTTGACCGAGCTTCACGAGAAGACGGGGAAAGGTAGTTTAGGGTGTTGACGTGACGTGGCCAAGGTTACGGCGTCGCTGATGGTCTGAGGAGAGGCGGCGAGACGTTTTAGTTGATCCAATGGGTTTCCAGTAATACCTCATTGGCTCGAAACTGTCGATTTTGTATTGCGATCAAAACTTGAAGATCTGGGTTCGAAATCTTGCTCGCGTGCGATAGTAGGATGGTCGGCGATGGTCGCGACGACCTATGGCGGCCAGAGGTGATGGGGTAGGTGCACGTGCACCTGTGCACGTTTGTTCTGGGTTGCTTGTGAAAAATTTGAAGAAGAAGAAGAAGCTTGCGATCTGGACGTTAGGCTCGAAAAAATTAATTTGAGCTCGAGTTGTTTCCTGAAGCAATTGAAATATAAACAGTTTTAAGTTAAAAGAAAACTTTGTTCAGACTTTAACTATACAACCAGGTTTGCAAAAGCAGGTTAAATAAGATATTAAGCCTAATCAAATTTAGTTTAAATCATTTTGCAACTAGTTTAAGTATTTGTAAATTTAATTTATGTTAATTACCGTAAACAGTTAAGTATTAGGCTTAATTAGTATTTCAATTTGTTTGACTTTAATTTACATTTAGCTTTAAGTTGGTAACTAATCTATCTATAGTTATGGAGGAAGACTTTCAAAATGAAAGATAAATGATTTTATTTAATTAATTATATTGCAAGGTAATTAAGAAGGTTAACAAATTGATAGTTGAAATTAACTAAGTGGATTGAAAATTATAAATTAGTAATTTAAAATTGAGTAATAAATAAGTACGTGTTTAATTAATTGGTAATTAAGAAAATTAATTAAAGATAATATATTATATATAGTAGTGTATAATATATCTAGGAATTCTAGAAATTAAAATTCTAGATTTTGAAATAAAAAATCAAGTTCTATAAATTTATGTTAAATAAGTTAAATGATTAAATATTCGTTAAATATGTGAATTTAAAAGGAATGACTTATTTCTTTAATTTATAAATTAATAGTTTAGATTAATTCATAACTTGAGATAAATCAATGGATTATTAAAGATAAATTAATTTTAACTAATAATAATTTATCTAAGATTTATTTCTTGAGAATGGTAATTAAAAAGAATTGTTAATAGTTAATGAGGGTCATTAACTAAGATTATTTAAATAATTAATTAATGTGATTAAATTTAACAATTTATCAGATCAATTAATTAATGATAATCATTTATGAAATTGTGTAAGTGTAGTTACTTTATGGTGAGTAATTAAAAGATCTAAAATAATTAATTTAGGGATTAATTAATTATGTAAACCGGTGTTAAATGTTAATTTAATTAAATGATTTGTAATAAATTTATCAGGATTGGATAATTAATTCATAAGTAATCAATTTAATTTGGAAATTAATTGGATAAATTAGGATAAAACAATTAATTAATCCTACTTATAAATGACTATTGAATGCTTGTCCTTACTTACGGATGTTTGGATTTCGTTGAATGACTTGATTGTTTGATCTCCCTGATATATGATGCTTTGTGATGCGTCCTGATTTATGTTGTAATATGTGATTTCTGTTTCTGTGATTTATTACTATGTGAATATGAAATCCTTTACCCGTAAAACGGCACTTGAATTTCGATGCGACAGGGAGTCGGATTCCAGTTGGTTATCCGAAACCCACATCCAATTGTAATGATGAATCTTTGTGACCGATAAATTTATTTTATCTATGAATCTGTGAATGAAGATAAGCGTTATCGATTTTACCGCTTATCGATATATCTGTGATGATTGATGTTGCACTATTGTGTGTAAAACCCCTGGACTACACCTTTTCACACACAAATATGGATTTCACGTGGAAATCGGTTAAGTCACAGATAATTTAAATCTGATGTTTTTGAAATTGAAATTTTAATTTCAATTGGTTTTGAAATTGGAAATTTGGGTTTAAAATGAAAAGCTTTTGAAATAGAATTTCAAAGATAAAAGTTATTTTGAATAACTTAATTGAGTTTTGAAAATTTAAATAATTTGATTTAAATTTGAATTCAAGTTTGAAATTGAATCCTATGATTTGAAACTAGGGATTAAAGATGATATAAATGTGTTTATATAAAGTTAAACCATTTAAAAGCATAATTTTGAGAATTTGGATTTAACCCAAGGATTTTAACTCGTATGAATGAATCAGATTTTCTGAAATGAAACCATTTGTTTTCAAAAGATAAAAGCTTTCAGATAAGAAATGAAATTCCAGTTTAATTAAAGGAATTTCAATATTGAATTGAAAATGGTTTTCCAAGTTATGAATAAATTCTTTTTGGAAAGCTATGAATTAAATCGGTTTATTTTAACAGATTTAGAATGATGATTTGTTTAAATCATTTGAAATAGGATTGTTTTGAAAGCTATAAGTTAAATCTTAAAGATTTAACGAGTTAATCAAATTGAAATGGAAATTAATTTGGAAAATCTGTGAATGAATCTTTTGTTTAAAAGATTAAAGTGTGGAAACTGTTTAAACCGTAAAGGTTGAATCTTTTTGTTTAAAGATTTAAAAATGGTAATTTGTCTCAAATCAGTTGAAAAGAAAGTTGGGTTTAAGTTGTGACTTAATTGAAATCCCATATCCATATGATTTTAAATTGCGCTCACTATTCGGGTTAGCCGGGAAAGGACCTTTGGGTCGTATAACCCATTCCGAATGTGTGATACGACGTATATGGATAGCATTTGAAGACCGGTGTTGAAGACCGGATATTTTTGAAAACGGAAGGATTACCGTCGAGTTACTCTGCATCGGCTGATCCCCGATATAGAGGTTTTATCACCCTTAGTGACGGGAAGTCCGGACGTGATTGGAAATTATCCGGATTTGCAAGGGCTTCGTGAGAAGTGCCTTCGGTTCTGTTCGAACCCGGAACAGACTTGTATGGATACATGTCTGACATTACACTTTGAGATATAAAGCCGATTTCTTTCAAATACATTTCTGTTTGGTGGCGGAGAATTTATTCTCTTAGCTTAACACCCTTCTCTGAGACGTACGAGCTCAGAGGTTATGTAGTTGAAATTTATCAGCGATATATCCCAATTTGGTAATGTGGCATGCTGAGTGTTGCTGTGAAATGATCGTTGTTTGATCATTTGTGATATGATCATTTGTTTGATCTTATATCTTTGTGATCATTTCTTTGATCATTTGTTTGACCCGAAGCATGGCTTTGTGAACAAAGCGTAGCTTTGTGGACGAGACTTCATCGAGCCTCACACCCCGGAAATGGTCGAAACAGGAAGGATGCGGCAAGGTTCTAGGGAGTAGCGCCCCTTAGTGTATGTCATTCCTTCTGGATAAAGATGGTATCATGGTATGGAGCCCAGATACTTAACCTCTGTGGTTGCTGCAAATTTATTACTTTGTGGTTGTTGCGAATCGGGGATCCTCGGGAAGATCGGTGACGATCGGGGGATGGCATATGCGTGTCAGTAGTTACCTATTTTTGCAGAGGTAACCCGGCCTTGTGTTGGCAGAGATCCGGTTAGGTTCTCGGGTCGTCTATTCCAGGGACGTACCCATCGTGGATAGGAAGTTCCTTAGCCTGACCATTTGTTGGAAATCCAAAGAAACAATACGTGACGTGTACGGTTTTAGTTGTATTACCTGCTATGGAATGTGGCGGTAACCTGCTATTGAACATAGTAGCTATAGTAGGCATACGATACTGGTCGTATGTTGGCTAAGATTAATATTATACTTTCGAAATGGTTTCTACACTATGCACTAATGATAATATCCAATGATTTGCGTAGTAAGCATCTTTGACTATCATAAGAAGAAATCTCCTCCAATTCTGCGTTTGCATTGTGTGTGTGGTGGGAGGTCTTATGGTAGTTTCATTTTCCAAAAGCATTGCGGATTTCAATGTTTAAAAACCTTTGTTGTTGTTCAAAGATAAACTGTTTTTGTTGCTCACACCAGTCCCATGACTGATCCGGAGTTTATTGTTCCCTTCCTAAACTCTGGGTGCCCACTATTTTCCACACGGGCAGTCTAGAGTTGGGTTTCTCAGATATTCAGGTTTAGTAGATTATCTGGAGCTAGTTCATTCATCGGAGTTGATTATCTTGGAGTTGCGGATTCATTCTTGTCTGAAGATCATTTTGGAGTTATCACTTCTATTGATATTGTTCCGCTGCTGATGTTATCTTTTCTTTTCCGCTGCTATTTCTTGTATCATATCTCTGATGTATATTGATATTCATTGTATCACTCTGTTGTATCAGATATTATATATCAATGTATTATTCTTTTCTTCCGCTGTGTTATTTACTTAATTGTGTTATAGCTCCGGCGAATCGGATTTGAACGGTCGATTCTGCGGCATTCTAGTACAATGTGAAGTACGGATGTCGATTTCGAGCGGGCAAAACCCGAGTCGTTACAACCCGTTCTCACCATGAACTATAGTAAAGGAAAATGGTTAGTACGTGAAGTCAGGAAAGCTACTCTCATGCCAATAGGATTGAAGGAAAAGAATAAGGAAATAAAATCAACCAAATTCACACTGAACAAGGAACCAACTCAAAGTCACGGCACCAAACCCGACCCGAGCCTTACAACTATAGGAACCGCTGTAGAAGACAAATATCGCATGCATTGGAAAGCAAAGGCTACATCTAAAATCAGAGGCAAAAGTGGAATATTGTGCCGAGGCATAGGAAGCGGTACAAGATGTACTAAGGTAACCAAACTTCAAAAGCTCATGCTTTGTTAATACCTACAGGAACAGGTCTTCTAAAACACATACCGAGGGAACCTAGACAGTGCCGCATAGGGTCAAATGCAGTCCAAAGGGGGCTATATACATGTCCACCAAGAAAACACCTCAACGCAGAACCAAAATTATAGGTAAATGACAAATGTGAAGTTCCTCCTCTCATACCAGCAACCCAAATGCACTTGCAATGAGTGTAGCTCAAACTGCACCCAGCTCAAATCACAAATATTCTCAACCACAATCCATACATATGCCAAGTCAACTCATAGAACAAAAAGGGAAATGTCGCTTCATTCTGACCAGACACATTATTAAGTCAAGCAAGGTATCAGCAAGGGAGTGTGGTCCCAGGCAATATTCACCACTACATCCCTTTATATGCATCAATAACATATCGAAGCTTCAGGGCGGTCCCTTATAATTCCTTCCAAGACATTTTCCATTTTATGAGAGAGGAGACCAACCATACGGGCTTGGGCTTCCCGTCTAATTTTTCAGACATCCCGGTTCGAATTTCCAAGATCCCACTAATATCACGATTTCTCGCTAAAAACCCATCATCAATCCTATCACAATGGAAAGACATCATGGACGAATAACAAGTGGCAAAATCTAAAGACGGAGAGTGAAAAAATAAAGATTAAAGGTGATCGCAACAACAAACAATGCATTTTTCATAATATAAAAGAAAATACTAGAGGAAGAAAAAATGATCTTTTTCTTCAGCTTCTTCTTCTTCCAAAGAAAGGAAAATCTAAAGTAAGAATACTGTATGCTTTTGGGTCATTGTAATTTCTGTCAAAACAACAAATATCCAGTGGATTATCCCGTGGACGTAGGATTGACAATAATCCGAACCACGTAAAAATTTATGTGTTTATTATTCTATTATTGTTATAAAATGAAGAAAGTAGAAGCTATTAGAGAGAGGCAGAAGATATATTACTATGTATTTATTTGGTTTAGTAAAAGCACCAAATATATCAACAAATCTCTTCTGGGGTTTTTTTAATTTAATTATCACCACTTTTGGAGTGAACAAATTTATATACATTTATTTGGTTTAGTAGTTATACTATTGGCAAATATTTTTAGAACTTCAAGTTCCAATTTTACTTTAAAATAAAGTCTTTGTTTAGTACTTTAGATCCTAAATGGTACAACTTTATTTTCATTATCAAACTTCAGGTTTGATTGCAAACACGGTTGGAATTTACCATAATCTGAATTAGCTTTTCTAATAATTCAAAACTTCACATCTCAAATTTATATATTTGAGTTTTGATATATAATCCCTTTTTTAGGAATGCAAACTTATATGCATAATTTTAATTTGAGAACTTCAGGTCTCCAATATTAAATAAACACAATGAAACAAGAGGACTCTTCATAATTATATTCGTACATGAGAATCATAATACTATTTCTCTTCGAGGAAATAGTATTTACCACATTTGTAATGTTATTCCAGCATATCGTTTTTATGTTACGTCTTCTAGACATATCAACATCTTCTGGAATTGCTTGCTTATTTTCTTCAAGGCTTTATTTCAACTTATGAAAACCTTAATCATTTACCTTCGCACATATGAACTTCGGGTTCCTATTCTTTCATATAAACTTAATACGATCTTCTAGATACGTATTATCCTTATATTTGTTTCTCTAAGAAATAATGAAATATTTCTTCTGGAAATATAAATCATGTGGCAAAATCATTTCTACAGTTCTCATTCAAACAAACAAACAAAAAATTCAAAATGAAAACCTTTTTTTCACTAAACAATGGAATGAGATCTAAAATGATAAGATTAATAGAGCAAGATCTATGAGATAAGACATATATATATATATAATGAAATCTGGAAAATTAGATCTATGATATATAAGATCTAAAAAGAAAACTAACAGAATAAGGTCTGAAATTACATTTTAGTCTATAAAACAATTTTAGTTTCAGATCAAATTCAAAATTATCACAAAAAAAATGGATATACATGAATAAAAATTAAATAAGAGATCCTATGATTAAAATCTACAGATCTAAAAAATATATCATTTGAACATGATACTAAAATCTACAAGAGATCTGAAAAATTAGAATTAAAAAAAAAGATCTACAACAAAACAAGATCTGAAATACATGGACAAAAAATAAGATGTACAAATAGAATTAAATATGAATAATTAGATCAATGATAGAATGAGATCTAAAAGAAATAAAATTAATAGAATGAGATCAGAAAGATTTGATCAATCAGATCAAAAAGATAACTTACCATTTTGAAGATTTATAAGAGCTTTGTGCTGATAACGTGTTATAAAATGAAGAAAGTAGAAGCTATTAGAGAGAGAGGCAGAAGATATATTATTCATTTCTAAAAATAGACATGTATTTACATTACATAGCCTCCTTTATATAAAGGCTTCAAAGCTAAGGATTTAACTTATTCCACAATGTGGGACTAAACAAAATAACATAAAAGCATATTCATTTCATGATTTACATATATTGTAACAATTATTTGATTTTGATTACCATTTGTTTAGAAAATCATTTCAACATTAAAAAAACAGTTAAAGTGCGACTACTTAGTTATGTAAGCGTTCAGAAACATAGTCGCTTTCAAAAGGTGAACTTAACATAAATTAAATTTGCTGATTCTAATTCGTGGAAGCAACTAATCACTGGATTGCTCCACGATCAAGTTGAGTGTGGTGAGACCGAAAAATTTCACCAATACTCACTTCCTCGATTGAATCGAAGCATTTTAATCTTATGGCTTATCTAATTTTTGAATTCATTTTTATACTCAATAAATTTCTCATAGACGTCGGATTTGTTGTTCATGAGAATCACATATCCCAGTCTTGAGAAATCGTCCATAAAGGTAACAAAATAAGAAGAATTATCTTTGATAACTATAGGTATAAGCATTAGTCCACTTACTTCAGTATGCACGAGACCCAAGAATTCGTTAACTTTTTCACTGCTCCCACTAAAGTGGGCTTGGTCATTTTTCTTTTAAGATGCGTATCAAATGATTCAAAATCAAATGAAGGTAGAAAACCTTTGGATTCCAATTTATGTATATGTTTTTCACTTATATGACCTAGCCTACGATGCCAAAGAAAGTTATTATTTATGTCAACATTAGAAGAATTATTCACAATGCATAAATATTAGTATTAATCACATAAATGCAATTGTTTAAAATACCATCACAGAATTCATTTCTATTTAACATACTGTTCATAACATTATTAATACAGTAAAAAAACTATTTTATCTAAAACAATCTAGACAAATAAACAATACCACAAATAAAATCTTTTACATAATTTCAATTATATCATATTGAAACTAATATATTTGGCAAAGATAACTGATAATCTCCGACCGTCATTGCATCAACCAGTAATCCATTAGTAACTTGAAGTCTCATTTCTGTATTTCCTACATGACGTATGTTCCTAAGTTCCTGTAACGAATTACAGATGTGAGTCCCAGATCCAATATCTAAAACCTAAGATAATTTATTGAGTGCAAAACAATTTTGAATCATAAATATACATATAGGAGCAGCATAATTGTTTTGTTTCTTCTCTTTGACAATCTTCAAGTACTCTGGACAGTTCTGTTTCCAATGACCCTTCTTATGATAGTGATGACATCCATCCTTGTTAAGTGGAGCAGTCTTTTTATTCTTCATATTAACCCTTCTCCATTTATTCTAACTATTCAAAGATGATGCCTTCCCCTTAACTACGAGTACCGTGCCATGATCCTTGGATGAACACTGGTTGACTTCAACATATTGAGCAGCTCCATAAGGCTTATGTTCAACTGGTTTATATTATAGTTTAATATGAATGGCTCAAACTGTGGAGTAAGAGACCCTAGAATCAGATCCACAGAATTCGTTTCCATTCAACATAATGTTCATACATTATTAACACAGTAAAATATATATCATGTCTCAAACAATCTAGACATAGAAATAATACCACGAATAAAATCTTTTACATAATTGTAGTTATCATATTAAAACTAATCCATTTGACAAAGATAAATTATAATCTCCAACCGTCGTTGCATCAACCAGTGATCCATTAGCAACTTCAAGTCTCACTTCTCTATTTGCCACATGACGTATGTTCCTGAGTCCTTATAACGAATTATAGATGTGAGTCTCAAATCCAATATCTAAAACCCAAGATAATTTATTGAGTGCAAAACAATTTTGAATCATAAATATACATGTATGAGCAATAGAACTATTCTGTTTCTTCTCTTTGACAATCTTGAAGTACTCTGGGCAGTTCTGTTTCCAATGACCCTTCTTATGATAGTGATGACATTCACCCTTGTCAGGTGGAGCAGTCTTTTTATTCTTTATATTAACCCTTTTTCGTTTATTCTAACTATTCGAAGATGATGCCTTCCCCTTAACTGCGAGCACCGTGCCATGATCCTTGGATGAACACTCGGTTGACTTCAACATATTAAGCAGCTCCATAAGGCTTGCCTTCAACTGGTTCATATTATAGTTTAATATGAATGGCTCAGACTGTGGAGTAAGCGACCCTAGGAACTGATCCACTTGCAACTCGTTTCTTGTCACAACATTAAATTGGGAAAGTCTATCAATATAGCCTTTCATCATCAGGACGTACTTGTCCATTTTCATGCCCCTTGTCATCTTTGTATTAAATAGCTCTTCGTAAGTTTGTACTTTGCGGAGCGAGACTGTCCCCAAACAATGCTTGGAGGCCATTGAAGATTTGATGGACATTCATGTTTTCATGCTGTCTCTGCAACGATTTGTCTAACGTAGACAACAATTAAACTTGTGCAATCTCTAGGTCAAGAACCATTTGTTATAAGCTAAAATTAATTTAGGGTCCGCGTTATCAGCTGGCTTTTCACTTGACGGTTTAGTTATAGATAACCATTGACGTTCATACATTAGTGCTATCTTAATTGCTCTTAATCAGTCTACATATTTAGGTCCGGTGAGTTTGTCATTTTCAGAAAACAACTTCGGTGTAGATATTTTCTGCAAATTTAACTTGGTAGATTAAGGCATTTATTCATAGTAGATATTATTAGAATATTAGTAAAGTTAAACATTACATTTCATTTTATTAATAAGCTCCTATTAGATTTTATATTTCTCAAAACCCTTAGATGAAACATAGAAGCCTTTTGACTTCATTGGTGGGCGTTAAGTCCTTTTCCTTAGGATTTGACCTTGAGTTTTCTCAATAAATCGTAGGCCCATAAACAACGGATAATACTTTATCAGTTGTATTATATACAACTCCTAACCCGTGGTCTCTATCCTAATCTCATTTCGATCTTGAGTTTGCTTAACAAATTAAAAGAGATTATTCACCCATACCTGCTATTTCGTGATGGCCTAAGCATGTATATGTACCTTGAGTTTTCTCAACAAATACATATAGCCATCTTACCTCATCTAGTGTATATATTTATAATAATACACATAACATCTCTAGCTTAAGTTTTCTCAACAACCAGAGTGTATGCAAGTAATTTATTACATATAAATGGTAGAGGACAACTTCTATGTTAAAGATTAATAATTTTAAATATATTTAATTGAGTGATATCGACTTATGGAATAATGTATTTCTTATGAAATACCCTTGCGATTCACATGTTAGACACATTTGAAATCACGGTATACATACCATACGTATGTATTTATTCCTTAAATCTAATTAGAGTTTGTTATTGTTCCACCTTTTATTGTACATCCATATTATATAAGTTCTAATTCTTGTATAACATTTTATAATATAATTAACTCATATAATAATCTTATTTATAATCTTATATTAATATTATTAATTAAATCCTATTTAATTAATTAACATTTTAATTAATTATATTTTATTCAATTAAACATCTTAAATTGAATATGTATACTATGACATATGTGTGTGTGTATGTATTATTCTATTTATTAATTAACATTTAATAATTTATTTAATTAAATTATTTTTATTAGTTATATTATATTTCGAAAATTATATATATATACATTGCCTTAAACAGTTCTAGATAATGTAATATATATCATTATATGTGTTATATAATTTATTTAATTAATCTAATTAATATTTAAATAATTTTTGAAATTTAATTTATAAATTTTCAAAACAATTTCAAAATTTATTTTATAACATTTATAAAAAAATTCTTATTTTAAATTTAACCTTTTAAAACAATAATTTTATTTTAATTTCAAAATAGATTTTGAAAATTAGCCCAAGCTCAAATTCAAATTGGGACTTTCATATCAAGGATAACCTATGGGCACACTTCACTCTTCGAGCCAAGTCGGTAGCTAGGTAGGGCATGGTTCTTGATTACCCAACCCCAACCAAGACACTACTTTTCTAGATGCCCTACTAAATGAGTAAGCTTGATTAGTTGGTCATAATACTGCTAATTTAGGTCGCATGGGCTATTGGGCTCCCACACCATTGTTGGATCTGGGCCAGCACGTAGTAGGTTAAATGGGTGGATTTTAATTTTTTTTTACCATTTTGGATCTTATTGAGCCTATGATGTCTATATTTATTTGGATCTAATCTAAATAAATTTTAAATAAAATCATTATTTTATTTTATTGATTAACTTAAATGGTTTTATTTTATTAATACAATGATATATAGTATATACATGTGTATCATATACACATGTACATGCATGAGCAACATATAAAGTGTACCTGGTTTAACATGCTTGTATTTAAGTGCTGAGATTAACACCGTAGTAGACATGTTAGCCCATTTGTATACATGTCTACTGTTTGAATTTGTTTTATAAATTAATTTAATATTTAGTATGTGTATTTGTAAATACATATAAGTATATAATTATATAAAATATTTATAATTTAAATTTGATTAAATTGACTATGTTTAAATTTTGATTTCATGTTTAAAATATCTTAAACAACTTTATATCTAAATCAAATTCAGATCTAATAAAAGTCCATTTTAAATTTGAATTTCAAATTTCAAAAGATAATGTTTTGAATTATAAACATGTAAATAAAATTTCCTTTTTTTATTACCAACATTCATACACACACATATAGAGATTATACATGTATATATAACATTGTAAAATATCAATTCTAAAGTAATCATAATATGTTATATTAAAAATTGTATTTCAATATTATTTGTTCAATTTTTTGTTTAAAATTTGAATGAAGGCAAAATAAAATTATTTTGGCCAAAGCAAAAAACCTTTTTTTTTATTTTTCTTTTTCAGGTAAAATGTTTTTTTATTGTTGAAGTTAATTATTAGAACAATTTTTTTTTAAATTTAGCCGAAACCGATTTTAAAAAAAATGAATTTATTTTAGTTTCATTTCAGCCATAGTCTAAAATTAGTTTTAATTTCTTTTGGTTTAGCATCTATATAGATTTTAAATACTAATTTTTTATAAGAAATGTAAATATAGTTTATTCATACATACATACATACATACATACATATATATATGTATGTATGTATGTATGTATATGCATATGTATATTTTTGTGTGTTTTACTTATTATAAATTTCAAATTATAATTTATATGTTAATTAATGATCAATATTTAATTTTCAAAAATTATATACATATAAATATATTTTGTCAAAAATATTATTATGCAATTATATATATATGTGTGTGTGTGTTTTTGTAATATGCATCTGAGATTGATTGCAAACATACATGCAAATTCATGGTAATATACAAGATATATACAGACATCATTATGGAATCTAACATTATATGTGAACTTTAAATATTTATAATAAAGGATGCTACTAATAGTAGCTGTAATGAAATGCACCTAAAATATTGAATATAGCTCTTACAGATCTGATTTATATGTTCCAGAAGTTGCAACAATCTAGAGATGGACACCACACTTTGTTTTAAATAATTTTGGTATTGATTTTGCTTTGAAATTTGGCCCTAGGACCTCTACAATTTTCAACTAGAATGGAGCAAAAGTAGAGCTAAAAAATGAAGGAAGAGATTCTTTATATAAGCATCTAGATGGAATAAAAGGTGAAGACTAAATCTCCTTTGTTTACTCAATCTTTTATATTAATTCAAATAATAAGTTAAACACATAAAAGCCTCTCCCATCATCCCCCATGGTCGACCATATATGGAACGATATTGGGCTAACAGAATGTCCAACTATTCTGTAATTACTTTATTTAAATCCAATTTAAATATTTATCAATATCGTTTATCAATACATACATATGTAACTTTTATACATGCATTTAGTTGATTACAAGTTATATCAAAATCAAAATAAAAGTTTAATGATTACTATTTCATAAATATTAATTAATTTAGTTAGTTTACAATAATTATAAATTAATTAAATCAGTGGTATTTCAGAGCATTCAACATTACGGTTATGCGACTCAAAGGTGTAAATTCAACTAGTAGTTAATATCGAACAATCCAAATATTAATGTTCATAAGTCACCTTAGTATGACAGTTTGCCCGAATTTATTGCTTAAACAATTTTGGTAAAAATCCAATTTTACTATTTTAAGCGAACTCCGATAGTGATAATTATTTACACCAATTCTCTTCGTCAAAACTATATCACATTATGGCTTATGGAATTTGGTATTGGTCAAAATTCAAATATCATCCCACACTCTACTTGTATAGTCCAAACACAAAGTGTTTGGTTTAATAATAATAACTATTATTAACCAAACTACTCTGGTCACAGACTTTGACTTTGAGTTAACTATAATTGTTCATGATACTAACCTCATCTAAATGAGGAGACAAATTCTCTATTGAATAGGGTTTCACTTTCAGTGCTTCAACCCAGACCCAACTATAGTCATTCGATGGACGTCATGCCATGATTTAACTATAATCAAAAAGTGGAGTGTCCACGTCAAAGTTCAATAGTATTATCAAGCTGAGAGAATTGTGTAATATTATCACTTTGATATTTTCTATTTGACCAAAGTTATGTTAATAAACAAAATCTATCGAATGATTCATTCTATAGTTATCCAATAATTATCAGTACGTAATCCCTTGGTGCCCTCAACAGCCATATGCCCAACACTTAGAAAGTATTACATACTCTAATCTCAACGGATGTATCGATATCCAGTCTCGATACATCTTGACTAGGAACATTTAAAACGATATGTTTATTATTTTGTGATAAATTGCTCATGATTATAACAAATTATAATTACTATCAAAAAACATATAATTGATGGATTTTTATTAAATATACTTAAACTAAACAGTTAATTAATATAACACATTATAACACGTATATAATAGAAGTCAAGGATTAGTAGCTCAAGTGGTAAGATCTCTAAATAGTGGTTCAAAGATCTTGGGTTCGATCCTTCGAGATACCTAAATGAGTGCTCTACTTAAATTAAATATAACTCTTATTATATATAAAAAACAAGTATACTAGAAAGAAAAACAACATTTATTTAAAATGAGATTTTGTTACAAAGCTAATAATTTACAATAAATTATAGAATTGCCCCTAAGGTATACCCATAACTCAATCAATACATACCTCCCACCTTCCCCAAAATTTAACCCTAAAGAAATGCATGATGATATTGGTTTATAATATGTTATATCCCAAGAGAACTATGACGAACCGCCTTTCTTACTTCAAAAAACGAGTCACTAAGGGTAGAAGAAAAAGAAAGATAAAAGAAACTACACAATCACGGAATCTCACCATAAATCAGAACAACATATAATAGATAAGGATATTACATAGTCATTTCTATGATAATAATACATCAGAGTCATTACATTAAAACCTTCAACCAGATAGTTATAGTTACCTGGCCATACAAAATACATAGACTGTACATAAATACACAGCGGAATAAGAAAATAACTAGCTAACGGTGAAGCTACTTGCTAGAGCTCCTTCAAAATGCTTCCGTGAGAAACCTGGATCACTTGGCTACTAATATAAATTTGAGTACCCAAGAGGTTTAGAAAAAGAAAATAAAACTCCAAGTCAGACATGGGTCTGGTGTGAGTAAACTCAAAACAACTTAAATTTTTTCTTTTAAAAAACGCTTTGAAAATCAAAGGTATCTCGTACGACCACGCCGCACATAAACACGGACGGGTTTTTAGCTTATGATAACCAAAACACTTTATATAAAAATAGGGTGATATTATGATAATGTCTAGGTTTTCAAGTAAAATAGAACATAGCTGAAATGCTTGCATCTTACATTTCAACATATTTGGGTATAACTAAATCCTTACGGTACTTATTAGAGAATGGACTCCATACATGACCAGGTAAGGAACTACCTTCCGAAAGGTGCACCTCTAGATAAAATACACTTGGGGTCTAACAAGAACGTCTTATATCCCTGCTACACAGAACCTACTTACCACTTGACTAGTAGTGCCGAATACATCACCACCACAATTGGGATCAGCAACCATACCGGAACATACAAAATGGGTCAAATATTGATTCCATATATGGTGATGACATATCCTGATAGGAGCGACCCACATAGCCTTACTGTATACCTTGTTTTGATCATTTTCGGTTGATGAGGCCCGAGGCTACGTTTACCTTTACTATAGCACCACCACTTGGAATGCTACATCGCCTTCTAGATGTTGACACAATGTCAACATTCATCTATACAATTCATTCAGGAGATGAATGAACCGGAGGCACTACTTCTACTACACCTATTTTGGAATCACCCTCAGGGTTAGTAGCAAATAGCCCTTGCACTTCAAAGTCTTCATCTTGGACCGTGCCTTCACTATTTCCAATTCAAACGTCTAGGTTGATTCGAAGTGGTTTTCGGATAACAAATGCTATCCAATCCTGGTCTCTTCAAACCAGCATTTGATAATTTAAAGGGTCAAGTTGTTTATAGTGGACCATTCCACTATCAGGGTGTAAGATTTACATATGAACACATGTTCCATATGCTTAGATCATCATGGCCCGCTTATCGAAATTAACTCCCTTGTATTCATCACGTTCCCGAAGTGTGGTATTTATGATAAGTGCAGATCGACTTACTTTCAATAAAACATGTCAACGTTTTATTACAACTACTTTAACTCACTTGGCTACTTAATAACATGGACAAGAGATCCTTTGGTTTAAAACAATTTACTTAAACAAGAAAGTAGGTTAAAAATAAATAACCGATAGAGTTTTTGGAAGAAAATTCAAAATAAATAAACCTTAATTAAATCATGAGTTTAAAATTTAGTTAAACTTTAATTAATCTTAATTAAATCAAAATTAAATCATTAGTACCCCTAATTTATCTTAGTTAGGTCTTAATTTATCTAACTAATATTTAAACCTTGATTAAGCTTGGTTAAGTCAACATCAAACCTTAACTTAAAACATTAATTAAAATAAAATTTTAATTGACTTTAATTAAATAACATTCATTTATAATTGAACTCTAATTAAGTGGATAATCATCCTTTAATTAACTAATAATTAATTAAATAATTAACTCTAATTAAATAATTAACTCTAATTAAATAATTAATTAAAGTAAATAAACTTGATTAAGTAAAAAAATTAATTTTCTTTTATCTTAATTAATCATTATTTAAAAATTCCTTAATTAAAAATATTTAACTTAGTAAATAATTTCTTAAACTCTAATTACTCAACTTAATTAACTAATTAATTAATTAAATAATAATTACCCTAATTAATAAATTAAATTATTAAATAAAAAAATTGACTTTTGACTTACTTAATTGGTTTGAAATGATTTTTCGAAAAAAACAATTCAAAAGGCAACATTTTAAAAGTTGAAATCGTGAAATTTCTCGGACTGCATCCATAGCGACTATCTCTATGAGCGCAGTTCGCTAGAATTGATTTTAGGTGAATACTTCACTTTAAATCTAGCTACTATATGTTTTGAAACACGAATGGAAGAGTTATGAAAACTTAAACAAAAGGTGAAAACTTGGAAAAACATTTAATAAATCCAAACCTAGAAAACAAGTTTTTATTTTCAAAATCGAATCTCAAGTCCTTTGCGACTTTTCAAGGTGCTAACTTCACAATATTTACATCACATACACTTGGTTTTTGTTTCATAAACACACTACCATCATAACATAACCAACCATTCGCATATCCACATCCAAATATATCATTTAACATCCAAATCACAAATCCAAGCTCAATCACAAACTTGTAATCATATGCCATCAAACAACATGATATTTCAGCACAATAAACACTATATTTTCACAACACATAGTTCATCAAAATCAAGTTATTTTTTTTTCCAAAGACAAGAGTTTTACTCACTGAAACTTTACTAACTCAAGGCGAACTTTTGCTAAAACTTGAATATGAGCTAGAACTTGGTCTTAATTTGCAAAAATGGAGTCATTGAGTGGCTAAGCACCAAGATTGGGCTCGACCAAGTGGAGTTCGGGCTCGACCATGTAGGCTAGTGGAGGATGGTGCTTGTATTTTGGAAGAGGAGGTGTTGTAGTATGTGTAGAAGTGTTTTTAAGTGGAAAAGAAGTGGTTTTTCTCAAATTAGAAAATATAAAGAGATGCAATGGATATGTTTTGCTTAAGCTTTTAGGAAATTTAAAGTAGAGAAGGAGATTGTAAAATAAGAAATATGAGAGTTAAGCCTAATTTATAGGCTTAGGAAAATATTTAAAAATATATAATGTGCTTGAATTAAATATATATGTATGCATGCATCTCCATTCCTCTCCCCTCATTTTCGTCCACCACATGTACCCCCCACCTCATGCAACTATTCATGCCATATTTTCTTGTACTATGTGTTGAAAAAGACATTTTTATATGTTAATATATATATACACACTTTTAATATATAAAATCTTCTTTTACTTATATGTTTATATACTTAAGTGAGAAAATATGTACATGCATATATACATGTATTCATCATGTTAAAATAGTTTGTAATGTGTATATATGTGTTTACAATAGTGCTATGACATTTTAAATAACTTTTAACCAATGAAAGATCAATATTTCGGAAAATAATTTCCGGTCACATTTTCTATTTTTTTTCTAAACTATATATATTGGTAAACAAAATTTGAAAATGATTTTATCATCATTAGTTATTATTTAAAATAGCTTTATTTGTTGATAAAAATTCATTAATAATAATTTAAAATATATTTAAATAATCATTTATTTAGTGATTAAATTTCGAGTCATTACACTCTTCCCCCTTAAAAGAATTTCATTCTATAATTGGCAAACAAGAAGATAATTCAAACTACGAAAAAAGATCTATATTCATATCATAAAACACATACAAAGACATACTCTAAGCATCCATACCAAAAAAACATACTCTATACGTACAATAGACAAACAACTAACTATCCTAACATCAACTCGGGATAGGCCTCTCTCGTACGATCCATAGCCTCCTAAGTGCAGTCTCTTGGATCCTTACTCCATTGAATCTTGACTAGTCGCATCACCTTGTTACGCAATCTATTTTCATCATTATCCACAACATAAACTAGATGTCTAACCACTGTCAGGTTAGGTTCTATCTCTAATTCCTCTTGAACCGATGGTTCCACAATCAAAGATAGGTCATAAACATATTTTCCCAAATGAGACACATGGAACACATTATGAATACCCGCCAATCTCTCTGGCAACTCGACCCTATAAGCAAGGATCTGATTCTCTCAAGATATGGAGAGGTCCAACATACCTTGGAGCTAACTTTCCAGCTTTTCCAAATCTAACACCTCCTTTTATTGGTGAAATCTTTACGAACACTAAGTCTCCAACCACAAATTCCAAATCCCTTTGCCTCTTATCAACATAACTTTTTGGCTACCATGGGCTTCCTTCATTCTTTTCTTAATCATTGCAACTTTTTCAGTAGTTTCTCAGATCAGGTCCGGCCCAAGTACTAGTCTATCTCCCGTCTCAACCCAAGACACCGGTGACTTGAACGGTCTTCCATATAGGGCTTCATAAAGTGCCATATCGATGCTTGCTTGGAAGTTATTGTTATAGGAGAACTCAACTAAATGCAAATGATCCTCCCATGATCCACCAAAATCTAGAACACGCGTCCTTAAGAGATCCTCTAGAATTCGATTCACTCGCTTCGTTTGTCTGTTTGGGGGTGGTATGCAGTGCTTAGGCTCAACTTTGTTCCTAGAGTTGTTTGCAATGCTTTCCAAAATTGACTAGTAAATATGGAGTCTCGATCATTTACAATACTTATAGAAACTCCATGCAACCTGACTATCTCTCTCATAAAAATTTCAGCTAAAAAAGCAGCGGTCCTTGTTGGTTTTACCAGAATAAAATGTGTGCTCTTTATTAGCCAATCCATGGCAAACCGTACTTCTTCATTTCCTTTTCTGGTTCTAGGTAGACCATCGATGAAATTCATTGCTAACATTTCCCATTTCCAACTAGTATCTCCAAGGGTTGTAATAGTTCGACTGCCTTCTAATGATCACCTTTGATTTGTTGATAGCACAAACATTTGTGAACATAGACTGAAATGTCTTTCTTCATTCCTGGCCACCAAAATACTCTTTTCATATTTTTATACATCTTACAAACTCCTGGATGAATACTTAACTTAGATTTGTTGCATTCTGACAAAACTTCCTGCCTCAGCCCATCCACATCTGTAACACACAATCGTTTGTTCATCCTTAAAACACCCCGACCATCTATCTCAAAATCCGAGCATCTACCCTCTACAACACCTTGAATAACCCTTCCAGTATTTCATCCTTTCCTTGATTTCTCATAATGCTTTCTTGAAATGTCGGGGTAACCTCCAAGAGAGTCAAAATAGCATTCCTGCTTAAGGCATCTGCCACTACATTAGCCTTCTCTGGCGTATAAAGAATATCCAAGCCATAAGCCGTCAGGAACTCCAACCACCTTTGTTGCCTCACGTTCAGATTCTTCTAAACAAAAAGATACTTTAGGGATTTACGATCCGTGAATAGCTTGAATTTTTCACCTAACTAAAGAAAGAAATTTACTCCTAGAATCTCTAAAGATTAGAAAGACACTAAAAGGAATAGAAGGGTCCTTACCCAGCAAGTAGTGTCTCCACATTTTCAATGTAAAGACAACAACCAACAACTCTAGGTCATGCATAGCATAATTCTTCTCGTGAGGCTTCAGTTGTACGCTTGCATACACAATCACTCTGCCATGCTACATCAAAACAGCGTCTAGTCCCACTACACAAGCATCTATGTAAACCGTAAATTCACTATTTCCATCTGGAACAGCCAAAACTGGTGCACTGGTCATTCTCTTCTTCAATTCCAAAAATGCTTCTTCACACTTTGGGGTCCATACAAACTTCTCCCCCTTCTTAGTTAGCTTTGTCAGATGGAAGGAAATCTTAGAATAATCTTGAATAAATCTTCTATAGTATCTAGCTAAACCTAAGAAACTACGAACCTCGGTAGGAGTCCGTGATCGCTTCCATTCCTGAACAGCTTCCACTTTCACTGTTTCCACTGAAATGCCTTCTCTTGACACAATATGTCCTAAGAATCTTACTTCCGATTGCCAAAAATGGCACTCATAAAATTGCGCCTTAAGGACATATCTCCTCAATGTTTCCAACACCACTTCCAAATGATGTTTATGTGCCTCCTCAGATTTGGAGTAGATAAGGATGTCATCGATGAAAACTAACACAAACCTATTAAGAACATCTCGAAAAACATGGTTCATGAGGTCTACAAAATATCTAGGCGCATTAATTAGCCTGAAAGGCATAACCAACCACTCAAAGAAACAGTCAAGGCCTCTAAATGTAGTTAAGGGTATACTATCTTTAGCAACTTTCAACTAATGGAATCCAGTAGCTAGATCCATCTGAGAAAATATCGTAGCTCCATGAAGTTGATCAAAAAGATCATCGATGCGGGGTAAGGGATACTTGTTCCTAACTGTCAGCTTATTCAACTCCCTATAATCCACACACAACCTTAAAGATCCATCGGACTTAGCCGCAAACACCACAGTCGACCTCCAACTCGAACGATTGGGCCTAATCTATCCTCTTCTTAGCAAGTCATTGGTTTGACTTACCAACTCTTCTCTCTCCCTCGGAGACATCCTCTGCTTAGGTTGAACCACATGCCTTGCACCAGGGACTAAATTAATGTGGAACTCTATCTCTCAATGCGGGGGTAAACTTTTAACCCCTTCGAATACATCGAGGAAATTCTTCAAAACTTCAATAAACCCTAATTTTTCTTGGAGGCTTCCAGGGCATACAAGAAACTACATATATGAATACCGGGTTCCTTACATGATACTTTAGCTTTTTTCCTATATCGTTCATTAAAGATATAGTTCTCTTATTACATTTTAAAATAGCTCCATATTTCGATAACCAATCCATACTAAGAATAATGTCAAATCCTTTAAAGTCTAAGACATACGGATCGCAAGAAAAGCTATGAGAAAGGTAGGAAATTGGCACATTCTTACAAATCATATTCAAATGGGTTACCCCGCCTATGGGGTTTGTAACGACCTGGTATTTTGGACCATTCAAATCGACAATAAATCCACACATGTCTGACTTGAATAATTCAAAATATCAGATTGTTAATTTAAATTTGGCAAAACTCAGAATATATAGTAAATAAATCAATCATAGAATCACAGACACAGAGTAATACAATAATACGCAGCGGAATAGATAAAATAGTAGTTCATGAAGCTACTATATGAACATCAGAGTTAAAAATAAAATACAACAGAATATCTCAAATACAGTGAAGTCTCCAGTGCAACAGATGACTTCTCTGAACAAATCAACTAGAAGAGCTGAAAGCTGAGGCGATAGTTGGATCTCCAAAGGAAGCTCCAAACTCCAAGAGTGAGTCTCAAATGCTGTATCACTCGGTCTGACCCGAGCGTAAAGCAAAACACAAAACACTCGAGTCAGGATTAACATTCTTATACTAATAAATCCAACTCAAGTGAAATATCAACTGAAATACAAGTAACTTAAAGGATGTTTGGAATAACCATCCTCTAAGGATCTGTAGAACTATCTACAAGGTGGGAATATACACTATGACACCGTGGCCATTTTAAATTTATTTACTTCAAAACCCAAATATCATTTCATTTCAAATATATATATTTTCCAAAATAGTATATATATATATATTAAATGATTTAAAAAGTAAAGTGTTTAATTTCCTCAAGTCTAGCAAATCGATTCAAATCAACTTCAAATTCCAAATTCAAATTTATTCAAGGTTCAATTCATCAATTTAATTCATTTCTAAACAGACCATTTAAATTTTCAATATATTTCAAAGCTTTAATATTCAACATTTTCAAAGTTAAATTTAACAGTTTCATATAGCTCTTGATTTAACTTCATTATTATTTAATCAGTGAAATATCACTTAATAAATTCAATACCATTTAACTAGCCTTAAATTTCATTTTTACTAAATATTTCCTTAAACTTTATTTAAACAAGAAATATTCATTAGATTACTTATGAATCAAACTCAAGTTATAAATCATATCTTACATCAAAATTTCAATAAGTTTCAAATCAGTTTAATTAAATAAAATTCTTTATTGAATACAATTTCAACTAAATTCAAATTATCTTTCTAACCTTAACTTATTCAAATTATTACCAAAATCTATTTTGAAATATATTTTAAACACTCAACATATTATATGTATTTAAATCAATCATTCCCATTTATATATAATAATTTAAGACTCAACATTTATTAAAACCATATATTTCTTTCCAGAACCATAGAATTCATTTGTTTAAATATTTATATATATGGACCAACGGTGTCTGTATATATATTTATTATATGGTTAAGTGATACGGATATTTATCATTTCAATCCGAATTTATATATACGGGTAGATATCATTTCGACCCGAAATCCCAATTTCAATTCAAATGAAAATCGCTTGGGTTTATCATTTCAACCCATAACGAAATTCTCCTATTCTAAAGTCCGTTCGGGTATGTATCATTTCAACCCATAGTGAATTCTATACTAACAGGGAACTTGCAGAGTGATAACAGATACTAAAAATATATAACAGCAGGCATATATCATCAGTATAAATAACAGATACGGGTGTCAGATGTCACAGGTGAACAGATATAAATAATAGTAATAACAGGCATATAATACTAGATACTGGTGTCAGATGTCACAGGTGAACAGTTATAGATAATAGCATATATAACAATGTAATTAACTACAGCAGCATATTTCAATTGCTATTCCAAATGAAATTAAATTTAAATAATAAAAGAACGTTAATCGTGAGTGATTGCTCACCTTTCGAGGTTAGAGAGATAGACAATGAAGTGAGCTATGAAATCCGCTGGATGGGTAAGATTTGATGCAGAAAATAGGCACGACGGACAAGGCTGATAATGGGAAATCGAAGGGAACCATTGAATGAGTTGATATAAATTGAACTAAATATATATGAAAACAATATATAGTTTAAAACAAATAAATAAAATTAATCATCATATATACATAAGATTGAAATAAATACTTGTATATTATAATAACCCATATTTCAAACCAATATCCAAACCCCATGTGTAATTTAAATCTTTATAAAAGTAACTTTTTATATATATTATTAAAATCAATATTCATTTAATATCATAAATATTCTTTCAAAATGTACGGCAACGTAGGCATGAATTTATACACTTATCTTTAGACATATCAAACATGCAAACTACAAAAAAAAATAAAAAAAATAAATGCAGACCTTAAAAACAGGGCACAAGAATATGAATACACTTATATACTATATGTGTACAAACAAATTTACCATATGCAGACCAACATATATATATATATATTTTTAAATTAATATACTTATATGATATAATATAGAATGGGACGCTTGTAGTAAATCAATTATGCAGACTATCAAAAGTAAAATAAAATGTATTGTATATACATCAGTTATTAAAGCAAATATGTATAGATCCATACATCTCTATATATTATACAAAAATCCAGATATATGCGCACTCAGACTTAAAAATGTATAGTCTTCAATTCAGTCTCATACCTCACAGCAACTTCTTTAAACATAGTATATACAGTACTACTTTTAAAACATTATATTGAAACTGATTAACAGACCCATACTTATCCAATAAAGCATCCCATGCCTATGCGTAGACTAATATGTGTGCAGACTCAAAGGTACGTATATATATAGATATAATTTTGAAAACTAAGATATACATACCCACATAATATACTATAAACATATAGCAATATATAGCAACATCTTATATAACTTTATAAATGCAGCAGCCTATATATACTATAAACATATAGCAAAAGTATATAGGAAAAATATAACTAACTTAAATATGAACAGGCTTGTATACTTTATTTCAAAACCCAAAATAGTATAAATTCGAACTCATCCATATGAACAACAAAAGAACAGGGCTACTCACGGTTAAGTAGGGCAGCTCGATGCCCGGGATGGTCGACTGGATTTAGGTGAGGCCGAAGGTTGGATGGCCAGGTGGTACGCTTGCGGTGGCTGACATATGCAGGCGAGGTGACGTGGGAATGCAGCTAGGGGGAGGAACGGGCTGGGTGTTGATGTAGTCGGGTGCAGGGTGGCTAACTATTGAGGTGAGAGGCTCGGTAGGCGGAGGGAGGTGATGGGCTGTGGGTGAAGGTTGGAACGGTGGTGGGAGGCGGCGGTGAGAGGAGGAGCAGCGGATAGGGCTGAGTGGAAGGTCAGGGCGGAGGGTGGTTCGGCAACCTGCGATTGGTAGATGGTGGTAGGCGTTGCTAGGAAAGGGGAGGGGAGGATCGGGCGTGACTGTCAAGGGGAATGTTCGGTTACAGGTGGTTGGGAGGAAAAGTGGAAAGGTGGAAGCGTGGGCTAGAGATGCTAGAAGAGAGGGGAGAATATAAATGCAAATCTCATAAATGCAAATATCAATGCACATTTGAACCGTTCAAAATGAACAGTCAGATGAAAAATAAAGAAATGGCACGGTCAAATCCCCTTGACTCACTGAAGATTATTAAGGCAATAAATTCTGTTGTTTGGAAAGCACGGCTAAAGTTTGAAAGGCAATAGAAAACAAAAGGTCACGGATACGGTACCGATACGGTGAACTGTTTTTTACAGATTCCGTTGTCCATCGGACGTCGAAACAAGCAAATGAATATACCATGGAGATCAGCATGACGTGACGGTCAAAACGGTATACAAATACTAGTGGTACGATCATCCGATCGAAAGTCGATAATCGGTACCAGAAATGCTGCTATTTTGCCAGAATTAAGATAAACGGAGCAGTAGAAGTCCTAATTTGGAAAAACGAATTTCGCAGTCTGATTCAGAATAGTCTGAATAAATTTTCTCATGTTG
Source organism: Allium fistulosum (assembly GCA_030737815.1). Lineage (NCBI taxonomy): Eukaryota > Viridiplantae > Streptophyta > Magnoliopsida > Asparagales > Amaryllidaceae > Allium > Allium fistulosum. Next base: position 360,925,058 of record CM060906.1, read on the forward strand.
ACATATTTTGGTTTCGGAAAACTTTTAAATTCACTGTTATTAACCGGTTTGATTTGAAATGAAATTTCACAGGAAAATAAACTTCAATATTATCAGATGAAAATTTACCAGTTGCTATATTAAAATAGACGTATTCCAAATAATAAATTTTTAATTTCAAATTTTATTGTTTAAAATTTCACAAATTTCCAGTTAAATATACTTTTAAAATCATTAAATTTTGCGGGTCGTTACACTCTCCCCCACTCAAAACTTTTCGTCCCCGAAAAGGAAGGAGGTAGAAGAAAAGAAACAACCAGACAGAAAAAATAGATTGAAGGTCAAGATTAAACAATTAATTTAAAACTATACAAATTTTACTTGAAATATTAATTTGAAAACAATTATTTACATTATTACTTATTTTTACAAAGAAGCTATTGAAAACATTTAAATCCATAATTCATAAATTTATTAATTTTTATCTCAAGATACTTTTCAAATATTATTAATAAGCAAATAATCATTTACTTTAAATATGTTTTATTAAATTAATAACTTCTAAAAAAATTTATAACACTAAAATTTTCTATTAAACCATGTGGTATATAATAAACAATATTTGAAAAGGATATAGTCAACAAGGAAAAGAAGGAGGACACAGAAAACAGGATATAGGTGAATAAATAAAGCTGAGCAGATAAGATAGATTCAAAAGAATAGTATCGGGCACGAATAGTTAATTAGAATCATAAGAATTTCAATTTCAAATATTAATACAAAATTTCTTTGTTGGAAATACTTTTATAATAAAATACCTTTATAGTCGAAACAAATTTCCTTTCGAAAATACTTTTATAACTCGATGTCTTAACAAGTTTATCCTCGTTCCTGAAGACTCTGGCAGTGCGTTGATCAGGCGCAAAGCTAGAATTCTCCAAGTGCTTAGTAGACTTGTTTCAACACCCAGTGAAAATACTGGAAAACTTTTAAAAATAGATATGGAAAGTACAATCCAGACAACAAAACGGACAAAACCTTTGTCTAACCATGGTTCGCAGATACACAATGATTACGCCTGGATCCCCCAAGAAACAATCCATATCCGTAAGCTTTCTCAGCCCTGCGAGTTACGCCATGATGACTAGTAGAATGCAGGATACACAATGGTTACGCCTGGATCCCCCAGGAAACAATCCGTACCCCTAGGCAAGACTCAGCCAGGCATTTGCGCTACTATTCGCGACCTACACAGATTGCAGGATACACAATGATTACGCCTGGATCCCCCAGGAAACAATCCGTACCCCTAGGCAAGACTCAGCCAGGCATTTGCGCTATGCAGTCACGAGAGAAACATAAGACCATGGGTAACGCCATGGAATTCGAAGGACACTCGAGTATCATATCCGGAAAACCAAAAATCAGAGAGAATAATATCGATAGAATGAATCCAAGATGTGGCCACAAATCGAATATCAAGCAGAAGGCACTTTCCATATCTTTACTTCGAAAATATGTATCATATAGTACCTTTTCAAATCACTTTCAAATATCGTACTTATATAAAATCCATTATATATAAGATTTAATTTTCAAATCCATTACTTTCCAAAATCAATAGTATATCAAATCATACTTATATAGACTTCAATTATATAAGATTTCACTTTCAAATTGAGTATCCTTTCAAATCTATTATTTTGGAAGCTTTGAAAACTAAAGATATTTAATAATAGATTTAGAAAATAAATCCAAATTTCCAAATCAATATAATTTAAGTCAACCAATTCATTTCCAAAATCAAATGTTTTCAAAACCATCTTATACTTATGTAAGGTCCATCTTATATAAGGATCAAATTAATTATGCGAATAAAACAGCATACGTACAACTTATATATTTATTCCAACTAGTTAAATATATAGTTTCATAAAGATGTTACTAAATTAAAACATTTAAACTAACTTTTATTCAAAATATTTTGAAGACCAACTTCTTCTTAAGACATTTCAAATCTAAATTTCATATTAGAGAATTTAAAATTTCCTTATTCATTTACTTAACCAAACAGTTTCAACTTATTTAAATCGTATTACTTCATACTTAAACATTCAAAACAAACTTATATACTTTATCAAAATACTTTTCAAAATTTCTTAGCTTTGAAAAGTTAACCTTGATTTGGAAGTGTTCGAACCTTCAAAATAGTTGAAGAAATCATTTTAAAATTCAAGAGTTAGAAATCAGCAACAAATCAGTAAATCAATTTTAATAGATAGGGTTATATCAAATCCAAACTCGAGGACTGAACACCGGTTCATTTCAAATCGTTTCAAATATATATATATATATATATACATATATCTTTCGAATATCAAATCTTACTTCTGAATTTTGAAATCAAAAATTGTTTCGCAAAATCACTCGCGTAGCAATGCTACTAAAGTGGCCTTTCCCTCACTCTGAGACTCGAAAATCAATGTCGATGATGCGTGCACTCATCACCGAAATTATTTTCCAGCGACATAAGTGAGTTCTGGACTTTTATTTTCTCAAACTTCTTTGAAATTGTCTTTGAAATCATTCAGAACTTATTAAAATCATTTGAAACATTTCTTATTCAGAAAATACTTTTAAATCATATTATTTTCATATATTTTCCAAAATCTTAAAACCAATTTCAAAATACCGGAATTCAATTCTCGAATTTCAAATTTTACCCTTCAGTTATAAATCATTTTTATATAACTCAATTTCTTATATAATTTTTCAAAATTACGAATCCTTTCGAAACCTCAAATTCTTATTTTAAAGGGTTTATAATCTTTATCGGAAACATTTCACTTTTATATAAAGAATATAATAATTTCGATATATAAAACAATTTTTAAAATATAAACAAGCTTGATTTTTCAAAGGATGGTTCAAGAATGGATTTCAAAACAAAGATAGAAATTCAAATTAGAGGGACACTAATCAAATAGGATTCTGATTCGAAAATAAGTTAGAACGAAAATGAGATAATTAATTACAAAACAGTAGATGGATACACTTATATAAATCGCGGGCGACCTTAACCGGGTCAACCGTGACTTCAAGAATATAATCGATGCGGAAATCTAAGGCAATCAACATTCGATCGCAAGAGATAGCGACATCTAAACCAAAAATATAAAAATCTCCGGTGAATCAATGCCAATTGTGAAGGAGTTTCACCCCTTCACACTCATTCAAAGATTTGTGGGATCCTATTCTTATAGAGATCATTCGAAGTGGAGTTATGGGATACTCCAGAATCAAAAGAATACAAATAGGGAGAGACAAGAATGAGTTTTGGAACCGTAGGGAACATTCCAAAGTTCAGAGGAATCCTAATCGAAGCAAATCCCCACCAAGATTAGAGATACATAACCTATATCGATACAAAAGAATTTCCATTTAAAATTTGGAAAGACTCGAATTCATAACATACGAAAACAGAAGCATAAATGTCTCCAGTTTGACAACTTCAGTTAAGCAAAAGATACAATAGAGTTCGCTTAAAGCAACCTAACATACAACAGATAACAAAAGGTCCACAGGTTTACCACTCCTACACTAACAAAGCATCAGTATTAATTCTTCCAGGTGGTACATCAACAGGTCCAGAACACTCCCCCTCAATGTGCCCCCAACATCTGCATTTCTGGCATAGGTGTACTACACTCCCATCTTCCTTAATGAACTGCGGGTACGCAACCTTCTTTCCATACTTTCGCACAGAACAATTCCTGGCTATATGCCCAGGCCTCTTACAGTGATAGCAAATGGTTGATAGGTCGACTGATGTAGTGGGTGCAGATTTCACTTTCTTCACCTTCTGGCAGCGACTGGGAAAGGGCCCCTCACTACGACATCTAAAACAGAAGATCTTGGATCGAAAACGCTTGCCCTCTTTCTTCTTTCCTACATTCCTTTTCCCGCACATGACTGCATAGTGTCCCTTTTCCTGACACCGATAACAAATGACATGGTCATAAGGACCCGGTTCTGCTCTTTCTCTCCACAGCCTTTCTTGTTCCTCGATTGCTTCCTCCCGTTCCTTACGGGCCAGTGCTCTTCGTGCCCGACGGGCTGCTTTCTGCTCTTCTGATTTTGCCATTACAAGATAGTTTCCTATCATTCAAATATTCAATGAGTCAAAAATCAACAAGATAGAAGTTCAAAATTTAAGGGGAAATTAAATCAAAGGGAGTTTCAAAACAAAAGGGAAAGGACTCGAACGAAGATGAGATAATTAAAATTCAAGAAGAGAAGATGGATATACTCAAATAAGAATATAATTAGGGAGAGGCCAGAACGAAAGTGATTCCGCAAATCAGTTTGCCATATATGCTAAGTTTTGCCTAGAGCCAAAGCTCTGATACCAACTGTAACGACCCGGTATTTTGGACCATTCAAATCGACAATAAATCCACACATGTCTGACTTGAATAATTCAAAATATCATATTGTTAAGTTAAATTTGGCAAAACTCAGAATATATAGTAAATAAATCAATCACAGAATCACAGACACAGAGTAATACAATAATACGCAGCGGAATAGATAAAATAGTAGTTCATGAAGCTACTATATGAACATCAGAGTTAAAAATAAAATACAACAGAATATCTCAAATACAGTGAAGTCTCCAGTGCAACAGATGACTTCTCTGAACAAATCAACTAGAAGAGCTGAAAGCTGAGGCGATAGTTGGATCTCCAAAGGAAGCTCCAAACTCCAAGAGTGAGTCTCAAATGCTGTATCACTCGGTCTGACCCGAGCGTAAAGCAAAACACAAAACACTCGAGTCAGGATTAACATTCTTATACTAATAAATCCAACTCAAGTGAAATATCAACTGAAATACAAGTAACTTAAAGGATGTTTGGAATAACCATCCTCTAAGGATCTGTAGAACTATCTACAAGGTGGGAATATACACTATGACACCGTGGCCATTTTAAATTTATTTACTTCAAAACCCAAATATCATTTCATTTCAAATATATATATTTTCCAAAATAGTATATATATATATTAAATGATTTAAAAAGTAAAGTGTTTAATTTCCTCAAGTCTAGCAAATCGATTCAAATCAACTTCAAATTCCAAATTCAAATTTATTCAAGGTTCAATTCATCAATTTAATTCATTTCTAAACAGACCATTTAAATTTCAATATATTTCAAAGCTTTAATATTCAACATTTTCAAAGTTAAATTTAACAGTTTCATATAGCTCTTGATTTAACTTCATTATTATTTAATCAGGGAATTATCACTTAATAAATTCAAAACCATTTAACTAGCCTTAAATTTCATTTTTACTAAATATTTCCTTAAACTTTATTTAAACAAGAAATATTCATTAGATTACTTATGAATCAAACTCAAGTTATAAATCATATCTTACATCAAAATTTCAATAAGTTTCAAATCAGTTTAATTAAATAAAATTCTTTATTGAATACAATTTCAACTAAATTCAAATTATCTTTCTAACCTTAACTTATTCAAATTATTACCAAAATCTATTTTGAAATATATTTTAAACACTCAACATATTATATGTATTTAAATCAATCATTCCCATTTATATATAATAATTTAAGACTCAACATTTATTAAAACCATATATTTCTTTCCAGAACCATAGAATTCATTTGTTTAAATATTTATATATATGGACCAACGGTGTCTGTATATATATTTATTATATGGTTAAGTGATACGGATATTTATCATTTCAATCCGAATTTATATATACGGGTAGATATCATTTCGACCCGAAATCCCAATTTCAATTCAAATGAAAATCGCTTGGGTTTATCATTTCAACCCATAACGAAATTCTCCTATTCTAAAGTCCGTTCGGGTATGTATCATTTCAACCCATAGTGAATTCTATACTAACAGGGAACTTGCAGAGTGATAACAGATACTAAAAATATATAACAGCAGGCATATATCATCAGTATAAATAACAGATACGGGTGTCAGATGTCACAGGTGAACAGATATAAATAATAGTAATAACAGGCATATAATACTAGATACTGGTGTCAGATGTCACAAGTGAACAGTTATAGATAATAGCATATATAACAATGTAATTAACTACAGCAGCATATTTCAATTGCTATTCCAAATGAAATTAAATTTAAATAATAAAAGAACGTTAATCGTGAGTGATTGCTCACCTTTCGAGGTTAGAGAGATAGACAATGAAGTGAGCTATGAAATCCGCTGGATGGGTAAGATTTGATGCAGAAAATAGGCACGACGGACAAGGCTGATAATGGGAAATCGAAGGGAACCATTGAATGAGTTGATATAAATTGAACTAAATATATATGAAAACAATATATAGTTTAAAACAAATAAATAAAATTAATCATCATATATACATAAGATTGAAATAAATACTTGTATATTATAATAACCCATATTTCAAACCAATATCCAAACCCCATGTGTAATTTAAATCTTTATAAAAGTAACTTTTTATATATATTATTAAAATCAATATTCATTTAATATCATAAATATTCTTTCAAAATGTATGGCAACGTAGGCATGAATTTATACACTTATCTTTAGACATATCAAACATGCAAACTACAAAAAAAAAAAAATGCAGACCTTAAAAACAGGGCACAAGAATATGAATACACTTATATACTATATGTGTACAAACAAATTTACCATATGCAGACCAACATATATATATATATATATATTTTTAAATTAATATACTTATATGATATAATATAGAATGGGACGCTTGTAGTAAATCAATTATGCAGACTATCAAAAGTAAAATAAAACGTATTGTATATACATCAGTTATTAAAGCAAATATGTATAGATCCATACATCTCTATATATTATACAAAAATCCAGATATATGCGCACTCAGACTTAAAAATGTATAGTCTTCAACTCAGTCTCATACCTCACAGCAACTTCTTTAAACATAGTATATACAGTACTACTTTTAAAACATTATATTGAAACTGATTAACAGACCCATACTTATCCAATAAAGCATCCCATGCCTATGCGTAGACTAATATGTGTGCAGACTCAAAGGTACGTATATATATAGATATAATTTTGAAAACTAAGATATACATACCCACATAATATACTATAAACATATAGCAATATATAGCAACATCTTATATAACTTTATAAATGCAGCAGCCTATATATACTATAAACATATAGCAAAAGTATATAGGAAAAATATAACTAACTTAAATATGAACAGGCTTGTATACTTTATTTCAAAACCCAAAATAGTATAAATTCGAACTCATCCATATGAACAACAAAAGAACAGGGCTACTCACGGTTAAGTAGGGCAGCTCGATGCCCGGGATGGTCGACTGGATTTAGGTGAGGCCGAAGGTTGGCTGGCCAGGTGGTACGCTTGCGGTGGCTGACGTATGCAGGCGAGGTGACGTGGGAATGCAGCTAGGGGGAGGAACGGGCTGGGTGTTGATGTAGTCGGGTGCAGGGTGGCTAACTATTGAGGTGAGAGGCTCGGTAGGCGGAGGGAGGTGATGGGCTGTGGGTGAAGGTTGGAACGGTGGTGGGAGGCGGCGGTGAGAGGAGGAGCAGCGGATAGGGCTGAGTGGAAGGTCAGGGCGGAGGGTGGTTCGGCAACCTGCGATTGGTAGATGGTGGTAGGCGTTGCTAGGAAAGGGGAGGGGAGGATCGGGCGTGACTGTCAAGGGGAATGTTCGGTTACAGGTGGTTGGGAGGAAAAGTGGAAAGGTGGAAAGGTGGAAGCGTGGGCTAGAGATGCTAGAAGAGAGGGGAGAATATAAATGCAAATCTCATAAATGCAAATATCAATGCACATTTGAACCGTTCAAAATGAACAGTCAGATGAAAAATAAAGAAATGGCACGGTCAAATCCCCTTGATTCACTGAAGATTATTAAGGCAATAAATTCTGTTGTTTGGAAAGCACGGCTAAAGTTTGAAAGGCAATAGAAAACAAAAGGTCACGGATACGGTACCGATACGGTGAACTGTTTTTTACAGATTCCGTTGTCCATCGGACGTCGAAACAAGCAAATGAATATACCATGGAGATCAGCATGACGTGACGGTCAAAACGGTATACAAATACTAGTGGTACGATCATCCGATCGAAAGTCGATAATCGGTACCAGAAATGCTGCTATTTTGCCAGAATTAAGATAAACGGAGCAGTAGAAGTCCTAATTTGGAAAAACGAATTTCGCAGTCTGATTCAGAATAGTCTGAATAAATTTTCTCATGTTGACATATTTTGGTTTCGAAAAACTTTTAAATTCACTGTTATTAACCGGTTTGATTTGAAATGAAATTTCACAGGAAAATAAACTTCAATATTATCAGATGAAAATTTACCAGTTGCTATATTAAAATAGACGTATTCCAAATAATAAATTTTTAATTTCAAATTTTATTGTTTAAAATTTCACAAATTTCCAGTTAAATATACTTTTAAAATCATTAAATTTTGCGGGTCTTACAGGGTTAGACACATACATAGGGTTTTCTACAATACTTAGAATAAGGTGAAATTTATCTATTGATTCTAAAGAGATAAAACTATGAGAATCACCAGTATCAAATAATGCTCGAACAAAAATCCCATTAATCAGTAAGGTACCTTCAAGGATGCCTTTTCCCTTCACATCAGTTGAAGTCGACGATTCATTCTTAATAGCATACACCTTGGGTTTCTGCACCTTCTACATGAGTGGGCAGTCCTTTCCCATATGCCCGTGCCGATGGCAATTAAAACAAAGAATCTTCTGGACCATCGAGGAGATAGTCCACTTAGCTTTTGCTGATGCTGCAACACTTTGCGATGTGGCCCTTCTGCTGACACTTGTGGCAAACAAAATCCTTAAAACGATTCCTTTAAGCCCCAACGCTCGTCTTTCCCTTTCCTTGGTTCTTCCAATCAGGATTAAACTTTCTCTTGTTAGAATCGTTTCGACTAGTATTTCCACTAGGTGCTACTGGAGTAGGCTTCTTCTTTTCCAAGGCCTCGTACCTCAGAGCCATATCAACTAAATCTACAAAAGTACTCTTAACATGAATAGTCATTCTCTCATGGTATTCTTTCATCATGCCCAAAACAAACATCTCGTTTTTCTTTAATGGGGTATTGATCAATTCCGGTCCAAAACAAGATAGCTTGTTGAACTTTGTCTCATATTCTGCTACAGATAGATCCCCCTGTTTCATGTCCATGAAGTTCCTGTACATCCAGGTCCTTCCTATTGTTGGCAAGAATTGGTCCTCAAAAACTTCTTTAAATCAGGCCCATGAAAAACTCTTCTTCTAGACATTTGTAGTAAGGGAGTCCTACCAAGCTGCTTCTCCCTATTGCAGTTGCCATGCTGCTAAGAACCTTTTCTGTTCATCAGATAAACCAAGACCTTTAAGAATCTTTTCACAAGATCGCAGCCAAGCTTGCACTTCCATGATAGACTCAGTTCCTTTAAACGGGTTTCCTCCTAAATTGGTGTAATCCTTGCATAAGGTTGAGAAATTCACTCTTGGCTGCTCTAATGCTGCCTCTTCGGCAATCCGAACTCCTCTAGGATTTGGGGTTCAACCATTTGTAGTTGTAGTGCTACCCGCTCCCTTACCTCGTCTACCTCGGTTACTCATGTCTTACTACCTGGACAAAGTAAGATAATTCTTAGAATACTAGGACGAGATAAATCTTGAAAGAAGGGTATTAATCAACCCCATCAAGCCGATCTATCATATATATATATATATATATATATATATATATATATATAGACACACACACACGTATACGAATAAAAATTACAAATATGCACTCTTGAAGTTGACCGCAACCCAAAGCCTATGGTTCGTTTAACCTAAGCTCTGATACCAAATGTGACGAACTGCCTTTCTTACTCCGAAAAACAAGTCATTAAGGGTAAAAGATAAAGAAAGATAAGAAGAAACTACACAATCACGGAATCTCACCACAAATCAGAACATCATATAATAGATAACATAGATATTACACAGTCATTTCCATGATGATGATAATACATCAGAGTCATTACATTACAACCTTCAACTTGACAGTTATAGCTGTGTGCCCATACAAAATACATAGATCATACATAAATACACATCGGAATAAGAAAATAACTAGCTAATGGTGAAGCCACCTGCTCCAGCTTCTTCAAAATGCTTCCTTGAGAAACCTGGATCACTTGGCTACTCATACAAATTTGAGTACCTAAGAGTTTTAGAAAAAGAAAATAAAACTCTGGGTCGGACATGGGTTTGGTGTGAGTAAACTCAAAACAACTTAAATTTTTACTTTTAAAAAAACACTTTGAAAGTTAAAGGTGTCTCGTAAGACCATGTCGCATATAAACACGGACATGTTTTTACCTTACAATAACCAAAACACTTTATATAGAGATCCGGTGATATTATGATAATGACTAGGTTTTCAAGTAAAATAGAACATAACGAAATGCTTGCATCTCACATTTCAACATATTTGGGTATAACTAAATTCGTACGGTACTTATTGGAGAATGGACTCCATACATGACCAGGTAAGGAACTACCTTCCGAAAGGTGCACCTCTAGAAAAAATACACATGGGGTCTGACAAGAACATCTCGTACCTTTGCTACACAGAACCGGCCTACCACTTGACTAGTACTACCGAATACATCACTACCACGGTTAGGATCAGCAACCGTACCAGAGCATACAAAATGGGTCAAATATCGATTCTAGAAATGGTGATGACATACCTAGATGGGAGCGACCCATATAGCCCTGCTGCATACACTGTTTTGGTCATTTCCGGTTGATGAGGCTTGAGGCTACGTTTACCTTTACTATAGCACTACCACTTGAAATGCTACACCGCCTTCTAGATGTCGATACAATGTCATCATTCGTCCATACAAGTCATTCAGAAGATGAACGAACCAGAGACACTACTTCCACTACACCCATTTTGGAATCACCCTCAGGGTTAGTAGCAAATATCCCTTACACTTCAAAGTCTTCATCTTGGACCTTTACTTCACTATTTCCAATTTGAACACTTACGTTGTTTCGAAGTGGTTTCCGAATAACAACTGCTATCAGATCCTGGTCTCTCCAAACCAATATTCGATAATTTAAAGGGTCAAGTTGTTTATAGTGGACCATTCCATTATTAGGGTGTAAGATTTACATATGAACATACGTTCCATATGCTTAGATTATCATGGCCTACTTCTCGAAATTAGCTCCCTTGTATTCATCACGTTCCCAAAGTGTGGTATTTGTGATAAGTACAAGTCGACTTACTTTCAATAAAACATGTCCATGTTTTATTACAACTACTTTAATTCATTTGGCTACTTAATAGTATAGACAAAAGATTCTTTGGTTTTAAAAAAAATTGCTTAAATAAGAAAGTTGGTTAAAAAATAAATAGCCAATAGAGTTTTTGAAAGAAACTTTAAAATAAATAATCCTTAATTAAATCATAAGTTTAAATTTTAGTTAAACTTTAATTAATCTTAATTAAATCAAAATTAAATCATAAACACCCCTAATTTATCTTAGTTGGGTCCTAATTTATCTAACTATTATCTAAACCTTGATTAAGCTTGGTTAAGTAAAAATTAAACCTTAATTTAATAAAAATTAATTAAAATAAAATTTTAATTGACTTTAATTAAATAACATTCATTTATAATTGAACTCTACTTAAGTGGATAATCAACCTTTAATTAAATAATAATTAATTAAATAATTAACTCTAATTAAATAATTAATTAAAGTAAATAAACTTGATTAAGTAAAAAATTAATTTTCTTTTATCTTAATTAATCATTATTTAAAAATTCCTTAACTAAAAATATTTAACTTAGTAAATAATTTCTTAAACTCTAATTACTTAACTTAATTAACTAATTAATTAATTAAATAATAATTACCCTAATTAATAAACTAAATTATTAAATAAAAAACTTGACTTTTGACTTACTTAATTGGTTTGAAATGATTTTCCAAAAAAACAATTCAAAAGGCAACATTTTAAAAGTTGAAATCGTGAAATTTCTCGAACTACATCCATAGTGACTATTTCTATGAGCCCAGTTCATTAGAATTGATTTCTAAGTGAATACTTCACTTTAACTCTAGCTACTACATGTTTTGAACCACAAATGGAAGAGTTATGAAAACTTAAACAAAAGGTGAAAATTTGGAAAAACATTTAATTAATCCAAATCTAGAAAACAAGCTTTTATTTTCAAAATCGGATCTCAAGTTCTTTGCGACTTTTCAAGGTGCTAACTTCACAACATTTACATCACATACACTTAGTTTTTGTTTCATAAACACACTACCATCATAACATAACCAACCAGTCGCATATCCACATCCAAATATATCATTTAACATCCAAATCACAAATCCAAGCTCAATCACAAACTTGTAATCATATGCCATCAAACAACATGATATTTCAACACAATAAACACGATATTTTCACAGCATATAGTTTATCAAAATCAAGTTTTTTTTCCAAAGACAAGAGTTTTACTCACTGAAACTTTACTAATCCAAGGCGAACTTTTGCTAAAACTTGAATATGAGCTAGAACTTGGTTTTAATTTGCAAAAATGGAGTCGTTGAGTGGCTAAGCACCAAGATTGGGCACAGCCAAGTGGAGTTTGGGCTCGGCCATGTAGGCTAGTGGAGGATGGTGCTTGTATTTTGGAAGAGGAGGTGTTGTAGTATGTGTAGAAGTGTTTTTAAGTGGAAAATAAGTGGGTTTTCTCAAATTAAAAAATATGAAGAGAGGCCATGGATATGTTTTACTTAAGCTTTTAGGAAATTTAAATTAGAGAAGGAGATTGGAAGATGAGAAACATGAGAGTTAGGGGGTATTTATAGGCTTAGGAAAATATTTAAAAAATATAAGTGCTTGAATTTAATATATATGTATGCATGCATCTCCATTCCTCTCCCCTCATTTCCGTCCACCACATGTACCCCCCCCCCTCTCATGCAACTATTCATGCCGTATCCTCTTGTACTATGTGTTGAAAAAGATGTTTTTATATGTTAACACACACACACACACTTTTGATAAATAAAATCTTCTTTTATCTTATACGTTTATGTACTTAAGTGAGCAAATATGTACATGCATATATACATGTATTCATCATGTTAACATAGTTTGTAATGTGTATAAATGTGTTGACAATAGTGCTATGACATTTTAAATAACTTTTAACCAATGAAAAATCAATATTTCGGAAAATAATTTTCGGTCACATTTTCTATTTTTTCTAAACTATATATATTGGTAAACAAAATTTGAAAACGATTTTATCATCATTGGTTATTGTGACGACCCAGTATTTTGGCCATTTTATTTTAATAAATATTTAATCCAATCAAATAAAATGTAAACTCACCATTGTAAAATGAATTAATCTTTGGAAATATTTGTCATTTATAAGAATTTGTATTTGAAAAGGAATTTGATTTTGGGAATTTAAAATAAAATCTCTTAATAATATTTATCATAGAACTTATCTTATATAATTAGATTAAAATGCTTTCTCCTATTAACATTTGGTATAAAATATATATGAATGATAATATTTGAAATAACATCAAATTCTATCAATATAAAATATATAAGTAAGTACGCTTGTGGATATAACACAAATATTGATAGTTAAAATACAAATAGAAATAAAAATAAAAGCAAGGATTAAGTAGTTAAGGCATGCATACAACATTAGTTAAATTTGTAAGAACAAAGTGTAAAATGAAATCAGACAAACATATGTATGTGAATTATTCAAGCTAGAAGAAAACAAAACAAAACATCTTCATACATAAAAACCAAATGACTACCTGCAAGTAGATATTTTCTTACAACATATCTATATACAACCAAAATATAATAATAATGTGTAAACAAATTTGGAAACCATGGCATTTAATTTCATCACCTCAGCCTAAAATAAGTCTATTCAAAATATTTACAAATCCTTACTTTCAGTAATATAAAAATCTGAGCAAACCAAAATAAAAGAAGAAAGTCTTGTATAGCAATTACCTACCCTGTAAATCATGTTCTCTATATATATGTACATCTTTCTAGTCCCTGTTCGTTCAAAGAAACTATGCAACCAGAAAAAAAAAAGAAAAAAAGAATATAGTACCAGACAAATATTTATAAACAAGTTATCTTCATACCTAAGCTAAGTGTTTGCCTGCAAGTGATGTTTTCAAACAAATATCTATGTACAACAAAAATATAAAATAGGTACAAGATGTACTGAAAGAAAGAAATACTAATATGTGTAAACATGAAAGGAAACCAGGGCATTAAATGCTATCATTTCAAATTTTGCTAGGAATCATTTCAGCCTCCATACGAAAATCTCTGACCAAAATAAAGATTGTTTTTGTACAATACAAAGCTTTTGTAAAACCTTTTCTCTTTATAAATACATCTAGTTCCTACTAGTTCGAACATAGCAAACCTGAAAAGAAAAAATCACAACCTGTAGCTTGCTCTACACACCTCACTTCCATATATTTATATATATCTTTGCTTTGCTTCATCTTTTGTTCGAATGAACTAAAGAAAAATATACAAACTTCCACTTTGAAATCAAGCAATTCAAGATTCAAGTATCAAGTTCCAGATTTTCAAAGTTTGAATCAAATTTCCAGATTTTTCAAACCATTCTCTGTTCAACATTTTAAAGGTGAGTAAATGACCTGTTTCCGAGATTTAAGTTGAATTATATATGTGTGTATGATTCATGATTCAAATAGTGTTTGGATTGAGTGTCCTCTTCAACTTCACTCTGTCTACATATACAAACATATATGTGTATCCTTGTTTCTCTGTTCTTGTTGGTTTCAGGGTAGAAAATCATTAAGAAACTCAACAAAACTTAATTTAATCATCATTTGACTCTGAAGTTTAAACAAAACAAGTTTGTTTTACTTGATTAAGATTTGGAAATAGTTTCTAGCAGTTTAGTATTTTAAAACATCGGAAAAACTATTTTTACAGGGAAGTTTCAATTCCTGATAAATTTCGAATGCAACGATTTGTTACTTCAATCATATAACTCGGATCCTTATAGAAAAGTAGGATTTTTAAGCCTTGTTTGACAACTTTTGAGTATGTGGTTCAAGAGCAGTTCGACAATGAACGGGAAATGGTTTTTGGGCAAACTGGGGTGGTCGGAGGCATTGGAGAGGCTGGGGTGCCTTATGAACGTGAAGGAGCCTACGGTGGGTTTGGCAAAAATGGCAGAGAGGTTTACTGATCGCCGAGGTGTTAGCGGCGAGGTGATCTAGGTTGTAAACCTAGTTTTGGTCTAGCTTGGGAAATGGGTCGCTGCTACTTCTCGTAAGCATCGAGTTTGACGAAACTCTTGGGATAGCTCCGTGGATAAGCGGGGAGGAAGTGACCGGAGTCGATCGTCGCCTGGTGGTCTGAGATGCTACCTTGAGGTGGATTCGTGGTTCGAGTTCGTTTCCAGGTGAAGGCGATGGTTCAAATTTTATTTCAGGAGATTTCGAGGAGAACTGGAAGGTTGCGATGTTGGTATGGGTCATCGATGATCTATGGGTGATTGCGATGGTGGTCGGAGCGACGCCGTGCGACTGTGCACGTGCATGATTCTATTTGTGTGTCTGTCGATTTTAGGCATCGAGAAGAAGACGAGGATTTACGAGGAAGACTCGAAGCATTCGAGTGATAATCTCGGGGGTTTTAGGAATTTGCTTGGGTTTTCGTTTGCATAGGCTTGAGTAATTTTACAGGGGAAGAAGAAGGGTTGCGTACGGGGGAGTTCTCGGGGAAATGCGTGAGGCACACGAAGTGTAACTCGAGTTAAAAAAGGGGTAGTCATGAGTTTTTTTCCAAAGTGCAGTATTATATAAAGATAAAGTAAGCCGCTTGTTTTTTTCTCCAAACAAGATAAGCATTTTAAACTTACTAAAGGATCAATAATTTGAACTAAGTCCTTAATACAAGTTTTAAGTATTTTAGTGAATAACAATGTTTTAACACCAAATTATTATTTTAAGTTAAGTTAAGTTGAATATTTAATAGCAATTAATTATTTTGATGAAATTAAGAATAATTACTTCATACTTGTAATTAGAGTTTGGGTTAATTAATGATCAATTGATAAATGAATTGTAAATAACTACTTAAAGTTAATTAACGAATGATTGGTAGTGAAGTAAATTAAGTAATTTAATTAACTGGTGATTAAGGCTACCTACTTTGAAATTAAGTTGTGTTAATAAATAATTAGGGGTTATTAATTTATGGTTAAAGGATAATTAATCTGCAATTAAGATTTATTAGTTGAATTTAAGGGTAATTAAGGGGTGGATTACCGATTGGAATTTATTTGTTAATTAAAGGTAATCTCTTGGTGATTAATTAAATAATAAATACTTGATGAGATTTTAGTGATGTGATTTATAATTACAGGATGTAAATAATTAAAGGGAATTACTTAATGGGAAGTAATAAAAGGGTAATTACTTAGTAGAAGTAATTAAGGATAAATTATTTGTAATTAATCTAGAAGGATTAATAATTAAGTAAGGGGTTAATTTCTTAAGTAAGAAATTTCGGAGGGATAATTACTGTTTATGAGTAATTGGGTTTAATGAATGGATACAATTAATTAAGGACAATCATTCATGGAGTTGGTTAAGTATGATTACTTTATGGAAGCGATTAGAAATGATGATAATCTTGATATAATTAAAGATGAATGACGATGGGATGGGAAATCAGTTGGGTTGTAATTAATTAATAAGCAGGACTAAAAGGTAATTGATTTAACTAAATTTTGGTTAATTAGCTTTATTCGAGATGGTGTGATTGATTATCTTGCTTATGTATGATATGATGAATTATATGCCCTGAATTGATGGGTACCCCAGATATGAAATGGTTCGTGATATGATGTGTTGGGTGGGCACTAATAACGGGGTTATGTATTAATAATGGATTGCTGAGTAAAGGTGACACCTTTATTTAAAATTGAATGGTAATTCACTTGAATAACATGTGTTAAGATGACTGAATTCGAAGAGACCGGAGTCGGGTATTGGTTAATACCCGAAACCACTTCGATTCTTTATAAATCGATATGTGAAGTCAATAAGTTGGAATTGAATGATTTAAGTGAATTGGACCATTTAATCTAAGTTTGGTACTTAGAAATTGATATGTGAAATAAGTGATGTCTCTAACAAATTGTAAAATTGTAAATTGACACGAGTTACCCCGGGTTATGTAAATTTTATGCTGTATATTCCAAGTTAGATGGGTTTACTCACGCTGGTTTCCAGCCTGACCCGGGTGTTACTTTGATGTAATGCTCGGGTCAGACCGAGTATTACAGATTTTCAGGTAAGGACGTTCTGGAGCTCAGGAGGAGTACTGGATGGCAGGACGTATGGAGTGATTCCGCTGTGACTATTATTTTTGATTATCTGAGACATATTTGATTTATATATGATCATCGTTGTGTATTGGAATATAACTCTGATGTAAATAAATGTAAATTGACAAATACAGTATTCTTTTGTAAACTGTTATTATTTGATATTATATTTTGTTCCGCTGCGAGTGTGAGCATCTGTGTTATGTTTTCTGTTTCTTTTCTTCTATCTCTTCTTCTTTTCATAACTATCTGGAATTTTCGGGATCGAAATTTCCGGGTCGTTACAGTTGGTATCAGAGCAAAGGTTAAGCGAGAACCTTGGCTCTGGTGGGGAATACTCATAAGGATAGGGTCAAAGGTACCCTAAAATGAGTTGAGCGTATATATATACGAGAGAGCGTACTTGTTATTTTCTTATATAAAAGATTTTAAATGATTTTATATAAGAATATATTTTGATATATATATATAAAGCAAAAATTCTTTCTAATAAAAAAATTAAGATAATTGGTTGATAACTTATTTGAAATTAAAAACTTGGATTCAAAGAAGAATTTTTAGAAATAAATAATTGGAATTGGTTTCCAGTTGCAATAACCTTGGTTATTTTCCTAAAATGATGGAATGTCTGTTGATGATTTAGCAAAAATAAAATGTTTATGGAGGTAAACATTTAGATGAGTATGACTTATGAATTGAAATTGAAAGGGTTTAATTATTAAATCTAAGTCCAGAAAATATGAGAATTTGTTCCAAGTGTTTAAAAGAAATAATAAATAGTGTTATTTGAATAAAAGAGCTTGACTCAAACAAGAGTTGTTTGAAAATTTATGGGAACATGTTTTGAATTTAAAACCAAAGGTGGTTTAAATTTTAAGGATTTTTAATGTGAAGTTAAAATTTGAAATGGAGAAATTCAAATTTTGTGAGATTGACTGGATCAATTGAATTGAATTTAACTTAGGGGAAGTTAAATAAGAACAACTTAAATTGGAAATTTCAAGATGAAATTAAAATTTTACTTAGTGAAGTAAAACTGGGTTGTTTTGAAATGGGAATTATGTGTGATCTCAAACGGGTTTGAGATCTGGAATTGAGTATTGATGGATAATTTAAATAAAATTGGATGATAGATTGGGTAATATCTATCCCAATATTGGAATTAAATGGAATTAAACTTTAATTTGAAATTACTTAAGTAATTTTGATTTTAAAGATAAAAATTAAACTTGAGAAAATGGGATCACTTTGAACATTAAGATTTGAATGTTTAAATGAACATGTAAACTGAAATGATTAAGGATTGGTTCCAAGATTGAATTTGGGTAATAAATTGAAATTCAAAGATTTAATTGTTTAAAAAGGGGTTTGAATTATTATTTGAACTTTGAAATAAGTTAAGTGAAGATAATTTAAAATGGAATTTTGAGAATTGAACTCAGAAATTAAATTGTTTAAAGATATTGATTTGAAGATAAATGTTAATTGGATTAAGGGAATAAATCAACATTTGAAAATTTAACTCGAATTTATATAATTCGAGATGGTTTGAAATTGAGATTTAAATTGAATTAGTTCAAACTGAATTTGATTTGAACTAATGGGAATTGTGATTTATGATGGATAAGTATAAAATTCAAATGAGAAATTTGAATTGGATTAATTTGTAATAAAATTGTAGTTATTCAAATTGGGATTGAGTCAATTTAAATGTAAGTGGAAATCTAAATTGAATTTGTGGAAATGGAGATGGGGTATTAAACAGTTTGACTCTGGACTATTTTCAAAATAAATTGTTTAATACAAACCTATTTTTTCAAACTATTTACTACACAACTCTTCTTTTTAAACCTAAAACTATCTTAAACCTGTTTTACAATTACTTTGGAACTATTTAGCTATTTTACAACTGTTTTATAAACTAATTACTATTTTTCTACTACTTTATAACTAATTACTGTTTTTCAACTGTTTTATAAATAATTACTATTTTTCAACTATTTTACAATTTCTTAACTATATTATAGCTATTTACAAACTAATTAATTATTTTTCAACTACTTATCTATTTTAAATTTTTCAAGCTATTTTCTAAATATAAACTGGTCGGAGTTCAAACTGTTATTGAGTAAATACCCAACTGAGATAAGAATTGAAGTGATAATCCAAATGGGGATTAAGGCAAATGGGGATAAGTGAATAAAATTTGAGTGAATGTGAATGGAAAGGAAATTGATTTGGTTAATAATCAATGAAGTTAAATACGTAGGATGTACGTATATTATTCTATTCGCATAGTGATTTGATCCAGATTCGAGCACAGAATTTCGAGATAGTATTATCGATCCGAGTTGGGATTTTTCACTCGATTTTCAACGGCGAACCTGGATATGGATTTTTGGTTGGTTCTGGATATTCTCTATCATAGTTGTGACTATGCAAGGAGAATGACGGTTTCTGATCAAGAAACCAGATCTGAGTCCGCACTAGATAGTCAGGTGGACGATACTAGTTCGGAAGTGAAATTATGTGATCGAGTGAGCGATCAGATTGATATTGCGTACGGATGATATGTGGACATCGTACGGGTTTGAATGAAGTTGGCATTGAAAATTTGTGAATAAAAACTGAAAGGATTTTTGAAATTGAAAGTATATTTTGAGAAATTGACAATGAATAAAGATGGAAATTTGATTTTGAAGTTGTAGATAAAAGGTTATAAGCTGATTTCTAAAATGGAAAATATATTTGTGAATATATGAGGAACTAAAATAAATTTAAAATTTATATTTCTATGGTAGAAATTAACTTTATGGAAATAAAGTGGAAATTGAATATTTTTCTGAGTTAAAGTTTACTTTATAATAAAAGTAAGAAATTTGGCAAGTGACTTTATAAAGTAATCAAATTTGAATATTTGATTTGGAATAAACAAAGTTACGTATCTTTGTTATATATGATAAAACTCCCCTTATTGAATCCATTGCCAGAAGAAAAAGGTTTTTTTGAAAGTTTTGAAGTATACAAAGGAAACATATATAAGTATAAAGTGATTTAAAGATTTCCCAAGAAAATTATATATATGAATATATATATAAACGATTTTATGGAAATGGTTTTGAGAAAAAGGTTTTGGAAACCTTTGGATTTGGAAAAGGCTTTTGATTTTTGGATAAAATCAATATTGGGATTTGGGAAAGCCTGATTTGTGAATTATCGATTTTGAAAATCGATTTTGTGTAAAAGCATTTATATGAGATTCATACTAGGTGTATGATTTGGAAAATACTATATGTGTATAGTATAAAGTGTTTTGAGATTTGCTCTGGGGAAAAAGGCGCTCCCTTGAAATGAACTTCTCAGGAGTGCCACTGGGTGGTACTGCCTTGAGCCCCAAGGGGGGTTTCTAAAGTTGATCCTGTGAGGGGTCCGGACAAAACTAGTTCCTGAGGATTATTTGTGTAGCGAAAGTCGAGGGGCTGGTGCCCACAGAGGCATTTGGGTTATGCTGTGACGACAATGTAACTCAATGTCACTGCGATCTACTGCAGACCATAGCGAAAGTCGTGTGTGCCGCTGAGAGCCAACAGTCTACGTTTGATTTTATATCGGTAGACTGCGACACTATGGTAACATAGCGAAAGTCGTGTGAGCCGCTGAGAGCCAACAATCTGCGTTTGATTTTACATCGGTAGACTGCGACCTATGTTAGAGTGGAGAAGTTTCATTTTGACAGCGAAAATCGTGTGTGCCGCTGAGAGCCAACAGTTACATGGACTTTTGCTGCGACGGCAACGTAACCCTGGATGTAACTGCGATCTGTTGTGGGTTCTATGGTGTAATCAGTTACATGGACTTTTGCTGCGACGGCAACGTAACCCAGGATGTAACTGTGACCATGGATGGGGGTGATGATTCCCAGAGCATTTTTACCAAAGATATTTCCTCTATTTTCGAACCGTTTTCTATATTTTCAATAAAATTATTTTCCAAAGTATTTTCACTGGGTGTTGGAAACGAGTTTACCAAGTACTTATAGATTTTCAGTACTACGCCTGATCAACGTATGACCGAATTTCTATGAGAACGAGGATGGACTTGTCGAAACATCGAGTTATAAAAGTATATTTATAAAAACTATTTAAAAATATTATATAGATTTTTAAAGTAGTTCAAAAAAAATGATCAAAGAAAATTTATATGAGTTTAAGCTTTGTAATAAATCTGGCTTCGTTCCTTTTCGAGGACGAAAAGATTCAAAAGAGGGAAAAATGTGACGACCCAGTATTTTGGCCATTTTATTTTAATAAATATTTAATCCAATCAAATAAAATGTAAACTCACCATTGTAAAATGAATTAATCTTTGGAAATATTTGTCATTTATAAGAATTTGTATTTGAAAAGGAATTTGATTTTGGGAATTTAAAATAAAATCTCTTAATAATATTTATCATAGAACTTATCTTATATAATTAGATTAAAATGCTTTCTCCTATTAACATTTGGTATAAAATATATATGAATGATAATATTTGAACTAACATCAAATTCTATCAATATAAAATATATAAGTAAGTACGCTTGTGAATATAACATAAATATTGATAGTTAAAATACAAATAGAAATAAAAATAAAAGCAAGGATTAAGTAGTTAAGGCATGCATACAACATTAGTTAAATTTGTAAGAACAAAGTGTAAAATGAAATCAGACAAACATATGTATGTGAATTATTCAAGCTAGAAGAAAACAAAACAAAACATCTTCATACATAAAAACCAAATGACTACCTGCAAGTAGATATTTTCTTACAACATATCCATATACAACCAAAATATAATAATAATGTGTAAACAAATTTGGAAACCATGGCATTTAATTTCATCACCTCAGTCTAAAATAAGTCTATTCAAAATATTTACAAATCCTTACTTTCAGTAATATAAAAATCTGAGCAAACCAAAATAAAAGAAGAAAGTCTTGTATAGCAATTACCTACCCTGTAAATCCTATTCTCTATATATATGTACATCTTTCTAGTCCCTGTTCGTTCAAAGAAACTATGCAACCAGAAAAAAAAGAAAAAAAGAATATAGTACCAGACAAATATTTATAAACAAGTTATCTTCATACCTAAGCTAAGTGTTTGCCTGCAAGTGATGTTTTCAAACAAATATCTATGTACAACAAAAATATAAAATAGGTACAAGATGTACTGAAAGAAAGAAATACTAATATGTGTAAACATGAAAGGAAACCAGGGCATTAAATGCTATCATTTCAAATTTTGCTAGGAATCATTTCAGCCTCCATACGAAAATCTCTGACCAAAATAAAGATTGTTTTTGTACAATACAAAGCTTTTGTAAAACCTTTTCTCTTTATAAATACATCTAGTTCCTACTAGTTCGAACATAGCAAACCTGAAAAGAAAAAATCACAACCTGTAGCTTGCTCTACACACCTCACTTCCATATATTTATATATATCTTTGCTTTGCTTCATCTTTTGTTCGAATGAACTAAAGAAAAATATACAAACTTCCACTTTGAAATCAAGCAATTCAAGATTCAAGTATCAAGTTCCAGATTTTCAAAGTTTGAATCAAATTTCCAGATTTTTCAAACCATTCTCTGTTCAACATTTTAAAGGTGAGTAAATGACCTGTTTCCGAGATTTAAGTTGAATTATATATGTGTGTATGATTCATGATTCAAATAGTGTTTGGATTGAGTGTCCTCTTCAACTTCACTCTGTCTACATATACAAACATATATGTGTATCCTTGTTTCTCTGTTCTTGTTGGTTTCAGGGTAGAAAATCATTAAGAAACTCAACAAAACTTAATTTAATCATCATTTGACTCTGAAGTTTAAACAAAACAAGTTTGTTTTACTTGATTAAGATTTGGAAATAGTTTCTAGCAGTTTAGTATTTTAAAACATTGGAAAAACTATTTTTACAGGGAAGTTTCAATTCCTGATAAATTTCGAATGCAACGATTTGTTACTTCAATCATATAACTCGGATCCTTATAGAAAAGTAGGATTTTTAAGCCTTGTTTGACAACTTTTGAGTATGTGGTTCAAGAGCAGTTCGACAATGAACAGGAAATGGTTTTTGGGCAAACTGGGGTGGTCGGAGGCATTGGAGAGGCTGGGGTGCCTTATGAACGTGAAGGAGCCTACGGTGGGTTTGGCAAAAATGGCAGAGAGGTTTACTGATCGCCGAGGTGTTAGCGGCGAGGTGATCTAGGTTGTAAACCTAGTTTTGGTCTAGCTTGGGAAATGGGTCGCTGCTACTTCTCGTAAGCATCGAGTTTGACGAAACTCTTGGGATAGCTTCGTGGATAAGCGGGGAGGAAGTGACCGGAGTCGATCGTCGCCTGGTGGTCTGAGATGCTACCTTGAGGTGGATTCGTGGTTCGAGTTCGTTTTCAGGTGAAGGCGATGGTTCAAATTTTATTTCAGGAGATTTCGAGGAGAACTGGAAGGTTGCGATGTTGGTATGGGTCATCGATGATCTATGGGTGATTGCGATGGTGGTCGGAGCGACGCCGTGCGACTGTGCACGTGCATGATTCTATTCGTGTGTCCGTCGATTTTAGGCATCGAGAAGAAGACGAGGATTTACGAGGAAGACTCGAAGCATTCGAGTGATAATCTCGAGGGTTTTAGGAATTTGCTTGGGTTTTCGTTTGCATAGGCTTGAGTAATTTTACAGGGGAAGAAGAAGGGTTGCGTGCGGGGGAGTTCTCGGGGAAATGCGTGAGGCACACGAAGTGTAACTCGAGTTAAAAAAGGGGTAGTCATGAGTTTTTTTCCAAAGTGCAGTATTATATAAAGATAAAGTAAGCCGCTTGTTTTTTTCTCCAAACAAGATAAGCATTTTAAACTTACTAAAGGATCAATAATTTGAACTAAGTCCTTAATACAAGTTTTAAGTATTTTAGTGAATAACAATGTTTTAACACCAAATTATTATTTTAAGTTAAGTTAAGTTGAATATTTAATAGCAATTAATTATTTTGATGAAATTAAGAATAATTACTTCATACTTGTAATTAGAGTTTGGGTTAATTAATGATCAATTGATAAATGAATTGTAAATAACTACTTAAAGTTAATTAACGAATGATTGGTAGTGAAGTAAATTAAGTAATTTAATTAACTGGTGATTAAGGCTACCTACTTTGAAATTAAGTTGTGTTAATAAATAATTAGGGGTTATTAATTTATGGTTAAAGGATAATTAATCTGCAATTAAGATTTATTAGTTGAATTTAAGGGTAATTAAGGGGTGGATTACCGATTGGAATTTATTTGTTAATTAAAGGTAATCTCTTGGTGATTAATTAAATAATAAATACTTGATGAGATTTTAGTGATGTGATTTATAATTACAGGATGTAAATAATTAAAGGGAATTACTTAATGGGAAGTAATAAAAGGGTAATTACTTAGTAGAAGTAATTAAGGATAAATTATTTGTAATTAATCTAGAAGGATTAATAATTAAGTAAGGGGTTAATTTCTTAAGTAAGAAATTTCGGAGGGATAATTACTGTTTATGAGTAATTGGGTTTAATGAATGGATACAATTAATTAAGGACAATCATTCATGGAGTTGGTTAAGTATGATTACTTTATGGAAGCGATTAGAAATGATGATAATCTTGATATAATTAAAGATGAATGACGATGGGATGGGAAATCAGTTGGGTTGTAATTAATTAATAAGCAGGACTAAAAGGTAATTGATTTAACTAAATTTTGGTTAATTAGCTTTATTCGAGATGGTGTGATTGATTATCTTGCTTATGTATGATATGATGAATTATATGCCCTGAATTGATGGGTACCCCAGATATGAAATGGTTCGTGATATGATGTGTTGGGTGGGCACTAATAACGGGGTTATGTATTAATAATGGATTGCTGAGTAAAGGTGACACCTTTATTTAAAATTGAATGGTAATTCACTTGAATAACATGTGTTAAGATGACTGAATTCGAAGAGACCGGAGTCGGGTATTGGTTAATACCCGAAACCACTTCGATTCTTTATAAATCGATATGTGAAGTCAATAAGTTGGAATTGAATGATTTAAGTGAATTGGACCATTTAATCTAAGTTTGGTACTTAGAAATTGATATGTGAAATAAGTGATGTCTCTAACAAATTGTAAAATTGTAAATTGACACGAGTTACCCCGGGTTATGTAAATTTTATGCTGTGTATTCCAAGTTAGATGGGTTTACTCACGCTGGTTTCCAGCCTGACCCGGGTGTTACTTTGATGTAATGCTCGGGTCAGACCGAGTATTACAGATTTTCAGGTAAGGACGTTCTGGAGCTCAGGAGGAGTACTGGATGGCAGGACGTATGGAGTGATTCCGCTGTGACTATTATTTTTGATTATCTGAGACATATTTGATTTATATATGATCATCGTTGTGTATTGGAATATAACTCTGATGTAAATAAATGTAAATTGACAAATACAGTATTCTTTTGTAAACTGTTATTATTTGATATTATATTTTGTTCCGCTGCGAGTGTGAGCATCTGTGTTATGTTTTCTGTTTCTTTTCTTCTATCTCTTCTTCTTTTCATAACTATCTGGAATTTTCGGGATCGAAATTTCCGGGTCGTTACAGTTATGGTTTAAAATAGTTTTATTTTTTTTAATAAAAATTCATTTATTAATTATTTAAAATATATTTTAATATTCATTTATTTAGCGATTAAATTTTGGGTCATTACAAGAATGTAGGATGACTATGATTTATAATTAACATTTAAGGAAGGATTTGAATCGTTAGCTATGATGGGTCTAGTACGACCTTTGTTTCGTAGGTGAATCTGAAGAAACTGAATGATTCGCCACGGTTGGTCATGTAATTAGTTAGAGAGTGCAATTGATGTCAATTTTCCAATCTTGACTAGAGCAAAGCACACTTCGCATCCACAAAAGCATACTTTTGGAGGCAAGCATTTTTGCAATCCCAGAACGGACTCAAGCAGATAAAGTAGACTACAAAACGATGAAGAAATGTGTTAAGGGGCTTGGAAGATGCCAAGATTGAAGAAATCAAAGATATGGCCAAGTTTTAGAAATGCAAAACAAGTTGTATCGACATGATTGGTACTGACATGATTTATACTAACATGCTTTGTACCGACATGATTGGTACCAACATGATTTGTACTAACATGCTTTGTACCGACATGATTGGTACCAACATGATTTGTACTAATATGATTGATACCGACATGTTTGGTACATACATGATTTAGGAATCATCAAGAATGTCAAAAGGAACGAGTACGCCAAATTTGGCTAAGTATTGGACAGTAAAAACGTGTCGCTATCGAGATGATTTGATCGGTACCGACATAAATTCAGACCTTGATTTGGCTACTTTAGAGACTTAAGACTCGAGCTATGAAGAAAAAAAATGAAGTTTTGACACGCAACATCATATTAGTACCAACAAGTTTGGCTGTCTTGGAAAACTTGTGTGATGACCTACTCTACGTGCTGGGACTTCGGATCTGGTGGAAATAACTCGTTCAACACGGAATGGTGAAATCTGTGCTAGTTTATAAATAACAGCTTATCTTCAACTAATGGGGGACTTTTAGATCTTCTTGTTCTTTCCTTAAACTCTTGGGGTAAAACTGAAGTCTATTTGACTGTAATTTGAAATTGATCATAATTTATGTATTCTGAAGAGAATTCATCAGTAAAATCGATTAAGTAGACATAGACCGGAGAATTTGCCGAACCACCATAAAATGATTGCGTCTTTACTTCTATTTCTCTTTGTTTCTCAAATTTTATATTTGTTGATTCGTTTTTGAGTGATATTGGGGTATTGTATCAATTTTTAACGCTACACACACACTTGTATATTTGTACATTTACATTATTTTAATATATATATAGAATTCAATATTTTGAGATCATTTTTAAGCACATATTTTTTATTAAGAAAAGTATCAAACTAAAAACGACTAAAATTATTTGCAGTGTACGACCATTTCAATTAAATAAATACTTTGTTTGAATTTATTTGTTTTACATGCGTACGATGCATGTGTCACAGTTCTCATAACCTGATAGAAATATTCTTTTCAATCTCATTCATAAAGAGCTAAGTCTTACAGAACGAAAAATAATTGTTAATTTATCAAATAGTCTGATTAGCATTGTAAATTATACCAAAATACTCTTTAAAAATAATTTAAACTCTGTCCTATATAATCCCTTTGCTACCGACATCGATGTGTATATCGGAAAAACAAGGAGAGAAAACAATTGTTATTACGATGTTTATTATTTGTTGAACCACCATATTACGTTTCTTTTTAACTTCTCTACAAGTTTTATATGCACTAAACCGATGATATTAAAAGTTGGCGTAAGCTTTTAGAATTCAAATTGCAACCTTTTATCATTCACCTATGGAGCGTGAAACATTTTTACTATTTATCATTGTCTTTCACAAACATATTATTTGCATGATTTATTCTGCATTTTATATGTTTACCATTTGTACTAATCATTTTCTCTTGCATGCGTAAAGCGCATGCTATTAGATCTCATTTGAATAATGTATTTGTTTAAATAAATTATAAACCATTTAATTAGATGGATCAGTATTTAAATAAAATTATATCTAAATATACAAGTACCATAAATAAAAGTCCACCAATTGCTCGAACCTAGTCCAACAATTAAAAGGACTTGTAAATGATCCTTTCAATTGTTAGTTAGTCAAACGGTTTGATTACATCATATCATGCTTTACTGAATTCTTTTTTAAATATTTGAAAAATAAAAGACTATTTCACATAATCATATACAGAATATTATCTTTAAGTAATATTTTGCACGACGTTCAATTTTTTCTCATGCTTAAAAGGATTTTGAAAATAATTGCTACAACAATAAATTAAGATTCTACGTACATAAATACACAAGTACACACACATCCACTTTTACATTATTTATATAGAATTCAATACTTTGGAAATCATTTCTAAGCATACATTTTTCTAAAAAAAAAAGATCAAACTAAAAACAACTAAAAGTACATGTAATGTTACATTTTTCTATTAAAAAAAGATCAATCTATAAACAACTAAAACTATAGGTAATGCTACATTTTTTTATAATAAAAAATCAAACTAAAAATAAATAATACTATAGGTAATGTTTGATTTTCTCACACACACAGAGGCTAGAATTGGTTACATGTCATTTTGGCTACACCTCAATTCCTCTTGATTTCAACCACATGCTTCGAATCAAATAATATAACGAAGTTAATGGGCATCGAGATGTAGTAATAATGAGGTATAACCGATCCTTGTTCTCACACACACATCTTTGGATTACCTTTAGTGTTACGATATTTTGGTGTTGACATGAATTTCCAAAAATGCCCCTGTAATTTACACATAAGGTCATGGTTCAAATCCCACGTTAGTTAAAATTACTTTATAATTTTTCATGAAATTGCAACTTCGAATCTCGCTCAAGACCAAAATGCATATTATTTATATAATGTCACGAGTTCGAATCTGAACTCTAACAATAAACTACATTTTCTCACATTTTTCCAATTTATCTATTTTATTATCATACTGTAAACTAGTTCTTTCTAAATGTACAATTTTTTAGTTTTGTTTCACAAATATACATTTTATATTTTATTTACTTAACCCTCCATCTTCATCTTTGTAACACAATAATTTTTTCAAATAAACATTCCTCATGGTTTTCTTTTACAAAAAATAAATTTAATGTTCATTTATTTAGCTTTCTATCTTTATAGGTGGTATTTTTCTCGGTTAAAACCATTATAATTAATCTTTTTAGTATTTAATTTTTAAAATAGAATTTTAAAATTTTAATCTTATGCGTACGTATTTCATTTTTTGAAAAGTAGGATGACGATATTTTTTGGAAAATGTTTATATGATTTTTCTAATGTTGGAACTTTACAAATTTCAAATTGAGCATAAAACATTTAAACTAATAAACTTAAATAATTTCATTGTTAATTCAAACTATTATTTTGTTAAGAAAAATCCTTTAGGTAATTTATTTTTCATATAATTACTCTTTAAAATTTTAGTAATATTTATCTTTAGTGATTATTAAAATACTTAGTGTCCTGGCTTTTGTATGAATGCAAACTTCAATAAGTACCTTTAATTCAATTAGGAATATCATAAAACTGATAAACAAAAAAAGAGAGTAAAATAAGGTTAAAATATAAAATGAATAATATTCTAATCGAAAGTACTATTAAAACAGAAAGAGAAAAACCGAGTATAAAGTAAAGGTGAGATAACAGTTAATCTAACTTTTTAAAATACAATTTAATATGAAAGCTTAAGAAGTAAACATATAAAATGTGATATATGTAGAAAAGTATATAGAATAATTAAAGATAATGATTTTCTTTTAAATTTAAGAAACTCAAGTTTTGTTAAACATTCATGTGTACCATTATGTGATAACTTTGAGAAGTTTGTTAGACAGTCCTCTACAAAATTTTATTTATTTGAATAATATATCTAATTAAAATATCACAAATATATTCAAAATATAATTTTTTACATTGATGAGTAATTTTATGGCCATTGTTTTGTATGCACGTGCATCGCACGTGCCAAAACATAATGTGTGTATAATTTGAGATATTTTCTTATACGCACGATTGATGCACGTGCCAAAGTAGTTAAAACCTAACAGAATATATTAACTTTCCTTTCAATCTCATTCGTAAACAATTTCCAACCAATTTTAACTTTTACAGTTGGTAAACAATGACAAACCACAAGCTAAGCTTAATAAAATGAAAAATAACTATTAATTAGTTAAACGGTTTGATTAGCATATGCTGTTTAAAGTTATTTTATGCCCCACCATATTTAATCCCTTTGGTACTAACATGACATACTACGTTTATATTAGACTTCTCTATTATTTTTATATGCATCGAAGCGATGTTATGATATTAACTGTTGATGATTAACCTTCTAAATTACAAATTGTAACCATTAATCTTTCACGTGTGCAGTGGGAACCATTTATAACATATATTATTGTTTTTCACGTGCATGTCATTTGCAAGATGAATTTTGCACTTTATCGGATGATCACTGATCATTTACTACTGTCAGCAGATTTGGTAATCAATAATCTCTTAACCCGAACTGAACTAAGGGGGCAGGCTCGTACACATTGACTCTTAACAAGGCTTTTTTGAAGAGAAAGAAAGGGAAATAAAAAAATAAAAAAATTCTCTGTTTCCTTTTTCATCATCCCCTCCTCGAAACATTTTCCTTTAACAGTTCCCTTTCTATTATATTGGGTTCCCCAGCCTCCGCATCAAAAAATTGAGTTCCCAATCCTTCGTTGATCAAACGAAATTTAATTTACAAAGTTTAATGGCCGGGGATGAGGAAACAAACGAAGAGCTAGAACTAGAGCAGCAATTAGAACTCCAGCTAGAAGAGCACAGAGATTCTTTATCTCTAGTAAACGATGCCCTTGTATCGGATGCATCCAACTCCGAACTCATCTTGGTACTATTTCTCATCAAACTAGGGTTTCATTTGTCATTCTTTCTGTCAGTTTAGGGATCATATTAGGCTTATCGCGTAATGTTTAACTCATATTTGAAGGCGATTAAATCATTTTAAAGTCGAGTTTTGTGAAAAGTTACATATTTCCGATTTGGATTGGTTGGGGAAACTGTCAATAATCCAGTTATCAAATGTGTTAGGTTTGGCTTATCTGTTGCGGTTTTTCAGTTAACGATGCCTTCTATCATTTTTGGATTTGACAATGATGTATGATGAATATTCTGTTCACTTCCGTGCATCAAAGCAGTCTCTTGACAAATTCTCCTAAAAATTATTCACAAGGACAAACATTCTTCTAAAACTGCTACCGAACTAAAAACTGATACCTAAAAACTGCTACCAATAACTACAAACTGATACCTAAAGAAAGTTGTCCTTCAGGCTAAAATACTGAAGGTCTGTACTTGAAGCTAAAATGCTGAGAAATTTTGTCGTTGACAATAATTTTCTATTCTTACAAAATACCAACTATTAGGTTAATATTATTTAATAATACTGGGCTACAGAATCTTGATTTAAATGGCGAGAAACTTAATCAACAACGTTTCACATGAGAGTACACTATTTCATTTAGAAAGATTATGTTCAACGATATATAATTCATTTGGTATAATACCGCCGAATGAGCTTGGTACTTTAAAGTGCAAATATTTAACGGTTTAAATATTTTAAAATATGGTACTAGGAAGAATAGCGCAAGATGCCTTTAACAACGCGCTCTTTACAAATGTCATATTTGCGTAATGGGCGCATACGGTCAAAACACGTGTCATCAAATGCCCATTTTTCAAATACTTCTGTACAAATGCACATTACTATAAATATTGCATTCCCACTTATAGCTCATGCTATAGATGTATACATGTCAACTTGTACAAGTCCAACTTGAAATCGTATCCAGTGATCTTTGACTCCTACAAGTTAATCTTCATCAGATGCTAAACAAGTCTTACTAATTTCTACCATACGCTTGATACCTTTCTTTTGCTTCATCAGAAACATCTAATTAGACTCATCCATCTTCATTGATGCAAGAATGCAAAAACAAATGGTCTCACGTTCTCAAACCGCCAAGCACCTTGTTGGTTGCCCCTGGTTATTCTTTCATCGATACCAGGACTTTGGTAGAAAGGTAAGATGACTTGGTGTCTTCTTCACGGATCAAAATTAAACTGTTCAAATTTGTGTATAGAAATTGATGCTGGAAATCCCCCAAGGGGTGCTTTTGTTGCAATGGTATACTATTGCAGTCATGATATTATGAACTTGGGAATACCAGATAAAGTAGTCCACATTCAAATAATATTGTGGCATGCGTAGTACTTTCTACCCAGTTGAGTGATTAGAGCATATGATGCAAAGTTTGTGGTCTTTGTTCTAGTGTTTTGAGATTTTACAAATTTCGGTCATTTCAAAATTTTGAATATTTTGATTTTTTTTTGGATTTCTATACTTTAGCTAAAAATATATGTACAAGTGCTATATTTAGTAAAATATAGACTACTACAATTTTTATTTCAAATATTTTGTCTAGATATTGACACTAAAAAAACAAGTTACAAAAATCCAATAATATTGAGTTGGATTATACATATCAACCTAAATATCCCAAGTATTAGAGTAAAACTATAATCTTATTAACCAATACATTCGTTTCAATAAAACTAAGGCTTTAGTTAAGTTTCAAAGTATGCAAAGAAAATATGAAAATCAATGACGAGAAGGTGTGAATTTGAAAGAGATTGGAAAATTATCGATGAAAACTACCTATTTCATGGAGAGATCTGCTAAATATTCTTAAATTAAGTTTGCTTCTATTTGTCATCTTTAATTTATGTTGAATTTTCTTATTTTGGGTTTAATGACTGGAAATGGGTAAATGAGTAAATACTTTTATTTGTTTTCTTGACACTTCTCCTCTTGTGCTGTTTATCTCCAAAGTCAATATTTTTATCGTATTTCTTCTTGATTTCGACCGAATTGGTTCAAAATTTCAAAATTCGACTAGAACCTCAAACCCTGATATGAGGTCACGCGCAATATGGAAGCCAAGAGATGAAGCTAGAAAGACAAATTAACAATACTCAAGTGCATAATATACTAACATTAACTAATGCAAGACAAGACGAGACACGTCAACATCATCAAGTATGAATGCAAAGGTAAATTAATAGATTTTGGGTAAATCCTAAATGCTTGTAGAAGTAGTCTTTGGCATTACAATATGGACGACATAAATTCTAGGTCGAAACATCAAGGTAGTCAATTCAAAAAAACCGGAGGAAGGCAACAAGACTTTCATTTTACGCTTTCTCGCACCTTGCATCTAGGCTAGCATTTTTTATGCAAAACTTCAAATGTTGGTTTGTTATGTCATTTGTTAATTTTATCACGCCTAATCAAAATTTGGTTTTTTTTGCGTTATTCAAGACTTTGGATCTTAAATTATACAATAACCAATTAATAATATTCTAAATTAGCAAACGGTAATATTTTGAATTAGCATGAAGTCTATTATTAAATCATAACATATTAGTAACATTTTGAACAAAAACTTAAAGTCAACAAAAAATGTGAAAAAGTAGTAAGATTGAAATAAAATATAAGGAATGTTACTTCAATCAATTTCAACTTCAGGTTAAACGTTTTAACATAATTTGAATAGTTTAATGTCAAGGTGGAGTGTATTTACTATTGTCGTAATATTTCTTGTCAATAAAAGAAAATCTAGAAATAAGACAATCTAGAAGAGTAGGATTTTTTTTTTGAAGAAAATAGAAAGAAATTCTAATGTCATTGTACTATCCTTAAGGCGCAAACAAGCAAGTTTTGCACCTTTTTTAGTTTTTGCAAAATAAATGCGCATTTGTGTTGACACTTGCACCTTAAGGAGTAGAAATATGGATTCTTGCTCAAGTCTGTAGAAAATAAAAAATTAGCATTACATCTAAAAAAACAATGTAAATAAAGTCCATATTTTTTATTGTCTAAATTATTGTTCCAAACGATGTTAAATCGATGTAGCAAAAAATTTCTCAATAATAAACGGATATAATACTTGTTAAGTGTCAAATTTTAAATCAAAAGTATTTAATAATGGTTACTTATATGTCTAAAGCACCACCACTTTGCAAGGTGAATAGTCCTCATGAAGGATAATTGTCATGACATGCAAAGTAATTCCCGAACAATTTTTTTCCATGCAAAATGATTACAGTGCAAATATTTGTATTTCTAGTTGCATGGCAAATATTTACAATATCATCTGTTGTTGTACTCTGCTTGAATAAAGTACCATTCTTATTCTCAAAGGAAAAAAACATCGGTTGTCGTCAACACAAATTAAGTGCAATTTTGTCAGTGTTGCGGTATAAATATACGCAGAGTACTTACACTTAAAAATATATTAGTGTTGTTGTGAAACAACACTCATATTTGCACAAAATTTTCCATGTATACTGAAAAGTTTGTAAACTCTGTCATATACAATTTTCAATCAGATATCAAGTTACGATGAAGGATGTTGTCAAGCATGACTCTCGTTATGTAATCAGATGGTGGTGTCCTAAGGCATAACAATACTTCTAATGATTGGAAATAACAATTCCGATGAATGATGACTGGTATTTGGTTATATATAAATGACGAGATGCTCAGGTTGTGCTAGATGATGCAGATTCTAATGAAAAACCAATTGGTGGTGGTCGTAAAGACTATTGATTATTATAGAGGTGGAATTTTATGGTTAAAAGTCGATTAAATTTAGGTATGTAGGTCACTTCAAATATTCTGAGATTTACAAAATAGATAAAAATTAGGAGAGATGTTTCCAAAGGTAGTTTTTGAAAAGAGCGAGGTATGCCAAATTTTCACATGTTGAAATACGTTGAGTTCATGCCTTGAGCTTTTTTGAGTCCAACCGCATGTTTAGACAACCTTGCGAAGCATGATTTTGATTTGATTTGGGTTGATGTTTATAAAGGACATTATTGTAACTTTGTATTCTTGAGGTTTACCATAGAAGCAAGTTAATTTGGCTAATGGCTAACAATATCGATCTTGTAAGGAGTAAAATATCTTGGTTTACAAATGTGACAAAGATAAGCAATCTAGGTATACTATTTATATTACATGAAAGGCGTGCATCAGAGATAATATCAAAGTGTCGTATCATGCATTGGATGAGGCTAGATTATGCATTGGCCGATGAGACGGTGATAGGAAATACATAATTATAGAAGATGATTAATGAGACTTGATGCATTGGTATACTGATAACTCGTTTTTTGTCCCATTTGAACAGATAGTATCATATATGTGTGTTCTTTTGAGAGGTGAAAGTGTGTTTATGTATAGAGGTGGGCAAATGGTTGGTTCAGTTTGAAACCGACGAAAATTTTTAAAACCAAAATAACCATTCAAGAAGCATAAATCATACCAAACAGTTATTTTCTCAAAACCAAAACCAACCGGACTGAAAATATTCGGTTTGGTTTGGTTAATTTAATTGGTTTATCTTTAAATAAATTGGATTTTCTAGTTGCTAACATTATACAAGATTGGATGATTGATTGAGTCCATATGATACTATCATTTTGAAAAACAAACTCTTCTTTTGAAAAATTATTATGAATTGGAAGAAAAATAATAACATTGTCACTAGTAATTATGTTATTTTAAAATAATATAAGTTAAAATTTTTGGTCATTAGTTATATATATTATTAATATTTGTGTTTTTTTCCGTCATTATAGTCCATTATGTTTTAAGTGCAAATCTTTACACTTTAACGTAAGGTTGCAAAATATTTGCTCTTGAATTAAAAAAGACTAAAACCCTTTGATTAACAATGCGACATATGCATCGTTCTTCGAATTTTAATAAGGAGAAATTTTCAAACTTAAGCTTGTTTTCATAAACAATAACACAAATAACCCACTTTTGTTTTTAATTACAAATATAGACCTGTTTTTGCCAGCTAGATGAGGGCGAATTTTCAAAATGCGCCAACAGGCGACTTTCGAAAATTTGCCCGAAGGCGCATTTTGAAAATTCGCCCTCGTAAAAACCCTGCTTACAGAAACAAGTTATGTTGGTCCATTTAACAATCACATACGTATATAATTTCTTATCTAACAACTTTCGTAGATATAAGCTTGCAAATCTAACAATTGCGAAGTTCATTTAAGTTCGACACATAACTAGTTTGTTTGATACATAGAAATTACATTCGTTTAAAATTGAAAACACAAAAGGTCTAAATTCGATACGCAGTCATACATCTGACAATGGAAGTTTAGGTCGCAGCAGTACATCGCTTTCTGTTATGGCCCTGTGATCCACATTTGCTGCACCTGTTTGATTTAGGCGTTTGATGCTCGTCCATAACGTTTTTTATCCTCGTAGATTTAGGCCGTACAGGTTGTCTTCTTGTAGGGGGAGGCAATATATGTGGACCGGTGTATGGTCTCCAGTATCTCTTATCACGCACGGGATGAAACTCTGGCTGATATGAAGCTTTGTAACTGCGAACAGAGTACCACTCTGATGCGAACTCATGATGTGCTATGTTAGCACCGTAATCCTGTGCCGAACAAGCCGCCATTACATGGGCACATGGTAATTTTTGCAGTAGGGGGATGTTGCATGTACATGAGCAGTTAGGACCATCAATTAACACTTTAAATTCATCGCCGTAGCAATGAATAACTTGCCATTCTGTTCGACTAAAGCGAACTAGTTTACAACGACGTGCTTCAATAGCTCGATCTGCTATTTTAGCTTCCCATTTTGGAGTCAAACGTGTTGTGATAGCATCCGCCGTCTCTCGTCTCTTACAAAAATATTCAACCGATCGAAAGAAGGTTCGTGCAACCAACGCCTTTATAGGTAATGATCGAGCACCTTTCAGCACACCATTAAAACTTTCGGAAGCATTGGTGGTCATAACATGAAAGCGTCCTCCATCGTCTTTGCAAAGAGCCCAATTCTCTTCGAAATTCCCTAAACTTCTTTCAATCCATTCATGAGCCCGTGAATTTGTAGCTTTAATTTCTTCTCTGATTTTGTTGTACTCAACTACTTCTGAAGCACATGCAGCTGAATAAAATAAAGCTGTAAGTCGGTTATCCCTAAAACCCGCTGTTTGAAAATTAGCTTTAAGATTGCACAGAACCTATGTTTGTGTGGTTCTCGCCACTTCTCCAGTAAAGCCTTCGGAATTCCTTTCATCCGATCCGATATGAAAGTAATACGACGATTGCAAACACTGTGAATGAATTCACGCATGCAAGAAAAAAACCAACCCCAGCTATCATATGACTCGGATTCGACAACCGCATAAGCTAATGGAAACAGACAGTCATCCGCATCTACAGCAGTAGCAACAAGCAACGTCCCTTTGTATTTACCATACAAATGTGTCCCGTCAATACATAGCAATGGCCGGCAGTGTAGAAAACCTGTAATGCAAGGGCCAAATGCCCAAAACGCACGATCAAATACGCCAACTTCATCGTGGGTCACATGTCCAACAGTCCCCGGATTACTTCTCTTTATTTCCTCAAAATATTGAGGCAAAGTCGCATACGATTCGGTCCAGTCACCATAAATTCTTTCTATTGTTTTGTTTAATGCTCGCCAAGCTTTCATGTAACTAATTTTGATGAACAATTGGTCGTCGACAAGCACTTGAACTGTACCTGCTGTGATATCCAAATCGGCCTTCACAAATGACATGATTTTTGATACAAGAAAATTAGAAGTGGCTTGCTTGTGGTTGGAATTAATTGTAGGATTGACACAGGTATGTTCGCTAGGCAATTTTCTGATTTCCCACCAACCAGACCGCGATTTCTTTGAGACTATTGCATGTATTCTCCATGGACAGTTAGTGTCAACATTACATATAACAGTGTATATAGTTTTATTCGACTTGACCGGCTTGTACGAAACTCCATGTAGAATTGACCATTCGGTTAATTGGTGTAGCATGTTTTGCTTACTTTCAAATACCATTCCAACAGCAAATCCATTTTGTATGCACGCGGTTGAAAATTTCCCCCCAGCAAATTGCAGGTTAGCAACGACCGATCTTGCCATCATTTGTGCAGTACATAGATCATCATCCAACGGTACTTCCATTTGAGCTTCTTCACCATCCCCTTCAGCATCATCTATGCTTGGAAAATCGTAGTTTAACGATTCATTGTTCACCTGCATTCGTTCTACCCAACACGCATTATTATTAGTGGTCGCAACAGCCATACTATCAATTTGAGGAACATGTTCGGTGTCTCTATCTATATTAACATCCATATTAGTGGCAATATTGGAATCATGTGAGTGTTGTGACGGTCCTGCACCACATTCTGCAGCAGTATCTTCAAGACTTGTACATTTGTTTACAACCGTATCTTAGTACGAAGCTAGAGTAGATAGGAAACATTACCCAAATAAATTGCTAAACAAACCTTTGACTTGTACCATACATTTGTGATGGAGTAGGATATACCGGTTGCGACAAATGAATATTTTGTTGTTCAGCACAGACATTTTGTAGATGCATTTGTTGTTGGAAGCTGAATGTGTTAGAAGAAAGTATTAGGCAACTGTAATTTAAAAAGGTACACGCAAAATACCAATGTTAACAACGATACCTTGTATAGTACGGAAAGTACTGTTCTGGAGTTGGTTGCGACATCATGTAAGGCATGAAACCATTGTTTATGGAAGGAGGACCATGACCCCCAGCATGTGCATATGGATTACTGTAAGTAGGAGAACCTAAGCTTGCTGTAGGAATTTCAGTTTCCAACATTTCTGTAAAATGCCCTAATCCTGTGCTAACGATAGGAGATTGTACATGTTCTTGCAGATTTTCTTTTGCAACTTTCCCAACGTACAACTCAATGGATTTGGTAACCGCTGAAAGCATAACTTCAACATCCTCATCGTCTGAAAGTGTTATTGCTTTTGAACCAGAATCCGTTGGCCAGTTAACGACCAACTCAATATCAAATTCGATTGGGCTTATTTTTGTCGCTTTGTAAATCGATTCTTTCAACTCAAATAGTGTGCAACATTTGCGTACTCTCCCCGGTTTACATAAACCGCCGACATACTTTCCGTTTTTCTGTTCGTCGACGATCAGTTCACCGTCGTAGTAGCAAAGTGTGGGAATGAGATTTCTAGCCATTCTACAAACAAATAGTTTTTATTTGACCAACCACTTTCTGTCCATTCATATGAAAATATTTTAATGGATCTAACAAAGCTAGGGTTTGTAATTTTCTTACCAATTTTTGTGCCGGGATATAGTGAAGACGTTTGCGTAGACCAGCAACGACTCTATTGCAACAACTAATCGATTATCGAAAGAAATTGAGGCTTGGTGTTTGCGAATGTAAGCTGAAAGAAAATGGGTTCTTCCTCAGATTTGAAAAAAAGTTGGGGTGTGTTATGAGGAGGTGAGTGCTAAAGCTGACTAGATATAAAGAAGTTTTTTAATTGGCGACATTTAAAATGTCGCCTTCGTGCGAATTTTCAAAAGTCGCCCAAAGGCGAGTTTTGAGAATTCGCCCAAAGGCGACTTTTGAAAAGTCACCAATTAAAAAACAGCCTAAAACACATTATAAAATAGATTATTAGTCTGTTGAACTACAGAATACATCTCAATAGAAAATACAGGACTGACAGACGATTAAAAGCAAGTATATACAAACAACAACCACCGGATACTACTTTACTACCAATACATCAAAACATACAGTCAATCACGTGGTAACCGGTAGCACCCTGCAAGCATTTCATTGCGAATTGCAATATTCATCCTCTCCAAGCAACTAACCTTAGCTTGCATCTCAAGCGCGTATTGGACCCCCCTGTCTGTCAGCGGAGGATCCAACCATTCAAAAAATTTAGAACTATGCAACCCCTGATGCGTCTGTGCATCGATATACGCTTTACAGCCGTAAAACCGACGTCCTGCATTTCTCTGACTTTTGGAAACAACAACGTTACATTCAACTCCGCAATAGCAAAGTATTGAACGTCCCATGATGCTAGAACTTGATCTATCAGGGTTTTGATGAGCAAGTACAGTCATCAATCTGGAATGCATTGATTTTTGAACCGGTTGGGGATTCTCGAGTACGACATTTGCCTGCGTAGCACAAACAAGTTCTGTTTCTACTTCATTTGTTTCTATAGCCGCCACTGTTGGTAGATCTTCCGCTTGGGTCTCCGGAACAAAATCGACCTCACCATCTGCGCCCTTGTTCCGCTCGTAATCGTCATATATTTTCATCATCGTTTGATCATCGATCTCCCAATCCTCCATTTACACCTAGAATAAAAGTTGAATAAAATACCCAAATTAGTCAAAACTTGCAACCATGGATTGATTCACTTTCCGATTTGAACAGATGTGAAGAATGACGTACTATAAATCAACAAGTGTGAGAAAAGATGAAAAAATGGACAAACTACCAACCTTAATGACTTCTGCAAAATATTTTGGACAAATTAGGGTTTTTGGTTCGACCTTAAAGCAAAAAAGAAATGAAAAAGAAAGAAGGGGCTGACTGGTTATAACAGTGCAGGTTTCTATTGGCGCATTTTCAAAATTCGCCAATGGCGCATTTTGAAAATTCGCCATCGTCTAGCTGGCAAAAACAGGTCTATATTTGTAATTAAAAAAAAAGTGGGTTATTTATGTTATTGTTTTTGAAAACTAGCTTAAGTTTGCAAATTTTCCTTCTATTATATTGGGTTCCCCAGCCTCCGCATCAAAAAATTGAGTTCCCAATCCTTCGTTGATCAAACGAAATTTAATTTACAAAGTTTAATGGCCGAGGATGAGGAAACAAACGAAGAGCTAGAACTAGAGCAGCAATTAGAACTCCAGCTAGAAGAGCACAGAGATTCTTTATCTCTAGTAAACGATGCCCTTGTATCGGATGCATCCAACTCCGAACTCATCTTGGTACTATTTCTCATCAAACTAGGGTTTCATTTGTCATTCTTTCTGTCAGTTTAGGGATCATATTAGGCTTATCGCGTAATGTTTAACTCATATTTGAAGGCGATTAAATCATTTTAAAGTCGAGTTTTGTGAAAAGTTACATATTTCCGATTTGGATTGGTTGGGGAAACTGTCAATAATCCAGTTATCAAATGTGTTAGGTTTGGCTTATCTGTTGCGGTTTTTCAGTTAACGATGCCTTCTATCATTTTTGGATTTGACAATGATGTATGATGAATATTCTGTTCACTTCCGTGCATCAAAGCAGTCTCTTGACAAATTCTCCTAAAAATTATTCACAAGGACAAACATTCTTCTAAAACTGCCACCGAACTAAAAACTGATACCTAAAAACTGCTACCAATAACTACAAACTGATACCTAAAAACTGCTACCAATAACTACAAACTGATACCTAAAGAAAGTTGTCCTTCAGGCTAAAATACTGAAGGTCTGTACTTGAAGCTAAAATGCTGAGAAATTTTGTCGTTGACAATAATTTTCTATTCTTACAAAATACCAACTATTAGGTTAATATTATTTAATAATACTGGGCTACAAAATCTTGATTTAAATGGCGAGAAACTTAATCAACAACGTTTCACATGAGAGTACAATATTTCATTTAGAAAGATTATGTTCAACGATATATAATTCATTTGGTATAATACCGCCGAATGAGCTTGGTACTTTAAAGTGCAAATATTTAACGGTTTAAATATTTTAAAATATGGTACTAGGAAGAATAGCGCAAGATGCCTTTAACAACGCGCTCTTTACAAATGTCATATTTGCGTAATGGGCGCATACGGTCAAAACACGTGTCATCAAATGCCCATTTTTCAAATACTTCTGTACAAATGCACATTACTATAAATATTGCATTCCCACTTATAGCTCATGCTATAGATGTATACATGTCAACTTGTACAAGTCCAACTTGAAATCGTATCCAGTGATCTTTGACTCCTACAAATTAATCTTCATCAGATGCTAAACAAGTCTTACTAATTTCTACCATACGCTCGATACCTTTCTTTTGCTTCATCAGAAACATCTAATTAGACTCATCCATCTTCATTGATGCAAGAATGCAAAAACAAATGGTCTCACGTTCTCAAACCGCCAAGCACCTTGTTGGTTGCCCCTGGTTATTCTTTCATCGATACCAGGACTTTGGTAGAAAGGTAAGATGACTTGGTGTCTTCTTCACGGATCAAAATTAAACTGTTCAAATTTGTGTATAAAAATTGATGCTGGAAATCCCCCAAGGGGTGCTTTTGTTGCAATGGTATACTATTGCAGTCATGATATTATGAACTTGGGAATACCAGATAAAGTAGTCCACATTCAAATAATATTGTGGCATGCATGTGTAGCACTTTCTACCCAGTTGAGTGATTAGAGCATATGATGCAAAGTTTGTGGTCTTTGTTCTAGTGTTTTGAGATTTTACAAATTTCGGTCATTTCAAAATTTTGAATATTTTGATTTTTTTGGATTTCTATACTTTAGCTAAAAATATATGTACAAGTGCTATATTTAGTAAAATATAGACTACTACAATTTTTATTTCAAATATTTTGTCTA
Organism: Allium fistulosum; assembly: GCA_030737815.1. NCBI lineage: Eukaryota > Viridiplantae > Streptophyta > Magnoliopsida > Asparagales > Amaryllidaceae > Allium > Allium fistulosum. Next base: position 360,967,865 of record CM060906.1, read on the forward strand.
GATATTGACACTAAAAAAACAAGTTACAAAAATCCAATAATATTGAGTTGGATTATACATATCAACCTAAATATCCCAAGTATTAGAGTAAAACTATAATCTTATTAACCAATACATTCGTTTCAATAAAACTAAGGCTTTAGTTAAGTTTCAAAGTATGCAAAGAAAATATGAAAATCAATGACGAGAAGGTGTGAATTTGAAAGAGATTGGAAAATTATCGATGAAAACTACCTATTTCATGGAGAGATCTGCTAAAAATTCTTAAATTAAGTTTGCTTCTATTTGTCATCTTTAATTTATGTTGAATTTTCTTATTTTGGGTTTAATGACTGGAAATGGGTAAATGAGTGAATACTTTTATTTGTTTTCTTGACACTTCTCCTCTTGTGCTGTTTATCTCCAAAGTCAATATTTTTATCGTATTTCTTGATTTCGACCGAATTGGTTCAAAATTTCAAAATTCGACTAGAACCTCAAACCCTGATATGAGGTCACGTGCAATATGGAAGCCAAGAGATGAAGCTAGAAAGACAAATTAACAATACTCAAGTGCATAATATACTAACATTAACTAATGCAAGACAAGACGAGACACGTCAACATCATCAAGTATGAATGCAAAGGTAAATTAATAGATTTTGGGTAAATCCTAAATGCTTGTAGAAGTAGTCTTTGGCATTACAATATGGACGACATAAATTCTAGGTCGAAACATCAAGGTAGTCAATTCAAAAAAACCGGAGGAAGGCAACAAGACTTTCATTTTACGCTTTCTCGCACCTTGCATCTAGGCTAGCATTTTTTATGCAAAACTTCAAATGTTGGTTTGTTATGTCATTTGTTAATTTTATCACGCCTAATCAAAATTTGGTTTTTTTGCGTTATTCAAGACTTTGGATCTTAAATTATACAATAACCAATTAATAATATTCTAAATTAGCAAACAGTAATATTTTGAATTAGCATGAAGTCTATTATTAAATCATAACATATTAGTAACATTTTGAACAAAAACTTAAAGTCAACAAAAAATGTGAAAAAGTAGTAAGATTGAAATAAAATATAAGGAATGTTCAATCAATTTCAACTTCAGGTTAAACGTTTTAACATAATTTGAATAGTTTAATGTCAAGGTGGAGTGTATTTACTATTGTCGTAATATTTCTTGTCAATAAAAGAAAATCTAGAAATAAGACAATCTAGAAGAGTAGGATTTTTTTTTTGAAGAAAATAGAAAGAAATTCTAATGTCATTGTACTATCCTTAAGGCGCAAACAAGCAAGTTTTGCACCTTTTTTAGTTTTTGCAAAATAAATGCGCATTTGTGTTGACACTTGCACCTTAAGGAGTAGAAATATGGATTCTTGCTCAAGTCTGTAGAAAATAAAAAATTAGCATTACATCTAAAAAAACAATGTAAATAAAGTCCATATTTTTTATTGTCTAAATTATTGTTCCAAACGATGTTAAATCGATGTAGCAAAAAATTTCTCAATAATAAACGGATATAATACTTGTTAAGTGTCAAATTTTAAATCAAAAGTATTTAATAATGGTTACTTATATGTCTAAAGCACCACCACTTTGCAAGGTGAATAGTTCTCATAAAGGATAATTGTCATGACATGCAAAGTAATTCCCGAACAAATTTTTTCCATGCAAAATGATTACAGTGCAAATATTTGCATTTCTAGTTGCATGACAAATATTTACAATATCATCTGTTGTTGTACTCTGCTTGAATAAAGTACCATTCTTATTCTCAAAGGAAAAAAACATCGGTTGTCGTCAACACAAATTAAGTGCAATTTTGTCAGTGTTGCGGTATAAATATACGCAGAGTACTTACACTTCAAAATATATTAGTGTTGTTGTGAAACAACACTCATATTTGCACAAAATTTTCCATGTATACTGAAAAGTTTGTAAACTCTGTCATATACCAATGATTTTCAATCAGATATCAAGTTACGGTGAAGGATGTTGTCAAGCATGACTCTCGTTATGTAATCAGATGGTGGTGTCCTAAGGCATAACAATACTTCTAATGATTGGAAATAACAATTCCGATGAATGATGACTGGTATTTGGTTATATATAAATGACGAGATGCTCAGGTTGTGCTAGATGATGCAGATTCTAATGAAAAACCAATTGGTGGTGGTCGTAAAGACTATTGATTATTATAGAGGTGGAATTTTATGGTTAAAAGTCGATTAAATTTAGGTATGTAGGTCACTTCAAATATTCTGAGATTTACAAAATAGATAAAAATTAGGAGAGATGTTTCCAAAGGTAGTTTTTGAAAAGAGCGAGGTATGCCAAATTTTCACATGTTGAAATACGTTGAGTTCATGCCTTGAGCTTTTTTGAGTCCAACCGCATGTTTAGACAACCTTGCGAAGCATGATTTTGATTTGATTTGGGTTGATGTTTATAAAGGACATTATTGTAACTTTGTATTCTTGAGGTTTACCATAGAAGCAAGTTAATTTGGCTAATGGCTAACAATATCGATCTTGTAAGGAGTAAAATATCTTGGTTTACAAATGTGACAAAGATAAGCAATCTAGGTATACTATTTATATTACATGAAAGGCGTGCATCAGAGATAATATCAAAGTGTCGTATCATGCATTGGATGAGGCTAGATTATGCATTGGCCGATGAGACGGTGATAGGAAATACATAATTATAGAAGATGATTAATGAGACTTGATGCATTGGTATACTGATAACTCGTTTTTTGTCCCATTTGAACAGATAGTATCATATATGTGTGTTCTTTTGAGAGGTGAAAGTGTGTTTATGTATAGAGGTGGGCAAATGGTTGGTTCAGTTTGAAACCGACGAAAATTTTTAAAACCAAAATAACCATTCAAGAAGCATAAATCATACCAAACAGTTATTTTCTCAAAACCAAAACCAACCGGACTGAAAATATTCGGTTTGGTTTGGTTAATTTAATTGGTTTATCTTTAAATAAATTGGATTTTCTAGTTGCTAACATTATACAAGATTGGATGATTGATTGAGTCCATATGATACTATCATTTTGAAAAACAAACTCTTCTTTTGAAAAATTATTATGAATTGGAAGAAAAATAATAACATTGTCACTAGTAATTATGTTATTTTAAAATAATATAAGTTAAAATTTTTGGTCATTAGTTATATATATTATTAATATTTGTGTTTTTTTCCGTCATTATAGTCCATTATGTTTTAAGTGCAAATCTTTACACTTTAACGTAAGGTTGCAAAATATTTGCTCTTGAATTAAAAAAAACTAAAACCCTTTGATTAACAATGCGACATATGCATCGTTCTTCGAATTTTAATAAGGAGAAAAGATCTCTTTAAATATCCAATTCAAGTTTAATATTAAGCCGATCAAAATTTTAGTTTTTCCTCAATTATTCATAACCTCAATCTTTAATTGATTTAAAATAATAAATTTATTTTTGCACTCTATTTAACTACAGGTCTTTGCATTAAAATCTATGATGTATATGCAAATGTTTGTACTAATATACATTGTGTATTTGATGATGTTGCCGCTGATATTTGCATTAACGAATATTACATCTAAGATGGAATGCTCAATGAGAAACTAATATCTACATACACATAAATATTTGTTAATGTAGGTATTACATGAGAAACTAAATTCGGTGATGTTGTCGGTAATATTTGTGTTTTGTCGTAAATGAAATTTTATTTGACTTTTCTGTATAAGCATATTTAGTATCTATGTATAAAAAATAACGTGTGCTCAACTATCTAAACCTAAACATTAAACTCTCTTACTGAATCCACTTACACTCACTACTGCCAGTTCGGAAATAATCAAAATTCAAACTAATTCGGCAAAGCATCATTTAAAACCCTTTCTTCTAACTTTAATTTTTGGTTTTCATTCTCAAATCTCAAACTTAATTAATTTTAATTGAATTTAATAATCAAAATTCAAAACAAAGTGACAAGTCAGTGGGTATAAATAAAGAATCTCTACACTCTTCTAATCATTTTAACTCTTTAGGGTTTAATTCCCTAATTTACCTGTTTTGATTTTCCAAAATCAATTGTTAGATATTTTTTTAATAAATTAAGTAAAAAGCTATTTGTGTAAAGAATCTTACAACTTCTGGTGTGAACAAAGACGAAAGAGGACGTGGTTGAATGTGGGTTTAAGAAGTATGAATTTTGAAATTGAAACTTTAGTTTCTCTTTAAGCGATGTTAGGAAGAGCTTTGGTTTATGTATGTAGCAATACTTAATAACAATGGTGCTTATGTAACATGATATGTTATATTAAAAAATAAAAACTCATAAAGGGAGAATCAATTCCACCAAGGGAAGTGGAATTTTTTTCTTTATGTAATTAAATGATTTTGTTAAGAAATGATTGGTTTATGTATGTAGCAATACTTAATAACAATGGTGCTTATGTAACATGATATGTTATATTAAAAAATAAAAATTCATAAAGGGAGAATCAATTCCACCCAGGGAAGTGGAATTTTTTTTCATTAATTAAATGATTTTGTTAAGAGAAGATCTAAATCATTGATTCTCTCCTTACAAAAAAAATTGAAATTATCAAATTGTCATTTTGATATTCATTTTTCTTTCCTCTTTTCATGTACGATTGTCTTTCCAAAACTCATTGTCTTTTCATCTCAAACCACAAACCATTTTATTCTTTAATTTTAAACCTTACTTTTCTAATGTTAAAATCGTGGAGAATAACTCATTTCAATCCCCATCTAAATCTCCACCTGAACAAGTATGAATATTGGTTTCCTTTCTATTATTCAAATTTCGGTGATGTCTTTGTTGGGTGTGTTGAATTGTATGATTTGATTGAGTTTCAAATTAAGGTATGAAACTATCTATTATATTAATTATGTATTTATTTATTCAAACAAAATCAATATTGGAATTTTGTATGTATTTAAATTGAAAATGATGCAAATGGATTTTCAATTGATGGTAACAAAAATGAAAATTTCTCTAATCTTGCACTTACTAATTTTTCAAATACAGAAAATTTTACAATAGGAGAGGTATGTTTGTTTCAAGAGATGAGAAAAAGAAAACGGGAGGGTATTTCTGTTATAACTGGTTATATCTTTGTTAGTAAAACACATGTATGGATCAATATTTCTCCCTTAGCAATTTTATTCTTTTCCACAACTTTTCCCATATTTTTCATTCCCCTTAACCAAATTGATTTTACTTTTAACGTTTCCCTCATAAAAATAGGTACATGTCTGGTATTATATTGTTAAATCTGTTTGAAACTTACTAAGGATATGAGATAAAAGTTTTCCTAAATATACATCTCCATCAAAGGTTGCTGGTTCAATTTTTACAAAATGCACGATTACTTAATGCCAACATGATAACACTAGCGCTCTCAAACATGGTGTAAGGTTCCAGCCGGAATCTCGAGATTCTGACCACCTCGGTTCGGTTCTGGCTGGAGGCGGGACGAGATTAGATTAAAATCCTGTCTCGACAACTTACGGTAAAAAAATTAAAAAAATATCGAATTGAACGAGAAAGAAAGGTAGAAGAAAGATAAAAACAAATCGAATTGAATATACAGTAAAAAAATAACCCAAATTATTTATAAATTCACGAATTTGAAACCATAACTCACCACCGAAGTCGAGCATAAGAAATTCGACCATCTCGAGCATCAGGATAAAGGAGGAGGAGCAATTCAAGCTTCGAGAGGAGCAATTCGATCTTCGACGGAAGCAATTTGAGTGTCGATGTTGATTTCAAGCATCGTAGAGTTGATTTGTTTTTCATTTGTTCGGCCGTTAGAAATTAGGGTTAGAAATGATAAAAAGAGTGGGTGGACTTTGGATAATGTATGGAACTAATGGGTTGGGCTTTGCTACCGACTGTTTCAAACTGGTTGTGATTTAAATATCTGGACTGAGATAATGTGTAGCAATGATTTCAATATGGGATTCAAATCGTAAATCGCAAAGTTTAAATTTTGGATCGAAACGGGATTTGAATCGTGGATCGTAGATCCAAATGAGATTCAAATAAAGTGTAGAATAATAGAGTGTAGAATAATAGAACCGTATTGTAGAACCTAATCACCACATTACCTCATTTCAAATAAAGCATAGAAATAGAACCTCATCACCATACGTTACCTCACAGCCCCACACTACATCTCATATATATTAAAGAGTATGGTAGGGTTGCTTTAATATTGAAACTACATATACAGTACTGGTACTTTTGCAGTTTTTGTTCAAACATCACTTTTATGTTTAGGATAGCCATAATAAAATAAAGCTAAAATAGAAGTCAAAAGCTAGACATAGCTAGATAACAGTACTTTGTTACTGTAGCAGTAGTTCATACATTATCACCTTGTGCCCAAAGAATGCAGAAAAACAAGAAAAAAAATTAAAAATAGAAGCAGAAGTTAGAAAGAAAAGAGAACAGAAAATAGAATACGAAAAATAAAGCCTCTCGCTCTCTTTCTGATGCTTCAACCGAGTTGTTCGACTTCGGTATGCTTTATCTTTCCTTTTTTTTCACCTTAGAAATTTTTGTTGGATGCTTGTTTCTGATAGATCATTTTTATACTGCTGTATATGATTTTTCTAGAGATTCTTCTCAATTTTGGAAAAGCTGCGATGCTTCATCTTCAAATGAATAATGATTCTTTTCCAATTTCGAAGAAAATGAGGTTTCGATTTTTCAAAAAATATTCAATTCAAAGTTTAAACTGAAATCGCGATGTCATTTAGGGCATCGATATTTTCGATCTGATAATGGATCGTACGATTTTTGCTAACTGCGATTCAAACTGAATATTGGATCGATAAGGTTGCGATTCGATTTGAATCGCGATCTAGATCGTACGATTTTGCGATTTTTGAAATCAATGATGTGTAGATCTAAATTAGTAATATAGCCATACATAAAAAATACCAAACCCAACCTTGTTAGTAATATATGGACTTTTTTGTTAAAAAAATAGAAATCCAATATCGGCACCAAAACCCAAAAAAACCAAAGCTTTTGAAATTTTCGAAATTGAACCAATAAAAGTTCAGATGATCGAAACCGAGACCGAAATCGAGTTCTTGAACCTTGCTCTCAAATCTTTTTTCTAAATTTTATTTTCAACTAATCTACAATCAAAATAATTTAGAAATATTCACATATTTTTTTATTAGATCTCCAAACAAAATCAATAATTTTTTTCTTCCGACTAAACATATTTAAACTCTAATAGATGGCCAATTTTAAAGTCTAGCCCGCTTATCTCTTCCTTCTCCGAGCTTGGGTTTGGGTTTGATTTCTAGATCTCAAGAATTTATTTTCTCGATCACATAAAAGTTAATAGCGTAACCAAATTTCATATACAAGTCACTTTTAGACAAAATAAATTAGAAGTATTATTAAATCTATTTATGTTTTTACAAAATAAAATAAAAGATTCTTTTGGTTTCTATATAATTCTAATGTGTTTGAGTGATAAATTTTATTAGTGCTTATTCGTAAACAATCCTTTTATTTACGATTAACTTCTTTAAGAATTTTTACCTTAGCTCTTTTTTAATCATTTCTTTCTGATATATCCTTAATAGCGAGTTGGTTACACATGCAACCTAAATGGAAACCGAGTGTTTCCTGGTTCAAAAATGTCGAATCTCGTCTCGATCATCATTTGTTGGGACTTTTTGGAGTAAGCTCCTTGGCTTGGACATGACATTTAGTTCATGTTGCTATTCCCAGATCTAGGGAAGAGTACGTAAGATGGAATAATTTCTTAGATGTGTAACAAAATATCTTTCATTTTCAACTTGAATACAATTTTCCTTTTTATTTTAAAATGAATGTCTTGCCTTGAATGGTGCACTAATTTTTTAAATCCAGTACCGATAGAGATAATCCCCCAAGAACTACATTTTCTTCCAGACCCTTCAACCAATCAATACGCCCCCGTAGAGCAGCTTTTGCTACCATAGAAGCAGCATGTATAAGAACCGAAATGGGAGTGGGTCCTTCCATAGCATCAGGTAACCATATGTGAAGAGGAAATTATGCAAATTTAGCAACTGTGCCGATGAATAAAAAAGAAGCATTATTTGTAAAATCCATATATGCAGATACAAACAAATATCATATTTTTATTCGTTCCGCTCATAATTAATAAAATCCATAATATAAATGAATTTTTTTAATCTAATAAAAAACCTTTTCAGTAATAATGCTAGCGTAAGTACAAAAAATAAAAATACGATGACAAATATCACTTTTTGGTAGCACACATTCATTTATACATGCATAATATGAAATATTACCATGGTAAAACAGTAGATATAAAGCATTTTATGTCGTAAAATATGCATAATCTCAACTATTCTCTTGATAAAAGTCGGATGGATAATTTGCAGATGTTATTGTATCCGTATCCATATCCATTTTTCGGATTTTAGATATTTCATTTTTGGATACGGATGCATATAGATTTCAGATTTTTCAGGTATTCATTGACAACCCTACGTATTGGAATATTCATTTCTTAAATTTGAATGAAAGCAGTGCTTAAATTTTAGACAAACAAGGTGGCTATGGGTACTCTTCGCAAAAATGTCTACAAGTTATTTAGCAAGTTGAGCAGAGTAGTTCACAGACAGACCCTTACTATTACAAGCGTTTGCAATTTTTTTAAAGTAGCTATCAAGTTAATTATTATATTTCTTCACTTTTTCAAGGTTCAAGATGAACTGGTTCGGGCAATCAAAGAAGCAGAGGAAGAATTGCTTCACTTAAAAAAATCGCGGTTGTTGAAGGCTGCAGATTCAACTTTACTGAAACAAGAACCTGAATCCATATTTGAGGATGTCAAGGCTGATCAACTGGATACAAGTCAGGTTGAAGTTGAACCCCTGGAATCCCAAGAATATTATGCCGGGTCAAAATGCAGATTTCGTCACACTGATGGACGCTGGTATAATGGCTATATTGTAAGTTTTGAAGATGCCAAGTCTGCAAGGATATCATTCCTTACTCCAACTTCTGAAAATATGCTGGTGTGTATTTTACTCATTTTCCTATGTTTGCTGTTTTTGCCGCTTTCACATAATTGTGTTATTGCAGACATAATTTTTATTTGTTACCAATGTCAGTGGTGTATTCCTTCATGTGTAAGAGGAATTGTTCGCGATTGGGTCATGTTCTTTTTACACCACGTCTTCATGATGGTCACTTCAGTTGCTTATTCATCATTTGAATTGGATTTTTCAGTAGTTGGAAACATATTATAATTAATAATATTATGAATGCAGGCTTGTTAAGTTGGCTTTTTATTGGTTAGCTGCTATGCTAGGAAAGATTACTTTTAAAACACCTTATATAATCAGGCAGCTCCCTTAATCTTTTTATGCATGTTTTATATAGAACAATCATAAAGACTTATTATTATGTGTTTAACCCTACGATACTTGATGTGTCCATTACCTTTCTGTGCTAGTACCCGTTTTGCCTTTCATCAAAAGGTTGTGCGGTTTATAAAGGAATCACTTTTATCATACTAAAATAACAAAAAGCATCACACAAGTAACGTACATAGAGGGGAAAAGAAGAGATGAAAGATACACCATTAGGACTTGAGACCAAGTGCACTCATTTTTATATTTAATTTTCATTTGCCAACCAAATTTTCAATTGTCAATTTAGAAATCAATTAACATTTAACAATGCAGTGCACACAAATATCATTTGCTAATTTAAGCTGCTAAACCATATATATATATATATATATATATACCACATTATTTCACATGATAGATATGGCTCCTATCAGTTGCTTGATCAATCGATTGGCAATTATTGAGTATTGACAGTCCAATTGTTTTTCTTGTAAATTGCCGAATAGACCCTAGCACTTGCTCAAGGCAGTAATCTTTGGATGCGTTAATGATGTGTGTGTGTGTATTTAATGATGAATGAAACATTTTTGTGAAGGAGAAAAAGGAAGGCGAATTAAATAATGGAAGCATAGATGTGAGAAAAATGGTACAAATATATACGCAGGAAAATGCTTCCTATCGCTTGTAAATAATTATTGCATATAACTCAATAACAACCAGCAGCATTATTCATCCCAAGCAATGAATTTTTAAATTGGTGACCAGATATCTCTGGTGTTGTTCAAAGGCAGCTCTACCCTGTCAGACTTTTGCTTAAACGCTTTATGGCGACTACTACAATTAATGAGATGATTTAACGTATCTTTGATGGCTCTCAAGAATCAGATTCTAATGTTGCTGTACCATATGCACTATAATAAATTCTGACATACCTTCTTGTTAGTTAGACTTTGATATGTCGTATATGTACATGCGAATTCGAAATTGACCTGAAATTTGTAGATATGTTCTTACATGCCTCAAGATAATTTTGACAAAATGTTTGCTGATTTGAACAATCCTAACATATCTAAAGTAATATTTCTACCAACTACTAATTTTTATTTTTTTAATGGTTGATATTGACCGAACATTTTACGCATGTTGTAAGTTTGAAATTATCCATTTTTTTGCGACACGATGTTCACAGTGTAGATTGGACATCTAAGAAGTTTCATTGATTTAGAATGGTTTAGCACTAGAAACCATAGGGGTGTAGCAAAAAAGTGATGTAGCGGATCATTACCTACAGGCATGCCTACACACACATATGAATTCCACTCTTTGGTGCATAAGAATGAGTTATGAATGACTTGTGTTTATGTGGTAGTGTACGTAGGATCGTCTTCTTTGAATTTGTATAGACTTCAAAACTTTGCAACTGTTGCATTATGCAATATTTGTTACACATTAGATTCGCCACAATAGTCTCAATACAAGCCATGAAACCTATTGTGCATACAAACCATCAAATTATTTCAATTTCAGATTTAAGTAGTAGTTCTTCAATTTATATATTTGTTCAGGACTCCAATGATTTTCATGTAAATGTGTATTAAAATATTTGGAAGTTCCATCTTCATAGGCGGCATCACCTAGTAAAATACTAATAAATTTCTACCCAAAGTGCAGATGTGCAAGTTCTTTCTACAACAACGGTGTCGATTTGGCAATAACTGCCGCTTGTCACATGGTATGTTGTTTTCCTAGGTTTAGCCTTAGAAGGTGCACCATTTTGCATAGAATCTTCTAGCTAGATATATACACAATTTTGGAGTCTTTTAATTACTCTCTTCTTACTAATTTGTTTATAGAACTCCAAATACAACTATTCCAATCATTGATAACTTTTTGCAGGATTCCACATTCCTTTATCATCATTAAAGCGATACAATCCAATCATTTGGCATCAATCTTTAATAGGCTCCAAAATCTTAGCAACATCATCCAACTATTCTGGCATATGGAAAAAAGCCGAGCTCACATCATGGGACGATAATCTCAAACAAGCTCAAGTTATATTCCAAGCCGATGGAACCTCCGCAACACTCGGAGCTGATTCCATCTCATTATCAGAATACGCAGAAATGAGCGATTCTGACAGCGAAGAAGATTCTGATCCCGTAAGCTCAGATGAAACATCATCAGATAAAGATGATGAAATCGATTGTGAAAATCAAGGTATAGGATTTCTAAACAGCACTGGGTTACAAAGTGGAATTCAGACTGATACCGTTCTATTTGCAAAATGGGAAAACCATACTAGAGGAATTGCATCAAAGATGATGGCGAACATGGGATATAAAGAAGGCATGGGTTTAGGCGTGTCCGGACAAGGCATCATTGATCCAGTTTCTGTAAAAGTTCTTCCTAAAAAGCAATCTCTGGATCACGCTTTCACATCAAATGAAAATACCGAAAATAAGGAGAAAAGAGTTAAGAAAAGAAGTAGGGGTGGCAGAAGAAAGCGAGAGAAGAAATTTGCAGAAGCTGCTCGTGAGGCACGAGCTAAGGCAGAAGATGATCAGAGCTCTGCTGATGTGTTTAATTTTATTAATAACCACCTTGCGGGTCAAGAAGTGAAATCTAAAAGAGGGTCAAGTGAGAATAATAATAACGTAAATAATAAAAGAGAAGACCGGAGATCTCTTATAGCTTATGAAGGGGAGGTAAAGGAACTGAGAGCCAGAGTAGAAAAATTAGAAGAGATGGTTACTAGGAATAGAAAAGATAAAACCATGTGTGAAGCTGCTACTAGAAAACTTAATGAGACGAGAAAGGAACTTGCTGATGCCGAGTTAGCACATGCTTCTGCATCGAACGCTGTTGTGAGTAAAGAGAAGGAGAAGAAATGGCTTAAATTTTAAGGAGTTGATGGTAACAAAGGTTTGGTCTTCTTTTCTCTCATCGGTGGTGATATATGAGTAAGTAGTTGTATTCCTATGGATCTGAAGTGTTTATGCTATTTAAGTTCCGAGTTTTATGGTTATTTGAGAGTTTTGGTTCTTTGTATAAACTCATTTGCATGTAAAATCTTGAAACAGGTTAAATATTCACATAGTTCATTGGCTATTTTGTTATAATATTTGTCGTAAATAGCGCCCCCCCCCCCCCCCCTATATATATATATTTTGAGGTTCAGGGTTGTTTTGAACATTATGATTCTGCATTTAATCTGATATTCAGCGCCCTTTATTCACTTGGTGCATGCAATGAAACTATGTCTTGGCAATTTGTTCAATCTGATACTCGCAAGTTCACTATTTAATACCACTTGAAATCTGCCGGGTTAAGTTCATGTTTAATTCATGATTAACTTCATGTTCACAGAACTAGGGGTAACGATCCATATTTTAGTTTAAACTATAGGAGAAATACAAGTTAAAACATCTAAAGGAGCTTGATTTTAGCATAAATTAAATAGGGTACATTACATAATTTATTGAGACTTAGTGCTAAACTATTTAACTTTTGGAAGATAAGAATTTGTTTTAGTCATATGATTGCATGGGCCAATTTTGAATTTCGAGTTGGTTCTTATATCAAAACAAAGAGTAGATCGAGTAGATGTAAGAGTAGTGGTTATAAGCTGAAAACAGACAAATGATTTGGAAGACAGGCCACAAAGTTCAGTTTTACGTTTAATTGCTCAATTCAAGGTTAAGAGTAGATTATGATTATTTCTGGTCCCCACAATTCATTTTTATCATTCTCTTAACCTCTTGGACAATCGAGCCACGACTCTACCAACCATACATTTTTTGTTACAACTCCAACTTCGACAAAAATTAATATGTTGTTCTTCAAATGATCTAAGCTATCTTTCTACAAACGATTGTGGTATTTAGGGGACTATGATTATTGGGTCAATCGTCAAGGGTGGATAAGGTGGATTTACTCGAAAACTCGTGTGTAGAAAGGATTGGGGTGTTGAAACAGATTCTGTTGGCACTGAACCAGCACGCAGCGGGTTAAATGAGTGAATTTCAATCTTTTAAAATTATTTTGGATCTTATTGGACCTTTGAAATCTAATTTAATTTAGATCAAATCTAAAATAAATTTTAAATAAAATCATTATTTAATTTAATTAATTAATATAAAGATTTTATTTGTTTATACATATGATATACAATGTGAATGGGTATTAAATACACATGTGCATGTACGTGCACATGCAACATATGAAGTGTACATAGTTTAACATGTCGTATCTAAGTGCTGTGATTTATACCGCAATGGACACACTAGCCCATTCATAGACATATTTGTTATTCGTTGTTATATAATATTATTATAATATACTTTGTTTTGCCTGTTAAAATATTATTATAATATATATATATGTATATAAGTATAAAAGTATATATATATATATAAATACATATATTTATATGTATAGTGATTATATATAAATTTAAATATAAAATAATTTACAAATTGAAATTTAAACCTTTAAGACAAATTCAGATTTAAAATAGATTTAGATTTAAGAATATTCTTTCAAATTCAAATTTAAATATTTTACAAATAATTTATAAAATTATAAATATATTCAAAAAAAAATGTTTTTTTAATTCGAAAATGTACAAATATATGTAAATATAAATATGTTTCAGATTACATAAAATTTTAATTAATTTATATATTTAAATAATATTGTATAATTAAATATATAAAATAAAATATACATTGATATCTTCAGCCATATATTTGTTTTGACAAAATCAAATTTTTTATTTTTTCTACTTTTAATCCGCGTGGATTAATTTTAGTTTTTTTTTATTTTACAATTTTCATACGAAAAATTTGTTTTTCTAATTTTCGTCCAAAGTTTTATTGTATAATATATATATATATATATATATATATATGATTGTGTGTAATAACAAATTACAAATTAATGTTTTAATTTATTAAATGTTAATATTAAATTCGGATTTAAATATATATCTTAAAAGAATTTTTTTATGCGAATACATGTATTGAATATTAAATTAATTTATATGAATATATATATCTATAGTTTTAAAATACAGATTTTTTTTTAAATTAATTTTAATTTCAAAAATAAAATATATTTTTTGTATCATGGCTGAAAATAGAATATGCTTATATACAATTTTTTTACTACACATTCATATGTAAATCGACAACAAACACATATGCGAATTTGTGATATAATCTAACCTATACATATACAACAACATAATAATTACACATAAATAAGTATAAATTCGATGTTTCTTTGTCATGGCCTAGCTGTAACACATTGAATACTGAATTAAAAGACTTCTCAAATCTGATTGAGTCTCTTCTAGAAAATACTAGTAATCGGAGAGATCTACACACCTTTTATTTATTTGATTTAAACTTGAATTTGGTTTGAAAATGGAAGTGGAGATGGCTTGGTACTTGCGGCCTAAAGGAGGAGTATAAAGCTAAAAAAATAAAACTCAAATGAAGGGGTTAGTGGGTTTATATAAGAAAAGAAAGAGAGGGAGAGAAAAAGGGGATCTTGATCTGATCTTTTACCTCTTCTTTCTCCGCCAATTCAAACCAAAATATCTCACCCCTCCTAACCCCCATGCCTGGCTGGCCTTCTATGTAAGCCAATGGGTCTGTCTGCATTTTCAAACCATATCAGCAATTTCACATTTAAATCAATTTAAATGTATATCGATATCGTATATCGATACATACATAACTTTTATATACATACACTGATTTAAATAAATTAAATAAATTTTTATAATTAATGTTTCACAAATGTTAATTAATTTAATTAATTTATAATAATTATAATTAACTAAATTAGGTGGTATTCGGAGTATTCAACATTGCGGTTGTGTGACTCATATGTGTAAATTCAGTTAGCGATTAATATCTAACAATTAAAATAATAACATTCACATATCACTTTAGCTAGTGGTATAATAGTTTGGCCGAATTTATCGCTTATACGGTTTCCCTAAAAATCCTACTTTGCTATTTTAAGTAGTCCGCAGTAATGAAAGTTATTTACACCAATTCTCTTCATTAAAACTATATCACATTAGGACTTATGGAATTTGATATTGATTAAAATTTCAATATCGCTCACATTTAGTCAGCGTAGTCCTAACAAAAAGTCCTTGGTTCAACAATAATAATAATTATTAACCGAACTACTCTAGTCGAAGACTTTGACTTTGCATAGACTATAGTTGACCGTGATACTGACCTCATATAATTAATAAGATAGATTTTCTATTGAATAGTGTATCACTTTTAATGCTTCAACTCAAACCCAACTATAGTCATTTAATGAACATCGTGTCATGATTTAACTATAATCAAAGTGAAATGTCCACATTGAGTTAAATAGTATTCTCAAGTCGAGAGAACTGTGTAATATTATCATTTTGATATTCTCCATTTGACCTTAGTAATATTAACCAATAGAAAACTATCGAGTGAGTCACTCCATAATTATCCAGTAACTACCAGTATGTAATCCCTTGGCGCCCCCAATAGGTATGAGTAATACACTGCCCAACTTTTGGAGAACGTTACGTACTCTAGTCTCAAAGGATGTATCGATATCCAATCTCGATACATCTTAACTAGGAATATTTAAAACGATATGATTATTTTTATTGTGGTAAATTGCTCATGATAACAAAGCATTGTAATTACTATTAAAACATACCATTTATGGATTTTCTATTAAGTGCACTTAAAAAAACAAATAAATAATGTAACACATTAAATCAAGTATATAATAGAAAGAAAGTAACAACCCGCACCTTAATGGTTCGAATTTTGACTAAATCGAAACCCAAATCCATTAAAGCATAGATCGTTGGTTTTGGTAATCTGTAATAAACATAAGAAAATCAAAGAGCGATCAATATAAACTTCCAGTGGAATAGAAAAATATAATAGAACATAAACACCGACTAAGGCCACTGCCTTGAAATCAATATTATTCCTTGGATATCTAGTCGCCTTGTCAGTGTCGAGCATGAAAGAGAAGACTCCACCATCTATAGTTCCCATCTTGCACCAGTAACATGTCCATCTAAATCTATCATGTGAGTTGTAATGAGGAGGGGGTCAGAACAATGTTTTGGTCACTAGAAAATTACACATTTTACCTGTAACAACCGATTGATTTCCATTTAAGTGTTATGTCTATTATTTATGGCTAATCCGTTGAATCTTATGTGCTTGTACGATATGCCTAACCTCTTCCGAGGTACGACTATATATATATATATATATATATAAACATATACTATCCAAAAACTCCAGCCATTTAATACTTCTTGAATAGGGAGGAGGTAGACCGAACAACCATTTAATACTCAACCCCGAAGTGAGCCCTCCGCAACATAAACGCTAGTCAATCGGTTCTAGCTACAAAGACCTATGACCCCTAAATACGGTTTAATAATTTAATTACCGTATTACTAACGCATCTCAAAGTCTCATCTAAGGGTTAATTAGCTCACCTTCGACAAACAACTAACTAACTAAACTTTGAGGTCTGTGCGTATCCCATACGGACTTTGCACCAGTAGGAAGCGGAATCCATCAGGGCATAACCCGAGTCTTTTGCTTCTGACCGCTCGAGACCGCTGGTGGTCATAGCCTATATGTCAGCCCTACTACTAAATACCGGTCCAACAACAATACTGACATAGTCCACTGACCTCCACAGCTGAAATCTCGTTTAGACTAACCTAAGTAAATCAAGGAAAATGCCCCTTTCAGTTACTTAATACTTCTTATTAGAAATGAAGCAGACCATATTTCCTTAAAAGTCCTGGACCATTTAATACTTCAAATCAGAGGCGAACCCTTGGTATATTTTCCTTTACCTATATGCATATCCCTTCCCCATACGGCTGGAGATGTCTCATATCAGTAGTAATTATACACAACTGCTAGTAGCCTTTAGATGAAGGGCGGACTTCTGTTGTGTAACTCTACCGACCTTGCATCCCAACCCACTAAACAAAACCAATCTTCCTAAGCCTAAATGTTGGGCTAGGCCCACTATTTCACGCTTGTTCTAAATGTATAATTAAGACAATATAGTTTCCCACAATGAAAATTATACTACCTTCCAACATTTAATTCCTATCTTATACGCTTATTGACTATATTCCATAAATGTCAATTGTCTGTAGTAAATGGTCATTATTATTCTATTTGGATAATCTCTAATAACATTTATTTATTCCTTCTAATTTAACCCATTATGCCTATTCATTTTCCTATAAATGCCATATAAATTCTTTAATCAATCCCATTAAATACATTTATGTTCTCATTTAATTCTTGTAACTCCCTAATAACTGCACATTCATTGCCTTATTAATTTTTGGAGTTACTTTTCCATCCATATCTCTTAATCCTATAATTTACTACGCTATTTATAACTAGACATCCTAATTATAACAAATGCGAGTATTAACGTATACTACGCTATAATAACATATATTTATTTTTAATCAGTAAGCGCGGTTATACGTGTATATGTATGTATGTGTGTGTGTGTATTTCTATTTCTAACTATTAATCCCAAAACCAAAATATTCCTTTTCACATTTTGATTTATCAGAGGAGCTATCCTTCCATAAAGAATTACCATTATAATTACCGTTATAACTTTCCATAAATAACCAAAAGTGAGATTTACTTTGTTTGAAATTACAAAGAATTGCCTCTTTCCTTTTATTGAAATAGACAGTGCAAACTAAGGGAACGACCATCCGTACTTTACACATCTCTTTCATTTTTTTGTATATTCCTTATTATTTCAAACGATGCACTTTTATACATTTGTGGAATTAGATAATTTGTTGAAATCTCAGGGAAATAGATACAATTAAATTACACTCCGCTCCCGATAAATCTAAACACAGAAATTCACATTAAAATTCAGATTAGGGCAATCTAAACTAATACTAACATTTTACAATCCAACTATAAATCTGGAATAAACTTTACAACCCTATCAACATTCAACTTTAACATAGGGATTGATTTTCAAATTTTCAGATTAGGGTATAAATACCATTCCTATTCCAATTACCCATCTTACAGAATATGTAGGCGATATTCTTATACGTTTGTTTTAAGTCTACAGCTCATCAGACCTTAGAAAAGCATAATAATTAACTAAAATTCAACAATATAAATTTCAATGTTATAAATAAATCATATAATTTCCCACCCACCTTTCAAGCTTTCCAAATCTCCCAAATCCGAATTCATCCGTTGACTTGACTTCTTTTTCCTTTCCAATCCAAAAATATATGTATAACAAGGTATATACATACCATTGGAATTACAGATCTGAGAAGAGATTTGAGGTTAAGGGGGATATAGATTTATAACAATGAAATTTACCTTTTTCCGCAGTATCGATTCGCTCCTACCTTCTTCTCTTTTATTTTCTGCCCTTCTCCAATTTATATATATATATATATATATATAATATTTTATAATTAATAGAAATAGTGGAGAAGGGAAAATGGAAGAGCTTCACTGCATTAATCATAAAATACGAAAGAGAATTGAGGGCTTAGGCCTGTATTTATAGGCGCTAGAATCAATCGTATCCGTTAGATTAATATAAATTAAATCCTGACCGTTTGGCCAAGGTACAACCCTAGTGCTACTACAACGACCGATCGACTGCTCCCTTATAGGCGCTGATCGCTACTGGACGACCAGCCAAAGGAGAGGGGGGATCGACTGATGGGGTCCGCATTTAATATTATTTTTTTTCTTCTTTTTAATTATTTTCGTTATGAAAACTTCAAACGTTGATAACTTATTCGTCTGAACTCCGATCGCAAAACTCCAAGTATAAAAGTTTCTCAGAAAATTGCCACGAACACAATTGTGCAAGTTTCATGGCCAAATTATAATATTTGCTCAAATTCCCTTTTTGTAGCCTTAATAATTATTTATTAATTACCGTTTATTTTATGGGGTGTTAAATTCTCCCTCCTTAAAAAGAATTTAGTCCTCGAAATTCCCCAATGGTTGAATCATGTAACATAGCACGCAAGCAATCAAAGATATCCAACCAATTAGTGCACAACTAATTTTGCAGCCAAACGTGTACAAGTGCATAGTGTATCACAACATATATGAGATGTATGTTGAATAATTCTAAATCGGCTTCTCATATATGAATGCATTCTTTTAAAAACATTTTGAAAATATGATGCAAATAACTTATAAATATTGTTAGTTCTATATATATGCAAGTTTTCAAAAATCAAAAATCCATTTTCACATAATGTATTCCACAATCCTATTAGTAGAAGTATGGTGCAACCAATTTTGCATTCAATCCATACCATTCAATGCCTAACACATAATTTTTAACATTCAAAAATTTTGAAAATTCAGATTTCCTAGATCTTTGCTCCTATGCCAGAAAAGAAATCGAGATGGAAAATTTTACATTTCCATCCTTCTTATGGATGCCTATTCAGTTGTATTTTAGAACCTTCTCTTTTGTCCTAAAATTTTCTCCAACCTTTCCTAGTACAATTTGCTTAATGAGGTTTATTTTTGGATGTTAAAACATAATTATCTTAAACGTAAGTTTTTGTTCACTATCAACAAGGTATGGAAATAGAAATTCCAAAATTAAAACAACCTTTTCCCTTGTTATTCCCTATGTTTTTTTTATATTGTCACCCTTGTTGGACAGTAAAATTCATATTCACTAACACGTCGACTCTCCCTACGCTAAGCATGTGCCACTATGAAATTGGAAATTTTCATTTTTCATCAATTTTTTTTCTCTCTTTCAATTAAACTTGCAAAATAGTTTGAAAAACCGAATTTCAAAAGCATTTAAATACTAATTTTTTCAAAAGCACTTGAATTTTTTTCCAAAAGCATTTGAACCCAACTTCTACAAAGATTTGCCACTCCATCAAAAAAATCAAGCCATGTCTTAACATAATCGATACCCAGTCAATGAGTTAATGCATATGATTGACCCTAACAATGTGTAGTTAATCTTAGATATGAAAAACTTTTCCTTTTACTCTAAAACAACAAACATATATAAAATTTAGCTTTTAAGGCATATGGATAATGATCCGTGAATTCACTACGACGCTTCCCTGTCTTTTGCTTGCTAAATTTTTTTTTCCAAGATTCTAAAGGTTTTGGGATCAAAGCGTTCTTTATTTCTAGTTGTTAACCTAATTTTCTAATTAACTTCCAACTTTAATAACATTTATCACTAGTTAATTGTTCTTATGAGATTTCCTTATTTACATCGTTTTCCAATATATATATATATAGCGGTCCAAGCTCATTTAGAAAATCAACACGGTAATAAAATAGGAACATATCTCATACCATATCATATGCTTTTCCATTACCCGAATGGAGGCAACTAGCGATTATAACCCAAATAACCTAAAATAAAACGATTGTTGGAAGCTACCCTTCAACATCAACTGGTGTTAATGATGTTGTGGCCCTATCACTCCTAACTAAATTAAGATGGACACTTCCAGAATGCTATTCAACTATAATCCACATGTCTTAACCTACCTCTCTGGCTTCCAATAAATAAGTTTCATCCATTACTTCAATCATTACACCCAATTATGAGATAAATTGTGCATTCTCATACTGTAGTGGTTAAAAATATGAACTATGCATGTTTAGAATAACTCATTGGAAAATTGGCTTGATGGAATAACTTTCATACCACCTATCTTGTCTTTTTTAACCTTGAGTCAACCAACATCTTTTATGTGTGTTTGCCATCTTATTACTCTCTTCTCCAATCATATATCTTCCCCTAATCAAAATCTCTTGATAGTATCTTCAAACTTTGATATTTACTTTCCTTATCATTGACCTTTCATGCGAGTATACCCATAAGACTCGCAAAATTATACTTTGATACCATTCCCCATTATTTTGAGGGTTCTTCTTATGGCTCCCCACACATCTCTAATAAAATATTCGTAGGTTCATACCAATATTCTTTATATTCAACGGGGATTCCTTGTTCCTACCCTACGAGCATCCATAGTTATTTTATTCATAGCCTAAAACTTTATCCTGTCTTACCTAGACAGTCATCCCTATCTACTCCATATTAAAAATTGATTTGGGTTTCACCACTCTTTATAAAACCAAAATTTTACAATCATGAAGTACCTAATCCAAAACATTTCTCTTTGAAATTATAAACTTAGAAACCTTTTTTATTAAATTCATAAACTTCTTGACTTCTAAAAGGAGCCATGAAAATTTCTCATTCTAACCAACTTTCCATTTTCAAATACTTTCTACAACAAAGATTTACTTCTTTTAAAGGTAGGATTTTTAACTTAAAACACTTTTCATGTTTGCATCCAAAAACTCAATTGTCATACCAAACCATTTTTTAGAAACATCTTATATAACTTTAAACAATGAAAATTAGAGTAGACAAGGATAACTTTCATCCTATTATTTTTCTACTATTTATGCTATTTCCTCTTCCAACCTTAATGGAGATTCCAATAGCACATGAGGGGACTTCTAAAAGATATGCGCAATTATTGCATCTATTTAAGCACCTATCTAAAACATATGTGCATTACTACATATATCTATGGAATTTATCCATTCTTCCTATCCTATTCCTATTGTTTTTCTTCTATACTATTTCCAATTAGATTACTAACCCAATATATTACTCTCACCGTTTCTATTTAAATTTTCTAATATTGCTACTATTTAAATTACTCCTACCTAAATTGCCTTCAAGTGGCTTCTCCTTACATATCTCTTTTCCTCTTTTATTATTTTCTCCATTGACTTATTGCAGCGCGTTCTCCTCTTTCTTTAGCCATTGATCTTTTCTTCATCAACATGGAAAAAGATACATAAATCTATTTCAGCTGTTATTCGGCGTATTTCTTTACACAGGAATGTTTCTCCTACCTTCATTATCAGGCATTCTTACCATTCTATTATCTTTATCCCACTTTGTTTGAGTACCATTTTCATTTATCCACCCTTTAGAAAGAATTTTAAAAAGGAACTTCCAAATTTACAAAAAAGGAAAAATCATCGAGCCAAACTCTCTATTTTCCATTTATTTCAAAAATGAAAAATACCTTTATAAAAAATCTTTAAATCCAAAACTTTGAATCAACCAATTTTAAACTAAGAAATTCAAAATTTTCTTGCTTTTTTAGAACAACAAATTTTCAATAAATCCTTAAAAAAACCCATTCAAAATGTTTCGAAGAATTTTCAAAAATATTTTTGTTAAATTCTTTCCCATGAGGTCAGACTTAGAAATAGACTTTAACCATTCTTTCTTTTTGGACTTTCCTTCTTTTCTACTCCTTCCTAACTCATCTTCGTCAAAGTCCGGCTATCATCTTATGGTGATTAGTGCACACCTTCTTGAGGGAACTTGCTCAATACTTCTTCACATCTTGCTTCCGGATGCTTGCAACATATAGGTTCTTATCTCAAATCCATCTAGATGAAATGTACGTCTTCAATCGGCAATCCATAATCATAAGGCAGTCTAGGCCCAACAAAGGAGTCAAGTACCATCTAGCCTTCGGGATCCTTCTATAGGTCGTGCTCATGCTTTTCATGGTTACTGCCTTACGGTATAGCCAATGCTCCATGGGGTAATTGGGGTAGGTGTATAAATTTAACTCTATTTATTGGCTCAACTCATAGTTTTCTCGTCCATTCTTTCGGTGGTCGCAACTACTTCTATAGTCCGGAATTTATATAGTTTGGCACACGTGCACGTGCACGTGTGTGTATATATAATTATAAGTAAAAATAAAAATATGTTCTTCCAGCTTATCCTAATTCTTATGATCGACTAACCTAAGCTCTGATACCAAATATAACAACCGCACTTTAATAGGCCCAAATTTCAACTAAATCGAAACTCAAGTCCATTAGGGCATGGAGTGTTGGTTTTGGTAACCTATAATAAATATAAGTATATCAGAGAGTGATCAATATAAACTCACAATGGAATAGAAAAATATAAGAGAACATAAATACCGACTAAGGCCACTATCTTGGAATCAATATTATTCTTCGGATATCTAGTCGCCTTATTAGTGTCAAGTATGAAAGAGAAGACTCCACCATCTGTAGTTTCCGTCTTATACTAGTAGTATGTCCCTCTAAATCTATCATGTGGGTTGTAATGAGGAAGTGATCAAAACAACGTTATGGTGACTGGAAAATTATACATTTTACCCATACCATTAATTTATGCCAATTGATATCCATCTAAGTGTTATGTCTATTATTTACGGCTAATTTGTTCAATCCTATATGCACGTACGATACGCCTTACCTCCTCTGAGGTACAATTATACACACACACACACACAAACACACACATACATACACATACACCACCTAAAAACTCTAGCCACTTAATACTTCTTGAATTAGAGGAGGTAGACCCAATGGCCATTTAATACCTCAACCCTAAAGCAGGCCCTCTGCAACATAAATGCTAGTCGATCTCTTCTAACTACAAAGACCGATGACCCCTAGATATGGCTTAATAATTTAATTACTGTATCACCAATGGATCTCAAAGGCTCATCTAAGGGTAAACTAGCTCACCTCCGATAAACAAACAACTAACTAACTAAACTTTGAGGTCTGTGCATATCCCAAACAGATTCTACACTAGTAGAAAACGAAATCCGTCAGGGCATAACCCGAGTCTTTGCTACCAACCGCTCGGACCACTGGTGGTCATAGCCTATATGCCAGTCCTACTACTAAATACCGGTCCAACAACAATACTGATATTGCCCCCCGATCTTCCACAACCGAAATTCCATTTTAGACTAACCTTAGTAAGTCAAGGAAAATGCCCCTTTTATTTACTTAATATCTCTTATCAGAAATGAAGTAGACTCCCTTTCCTTAAAAGTACTGGCCTATATTTATTACTTCAAATCCAAGGCGAACCCTTGGTATATTTTCCTCTATCTTTATGCAATATCCCTTCCCTACGGGTCCTACGGTTGGAGATGTCTCATATCAGTAGTAAGTATACACAACTGCTACTAGCCTCTAGATGAAGGGAAAACTTCTATTGTGTAACTTTATAGACTTCGCATCCCAACCCACTAAACCAAACCTTTCTTTCTAAGCCTAAATATTGGGCTTAGCCCACTAATTCACGCTTGTTCTAAATGTATAATTAAGGCTATATGATTTCTCACTATAAAAATTATACTGCATTCCAACATTTAATTCCTATCTTATACGCTTATTTACTATATTCTATCAATGTCAATTATCCGTAATAAATGGTTATTATTATTATTCTATTTGGACAATCTCCAATTTATTTATTCTAATTCAAACCATTATGCCTATTCATTTCTCCATAAATGCCATATAAATTCTTTGATCAATCCCATTAAATACATTTATTTCCCCATTTAATTCCTATAACTCCCTATTAACTACACATTTATTGCCTTATTATTTTTTGGAGTTACTACATCTACACCTCCTAATCCTATAATTTACTACTTTATTTATAACTAGACGTCCTAATTATAATTGATGCGAGTATTGAAATATATTACGCTATAATAATATATTTTTATTTTTAATCTACAACCACGGTTATACATGTGTGTGTGCGCATTCCTATTTTTAACTATTAATCACTAAACCAGAATATTCATTTCCACGTTTTGATTTATCAGAGCCATCCTTCCAAAAAGGATTATCATTAAAAAAATTCATAAATCAACCAAAAGTGAGATTTTCTTCGTTTGAAATTACAAAGAATTACCTCTTTCCTTTTATTGAAATAGACAGTACAAAGTATGCGGAAGAACATCCATACTTTATACATATCTTTCATTTTTGGTATATTCCTTATTATTTCAAATAACACACTTTTGTACATTTTTTAAATTAGATAATTTATGGAAATTACATGGAAATAGATATGATTAATGTATACCCCTAAAACATAGAAATTCACATTCCAAGTCAAATTAGGGCAATCTAAACTAATACTAACATTTTACAACCCAATTGCAACAAACTTTACAATTTTATCAACATTCAACTTTACAAACTTAGGGACTAATTTTCAAAATTTCAAAGTAGGGTTTAAATACCATTCCTATTCTAATTTCCCATCTTATAGAATATCTAGGCCATATTCCTGCACGTTCGTTTTAAGCATATAACTTATCAGATCTTATATAGACATAATAATTAAATAAAATTCAACGATATAAATTTCAATGTTATAAATAAATCGTATAATTTCCCACTCACATTTCAAGCTTTATAAATCTCCCAAATACGAATTCATCCTTTTACTTGACTCCTTTTTCCTTTTCAATCCAAAAGAATATGTATAACAAGGTACCATTAGAATTACAGATCTGAGAAGAGATTTGTTGTTAAGGGGAATATAGATTTATAATAATGAAATTTACATTTTTCCATAGTATGATTCGCTCCTTCTCTTCTTCTCTTTTATTTTCTGTCCTCCTTCGATTTATATATATAATATTTTATAATCAATAGAAATAGCAGAGAAGAGAAAATGGAAGAGCTTTGCTGCTTTGATCAGAAAATATGAGAAGAGAAGTGAGGGGTTAGGCCTATATTTATAGGCGCTAGAATCAATTATATATGTTAGATTAAAAAAATCAAATCCGAGTTGTTTGGCCAAGGTTCAACCCTAGCTATCACTATAAGGACTGGTCGATTGCTCCACTACAGGCAGTCGATCGGCCCAAGGAGTCAACTGGTAGGGTCCGCATTTAATATTATTTATTTTCTATCTTTGTTTTTTTTAATTATTTTCGTTTTGAATGCTTCAAATGCCGATAACTTCTTTGTTTGAACTCCGATCGCAAAACTCCAAATATGAAAGTTGCATAGAAAATCACCATAAACATGATGGTGCAAGTTTCGTGGCCTAGTTTTGAGGTTTAATGAAATTCTATTTTTGGAGCCTTAATAATAATTATTAATTATTGTTTATTTTATGGGGTGTAAAAGGAAAACACCTTTTATCTCAAATGAGATTTTATTATAGAGTTAATAATTTATAGTAAGTTATGGAATTGCCCTTAGAGCATACCCCTAACTCTATTAGATTTAACATGCAATGTGAAGGCTTAGAGTAGTTAATCTTAAGCCGAGGAGTAGGATGGACAATAGGGCATGAAGGAAGAAGAGATGGATCAATGATGGAGTAGCCAGACCTAATATGGGTCGGTTAACAGGTTGTTTAACAAACCCAAAACTGATCCTGTAACGACCCGTAAATTTCAACTGTTTTAATAACGTAATTAGTTGAAATTTTGTGAAATTTTAAACGATAAAATTTTGAAAAATAAATTTGATATTTAGAATGCGTCTAGTTAAACATAGCAACTGGTAAATTTTCGTCCGAAAATATGAAAGTTTATTTCGCGCGTAAATTTACTTCAATTAACCAGTTAAAAAGCGATGAAAATAAAATTTTTTCGAAACCTAAATATTTTTACATAGAAAAATTCTAAAGCATCTTCTGAGCAAGATGTCAGTTTTTCGTTTTTCCAAATTCGGACATCTTTGGCTCCGTCGATCTTATTTTTCAGCGTTTTTCTTGCATTTTCCGTAGTAGGAAAATTCGAATTTTTATGATCAAATCTTATCACTGATATCCATATGCCGTTTTGATCGCCTCGTCGTGCTGATCTCTGCGGTATATTTATTTCTGGGTTTTGAAGCTCGGTTCACAGCCGAATCCACAGAAACAGTCACCCGTATCGGTACCGGTTTGTAACATCTTTTGAGTTTCCATCCATTCTTTCATATTCCACCGTTCAAAAAAAAAAGTAACGGTCATCAGCTTTTAATATTCCTTGAATTCAGCTGTAGACCTTTCTATTCCCTATGCCATTTATACGTTGGTCTATTCACCTTCAATAGTCCCTTTATTTTTCTGTTCATAGAAATAATGTTATATTATAGTAAACTTTTATTGCCAGAACCCAAGCTAAGGCTTATCCCTGAAGCCATTTATTTCTTTTAGCCTGTTACTTGAAATGTTATGTCCTCCAGAATAATAAACTATAATATGAATCACTACTTGAAGCTAGAAAGCATGTTCCTTTCCTTCTCATTTTTCTCTAATCCACGCAAGTTCCATTTCCACACCCAGAGAGCGCCGGCCTTCACCTTCCCTGACACCGTCAAAGACGCCCTCCGCTCCACAGTCTCTTCCTCCGACAAGTCTGGCCGAGCACGACCATCACCTTGGCAAATACGCGAGCACAACTTCGGTGAGCTGCAGCCGCTCATCACCAAGCGGACAACCACCGCAACCGCGTCCTTTCCCTTTCGGTCGCGGCCACAACAAAATTCAATGGCCGCGTTGTTATCCACCCACGAATCGACTCACGACCTCGGCCGTCACGCGCAAGAACCTATCGACCTTCCTCCCTCTCCCCACGTCATTCCATCACCTCCGCGACCTATCACCGCCGTCACGTCACACGCTCGGCCTCAACCGGCCAGCCAATTCGAGCAACCCAGCACTATCTCTCCACCTTGCCTCCTCACAGCCTTCCTCTCTCCTTTGTAAGTACATATGTATATTTTGTATATTAGTTTATTTTTTAGTAAGAGTTATATTTATATGTATTATAGTATGGCAGCTATTAGATATAAGTTGGCTGTACAAATTTATTTTATATATGAAGTCTGTTGTTTATAAAGTTTTAAGTTGTCTGATTATTAAAGTATAAGTTATATATTTATATAACTGCTTGCGTATATATTTTACAATTTACTTATATGATTAGCAAATATACTTTTGTCTAAATCGGTTTTACAGTTTATACAGATTTATGTATATAGTATATAGATATTACGATATGTATGTCTGGTAATATATTTACTTATTTTAATATTGAGAAATTTTAAGTTATATGTGTCATATACGATTTCTATCTGTATATATATAAGTTTATATAAATATATGTAGTGAATGGCTGATGTTTTATATTATATATATTAGATTCTTTTTATGATGTATATTGTATATAAACGTTTACTTAAGTCTATACCTATGTTTACATATACTGGTATGATAGTATTTTAGATATATGTGTGTTAGTTGTAGATATATTTGGTCCACGTCAGTTGTATATATATATATAAAGTTTCTATGTATAAGTGGTTTTATATAAAAGTTATGCAGTATGTTTTTTTTATATATATAAGTACCCGTGCTATAAAAATATAAGTCTATATTCATTTTGGATTGTATGTTCAGAGATAGTTTATATATTCTTTGCTTTAGATTTAAAGTTTTATGATCCGTTGTATGCTTAAGATTTTAAACAAGTTTCAGTATATATAGGTTTATATTATGTATTTGTGTAGTTTGTTGTATTATAAAAGGGTGATATATATATATATATGTTTATTTTACTCTCTATAAATTTACAGTATTATAATTCGTACAGTATTTATATATATATAGTTTATATTTGAAAATTTGCTAATGGCATTGTCATTTTATTGGGTTCTGTGAGATTTCTATTGGTTTTGTAATTGATATAAATAATATGTATTTGTGATTTTAATATATATATATAGATTTTGATTTGAATATATAAACATATGTTGAATCTTATATATGTGAAAATTTAAAACAATGATTTTGGAATGCATATATATATATATATATTTGAAATATAAAATGTGTTTGCATATGAATATGATTTCATAAAATAGATATATATATAGTTATATATATAAGTCTACTTATATCGATTATCTTCATCGACCCAATTCTGATTTGATTTCGGCTATTCCTTGTTATCAGCTTTGATCATCGAATTTCGTTCTTGGATTCGTAACTCAATTTCAGTGTCTATTCTCTCTAGCCTCGAAAGGTGAGCAATCACTCACGATTAACGTTCTTTTATTTATTAAATCTGATTTCAATTGAAACGACAATTGAAATATGCTGCTGTTAGTTAATTACACTGTTATATATGCTATTGCCTGTATCAGTTCAACAGTGACATTTGGACACCATTATCTATTAATTATTTATGTGATGATAATGCAGTTTGGCTGATAATTGATTGATTGTTGATGTTTATATTGGACGTTAAATTGTTAGTGTTAAATGATAAATAGTATGCAAAAATTGAAATGGATATAGGATAGTTAAAAATTTTAAAACTGATTTATATGTTAAATTTGATTAGTGAATATGACCCCTTTTAATTGTTAAATTAATTGACATATAGAATAGCGATAATTACACTTTGAACCATCGACGTATATTGGATTAATTGTCGTAGTATTAAAATTTGAAATTGAACGACAAGTGGAAAACCGTAATGTAAAAATCTTTAATCTACATGAAATGATAGTGTAGATTCTAGAAATAATTATATTAATTCGCACAAACAACAATGTGAATTAATACGATTATTTCGGGATTATTTGAATTAATTATTGGATTGTTATTGATTGTTGTTATTGCTTGTTTATTTACTTTGACACCATCCCAGTTATCACACTGCAAGTTCCCTTTGCTATGCTATGATTTTGAATTGAATTGGAATCGGGTTGAAATGATAAATACCCAAATTGAACTTTGACCTAGGATAGATAATTTAAATAAATAAAAAAACTGATTGGTCAATAATTTGATTTAAAAATAAAATGAAGATTTTATTTGAATAAATAATATGGTTTTGAAATGAAGTTGAAATTTGAATTTTTATGAAAAGAAAATGCTAATATTTAATAATCTGAAACAAAATATTAACAATGTAATTGATGAAAGAATGTTGTTTAATTCGAGAAATGATTGAATTAAGTTTGAAATTATAATTAAGTTTGAAATTATTAAACTTTGATATCATTTAATAATTAAGTTTGAAATTATAATTAATTTTGAAATTATTAAACTTTGAAATTATTTAATAATTAAGTTTTGAATTATTTAATAATTAAATAAGATTGAATTATTTAATGATTAAATTAAATTGAATTTTTGAATAAGTGAATTTTACTTCGTAATAATTGAAATTGAGTTTCTTTATTAATTAAGTTTGGAAAATCATTTAAGTAAATAAATAAGTAAAATTGAATTTCTTTATTAAGAAATAAAAATGTGATTTTTTTTGAAATTAATGTAAGACTTGAAATTTAAAGAATTTGATTTGATGAATTTAATTTAATTCAAATTGTAAGTTTTGAAATAAGGAAGTTGAATTTAAATAATGGATTTAATGAATTGGAAATTTAATAGAAACTGTTTTGAATGGCAAATTTACTTAACGAATATTTAACGAAATCGATAAATGAATTTAAAATTGATTTGAATGTTAAATTAAGTTAATTTAAATGATTTCGGAATGAAACTGATATACGAACTTGAATCAATATTTGAAGTGTTTTAAATAAAAATTGAAATTGAATTGTAAGATCTTGAAATTATGAATGTGGAAGTTTTGAAACGTAAATATTGGAAATTGGTTTAGAAAGACAAATGAAATGTTGATTTACGAATTCTATTTGAAATTGAATTTGATTTGGTTTTGAAATATATTAAACGACCAATCGGTGTAATAATTACGAAAGTTATTAAAGAGACCGGAATCGGTTATGGACATACTCTCTGTCTAAACCGAAACCACTTTAATAACTATACGCGGAGTGATGATCCAGAATGAAGTGGTTGGAATGATGTTCGTGATGACTGAAGAAAGAGAACGATAATGGATAGCCTTGACACTTGTGTCAAATTGGAAATGACTAAAACAGGAGCCGTGCCGGGCCAATGGAGGTCGGCTACCTCAAGTGAACACACTTCTTCGAACTACTCATTACTTGTTGTCGATTGGTGCACCCTTGATTTTGGGAGTGTTGTTTCACGGTGTTGCGGTCGCTGCGGCGATGCGTTCTCACCAGTCCGGATCAGGCAAACGGTAGTGTCACTACCTTGGGTATTGCCTCATGTGCCTTGTCATACTTGTATTCCCATATTCGCGACCACTACGAATTTGTTTTGTGTTATACCTATGGAGTACTCCCTGATAGCCCACTAGTTTACGGTGGAGTTTACAGTGCTGTATAGACTATGATGCTTATAAAAATGTGTTAAGGGGAATAATGGTAACGCCTTAACACTATTTTGATATCTTTATATTACTGATAGACATTATCTATTTATCGTAAACTACTACCTAGTAGATAGTTTAACGGATCCTTAAAGAATGGTTATTCCAAACATCCTTTGAGTTACTTGTATTTCAATTGCTATTTCACTTGAGTTGGATTTATTAATACAAGAATGTTAATCCTGACTCGAGTGTTTTGTGTTTTGCTTTACGCTCGGGTCAGACTGAGTGTACCAGTATTCGAGACTCACCTTTGAAGTTGGAGCTTTGCTTGAAGATCCAGCCATCTATTCTGCTTTCAGTATTCGATGATTCCAGTGATGTATTCTGATGTATCGTGTTACTCTTCCATTGTATCTGGTTTAACTCTGATGTATCGTATTACTCTTCTGTTGTAAAACTCTGATGTATCTTATATATTCATATAGTAGCTTCATGAACTACTATCTCTTTTTATTTCCACTGCATTATATTTATTACTCTGTGTCTGTGATCTGTGATTATATTTATTTACTGTATATGTTCAGTTTTGCCAATTTAAATTAACAACGCGGTATTTTGAGCAATTCAATTCCGGCATGAGTGTCTACCTATACACTTATAATGGATGCGAATGGTGCAAAATGGCGGGTCGTTACAGATCCCACTTTTTGGATCGACAACCGTGGATTGGTTATTGAGCCAGGAACCAATTAGAGCCAAGTCCCCTAAGTTACTCAATTTCCTGAATGACTTTCCAGCGACAATTTGAGCGTTTCTTTAGGCTTTTCTTTTTGCAACTTCGATCATTATTTTTAAATAATTCGAAGGTGTGTTTCAACAAATCAATAGGGGATTGATGAAAGAGATCGATGTGATCAATACTCGAGGGTCTTATAGATAGGAATGATGATATTCAAGCAAACAAAAGATATCGAAGAATCAATGAAAGTGTTAGGCTAAGTAGTTAATATCGGTATCGCATATTGGTTAATTACCGATATGAGATATTTTAAAATATCATGATAATATCGATAAAATATTGGACATGTGTAGAACATGTTATAAACGATATTGTACTATGTTACAATGTTATATTAATTTTAAGTAATCAAATATTTGGATAAATAATTCCAAATTACTATCTGTAGCGACCCACCGTTCCGTACCCTTTGAGCTGACAATAAATCACACTTGTCCAACACAAATTGTACGAAAAGACAAATAACTATGAGAAAGAAGAGGATAGAAGAAGAAACAGAAAAAACAAATAAAATCTCACAAATCGCAGCGGAACAATATATAATAGATAATAGCAGATATTTATACAAAAAATCTATAGCTGTTAATATACACACAATCATCAGAGTACAACAATCAATTTGGACAGTTATAATAACTTGTCCTTACAAATACTGAATATACAGCATGGCTCACACAGCGGAAATAACTAAGTACGTATAATATGCCTGAGAATCCTCTAGCTCGTCTCCTGAGCTCCATAGCATGTTAACCTGAATCTGTAATACTCGGTCTGACCCGAGTATTATAATAAAATAACACCCGAGTCAGTCTGAAAAACCAGCATGAGAGAACACATTAAATTTGAATTTATTATTGTTATCAAAATCCTTTGAAAACAAAGGTATCTCGTAAGACCACGTCACACATAAACACGATGAGTTTTTACCTTACGATAACCAAAACATTTTATATCAAAATCATTTGATATTATAATAGTGCCTATAGAAAATAAACTATGAAATAGATGAAATGCTTGCATCTCACGTTTCAGCATAGTTGGGCTCAATCAAAACCGTACAGGTTCGTAGTGGATATTGGATTCCATACAATGACTGAGCTACTGGCTACCGTCCATCACAGTACACCTCTAGAAAAATGTACTGAGATCGTACCTAAC
The DNA here is from genome assembly GCA_030737815.1 of Allium fistulosum. Classification (NCBI taxonomy): domain Eukaryota; kingdom Viridiplantae; phylum Streptophyta; class Magnoliopsida; order Asparagales; family Amaryllidaceae; genus Allium; species Allium fistulosum. The sequence continues at coordinate 361,001,442 of CM060906.1, forward strand.
GATCCCTGCCAACATAGGACTGGCCTACCCCTTGCTGGATAGTACTGAATATGTTATCACCCTGGGTGTTTCCACCCTAATCGAGCGCTTTCTTTCCCACGCACAACCATATCCATAATTATAATATATATCTGAGGGTATCTAGAAAAGTGATAACATACCCTACATGGTTGCGACCAACTTAGCCCTGCTGCATCTCCCTTGTTTTAGTCATTCCCGGTTGATGAGGCTTGAGGCTACGTTTTACCTTTAGAATAGCAGTCATACTTGGAATGCTAACACTGCCTTCCCAACAATAATGTAATGATAGCATCCATCTATACAAGTTGTTCTGGGTCTGAACAAACCGAATCTCCGAATCACTGTCTTTATTATCTTCACGATATCCCAATTCGTAACGCACAAATCAGATCGAAGTGGTTTTCGGATAATTAAATCTGATCCCGGTCTCTTCGAAACGATCAACGAATTTGGTCAGATTTGATAGTCGGTTATTTAACTATCAAATAACACACATAAGCAGTCACTAGGCCCATATTTTAAATTTTCCAAAATATTTATTTCAAAATATCTTTATAAGGATATATATATCCAAAGTCTCTTCCAATATTTCAATATTCGAAAACAAATTCAAAAGAACTTATATCCATAACAGGATATTTTCGAACCATCTCAACACTTAGAAATATTTTCTCCCAAATCCATTTATAATTCAACACTTTGAAAATATTTCTATAATAAAAATCTCGTATTTAAAATATTTTAAACCCTTCCAGTCCAATACTTAGGAAATATTTATAAGTATATTTTCCTAAAATCATTTTATTTCCAATGCTTAGGAAATATTCTATTTATTCCTATTTCTCAAAATCTTTTACAATTTATTTGTAAATTCCTTAACTCATTTATAACGGATTCTATAAGTTTTCGGAATTCCATTACAAGATTTCTCTTATACAAATCATATCTGTTAAATAAACCCCATTTACAAATCTCGAGAGGATTTGTAAATAAATTACAATCATTTCAAACTATATATATATATATTATAAGTATTTTTTTAAGAATAATAATTTATTTTTAAAACATGTTTAAGTAATTATTTAAAATATTAAAACACTTTAAATAAACATTGAAAATTCATTTCCCATTTCATTTTTAAATAAAACTAATCAATTCACAAAGCCAATTATAAAAATTTAGAATTTATTTTAATTAATATTAGATATTTGAAAACTCCACTTTTCGAAGTATTTCAATACTAAACAGCTTAAATTACATAGTTTAATAATTAAAATTTTCCTTTTAATCAAAACTTAACTTCTCGATAAAAATATATTTTTAAAATTTCAATAACCAATTTCAATTTATAAGTCCCTCTCGATTGATATCACATCGACTACATTTCAATTTCATAATCATTCTCACATTCCAAAAATAGAATCCACTATTTTTCCCAAAAACCGATTTCCATATCTCGATATAAATTCACGCTGTAAATTTATATTTCTAATTTATCTACTGATAATCATTTCCCCTTATTTATAAACATCGTTTATAAATTTATAAACATCGTTTATAAATTTATAAACTCATTTCCATTTTATAACCAATTTATATTACTAAATATATTTATAAATCGATTTCTTTTTAAAATTCCATTTGGAAATCTATTTCGCAATAAATCCAATTATAATTCTAAATATATTCAAAACTCGATTTCAACTTACATTTATAATTAATGACATATTTTTAAAATCCGTCGTTCCAAATTCCTTGTATAAACTAATTTCAAAAATATTTATCTGAACCACTTTACAAAATAGTTAAGTGAATTCCAAATCAAATCTTTTATTTAATCCAAACCCATTTCTTATTCAATATTCCAATTTCACTTATTTATAAAATAATCTCATTTATAAGATTTCATTTATTAACCCATCCCTTCATAAATCCTTTTTATTTTTCAAACCTATTTTAAATATCGATTTCGACTCCTTTTCCATATTTCAAAAATACCACTTTAAATCCATCGTTCAAATTTCCTTATATAAATTATTTAAAAATCTCTATTTAAATATTTTCCGAAATAGATAAGTACAAATCCCAAAATCAAACCATTTATTTTATCCAAATCAAATCCTTTTTAAATAATCCAAAATTCAATATAAAATTATCAATTCTAAAATCGCCTTTGAATTTCCCTTTTTAAATTCAAAAATATTATTTATGGTATTTAAAATATCAAATTTAGAGCCAGTGCTACTATAGCATCCAATATATCAAATCACACAATAATCCATAATAGATTATTCAATCACATCCTATATATCAATATATATGAAACAATCAATATATTTTTGAGGAATCCAGTTGGATCCCTCCAACCTGTTTTCCTGCATCCACAGAATGTTATATAACATAAAATACCAATCCCGCTTCGAGGCGGGATATTGCGGTAATATAGGGTCATCCGCTATTATGCGGGGCGCATAGTGTCTCATCCGCTCCAATCGGCGAGAAATATACCCAACTACAAATATATATACTACTATATATAGTATAACATTCAACTGATAATAATATATCAATTCACCCAATCATCCAATAATTGATTTTAATTATTATAAATTAAATCCAGTCATCCAAATGAGTGAGATTTTCTCACTTTGATTTCCATTTGCAATTTGTTCCAATTTTAAATTAAATTGAACGGACGTTCAATTTAATCTAAAATTCTAGCTAACTCCAAAAATATCCAAACCAATTCCAGAATGTAGCCTGCGTCCCTACGAATGCAACACTGCCAACTTCATATGATTTCTACCTCGAATAACAAGGTTATTAAATCTCTAGATATTGATTTACAGCTATAATTAATTTAATTAATTACTTAATTTATAAATTAAATTACCATATTAAGTTTTAATTTCAAAATCTTAATTACCTCACTGCCTTAGTCACCCGACCTCCCGCTTCATCACTATCATCACTTAATAGCAATTCCAAACCATTTCTTGCCATCACCTACTTTCATTTGTGCACACACCAAACAAAGCAAGAACAACAACTTGAACTGAAGAACCAAGAATTCAACAGTCAACTCAATTTACAATCACGAGCTTGATTTCCCATCACCCTTCCACGTCGCAACCCAGGTCGATCGCGACTGTTCCCCCATCTTCATGACTCGAATCTTCGTTGCCTCTCCATGTTGCGGCCTCAAAATCGCCTGCATCTTAATCCCAATCGTTTTCCCTAGATCGACGTTGCCATCAATCATGGCCTTTCCTACCTCATGCCGAGCATCTCCTAGCCTCCTCGATCGACAATCCACCACGAACTGCCACGACAACACTCCCCTATGCACGCGCGCGCTTTGCCCTTCCTTCGATCGCGAGAAAGATTTTTTTATATAATCGAATTGATCTCGTTTATGGACGAAGAGATACGTGACTTATATCCTGGGAAGAGCGGCGTGTTTAGATAGTAGGTCGGCCCATATACGAGTTAGGTGGGCTGTTGATTTAAAATTTATATTTTTATATTAAAAAATATCTCGTTTACATACCTCGAAATCCTGAACCCCTATCGAGGCGTGCCGCCTAGCATTTCTAATGTCATATCCATATTCCAAACGACATGGAACAAGTCTCGAGCCCCAATTCGATCGTATGTGGAAGATAGCTTTTTGAACCCAATTTTTATATTAAATTCCGATATTAATTCCAATGCGTTTCTATCCCGTACGACTAAACGGTAACTCTAAACGCTACAAAATTTGAAATTCGATAATAATACATTATTACGGATCCAATGGGACTAGTTTCGTCGAATTCCAAGACTGTGCCCCTGATTGCTATTTTAACGCGTCGATTAAATCGACGATTTTCAAAATCGACAAAATCACTTGGAATTTCAGTTTTAAAAACTTATTAACTAAATTCTAATTCAAATAGAATTTATATCAAGATTAGAAATCATTTTCGATTCATATTTAGCTCAAATATCCATTATTCGCCATTTCCGTATTACGATAAATCGTTATATTTGAAATTTAAATTCATTCTATAATTTCAACTAAAATTTTCATATTCAAAATCCATTTATATTCCAAACCCAACATTTAAAACCATTTAAATATTCAAAATCAAACGACTGAAAATCCGGGTCGTTACACTATCAAAGCCTGATTGCATATAGTTTATAGATTATAATCCATTTACCGAGATATTCTATTTAATACAAATCATAATATAGGTTCATAAAAACTGAGAAATTCATATAATGTACAACTTTATTGTTTTTTTATTATACTATATTTATTGTTTCTTTGGTCATCTAATCATCTATATTATTTTCCCAAATTTTCCATATTTATAGTTTCGTTGTTTTCATTTTCACGTAATTTATCGAATAAACGATGTTGATTTGATACTAGTTACTACTTGAGCTTATTCCTTATCGATATGTCAAATATATGACTTTACTGCTCTTCAACTTTTAGTTCTGGGTGCATGATAATAACTAATAAAAATGAATTTTCATAAGCTATCTTACCAATTAGAAATGGTGAACAAAAAACTACTAAAAAGAGAAGTAGCTCTTTTATTATCTTGTCTTTAATGGTAAAGTCTTCAAGGTTAAAACATATAAAATAATGGAATAAGTAGAGTTTTCTTTATTGGAAGACTAATGAAGAAGTCTAAAATTGTATGGTTAAAAATAAAAAAATAGTGCATTGGGATTTTTAATAAAGTCTACAAATTGTCATTCACCATATATAATAAACAAATGGTGAGAATGTGAAGATATTTATTTGCAAAGATAATTTCTCTAACACATACAATAATGAACGATATTCTTAGAAAATATAAGATATTTTTCACTAAATATCAGAGCGATATATCAGCAAATATCGAATGATATATCGGTAATGATATTTTAAGTGATATTTTGAAAAAATATCGGCTTAGAAGCGATATGAAATATATCGACGATATATTAGCGATATTATCCGATATTAACTACATAGGTGTGATGTAACTTTGAGATATATGTAGCAGCCTATAGACGATGTGAATGATTTGAACAACGAAAATTGTACGAACCATGTGCAAGTTAGTGAAACAGTGCTTTTCAAGAAATCGAAGTAGTACAACTTTGGTTTTGGCAATGAAGCATGTGCCAAGGGAGGATTAATGACTAAAGGCTTGATGTTTGCCGGTTGAGCGATAAAAATGATGATGCTAGGAATGCTCACTAAGCTAGTTACCATGGGCTTGCATATTCCAAGACATGATCTTCTCATTTAGTACTTTATTCAGTTAACAATGGATGCTTATCGTTAGGTTATGCAGTGGGTCATTTGAATTATCATATATACAAGTGCACATCGATATGAGCTATGTTTGATGGTTTAGTGTCATAGATGGTATGGTTGTCTTTTGTGACGTTTGGTATTATGAAATGTTATATACCTTTGATACCTTTGACAATATTTAGGCACTTAGAGTATGTGCTAATGCTTGTGATTTCAGGGGTGATATGAGAACAGTACAATAGGCTTGTCTCATGATCACTTCGACATGAAAGTCAAATATGGATATTTGTAATCAAATGACCTATATATCTTATTAGATAGTATTCTAGTAATTAAATCTCATATGCAAACTTTATGTATGATCCAAAGTTATTTATATGTTTTCCTTATAACACTTGGCTACTCTCATCAGTAGGCTAATAGATAGGATTAGTGTGACCAACGCAAGGTAGCTTTTAAGAGGAGACACGCACAAGGTTTACAATTCTATAACTATTTTTGACTAAGTATTTTCATTTGTGACTAAGTATTTTCATTTATGACTTGCAACTTGTTATTAACTCTTCATCTACTGTTCAATTTCATTTGATCCTATGTTAATCCCAGGAGCATGATTTCTTTTAGGAATATGATTGCTAATTCACTACATTTTTTAGGACAAAATGTAAAGTAGTATAAATTATAAATAGTTTAAGTCTCCATATTCATATTTCTTTTTATATTTAGAAATGCATAACTCAAAGAAATGAAAATAAAAGTTTGCTAGTTTCTTTAAACGTATGAAAATAACATTTTTATTTAAAACATATTTTGTAAAAGATTTTCTTTTAAAATGGTTTAATGATTGTATTTGATTTTTCTCATTTCCATCATATATTGTTTTCTTATACATTTGCTTCCTTTTCACTTTCCATTTCCAAAATGGACTTGCTTTTATACAAAGAATAACATTGTTATATGTATATGCATACGAGAAAATCTTCAAGTAGAACTTTTTCCTATTTATACCCTATTTATTTTTCATATACTATTTTTATTTAGTTTACAAATATTATATATTCCTTTTTGAACTTATATGTATATATATTATTCTTATTCATTTATATTAACAAAATGAATGACTTTATAATCAACATAAGTCTTGTGGTTATAAGTAAATTCAAATTATAATATCAAATTTCCATTTATAAACAAAAGCTAGAAATTTATAGACCTTGGTTTTGATTTAAATTTTTTTCTTTTAGATTTATTATTCAACGGGGTTTTATTTTAGAATAGAAGACCATAACAATTTGAATTAAAACAAATACTCATAATTTAAGACGACAGAAAAATCTGCGTCGTTACGTCCCTCCCTCCTTAAAAGAATTTCGTCTTCGAAATTTGCCGTAACCAGGCTAGTAAACATAACTAACAGAATCTTTAATTTACTAAAGAATTAATAAACAGCCATATCACAAAAGTTCGATCACATATATCTATATCCAAAATAATAGTCATACATGAGTATCAACTAAGATACTTCAACAACTACAGTCACAATATACACATACACATACACATACCTAAGAGATATCCAGAACCCCTAACCAGTTATACACATATCAGCCACATATATATCCATACAAAAGCATCTACTAAGATACTTCATCGGACTACAGTCTAAACATACATACATGACGTCTACAGACTATAAATATTTCATAATATGGTGTACATATCTAAGAGAACTACTCCTAACCCAAGCTAACTTTTCAAAATAGGTTCTCTCCATCGGAGTCCTCCACCTTGGGTCCCTCTATTTCCCTAATCTCGGCATCCCTATCAGGAATCCATACAATTCTGGGTTGGTTCCCTAGGTATCAACATCTCTGCCCTAGGCTATGTGTTATCCCTAAGAAGGGTATCCAAATATGTAAGCGGCTTGCTAGTGATCTCGCCCACCTCCCAGATGATAGCATCATCGTTCTCTGATTCGGGCTCCTCCTCATCTTCTGCCATGAATTCTTCCTTCTCTTCTGCTTTGAACCCCTCCTCTTCTTCTACCTCGGACTCCTCCTTGTACAACGATGGCTGGTCCATAGGCTCCATGATCTCTCTGGCTATGTCTCTATTGAAATACTTCCTAATCTTCATCCGCTCTCCTCTGACAACATTGCGAGTCCTCTATAATCAATTAACAAAAACCTAAAAATGAGATCCGAAAGTTTTACAGGAGTTCACATATGCTAAATAATACATATATGTACATACTTTAAATAAATCCTCTTTTAAATTACTACCATTTTAAAAAATGAACTTTAAGTAATACCATAATCATTTTCCTTAAAAAAAATTGTTTGAAACAATTTCCCGAAATCACCGGAGTACTAAATTCTCAAATTTATATTTTTCTTAAAATATTTTAAATTTCTTTTAGTAAACATAATTTACTCAAAAATCAAATTTCCCAAGCTTTCTATCTATAAAACCCATGTTTCTAAAGGAAGATTCAAGTCAGATGGACATGCAATAGAGGATGTTCAGAACTAAATGGTTATGACCAATCAAATCCTAGATGATAATGATAGAATATTATCACCACTTATCAAACATCTCAAAATACTATACATTTTGAAAATCATTGCCTTTTATATATAAAATATAGCATAGGTAAAATTATTTCATTTACCCACTTAAAATAATATTGTGTCGGTTGGCCTTGTTCAAGTTTTTAGAGATTCCTATCAATAACGGTAGCTACTCGTATTGACCAGAATCCGTAAGTCACTCAACCGATCAATTAACACAGTATAAAACATTTTATATCACTAAAAAATACGCACTCTTATATATATACACACTCAAACTCATTTTAGGGTACTACCGATCCTATCTCTAATGAGTAATTCCCACCAAAGCCTATGTATTCGCTCAACCTAAGCTCTGATACCACGTTGTAATGACCCGCTTTTCTGTACAGTTTAAGCTAACAATAAACCACGCATGTCCAACCCAAATTGAACGGGAAAACAGATAGTTAGGGAAAAAGAATAAAGAAAGAAGACAGAAGAACCAAACAACACAGAATCTCATAGCGGAACGAACAATTTATAATATATAACAATTCTTTACACAAAAACAAATATGTAATATAAGTATATACATACATCAATCAGAGTACACTAACCTATTTTGGCACAGACAGTTATAACAATCTGTCCTCACAACTGCTGTGTAATATACAACAATGTAAGCAATAGAAATATAATCATCTACGTGAATACGTCTCGGGGCCTCCATCTTCTTTGCTAAAGCTCCAAAATATCCAGCTAAACTTGGAAAATATGCTCGGTCTGACCCGAGCATATAGGAAAAACCACGCCGAGGTCAGTCTGGTTAAACCAGCGTGAAAAACACAATCAATCTGATTCTTAAAGTTTAATAACCTTTCCAAAACAAAGGTATCTCGTAAGACCTTACCGCAAATAAACACGAATGGGTTTTTACCTTACGATAACCAAAACTCCTTTATAGGAAACCATCTGATATAATAATAGTGTCTAATCACCAAAGTAATAATAACAAGCAGCTGCGATGCATGTGCTGTGTACATCACAACAATACTAGTCAAAAAATCAAAATTCGATAAAGCTTGTTCGCTAATTGTGTAGGATTTCCATGGAGGTGCCCTCTGTACTTTGAGAACGGTCCTCCTGCACAAGGATCAGAGTTATCCTTCCGAGGGTCAGTACCTGTCTAGCTGAGGCACATAAGAAATACATAACTGGCCACCTAGGCCAAGTGAATCGCTCCCAGCATGCATAAAATAAACGATAGGGACTTGCTAGAAAGAGAGGCGACTACACCCTCATGGGTTAGCTAGGCCCCTGTGCTATGCATCCTATCTCTGGTTTTAGTCATTTCCGCTGATGAGGCCACGTCCGGCTTCCAGCTCACGCACCATCTCCAAAATAAATTATGGAATCCTACATGGACTCCCATAACTTAACAGGTCATAGAATCACACTTGAATTCCACATCTCAATAGATCTTGGAATCTCACACAGATTCCCACACTCCAACGAGTCACGCAACCATATATGGAATTCAACATCTCAAACGCATCTCCTCCATTTAAGCATATATGGTTTCAGAGTAGGTAATGGGTTCCGAGTCATCTCTTACGAGTACACTCTCCATTTCCTGGGTGCTCTAAAAACCATTCGCCGTCTTCCCGAAATGCTCAATACCGGTTCTTTAGGAAATAATCAGACAATACATAAGATCAGGGATCACCTCCTAACCGTTTAAGTGGACGGATCTCCTTATCATTTGTCCTAGAAGATCCACAAATTTATATGTACAGTATAGCAACCTGATGTTAACTGTACCATATAGTTCCCGTGTTTCTCCTAGATATTTCCAGAGTAAAATTCCTTCGGTGTTAAGTAGAGAATAGTCTGTACCACCAAAATTAAGAAGGATTACATATTTTGGCCAAGATTTGATAGTTGGTTATTTAACTATCTAAAAAAAACAAACATTCAACCAAAGATTACATTTCCCAGTGAATCATTAAGCCTCATTTAATTTAATTTTGATAAATTTAATTTCTTTATAAAAAACAGTCATATACTTATCTCACATGAATAAGTATATTCACAAATCATTCCTTTTAATACTTGAAAACCTTTTAAAAAATAAATAAATATGGAAGTGCCATTCGGTATCGACCATGGATCACAGCTCGATGGTTGCGTGTCTATCCCAAAAAAAACCAAACTTAACTTAGGCAATCTCTACCTCCCGATTTCCGCCCTGCAATCAATCATAAACGCGCTTTGTACAATGGTTACATCGCTATCCCAGTGAAAACATAACAAACTGTAGGCAGTCTCTGTCCCTCGAATAACGCTATGAAAATATACCATTACTTCTTGAATTCTTTTATTTTAATAATTATCTCAAAATAATGGTTATAAAGTTTCTATAATAATTTCCAAGTTTAATTTAAGAAAATACTCTTTTATAACAGTTTACCATATAATATATTATTCTTAAAATAATATTAATATTTGATCAAATTATCCTAGAAATAATAATACTTTAATACAAATTAACTATTAAATAATAATTAACTTTTAAATCAAACCATTATAAAATAACCTTAATTAATAATCAAAGTATATTTTTAAAACATTTAAATAACTAAATAACTTTGAAATAATAATTAAATACTTTTAAAATAACTTTTAAGAATATAAAATAATTCACTTTAAATTATTATTAAATAATTATTAATTATCTCTAAAATGTCATTACTAAATAATAATCATCCTTATAATAACTTTGGTTCAGAAATCAACTTCCAAATTCGGAAGGAGGCTAAGTAACTCCAATGGTACTTAATCAAGTCGCCATTAATTCCATTAATTCATTCAAGTTATAATCCAAGTATTTCAGTAACATCCAATATGTAAATTACACTCACAATTAACAATTAATTGTTAATAGAACACTTATCCAAACTTAGCCAATTGGAACGTAATTAAGTGTCCACTCTAATGTAATAGTAGAACAGGGTTTAATTTCTGCTAAAAAGATGTCTAAATTTAACTTATCAAGCAGAACAGTGATTTATTCTGCTAAACCGGAGTCCAATTAATTTAATTAGCAGAACGGTGTTCATTTCCGCTAAACAAATGTCCAATTTACCACATTAAATTCAATCTAACTCCACAGTATTTTATTTGGCCAAATAAACATCAATAATTAACGTATATAAATTTAAACGACGTTTTTAATAACGTAATTTAAAAACCTGTATGTTTAAATAAGTCATAAATTTCCACAGGTCCAAAGCAGTCAACAAATTACACTATAATGTTGACGCAGCAGCGGAATTACAAAATGATGATTCTGTGAAAGTAGCGATCGGTGAATTGAAGAATACCAAATGCCCAACTCCGTTGATCCAAAGATGCCGGAATCTAGCTATCCCAAACACGTTGATAGCGCACTATACCGTGTTTAAAGATCTACGATTCTTCGCACGTTGATCTAGCGCACTAGATACGGTGAATCGGCTTCAGCAATCGTTGAATCGAGCGCACTCGACTAACCGAGAGTGGAGATAGGAGATTACACTCAACTACCAATTTTGATGAAAGCACAAAGCTAACAAACGAAATTTTATTCAAAATCAACCAAACTTCAAATGTATAACTCACGCCTATTTATAGAATTTTACAATCCAGACCGTTAAGTCGTTCACGACTTACGACCCAACTTAGGTCAGCAACGACTCAACAATCCACGACTCAAGCACTTGTATTACAACCCACACAACATCACAAATTTACAACACTTAGGTCGTATACGACCTAACATACACACGACTCACGACCTACGACTTAAGTACAAACGACTCAACACATATATACAACAAGTCCAGTAAAACACCCACGACATACGACTTAAACCTGACGACTTATCAATGCTCACGAGTTAACAGGTGCCGCGACTCAACAACAAACGACTTATCATTGCCACGAGTTAACATTCAGCGACTCAAGAGAAAAACTGCTGCATCACGTCACGCGACCTAACTAGGTCGTAGGTCGTACGCGACTTATATTAGGTCGTGAACTTTCCTTAGGTCGTAGACGACTTAAGCCTTGCATATTCTCAACTCGTGATGCTTCTTTTTTATCTCGTGGTGCTCCTCCTGTAGCCTTAGATCGTACACGATCTAAAGATCCCGAACGACTTAAGCTAAGTCGTAGCCTCTTTCCCTTAAGTCGTAGACGACCTAAATCTCCTTCCTTAGGTCGTGGACGACCTAAATCTCCTTCCTTAGGTCGTGGATGACCTAGGCCTTGTGAATTCGTAGCTTGCACTGCTTCGACTCTGGCCTGAGCTGCATCATCCTCCCCAGGTTGAGAAAAATTCGTCCTCGAATTTGTAAATTCTTCCACATCAGATTGTTCATTCCCAAAATATGGTACGAGATGCTTAACATTGAACACGTCAGAAGTGTACACATCCTCCGGTAGCTTCAATTTATAAGCATTTTTGTTAATTCGTTTCACAACTTCTACAGGACCAATTTTTCTGGCTTTTAACTTGTTATAAGCGCCCATTGGAAAACGATCCTTTGTTAACACAGCATATACCATATCTCCTTCATTAAACTCAACATTTCTTCGCTTCAGATCTGCCGATCGTTTATACTTCTCATTTGCCTTCTCCAATCGTTCCTGAACGATTTTATGACATTCAGTCAATCCATCAACAAAATCAACAGCTCGTTTAACCGTGCCCTTAGGTTGTGGTACTACCGTTAGGTCCAACGGTCCCCTTGGCAAACTTGAATATACAATCTGAAATGGACTGAATCCCGTACTACGATTCACTGCATGATTATGAGCAAACTCTGCCTGGCATAGCTTCATATCCCAACTCTTCAGATTGTCCTTCACAAGACATCGCAACAAATTCCCCAATGATCTATTCACAACCTCGGTCTGACCGTTTGTCTACGGATGATAAGCGCTACTAAAGTTCAACTTTGTTCCCACCATCTTCCACAAACTTAGCCAAAAATGACTTAAAAATCTAGTATCCCGATCAGAAACAATGGATTCTGGTAAACCATGTAAACGATACACTTCTTTAAAGAATAATTCGGCCACACGGATGGCATCAGCTGTCTTCTTACAAGCGATGAAATGTGCCATCTTCGTAAACCTGTCCACGACAACATATATCGAATCATTCCCCCTCTGAGTTCTCGGTAATCCCAAAACAAAATCCATACTGATATCAACCCATGGTTTAACAGGTACAGGTAACGGCATATACAATCCCGCATTCGTCGCTGTCCCTTTGGATACTTGGCAAATATGGCATCTCTCCACAAACTTCCCTACTTCCCGTTTCAACGAAGGCCAATAATAAGATTGCGAAATCAATTGCAAAGTGCGATCTCGGCCCACATGACCTTCCTCATGTAACTCCTTCACAATCTTCATACGTAAGCTGCACTCAGGAATACATAATTGATTTCCCTTAAAAAGAAAACCATCCACCATTACAAACTCATCCGTCTTTCCCTCCTTGACTTCATCAACAAACTTTGCAAAGTAAGGATCATCGACAAATAATTCTGGCAACACATCAAACCCTGTCACTTCTATCTTCATTGTAGTCAACACATGATTCTTTTGCTCAATGCATCCGCCACACGGTTCGTAACCCCATATTTGTGTTTTACAACAAAGGTAAACTGCTACAGGTACGCAATCCACGATGCATGCCTTGCCGAAATCTTCTCTTGTCCTTGCAGATGTTTCAGAGCCTCATGATCAGTGTATAGCACAAACTCCTTGTGAAATAAGTAATGTCTTCAATGTTTAATGGCTTGCACAATAGCATAAAATTCCACATCATACGTACTATATCTCATCTTCGCTCCTGATAACTTCTCACTGAAATATGCAATAGGACGTCCCCTCTGACTCAACACCCCTCCAATTCCAACCTTCGATGCGTCAGTATGTAATTCAAACAACAACTGAAAATCAGGTAATGCTAGAATGGGTGCTGTCGTCAGCAGTTCCTTGATTCGTTCAAAAGCAACCCCTGCTTCCTCCGACCACGCAAACTGTTTGCCCTTCATACAATCTGTAACCGACGCCATCACACTACTAAAGTGTGGAATGAACCTTCGATAGAATGAAGCCAACCCGTGAAAACTCCGAACCTCCGTTATCGTCTTGGGTTGCGGCCAATCTCTGATAGCTTCAACTTTACTTTAATCAACCTGTATTCCTCCTTCCGATACGACATACCCCAGAAATAAAACACTCCTTGCCATAAAAACACATTTCTTCGTAGCAGCATAGAATTGTTCTTCACGAAGAATAATTAACACTTTCTTCAAATGTTGAACATGCTCCTCTGTACTAGCACTGTAAATCAAAATATCATCAAAATAAACCACCACAAATTTCCCAATGTACGGTCTGAAAATTTGGTTCATCACCCTCATGAAGGTACTTGGTGCATTCGACAGACCAAACGGCATGACCAGCCATTCATACAATCCTTCCCTTGTCTTGAACGCTGTCTTCCACTCATCTCCTGGTTTAATTCGAATTTGATGATAACCACTTTTAAGATCAATCTTCGAAAAGATCACAGACCCACTGATTTGATCTAACAGATCATCTAGTCTCGACATTGGAAATCTATATCTGACAGTGATCTTATTCAGTGCCCTGCTATCCGTACATATTCTCCATGAACCATCCTTCTTCGGTACGAGTAATGTTGGTACAGCACACGGACTCAAACTCTCCTGTATTCGTCCCTGTTTAAGCAATTCCTCTACCTGCCTTCGCAACTCTTCATGTTCTTTCGGACTCATTCTATAGTGTGGCTTATGTGGCAACACAACACCTGGAACAAGATCTATCTGGTGTTGTATATCCCTCAACGGTGGCAATTCCGTTGGCAGCTCTTCAGGAAATACATCATTAAATTCTTCAAGTACTGGTTTAACTTCTTCAGGTATTTCCACCACTTCACTACTCTCACGCCCAATTAACAAAAACACTTCAGGCTCCTCTTCGACTTCTTTAACAAACTCCTTCAAGGTTAATAAAGTTTTCAGCTCTTCAATCTCCTCCAGTTTGTTTTCTTCTTGTTGTCGCTTCTTTGGAACTAGAGTAATCTTCGTGCCTTCAAACATGAAACTGTAACTGTTGGTACGCCCATCATGTTGCACCGCCCTATCATACTGCCACGGTCTTCCCAGCAACAAATGACAGACATCCATATTAAGCACATCGCACCAGATTTCGTCTTTGTATTTCTTTCCAATTGAAAAATTCACACAAGCCCTTCGTCCAACCTTCACCTCCCCGCCTTTTCTCAACCAAGCCAACTTGTACGGTTTCGGATGTTTCTCAGTCTTTAATGCCAACTTCCTCACAGCTTCTGAAGAAATTATATTATCACAGCTTCCAGCATCAATAACAAACTTGCAAACTTTCCCCAAAATAGTACATGTCGACTGAAAAATATTGCTCCTCAACCAACTACAATCCTCCTCTTGCTTTGGTGTCAAACAAGACCTCCTCATCATCAGATTACAACCTTCGTCTCCCGACACTTCTTCTTCCTCCTCATCAGGTGGTGAATTGGAACATTCAGCTTCTTCATCCTCATCCTCAACCTCCACTATCATAGCTCTCTTCTTCGGCTTTGGACATTCATTACTTTTATGGCCCATTTCTTGGCAATTATAACACTTGAAACCATTACTGACTTTCGCCTTCCCAACTGGTTTTGCAACAGCTTTTGAAACATTAGAACTTCCACTAACACCCTTTACTGGATTGTTGGAATTTGTAAACACACCACCTCCTCGTCTTCCCTGTTTCTCCCAAGACAACGCTGTCTGGTGTGCTTCCGCTACAGATCTGGGATCAAACATATTTACCATGTCTTGAATCTGCATATGCAACCCTCCAATAAATCTAGCTGTTAATTGTTCCTCTGTCTCCATAATATCATTCCTTGCAATCAGTTGATAAAATTCGTCAGCATAGTGATTCACAGATTTCGTTCCTTGCCTCAAGTTTTGTAGCCTCTGATACATAAGCGATTGATAATTATAAGGTAAGAATGTGGCTTTCATCAATTTCCTCATCTTCTCCCAAGATTCAATCTTTGACTTCCCCATCCGTTCACGTGTAAGTTTGGTTTGCTGCCACCATGCCAAAGCTCTACCCCTCAGCCTTGTAGCAACCAACTTCACTCTACGATGTTCAGGAACTTCCTTGAAGTCAAAAATCTCCTCCACATTAGACAACCAATCTAAGAACTCCTCAGCTTGCATACCACCCTTGAATTCCGGTATTTCAGTCTTCATCCTAGACTCCCACTTGTGATCATACTCCGATTGATTTCTTCCTTGGCCTCGTCGATGAACACTACCACCTTCGAACTCCTCTTCAAAATCAGATGTATATCGATGTCGATCCTGACCACCAACATCTCTACTACCATCATTCCTTCCACCAACATCCCTTCGACCAGCATTCCTCCGATCACGATCTCGGTCATCAACATTTCTATAACTGTCTCGGCTCATACTTCTATGATCATTATCATTACTTCTCTCTCGATTGGATTATGGCGAAACTCTACTTCTCCCATGGTTAGATTCGGGTGAAACCCTTCTCTGATTTCGATTCATCTCCAACATAAGCTTCTCTAGCCTCCCAATGCCTTCATCCAACTTTTCATTGAATTTGTCACTTATACGTTGTTCCATTTGCTCGGCATCTTCCCGCTTATACAAATCTTCGACATTTTGATGACGATTAGCTCTCCATGGCGGCATGATTCAAAATTTTCACAAACACTTCAACAAATTCACACTTCAAATTTCAAATCTTCAAAAACTCACAACAACTCCAAGTTAACTTGGCCAAACTTAGTTCGCTTGGCTCGGACGACCTAGCTTGGCTCGGCACACACAATTCAAATGCCTTTTGGCACGCAAAACTTCCACGGCCAAATTCAAACAACTTTCGAACTTTGATCCAAAATGGAGTGGATCGAAAACTCCCACTTTGTTGCGAAAATATGATGAACACGATGAACACAACTTCTCCAAATAATGCAACTTTCAATCTCCAACACTTCAACTTCGAAATTCTTCAAAGAATTGGCTCCAAGACTCGATTTAGCTATGATTGGCTAAAACAAGCTCTGATACCAAATGATGCAGCAGCGGAATTACAAAATGATGATTCTGTGAAAGTAGCGATCGGTGAATTGAAGAATACCAAATGCCCAACTCCGTTGATCCAAAGATGCCGGAATCTAGCTATCCCAAACACGTTGATAGCGCACTATACCATGTTTAAAGATCTACGATTCTTCGCACGTTGATCTAGCGCACTAGATATCGTGAATCGGCTTCAGCAATCATTGAATCGAGCGCACTCGACTAACCGAGAGTGGAGATAGGAGATTACACTCAACTACCAATTTAGATGAAAGCACAAAGCTAACAAACGAAATTTTATTCAAAATCAACCAAACTTCAAATGTACAACCGCCTATTTATAGCATTTTACAATCAAGACCCTTAAGTCGTTCACGACTTACGACCCAACTTAGGTCGGCAACGACTCAACAATCCACGACTCAAGCACTTGTATTACAACCCACACAACATCACAAATTTACAACACTTAGGTCGTATACGACCTAACAGACACACGACTCACGACCTACGACTTAAGTACAAACGACTCAACACCTATATACAACAAGTCCAGTAAAACACCCACGACATACGACTTAAACCTGACGACTTATCAATGCTCACGAGTTAACAGGTGCCGTGACTCAACAACAAACGACTTATCATTGCCACGAGTTAACATTCAGCGACTCAAGAGAAAAACTGCTGCATCACGTCACGCGACCTAACTAGGTCGTAGGTCGTACGCGACTTATATTAGGTCATAAACTTTCCTTAGGTCGTAGACGACTTAAGCCTTGCGTATTCTCAACTCGTGCTGCTACTTTGTTATCTCGTGGTGCTCCTCCTGTAGCCTTAGATCGTACACGATCTAAAGATCCGAACGACTTAAGCTAAGTCATAGCCTCTTTCCCTTAAGTCGTAGACGACCTAAATCTCCTTCCTTAGGTCGTGGACGACCTAAATCTCCTTCCATAGGTCATGGACGACCTAGGCCTTGTGAATTCATAGCTTGCACTGCTTCGACTCTGGCCTGAGCTGCATCAAATGTTGTGCTCGTTCATACGAGTACAACACAAAAAGAACGAGTTGATCGGGTTTAAAACAGTTGAGATATTCTATTTCAAAGTTTGCTAGCTTTATATATATATAAAATAATTTAAAGAAGGTAATTCCACACCCTCAAATAACAAATGGGCCAAAGCCCAATACGTCACACCCCAAAAAAATGCACAGTGAAACCTCATCTTCCTCCTATTTTTTTCATTCCAGTTCGTATCTCCTCCCCTCTTTTTTTACGTTTCTAGTAACTTTTTTCTCTTTTATACGAATCGAACAAATGTTTCACCCAACACAAACAGGCCGAGCCTAATGCAGCACGACCGCATCCACTCTACAGTGATCATCTTCTTTCCCCTTCCCCTTACGCGTTCCAAGCAACGGAAAAAACGTGCATGCAGAAATGCATGCGTACACGTGTACGCGAACCCCAAACCACCTGCGACAATCACAACTAAACCCCCATGTCCACCTCTCCCCGCTCTACTCGACCAACCATTCTCCGGTGCCCTAGCCCACTTGAATCGCGTTTTCAACCTTGAAGACGAACAACACTCCCAAGCAAGTACGAATGTCGAACTTGAATACTAAGAATCCCCAACACCTCGCTCGCCTATAGCCGCTGCCACCAACGCCAATGCAACCGCCACGTCCCACGCTACAACCATGCCAGGTGCGGCACAACTTGACGCCTCCTCCTCGCCGAAGTTCAACCAAACCCGTCACCATATAAAAATTTCCTAAAACCCTATTTTCAACAAATCACGGCAAACAAAAGCCAAAATCAAAATTCGGCCATGGTGAACCCCTTGCCCATGTCACCACGCTCCTCCTCGACCAAACCTCCCCTCGTCGACCACCTTGCCGGAAATTAATTTTTAAATGAATTTTGATCATCTCAAAATTTCTCAAAATCTAAGCTATCAAAAATTATGATTTCTTCAATAAAAATCCTATTTTCATACTACAATCACGTTTATATACATGAATCATTGATTTAAAGATACTGAAAAATGCCCAATTCTTGATTGGTTACTGTAATTTCAACATAACTCACTGTATACTCCATGAAATGTAACTAAACTATTTTTAGCATAATCTAGACTCGAGTCATAAACACTTCACTAGTTTACAGAATTTGCAAAAAAGTACGGATTGAGAGGAAACGAATTTTGAAAATCATATAGGAATGCTCGTTTCAGTTTTTATACATGACAGAGTAAAATAAATCACGTCCAGTAACAAAGTAATAGGTGTTCTCACCTTAAACATGCTTAGATCTTTTCAAAACTTTCAGTTGAATCTAAACTATGATCCAAATCCCCAATAACCTTGCCTTGCTTTGAATTTTTATTAGAAAAGAAGAAGAAGAACAAGCTTATTTTTAACAGAGTATTTTTTTAACAGGGTTTTTAAAAATCTGAAGCTAACATACACATATACATATAGCTATGAAAAAGTATAATGGTGAATTTTGTATACATTTTGGAGCTCGAAAAAGATTTCAATCCTTAAGGCTGCTGTAATAAAGAATTTGGTGGCTTGATATGAAATTTTGGCTGCTAGGGGAGATTTTTTGTGTGGCTGAGTATAATTATATTGCAGCCTACAATTTTTGACTAAGTATTTTCATTTGTGACATGCAACTTGTAATTAACTCCTCATCTACTGTTCAATTTCATTTGATCCTATGTTAATCTAGGAGCATGATTTCTTTTAGGAATATGATTGCTAATTCACTACATTTTTTAGGACAAAATAATGTAAAGTAGTATAAATTATAAATACATTAAGTCTCCATATTCATATTTCTTTTTATATTTAGAAATGCATAACTCAAAGAAATGAAAATAAAAGTTTGCTAGTTTCTTTAAACGTATGAAAATAACATATTTGTTTAAAACATATTTTGTAAAAGATTTTCTTTTAAAATGGTTTAATGATTGTACTTGATTTTTCTCATTTCCATCATATATTGTTTTCTTATACATTTGCTTCCTTTTCACTTTCCATTTCCAAAATGGACTTGCTTTTATACAAAGAATAGTATTGTTATATGTATATGCATACGAGAAAATCTTCAAGTAGAACTTTTCCTATTTATACCCTATTTGTTTTTCATATACTATTTTTATTTAGTTTACAAATATTATATATTCCTTTTTGAACTTATATGTATATATATTCTTCTCATTCATTTATATTAACAAAATGAATGACTTTATAATCAACAATAGTCTTGTGGTTATAAGTAAATTCAATTTATAATATCAAATTTCCATTTATAAACAAAAGCTAGAAATTTGTAGACCTCGGTTTTGATTTAAAAAAAAATTCTATTAGATTTATTATTCAAAAGGGTTTTTTTTAGATTAGAAGACCATAATAATTTGAATTAAAACAAATACTCACAATTTAAGATGATAGAAAAATCTGGGTCGTTACATTCCTCCCCCCTTAGAAGAATTTCGTCCTCGAAATTTGCCGTAACCAGTCTAGTAAACATAACTAACAAAATCTTTAATTTATTAACGAATTAATAAACAACCATATCACAAAAGTTCGATCACATATATCTATATCCAAAATACTAGTCATACATGAGTATCAACTAATATATTTCAACAACTACAGTCGCAATATACACATACACATACCTAAGAGATATCCATAACCCCTAACCAGTTATACACATACCAGCCACATATATATCCATACAAAAGCATCTACTAAGATACTTCATCGGACTACAGTCTAAACATACATAAATGACGTCTACGGACTACTAATATGTCATAATAGGGTGTACATATCTAAGAGAACTACTCCTAACCCAAGCTAACTTCTCAAAGTGGGTTCTCTCCATCGGAATCCTCCACCTCGGGTCCCTCTATTTCCCTAATCTCAGAATCCCTGTTAGGAATCCATACAATCTCTGGGCTTGGTTCCCTAAGTATCAGCATCTCTGCCCTAGACCATGTGTCATCCCTAAGAAGGGTATCCAAATCTGTAAGCGGCTCGCTAGTGATCTCGCCCATCTCCCAGATGATAGCATCATCGTTCTCTGATTCGGGCTCCTCCTCTAACTCAAACTCCTCTTCTTATTCCTCGGACTCCACTCATCTTCTGCCACGAATTCTTCCTTCTCTTCTGCTATTAAATCCTCCTCTTCTTCTACCTCGGACTCCTCCTCGTACAACGATGGCTGGTCCATAGGCTCCATGATCTCTCTGGCTATGTCTCTGCTGAAATACTTCCTAATCGTCATCCGCTCTCCTCTGACGACACTGCGAGTCCTCTATAATCAATTAGCAAAAACCTAAAAATGAGATCCTAAAGTTTTATAGGAGTTCACATATGCTAAATAATACATATACGTACATACTTTAAATAAATCCTCTTTTAAATTACTACCATTTTAAAAAATTAACTTTAAGTAATACCATAATCATTTTCCTTAAAAAAATTTGTTTGAAACAACTTCCCAAAATCACCGTAGTTCTAAATTCTCAAATTTATATTTTTCTTAAAATATTTTAAATTTCTTTTATTAAACATAATTTACTCAAAAATTAAATTTTCCCAAGCTTTCTATTTACAAAACCCATGTTACTAAAGGAGGATTCAAGTCAGATGGAAATGCAATAGAGGATGCTCAAAACTAAATTGTTATGACCAATCAAATCTTAGATGATAATGATAGAATATTATCACACTTATCAAACATCTCAAAATACTATATATTTTGAAAATCATTGCCTTTTATATATAAAATATAGCCTGGGTAAAATTGTTTCATGCCCACTTAAAACAATATTATGTCAGTTGGCCTTGTTCAAGTGTTTAGAGATTCCTATCAATAACGGTAGCTACTCGTATTGACCAGAATCCATAGGTCACTCAACAGATCAATTGACACAATATAAAACATTTTATATCACTAACAAATACGCACTCTTATATATATACACACACTCAAACTCATTTTAGGGTATTACCGACCCTATCTCTAATGAGTAATTCCCACCAAAGCCTATATAGTCACTCAACCTAAGCTCTGATACCACGTTGTAACGACCCACTTTTCCGTATAGTTTAAGTTGACAATAAACCACGCATGTCTAACCCAAATTGAACGGGAAAACGGATGGTTAGGGAAAAAGAAAGAAGACAGAAGAACCAAACAACACAGAATCTCACAACGGAACAAACAATTTATAATATATAACAATTCTTTACACACAAAAAATTTGTACTATAAGTATATACATACATCAATCAGACTACACTAACCTATTTTAGCACGGACAGTTATAACAACCTGTCCTCACAACTGCTGAGTAAATATACAACGATGTAAGCAATAGAAATATAATCATCTATGTGAATACGTCTCGGGGCCTCCAGCTTCTTTGCTAAAGCTCCAAAATATCCAGCTAAACCGGGAAAATATGCTTGGTCTGACCCGAGCATATAGGAAAAACCACGCCCAGGTCAGTCTGGTTAAACCAGCGTGAGAAACACAATCAATCTGATTCTTAAAGTTTAATAACCTTTCCAAAACAAAGGTATCTCGTAAGACCTTACTGCAAATAAACACGGACGGGTTTTTACCTTACGATAACCAAAACTCCTTTATAGAAAACCGTCTGAAATTATAATAGTGTCTAATCGCCAAAGTAATAATAACAAGTTGCTGCGATGCATGTGCTGTGTACATCACAACGATACTAGTCAAAAATCAAAATCCGATAAAGCTTGTTCGCTAATTGTGTAGGATTTCCATGGAGGTGCCCTCTGTACTTCGTGAATGGTCCTCCTGCACAAGGATCAGAGTTATCCTTCCGAGGGTCAGTACCTGTCTAGCCGAGGTACATAGGAAATACATAACTGGCCACCTATGCCGAATGAATCGCTCCCAGCATGCATAAAATAAACGATAAGGACTTTCTAGAAAGAGAGACGACTACACCCTCATGGGTTAGCTAGGCCCCTGGGCTATGCATCCTATCTCTGGTTTTAGTCATTTCCGCTGATGAGGCCACGTCCGGCTTCCAGCTCACGCCCCGTCTCCAAAATAAATTATGGAATCCTACATGGACTCCCACACCTTAACAGGTCATGAAATCACACCAGAATTCCACATCTTAATAGATCTTGGAATCTCACAAAGATTCCCACACTCCAACGAGTCACGGAACCACATATGGATTTCAACATCTCAAAACACATCTCCTCCATTTAACTGTATATGGTTTCGGAGAAGGTCATGGGTTCCGAGTCATCTCTTACGAGTTCATTCTCTATTTCCTGGGTGCTCCAAAAACCATTCGTCATCTTCCCGTAATGGTCAATACCAGTTCTTTAGAAAATAATCAAACAATACATAAGATCGGGGATCACCCCCTAACCGTTTAAGTGGACGGATCTCCTTATCATTTGTCCTAGAAGATCCACAAGTTTATACGTACAGTATAACAACCCGATGGTAACTGTACCATATAATTCTCGTGTTTCTCCTAGATATTTCCAGAGTTAAAATCCTTCGGCGTTAAGTAGGGAATAATCCGTACCATCAAAATTAAGAAGGATTACATATTTTGGCCAAGATTTGATAGTTGGTTATTTAACTATCAAATAAACAAGCATTCAACCAAAGATTACATTTCCCACTGAATCAGTAAGCCTCATTTAATTTAATTTCGATAAATTTAATTTCTTTATCAAAAATAGTCATATACTTATCTCACCGGAATAAGTATATTCACAAATCATTCCTTTTAAAAATACTTGAAAACCTTTTTAAAATAAATAAATAAATATGGAAGTGCCATTTGGTATCGACCATGGATCGCAGCTCGATGGTTGCGTCTCTATCCCTGAAAAAACCAAACTTAACTTAGGTAATGTCTACCTCCCTATTTTTGCCATGCAATCAACCATAGATCGCAGTTTGCACAATGGTTACGTCACTTTCCCAGCAAAAACATAACAAACTGTAGGCAGTCTCTGCCCCTCGAATTACGCTATGAAAATATACCATTACTTCCTGAATCCTTTTATTTTAATAATTATCTCAAAATAATGCTTATAAAGTTTCTATAATAATTTCCAAGTTTAATTTAAGAAAACACTCTTTTATAACAGTTTACTATATAATATATTATTCTTAAAATAATATTAATATTTGATCAAATTATCCTAGAAATAATAATACTTTAATACTAATTAACTCTTAAATAATAATTAACTTTTAAATCAAATCATTATAAAATAACCTTAATTAATAATTAAAGTATATTTTTAAAACATTTAAATAATTAAATAACTTTGAAACAATAATTAAATACTTTTAAAATAACTTTTAAGAACATAAAATAATTCACTTTAAATCATTATAAATAATTATTAATTATCTTTAAAATGTCATTACTAAATAATAATCATCCTTAAAATAACTTGGTTTGGAAATCAGCTTCCAAATTTGGAAGGAGGCTAAGTAACTCCAATGGGACTTAATCAAGTCGCCATTAATTCCATTAATTCATTCAAGTTATAATCCAAGTATTTACATAACATCCAATATGTAAATTTCGCTCACAATTAACAATTAATTGTTAATAAAACACTTATCCAAACTTAGCCAACTTGAAAGTAATTAAGTGTCCACTCTAATGTAATAGTAGAACAGGGTTTAATTTCTGCTAAAAAGATGTCTAAATTCAACTTATCAAGCAGAACGGTGATTTATTCTGCTAAACCGGGGTCCAATTAATATAATTAGCAGAACGGTGTTCATTTCCGCTAAACAAATGTCCAATTTACCACATTAAATTCAGTCTAATCCACAGTATTTTATTTGGCCAAATAAACATCAATAATCAACGTATATAAATTTAAACGATGTTATTAAATTTAATAACGTAATTTAAAAACTTGTCTGTTTAAATAAGTCATAAATTTCCACAGGTCTAAAGCAATCAACAAATTACACTATAATGTTGTGTTCGTTCATACGTGTACAACACAAAAAGAATCAGGTTGATCGGGTTTAAAACAGTTGAGATATTCTATTTCAAAGTTTGCTACCTTTATATATATATTTAAAATAATTTAAAGAAGGTAATTCCACACCCTCAAATAACAAATGGGCCAAAGCCAATACGTCACGCCCTAAAAAAAATGCACAGTGAAACCTCATCTTCCTCCCTTTTTTTTCCAGTTTGTATCTCCTCCCCTCTTTTTTTACGTTTCCAGTAACTTTTTTTTATTTTATACGAATCGAATAAATGTTTCACCCAACACAAACGGGCCGAGCCCAATGCAGCATGACCCCATCCACTCTACAGCGATCATCTTCTTTTCCTCTTCCCCTTACTCGTTCCAGGCAACGGAAAAAAACGTGCATGCAGAAATGCATGCGTACATGTGTACGCGAACCCCAAACCGCCAGCGCCAATCGCAACCACACCCCCATGCCCGCCTCTCCCTGCTCTACTCGACCGACCATTCTCCGGTGCCCTAGCCCACTTGAATCGCGTTTTCAACCTTGAAGCCGAACAGCACTCCCAGGTAAGTACCAATGTCGAACTCGAATACTATGAACCCCCAACACCTCGCTCGCCTATAGCCGCTGCCACCAATGCCAATGCGACCGCCACGTCCCACGCTAACCCTATGCCAGGTGCGGCACAACTCGATGCCTCCTCCTTGCCGCAGTTCAACCAAACCCGTCACCATATAAAAATTTCCCTAAAACCCTATTTCCAACAAATCACGCCAAACAAAAGCCAAAATCAAAATTCAGCCACGGTGAACCCCTTGCCCATGTTACCACGCTCCTCCTTGACAAAACCTCCCCTCCCCTCGTCGACCACCTTGCCGGCAATTAATTTTTAAATGAATTTTGATCATCTCAAAATTTCTAAAAATTGAAGCTATTAAAAATTATGATTTCTTCACTAAAAATCCTATTTTCATACTACAATCACGTTTATATAAATGAATCATTGATTTAAAGATATTGAAAATTGCCCAATTCTTGATTGCTTACTGTAATTTCAACATAGCTCACTGTATACTCCATGAAATGTAACCAAACTATTTTTAACATAATCTAGACTAAAAAATAAACACTTCACTAGTTTACAGAATTTGCAAAACAAGTTGGATTGAGAGGAAATGAATTTTGAAAATCATATAGGAATGCTCGTTTTAGTTTTTATACATGACAGAGTAAAAGAAATCACGTCGAGTAACAAAGTAATAGGTGTTCTCACCTTAAACATGCTTAGATCTTTTCAAAACTTCCAGTTGAATCTAAACTATGATCCAAATCCCTGCTAACCTTGCCTTGCTTTGAATTTTATTAGAAAAGAAGAAGAAGAACAAGCTTATTTTTAACAGAGTATTTTTTTGACAAGGTTTTTAAAAATCTGAAGCTAACATACACATATACATATAGCTATGAAAAAGTATAATGATGAATTTTGTACACATTTTGGAGCTTGAAAAAGATTTCAGATCCTTAAGGTTGCTATAACAAAGAATTTGGTGGCTTGATATGAAATTTTGGCTGCTAGGGGAGATTTTTTGTGTGGCTGAGTATAATTATATTGCAGCCTACAATTTTTGACTAAGTATTTTCATTTGTGACTTGCAACTTGTTATTAACTCCTCATCTATTGTTCAATTTCATTTGATCCTATGTTAATCCTAGAAGCATGATTTCTTTTAGGAATATGATTGCTAATTCACTACATTTTTTAGGACAAAATAATGTAAAGTAATATAAATTATAAATAGTTTAAGTCTCCATATTTATATTTTTTTATATTTAGAAATGCATAACTCAAAGAAATGAAAATTAGAGTTTGCTGGTTTCTTTAAATGTATGAAAATAACATTTTTGTTTAAAACATATTTTGTAAAAGATTTTCTTTTAAAATGGTTGAATGATTGCATTTGATTTTTCTCATTTCCATCTTATATTGTTTTCTTATACATTTGCTTCCTTTTCACTTTCCATTTCCAAAATGGACTTGCTTTTATACAAAGAATAGTATTGTTATATGTATATGCATAGGAGAAAATCTTTAAGTAGAACTTTTTCCTATTTATACCCTATTTGTTTTTCATATACTATTTTTATTTAGTTTAAAAATATTATATATATTCCTTTTTGAACTTATATGTTTATATATTCTTCTCATTCATTTATATTAACAAAATGAATGACTTTATAATCAACATAAGTCTTGTGGTTATAAGTAAATTCAAATTATAACATCAAATTTCCATTTATAAACAAAAGTTAGAAATTTATAGACCTCAGTTTTGATTTTTAAAAAAATCTATTAGATTTATTATTCAACGGGGTTTTATTTTAGATTAGAAGACCGTAATAATTTGAATTAAAACAAATACTCACAATTTAAGACGATAGAAAAATCTGGGTCATTACAAACACATGAATATTCCCTTGGACTAACACCGGTACGTATTCAAACATTGAATAAATATCTTAGCTATATGTATACAGTATCTGTAACAACCTGGAGTTTTACAGCAACTATTTATCATCAAAATGACGATAAAGTCGGTTGTTAATTGCCATTACAGTTTTGAATCGAATTAAATTCTTTTTTTTATTAAAGTTTTTAAAATGTTTATGCGGGCTTTAAAGATTGTTTTGGCCCACTCGTTGTTGCCGAGATTATCAAAGCTTGTAACTGGTCCTTATTCTTTTTCGTAAAAACCCTAAAGCATTAGAAAAGAGGGCGGTCTCTTTTTCTCAATTCATTATCAATTCGAAAACCTAACTAAACGAACGAGAAAACAATGGCGACTTCGTGATTCCTTTCTTCCTCCGATCGACTAAATTGCGTTCGTTCCTGTAAGGCTTACTAGGGCTTCGACCTTGCTTCTGCTTCTTTGAGATTCGCTAGGACTTCGGCTTTGCGCAAATTAGGGCTACTGCCAATCGAGGATAGCAACTTATTATGCTCGAGTGAGGTTCGTCTTCGCTTCGTTTGAGCGCCGTGCAAAGGCGAACAAAAGGAGATGCTATCGGCAGCAATTCGAGTTGGGTTTTTTGACAAAAGGTGAGAGATCTTTTTCACTCACATCTATTCGCTCTATTGTTTGAACTTAATTCGAGGTTCTTGATTTACCTCTGCCATTCGATTTGTTTTGCTATGATTACGTGATTATTGTTCGATGTTGATGATTTCACTGCCTTTCGTTCTTTTCATGTTATGGTTGTCTTCTTTGAGCTTGGGCTCGGCATTGTTTTGATTCGAAACTGAAATTTCCTGATTTTGTATGATTTCATTTCGACTGTGACTTCTCTGCAGTTTTGTTTTCTTTGTAGCTCTGTTGCTCGGCATTGTGATGTTGAACTTGGATAGTGTATCAGTGATGTTACATCCCTGTTGTACTTGATCTTATTGCTGTTTCGTTTCACTTGATTAATTGAACTACAGTCGACCTTGAGCATTTTTATGTTGACATCAGTCTTGACTTTGGCCTTGACATTTACTTTACCACTTGCCACAAGTCTGGGTAGCTTATCACTGGGTTGCATTTGCTTTCAGTTACCACGAGATAGTTTTAGTCGCTAGTGCATTCAGTGTTTTCATGTATAACTCGTATTGTCCACTGTGCATTTTTCTTGAGCAGTTTTATACCTCGACTCTGGCCATTCCAGTTTGTACTTTGTCGAGCACATACTATTCATGGTTGTTAATTGTCACTACTTACTTTTGCGTAATGGTCTGGTCATTTTGTATCTTCATTCTCTTGGTCATGTTGGTCTGGTTGCAGTTTGATTGTGCTGTTTAACTGTGTACATGCATCACTGTATCTTCATTCATGTTGTATTAGTTGGGTACTTTCTTGAGTTTCACCGAGCTTGGCATTTAGTTTGGGGTAGAATTCAGGTTGCATTTTCGTTTCTTTGATGTTGTTTACGTCTGCATCTTGTGGTTGCCACTGGGTTGCATTGAGATCTGTTGTTGTCTGGACATTTGGATTAGAACTTTAACAATGTCAGTGCTTTTTGGTCGAGACTTGTGATTGAATTTGGTCTGCACTTCCTGTATTTGTCCGAGTTCACCACTGGCATGTAGTGTTCATTAGTTCATTGATATGCTATTGATAATCATGTTTCCAGGTTGCTATATGACTTATGCTACTGTGTTGGTTCCAATTCATGTCTTGACCACTGGTCATTCGTTTTGTAACTGGAGTTTGTAGTTGTTGTTGAGGTTCGTGCTGCTGCATTGAGTTGTTTGGTTGACACACTTGGAGTTGTACATTCATGTATTTCTCCCATCATGTGGTCTGAATTTGCTTTGGACTGCATCTTTCTGTTGGCATATTCATTTGAGCATTTTCTTTGTTGTTCAGTGCAACTTCTTGTTTGCATTTTTGTAGAACTTGAGTATTTTTGTTGCTTTACTGCAATTTTGGTTTGCATACTTGATATGCAGTAACCTGTAGTACTTGACTTCAGCTGTTTCTTTGATAGTGAACTTGTTCACTGTTTCCATTTGCTCGAATTAGTTGAGCTTGGTTTGTTGGTTCTTGATTGTTTCAAGTTGATTTGTGAAATTTTACAGCGAGTTGAATCCGGTCTCAAAGACCCGGGTTTGACCCTGTACACGAATGTAAACCTTCGGTGTACATTCGTGCGTGATTCGTTCTTCTTGATTTGAGTAGTGCCTGTTGTTTTTGGTTTATTTATGTTGACTTCTACAGTTTTAATTGCTGTTAGTTTTCACTGTCGTGATGATTTCACGTACTGTGTGGCGAGGCAGTGCACGCGTGCGTGTACTGCAGCCACACAGAAATTTGATTTGACTGATCTTTTTGACATTGCTGATTTGTTGATTTACACTACTTAGTGTTATATCTACCGTTACCCGATTCTCTTATTGAGAAGTTAGGTATACGAGATTTCTGTGACTGTCGTCTATTTGACGTTTGATAATTATTGCTTCTATGCACTAATAACTGAGTTTGAATTAGACTGACCCGTGTATTATTTTCTTTTGATTGTAATACACGGGTCAGACCCGAGTTATTTCAGGTTGTAGATTTCCTTCTTTGAGTTGCTGTTCGGGCTATGAAGACTTTTCTCATCTTCTGAAGTTGTTTTGTCATTTTGTAGGAGTCGTGTCGTTGTACAGGATGATGTGTATTCATGTATATTAGTTGATAATGTACGTGTATATATAACTTCCAGAGTCGACAGTTGTAGTTGTATCATATGTATTGTGTCAACTATGTTGTAACTGACATCAGTTATATATATATATATATATATAAGACTTTTGTTTTTATCTG
Organism: Allium fistulosum; assembly: GCA_030737815.1. Taxonomy (NCBI): domain Eukaryota; kingdom Viridiplantae; phylum Streptophyta; class Magnoliopsida; order Asparagales; family Amaryllidaceae; genus Allium; species Allium fistulosum. The sequence continues at coordinate 361,031,939 of CM060906.1, forward strand.
TGTTCCGCATTTATATTATCTGTGTTATTGTTATATCTAATGTCCTAAACTATTATGAGCCATCGTAGTTTGTTTTATACTGATAATTGGGTATGTCAATGGGAGTAAATAAATAATAGATGAAAAATAGAAAGTATATACCACTCCTATTGAGATAACCAATATTAGTGTAAGGCCAACTACGGATGGTCGCTCCTATCCAGCCTTATTCTTCGTAATAATAGACAGTATTTCTTTTAATACTCTTTGTTATTATGAGCATAGAGGTGGGGCGTCACAGTATCAGTACAAGACAATAAACACGTATGCCTTCAGGACAGAACAATACATAATATACATCGAATTACAAAGAACACAGATTCAATCACAGTAATAACATATAATATATATACATATACACAATAATGCACTAAATGCACAACTCATCACAAATGTTAGCCATCACAATATAACATCCACTACGAAATTCTACAGAAAAGAATCATCATCCCTATAAATTCAATCAATAGAAATTCAAAAAACCATAATAATGGGTGAATCATCCATAATATATAACATTATCAAAGAATATAAAAAATGTCAATTTAGTCGGGCTAGCACACAACAATGACCTGAAATAATATAATGAACATTCCTGGCTTTGTCATTAACAAAGTAATAAGATGAATGATCATCAAACAACATGGATATGATGGGGACTATCTACACTTTGGACTCATCCAGTCTCTAGTATAGTCACCTCATGGGATAGTGAATAATATATGTCAATTCATAATACACACATAACCCCGAACGAGAAAGAAAGACTGATAACACACAACAATCTCTACAAACCCAAAGTCTACTAGCCTCCCGCTAATAACCGGATCTATTCCTACAGTCTTCAGTTATCTCAACGGACATCATGACCCCATCCACCAATGGCTCATTAACGCGTAGCCTCGGTCACGACTCTGCTTAACCCAGTAACAAATGCTGGCCTATGAGACACAAGGGGTTGTAGGGCACCTACCCTACCAACTACCTATCTTGTGATGCGTATCCAAAATATCCAACAACGGTGTCGTGGATCTGGGGTACGACCCCACGATCATGACGTCAGGGTGGATACTGGCTAATCTGGTTCACTCCCGAACCATAAAGGGAGCTGCTAAACACAAGTGGTCGACATATAGTACTCATATCCTATATCTACACATAGCTCTAGACGTAAGCCGACACTGGTTCGTATAAGTCAACACATGACTATGACATACTAGAGCTCTAATCTCACACCAACACACGACAATACCCATAGGTCACCACGTGAGTATAATATACTCATTGCAGCGAGTATCTTCACAAACATGAGTAATCCTAGTTTGATTGACATTTACTTACAAAGAATAATCAAACGAATAACATAATGGCATCCAATACCACCGCATGTTACTCAGATAATTATTCAACGTTCATAAACTACACTCAATCCATATTAGATATTTCTATATAACAAGTCCGATGAATAACTGGAAAAGTGTTTCTGAAAGTCCCACACCAGACGGTATCACTAATCCATTTATTCAAATTTCTCGTCACACAAAAATAAGAGCACACAGATCTAATGCGACATACACGTAGAAAGATGTCATCACCATATCATCTTAAATCATTAATCAATCTATATGAACAGTGAATCATTCATATAGTCCAATTCAATATACAAATGAAGAATGCATAGAAAATAAATTATTCAAATAAATATAAGACAAAAAAAATTCTTAACAAATCATTCATAATATATATTTTTTATATAACAAAATAAATCCTAAGAAATAGATAATAAATTCATATTTCAGAATAATTTTAAACAATTATTTAAACTCATTATCAATTTCCAAAATAGTTTATAAAGCTGAATGTTACATTTAAAAGTTATTTTATAATTTTATATAATCAAATACTATTATTAAGTAATATTATACTATCCAAAATAATTTAATATACTATAAATATTTAAAATATATATTCCAAAACTTATTCATATTCAAAATTTCATGAAGATGTATTAGATTACATATAGAGCTTCACAACAATTATATAAATTCATTTGCAATATGTACAAGTTTATATCTAAACAAAAATGTACAAGCAAATAAAGTGATATACTTATAGACATACGCACACAGTTCACACTATACACATGCACACTCCTCTGAAAACACACATGCACAAACACACACACCCTATCACTCACGCAAAACACAGCAGCCATGCATAAACAACTTACCTATAATATTTCTATATATTTAGGAATGCGTACACACATATTCATGCTCATATATTTATTAAGACATATACACACTAGTAAACACACAATTATACATTTATTTAGGTATATAGGTAAACACCCACAAAACATAAAACATCACAAATGGATTTTAAAGCAGAATAGCTCATACTTGCCTACATATTTGTACATATATTGTAGGAACATCACATGTTACCCACCACAACGCAACAGAAATTAATGATGCCCATACTAGTAAACACACAATATAAATTATTGACGCGCTCCGTAAAGGACTCACACTGCACGTACATAAAAGCGCGCACACACATACACACATACATATATACATATATTCACAAGTTTAGATTTACATACTCTTATAGTTAATATAATATGGTTTATTGCATCACCTCAGTTACACAAATAGATTCTGTTTTCTTTCTTTTAATTAATAATTAAGTAAACGTTCCTTACTTTGAACATGGCTGCAACTGCAGCCATATCTATTAAATAATAGTAAAGCGGAAGAATTTCAGACCCTCTTATTAATTCTAGGAGTTTTATCCACTCTACTTAATCATCTCAAGATATTTTGTTTTCAAATTTTTATAATTTATCATTTTAAAATTATTCTACTAAATTTTTTACACTACTTTACATTCAAAACCAATTTTTCAACAAAATTTACAATTATTATAAATCTCTTCACACTTCTGTTCTAATATTTTACATTCAAGCCCATTAATTTAAATTAACTACATAATTCAAAATTTTAAACGTATGAATTTAGCAATAATTTAATCCATCAAATAAATCCTAAAAGATACAATTTCAATGCGTATAATTGCATCAACAAATCGATAAAATTAATTTTTCATTTAGATACAGAGCATATAAACTATTTTACATTCAAAACCAATTTTTCAACAAAATTTACAATTATTACAAATCTCTTCACACTTCTATTTTAATATTTTACATTCAAGCCCATAAATTGAAATTAACTACATAATTCAAAATTTAAAACATTTGATAAACTCACCAAATATTTAATCCATCAAATAAATCCTAAAAGATGACAATTTCAATGCGTATACCTTAGTCGCATCAACAAATCGATAAAATTAATTTTTCATTTAGATACAAAGCATATAAATTATATACATTAAAAATAACGATAAATTTATTTTATAATTCGTTTGTCTAAATGTATTTATGTACTACTGCACTAAAAATTTCTATTTTTAACTTCAAATACTTACATTTTAAATTTTCTACAATTACTTACAAACTCTTCTCAACTCTCTACTAATATTTTTATATTAAAGTCCATATATTTAACTAATTTTGTAATCTTAAATCCAAGGTATTTAAATAAATTCACTTAACTAATATTTATTAATTCATCTAACAAACCCTAAAAAAAATTTAAATATATATACAATACTCGTATATATGAGCAAAAATGATATAATTTTTTTTTATTTTGATATAAAGACATATAAATCACATAATATAAAATGTATACATAAATAATAACAATTTTTTGATTTATAATTCATTTATCTTAAAAAATTATCATATATTACATAACTAAATTTCGTTGTTAACAACCTTTAAAGGATAAATTTATATTTTTAAAAAATTACAATGTAAACGCACGTATTACACCGTAAAAATTAGGTTATACAAAATATCTTTTAACATGATATTAAACCTTACCGAATTCATATATAACTCAACTAATGCTATATAACAATTATTTTGCAATTATCAAAATTATAAACATGACCTCCTTACAACAAAATGAAATCCATGACTGGTAGCAAAGTTAAAATTGTTTAATAATTAAAATCTCAACTAATGGATTATGATTCACATATTGATAAGCTAGCCATAAGATGCTCCTTTCATCTACAATTACGTACAGAACTATTCTCAATTTTCTTCTACTTTTTTACATTCAATTCCATATAAATTATTTAAATAAATTCAATTATGTAATATTCATTAATTCATTTGTAAATCCTAAAAAATAATCTAATATATATGCAACATTCATATTAATAGAAGTGGTAAAGTTTTTTTTTCATTCATATATTAAAAATATGCATATATAATAATACATATTTGAGTTAGAAAATTAATTCTCACATAGATATATAATTAGCAAAGATTTAACCTTCAACCTTACATCTGAGCGTCGTATGTTATTTTAATTCGAAATTCATCTATCTCAATAAATTGATAATGTATTGCATAATAAAATTATAATTTTAACAATAACTAAAATATGAATATCATTTTTATTAAATTACCGTGTGCAACGCACGAGTTACACACGAGTATATATAATAATACAACCAACATTGCCACGCCAAGAGACCTCATTGCGCAGGAGATAGCTGATGGAGATTATTTATAATTTATGAAACTATAATATATATTTATTTTATTTTAAATTATAATAATATATGAAACTATATTTTATTAACTTAAATTTTCCAATACTTGAACGCTTGTTGTTCTTCTCACTTACAGGCCACACTTAAAGATATAAACACACACATATAATAAACAGCACGCACACACCCAAACAATGCACATAACACACACACACTACTCTGTCGTGCCAGAACACTCGGACATACTTATCCACACGCACAGGAACACTGCTTAAGCATCACCCATTCAACTCTCTAATTCAAACTTATATAACACATCAACCTATATATTTGTGTACTTTCTCCTCTATTGTTCACTTTAACCACCACCGTGTCACATCTCTCACGCGACAAGGGTGATGCACACAATAGGACACATGCATGCACGCAATGTACCATGGCTTGGCTATTGTGCGTGTACATGAGAAATATTTAGGAATATAACATTTAAAATTCAGGCTTGCATGACTTAAAGCACGTTCCATAATCTAAATTATGGAAAAAGTATCAATGTAGCTAAAACAAATCATAGTCGATGGGATTATTTACAATTATAAACCTCAATCTAATTTACTATACTAAATATTCAACGATACTAATTTACTATATCATAAAATGAAGTTAACCTGAAGATCAAAATGAGGAAATTATCAAAACTAACCTATCTAGTTAACAGAAACAAGATATATCTATAGCTTTTAACACAACAAAACTTTAGAAAAGGAAACTAAAGTTAGTGCCTGGAGATAAACAAAGTTCATGGAAATATTTTTAATGGGTTCCTTTTTTACGCGAATTCTTAGCCCATAGGATAATCCTTGTCAAAATCTTACATAAGAGAAAAATGAAAACTATAGTCATATCCTATTAGGCATAACCTATAATGTGATAAAATATTTAAACACTCTCTCTAAGCCTTGGCTCACTCCTATGTCGATTGCTAATATATATACAGATATGATGAATTAATTGTCACAGTAATTGGATTTCATTATAACGCAGAGATTATTCCCCACATCGGCATCAGATACAAGCATTCACAGGCATAGTAGTGAGTTAGGATCACTCATCTTGATGAAAGAAGATCACTTGCCTTGTTAGTGTTAGCGCCAAAATTGGTCACTATACCCAAATCCAGATGAAAGCACCAAATACCAGTCACAGCTCAGAGATAGAATATATGTAGAGAGTAATAATGTGAAGAACAGTTAAAACTAAAATGAAAGCAGTAAAGAACAACAGATTTTATAGTGGTTCGGCTAACTCCGGCCTACGTCCACTTAGAAGTTTGCTTTTTATTGCTGTAATAATCGATTACAGTTGCTAAATGGCAGAGTTGCCTTAGCCTTAGAAAAGAGAAAGTAAGAGAGCAGAAAGAAGATCCCCCATCTGGAGACCCACATGTTGTATTTATAGGCAAAACCAGGTTGTTGGGCCTCCTGAGTAGTTTGGGCCCATCAAGGTCATAGCCGAACCCTACTTCATTATGCCGACCAATCCTGAGCAGTTGGTATGCCGAACGAGGGGAGGTGCGAGGTATCGAGATACAGAGGTACCGAGGTATCGAGGTGAGGTATCGAGGTATCGAGGTGTCGAGGTATCGAGGTGCGAGGTGCGAGGTACCGAGGTATGGAGTATCGAGGTACCGAGGTATGGAGGTGCGAGGTATCGAGGTACCGAGGTGTGAGGTGCGAGGTACCGAGGTATGGAGTATCGAGGTACCGAGGTATGGAGGTGCGAGGTGCAATGCCGAGCGAGGTGAGGTATGCCGAACGACCCATCCAATGCCGAACGCTCCTTGATGCCGAACGATCCATCCATTGTCGAACGTCTCCAGATGCCGAACGAGATTTATGCCGAGCGCTCCATCTAATGTCGAACGATCCATCCACTGCCGAACGTCTCCAGATGCCGAATGAGATTTATGCCGAGTGCTCCATCTAATGTCGAACGATCCTTAGTGCCGAACCTCCACCATGCCGAACCACGTCTGATGTCGAACAGTTTCTAATGCCGAGCGCCCATCATGCCGAACGCTCCTTGATGCCGAACGATCCATCCATTGCCGAACATCTCCAGATGCCGAACGAGATTTATGCCGAGCGCTCCATCTAATGCTGAACGATCCATCCACTGCCGAACGTCTCCAGATGCCAAACGAGATTTATGCCGAGCGCTCCATCTAATGCCGAACGATCCTTAGTGTCGAACCTCCACCATGCCGAACCACGTCTGATGCCGAACAGTTTCTAATGTCGAGCGCCCATCATGCCGAACGATCTCTAATGCCGAGCGCTTCTTAATGCCGAGCGCTCCTGGATGCCGAGCGCTACTGAATGCCGAGTTTTCCTGGACTGTCGAACCACTCATGTATGCCGGATGCTATATGTATGCCGAGTACTCTTGAACACTATTCGAACGTGAATGCCAGACGAACCATTTGTGCTGAACCTCCACCATGCCGAACCATGTTTAATGCCGAACCATGTTTCCCAGACCCAAATCATAGTTGATTCATCTTTATCCAATCATATTTCCATCTCCCAAGCATGTTGCGCCATCCATCCATCCAGTCGACTGTATCCATCGTACCCTAGCCTCGACGAACATGCAGTTGATTAAGTTAAACCCGTCTGTCCGCGGCCTTGCCAAAAGGCGGGTTAACACTTGCCCCCCAAAACATGCCTTGCTTTGAAAGGTGTGTTTTGAATAGCCTCCTCAAGTCCAATATCCTAAGTCCATGTTTCATCCATATCCAATAACCAATAACCGATTTTTAGGACCTCTCCAGGTCAATATCCAAATCCTCTGCTGCCCATAGCCGATATTCATATCCATAACCTCTTCGGGTTCTTGTCAAGCACAATCCACACTTGATGACCTATGTTAAGTAAATCCATGGTGATCATGGTTCAGTGTCCTTGAATGTCGAATAATGCCGTGGCTTAAGTCCTAAGCCGAATCCTGGTCACTCCGGACCCCTGTCGAGCATAGTCCATACTCGACGACCTGCAATAATAACCGATAATATGGGGGCCTAAGTCTTAGGCCGAGTCCTGGTCTCTCCGGACCCTTGCCGAGCATAGTCCATACTCGACGACCTGAATAAGTCGATTTGCCATGCTTGGACAAAGCGACTTACCCCTTGCCAGGTATGATCCATACCTGACGATCATTTTCCAAAAGCCAGATAAAAATCCAATCAAAAGCCAATCCGAAATACAGATCAAATCAGGAAACAAAAAATCCATATCAAAAATCCAAACCAATATCCAAACGAGAAATCAATCATCCAAATAAAAGTCCAAACCAAAAGACAAACAAAACCAGGAGTTCAAGCCAAACCAAGAAAAAGCAAATGTCCAAACCGAAAAAGAAAAGGCAAATTTCATAAACTAGAGCGTTGCGGTTTGTCATCATCTCAGAGCATGCTTAGGGGCTATCTCCGTCCCCGTACATGTGTAAGTGACTCGGCCATTTGCTCAAAGTTTGCTACTTATTTCATATTACCCCTGTCAATTGATAACCAATCGACCATCATTCCTGGGCCCCGTGCCATCGTTGTTTGAGGTGGACGGTGGTCGCTCCTGTTCCACCGCTGCATTCCGAGCTCCAACATATTGTTGCAACTGTCCATTCCTTGCATGCTCCTCAATTATGTCCTTCAGATGCCTTCAGCTGTTGGTATCATGCCCGTCCAAGTCGTGAAAAAGACAGTGCCTTCCTGACGCCCTTTCACGTTCCGAAGGTTCTCACCTAGCCGGCCTTTGGTAGGGAAGGCGACTCCGAGTCTCCATGAATATCCGTTCCAACGTCTCGTTTAATCCCATGTAAGTGGAGAATTTGGGCTCTCTCCACCGCTTTCTAGCTTTTCCTAAATCATCATCCAGCTTCCGTTTTCCTTTATCTTTATCCAAGCCTCCGTTAGATGGCCCTCCATCATCAGCCGCGTTCACCTCCTTTAATTTCATATCTGAGCATGCATCTTCCTACCGAAGGAATCTCTCAGCTTCATGAAAGAATTCCCCGAGATCCATTGGTGGGTCTCGTATTAGAGATACCTTGAAATCTGAATTCTCTCTGACCCCTAACACCGCTGCCATTAGGACCATCGATGGATCCGGTCGATCCACCGAAGCAACCTCTGCATTGAACCGAGTTAAGAAAGCCCCGAGTGATTCCTCCGTCCTTTGCTTTACTGATGTCAGTGTCATTACATTCTTCGGCCTCTTGATATGAACCCGAAATTGCTTCAAAAACCTGTCCACCAATTCTGTCCATGTCCCGATAGATCCTTCTTCTAGCTGTCTGAACCACATAGCAGCTATATCCGTTAAGTACAAAGGGAAACATTGGGCCATAACTTCGTCCGATGCCCCCAGCACTTCCATGTGTCTTGTGTATCTCATCAAGTGATTAGTTGGATCAGCCTTGCCATTGTATATCTCCACGTTAGGTAGCTTAAAATCTGGTGGATTCCAAGCTATCTTGACTTCACGAGTAAACGGACTCCTGTTTACTCCTTCCAGATCTCTATTGGTCAAACCTCCGCGCATAGTTCTCCTGATGATCTCAGCCAATCCAGCATTGTCCGTCAAAGGTTGCCCCCCGAGTCCCCGAGGGGATTCTGGCACGTATTCCTCATCACGTGCTCTTGCGTTTCTGCCAGCATCTTGTTGTATGGTGTTAACTGGAGTTCCTCCATGAACTGGTCCATTGTCTCCGGGTGGTGTGCCCCCATGTCCGGATCCATCCAGGTTGATAGTCGTCTGTCGATTAAGGGCTGCCCCCTATTGTGTCGCTCCATCAGCCTGCTGGTTGAGTTCCTCTGGTCCAACTCTAAGACCTTCAGCACCCGCAGTTCCCGATTGTTCAAATCGCCTAAGAAGAGCCTGCATCATCTCCTCTTGCCGTTTCATCATCGCTTCCATCTCCTCTCTGGTGATGTAGATGGATGCTTGACCTGTTTCATTTCCAGAGGAAGCCTCTTGACTTCCCTCCTGATTGCTCCTTTCTGTCACTTGCTTCCTCGCTGATGGTCTAACCATTGCTTCCTAAAATCCAAGTTCCTAGCTTCAGAATTCCTGAGTTCAGTTCTTAGTGAAAGCACCAAAGTGTTAGCGCCAAAATTGGTCACTACACCCAAATCCAGATGAAAGCACCAAATACCAGTCACAGCTCAGAGATAGAATATATGTAGAGAGTAATAATGTGAAGAACAGTTAAAACTAAAATGAAAGCAGTAAAGAACAACAGATTTTATAGTGGTTCAGCTAACTCCGGCCTACGTCCACTTAGAAGTTTGCTTTTTATTGCTGTAATAATCGATTACAGTTGCTAAATGGCAGAGTTGCCTTAGCCTTAGAAAAGAGAAAGTAAAAGAGCAGAAAGAAGATCCCCCATCTAGAGACCCACATGTTGTATTTATAGGCAAAACCAGGTTGTTGGGCCTCCTGAGTAGTTTGGGCCCATCAAGGTCATAGCCGAACCCTACTTCATTATGCCGACCAATCCTGAGCAGTTGGTATGCCGAACGAGGGGAGGTGCGAGGTATCGAGATACAGAGGTACTGAGGTATCGAGGTGAGGTATCGAGGTACCGAGGTATCGAGGTGTCGAGGTATCGAGGTGTCGAGGTGTGAGGTACCGAGGTGTGAGGTGCGAGGTACCGAGGTATGGAGGTGCGAGGTATCGAGGTACCAAGGTGTGAGGTGCGAGGTACCGAGGTGTGAGGTGCGAGGTACCGAGGTATGGAGGTGCGAGGTGCAATGCCGAGCGAGGTGAGGTATGCCGAACGACCCATCCAATGCCGAACGCTCCTTGATGCCGAACGATCCATCCATTGCCGAACGTCTCCAGATGCCGAACGAGATTTATGCCGAGCGCTCCATCTAATGCCGAACGATCCATCCACTGCCGAACGTCTCCAGATGCCGAACGAGATTTATGCCGAGCGCTCCATCTAATGCCGAACGATCCTTAGTGTCGAACCTCCACCATGCCGAACCATGTCTGATGTCGAATAGTTTCTAATGCCGAGCGCCCATCATGCCGAACGCTCCTTGATGCCGAACGATCCATCCATTGCCGAACGTCTCCAGATGTCGAATGAGATTTATGCCGAGCGCTCCATCTAATGCCGAACGATCCATCCACTGCCGAACATCTCCAGATGCCGAACGAGATTTATGCCGAGCGCTCCATCTAATGCTGAACGATCCTTAGTGCCGAACCTCCACCATGCCGAACCACGTCTGATGCCGAACAGTTTCTAATGCCGAGCGCCCATCATGCCGAACGCTCCTTGATGCCGAGCGCTTCTTAATGCCGAGCGCTACTGAATGCTGAGTTTTCCTGGAATGTCGAACCACTCATGTATGCCGGACGCTATATGTATGCCGAGTACTCTTGAACGCTATTCGAACGTGAATGCCAGACGAACCATTTGTGCTGAACCTCCACCATGCCGAACCATGTTTAATGCCGAACCATGTTTCCCAGACCCAAATCATAGTTGATTCATCTTTATCCAATCATATTTCCATCTCCCAAGCATGTTGCATCATCCATCCATCCAGTCGACTGTATCCATCGTACCCTAGCCTCGACGAACATGCAGTTGATTAAGTTAAACTCGTCTGTCTGCAGCCTTGCCAAAAGGCGGGTTAACAGTTAGTTCTTCTCCTGTTCCACCTTTTTTCTTCTTACTATGATGACTTTTGACTCAAATTGATGCTCTTCTCTGACTAATAGATCGAGAATTGGTATAGATGTTGAGAAACTAAGATTGAATGCTCTTTTAATTTATAGGATTTAATTTGATTTTTAGTTGAATTTTAAAGATGTATGGTTTGGGTATATAGTGATATTCAAAAGTTGTAAAACGCAAACACTGATGTACTATACATAAAAAGAGAAGAAGAATCAGGATTTGGAAACCTCTAGAAAAATGAAATATCAGGAAACTTAGGACCTGTTTGGTTTCATTTTGAGTTTTGTGTTTTCAACTTGTACTAAGAAACACCAAGAAATAAGAGAAGAAGATTTACAATTCTTAGCCATTGCGACCATCAATGGACAACGAAGGAGTTGGATTGTTTTCCCTGTTTTTATTATCTCTTGAAACATGAAAAACAAAACAAACTTGTTTTCTATTTTACATGTTAATTTCATCTCTCAAAATTATTTGTTTTTCAACAATACATACGACGGTCGCACTTTCGTATAAACGAAAACACAAAACTAAAAACAACAAGCCAAACGAGACCTTAGTTTTTGGGTTTGTGTTGTTGGGTCATGGGCCTCACTTTATTTTCTTTTCCTTTTTTTGTTTCTTTTACTTCATGAAGTAAATATACATAAACCCAATTACAAAATCAATTTTACCACTAAATCACTTTTTAATAAATTTACAAAATTGTTAATTTTACAAAAATTATTTTCTATAATTATTTATTTATTTAATCAAACCATTTTATTTAAACCCATTCTCTCATCAGATTAAACTTTACATGAATCTAATTTATCGACACTCCCAAAATAATTAGTTCATATTTTCTTATTTCAAAATAGGCAAATAAATTATTAAATCATTATTCCATTATTAAATTGTTATCGGTATAAATAATTCTTATCAAATTTCCAAATTATTCCCTTAATTCCATAATAATTAGTTTAAATCGTAATTAACTCTACTATTAATTAATTGCTTCTTGACAAACGGTTGTTACGTTGCTAGATTGAATGGTAGGGGATGGTTGCCACACTTTTTACTGTCACTTTTGCACTCGTATAGAAAATCTTATTGCATATCTCGGATGTTTGCATACATGTCTATATGTCATGACTTTGCATATATGCTAGGATTGAGCTTACCTATAGTATGTCTACACACATAATCACATTGCACTTTTGGTTGAGTAGATCGTTGTGTGGATAACTCTGTTGTATAATATGGATGCTTAGTATGCGAACATGGATGGCTAGTATGCATTACGATGTCCGCCCCTTAGGGATTTCGGGGACAAAATCCCTTTTAGCGGGGGAGAGAATGCAACGTCTTGTAAAAATTAATAAGAAATTAATTAATTAAATAAAATAAGGCTAAAAGTGAAAGTTTTGTAAATGTTAGAATTTGACCACGAAAATTGTATTGATGCATTCATGGAAATTTTCCGATCAATTTTCATATATAAAGTTTTGAAATCGGAACTCAAACGAAAAAGTTATTAACGTTTGAAGTTTTCAAATTCAAATTAAATTAAATGGAATTCAAATTAAATTAAATAGATTTCAAATTTAAATAGATAACTAATGCTAAATTTTGAAATTCAAAAATTAACGGTAGTTAGACTTGGGGATTAAGTAAACGTTAAAACAAAAGCTAACACTAAATATTAATTAAGGAATTTAAGAATCAAATAATGACAAATAGAAATACGTTCCCAAAACAAGGCGACCGATCGACCGCTACCTAGTGTAACACCTCTAATTTCAAATAACATTATTCAGGAGATTTAATTAGATAAATTAAATAGTATAATGTAGAGATTAGTGTGATAAGGGGATTGAGATTTAAAAATCAATTAGGGTCGTGCCTTAACCAAATGAATTTATAAGAACGGTTCATAAATTAAATACTTAAGAAAAATAAGGCAAGGGTAATATGGGGAATAGCCGAGCCCCAAAACCCCTACAACTAATCCATTCTCATTTCATTCTTACAAAAAAATTTATAAAATAAGGAAACAAGGTCGGCCATTACCCTAAGAAGGGGAAGAGCATAATCAAAATTTAAAGTTTAGGTTCAAGCAAGAAGATTAAAGCAAGAGCAAATCTCAAGTTTCTTATCCAGACAAGGTGAATAATAATATAAACCATCTCATATATGTTTTATTGAACATTTTAAATTTTGGGTTTAAGGTTGAAAACCGTTTGGATGAATTGAATGATGATATGCTTTGATTATATGTCATATTTTGATTTAAACAAGGATTTTATGTAAAGGTATAATTCGATTTTAAGGTTAAAAATTGTATAAAATGGGTTTCGTATGTCATGATGGTTGAATATGTTATGTAAAAAATTATTTTGGAGATGAGTTTAAATTTTCATAATATTTCAAGCTATGGATAATTTATTACGGATTTTTGATGGAAGAAATAGTTATTTTTAGTTTAAATTGCTTGAAGCAAGACAGAAATGTTTTTGAGTCATAAAATTTATGTATGTTAGAATAAATGTTAAAAGTGAATCATTATGATTTTTGAAGATTTTTCCTATGTGATTACTATGGAAATTAAATTGGTTAAGTTTGGGGACTTAAACGTTTTAAATGATTTATTAAGGAGAAAGGCTTATTTGTTAAAGCATTTTCAATTATAAATTGACGAATTTGGAAGCCTTTTTGGAAAAGTATTTTTGATAAAGGATTGGCAACCAATCATACTTTGACAAATTAGGCAAGTTAGGTGAAAAAGAAATTTCTTTTATTGGCAAAAGAGCAGTTTTGTTTCGAATTACTACCTTGCCACTTCCTTTTGCTTACTTTCGAAACCATGCCCAGTAGGCCTTTCGAACCCATTCGAAACCAATGCACAGGGTATCAAGTAATTGGTACATAGTGTTTTGGAGAAAGGCAGAAGGGATGGTGTCGAAGGCTTGCTTTCGAAGGGGTTGAGGCCACTTTTAAATAGCTTTCGAATGGGTTGCCGCTTGCCTTTGTTTTAAAAGAAGCTGTCGAATGAATTGACACTTATTCTGTTTTAAAAAGGAGTTTTTGAAAAGGAAGCCGCTTTTGAAGCTATTTGTAACCTAGCTGCCACATTCATGCCTTTCGAATAAGTTAAAGGCCGTTTTCTTTATAACTTTGAATCAATTCTTTCGAAAGGGAAGTTTTTTCCTTTTTAAAATTTGAAGCCGCCTTCTCAATACTTTCGTAAAGGTACTTTCACTTCTGTTCTTCTTGACCCAATAGCTATATTAAGCGTTAAACCCAATGGTTTCGAAAGGAACACTTTTAAATGGTTTTTATGAAGCTTTCGAAAGGAATGCCTTAAGTCTTTCGAAGGGTATGTTTTAGCCATTTCAAAAGGTATGTTTCAAGTATTTCGAAAGATAAGCTTTAAGTGTCTCGAAAGGTATATCTTTAATGGTTTCGAAAGGAAGGTTTCAATGCTTTCGAAAGAAATGTTTTTAGTATTTCGAAAGGTATATCTTTAATGGTTTCGAAAGGAAGTGTTTTCAAAGGAAGGTTTGAATACTTTTGAAAGACATGTTTTTAAAGATTTTTAAAGGGAAGGCCTAAGGTTTCGAAAGGCTTAGGCAGTGTTTGGTTTAAAAATTAAATTTGTGTTTTCGGTTTTCAATATGTATGTCAAATATGAGAAGAATGGAGGGACGATGGAGGAGATGAAAGAAAGAATGGAGGGAGGACGAAGGGGATAGAAGGACGATGGAAGAATGGATTGTTTCATGTGCTTGTGTTATTTCCCAAAACATGAAAAATAAAAAAAAAGTTGTTTACTATTTTGTATGTTGACTTTGTTGTCTAAATTGGTCGTTTTCGGCAATATACATGCATCGTGTGCATTTTTGTATGGATGAAAACCAAAAACTAAATATAACAAACCAAACACTACCTTATTTTTCAAACAAGAAACACAATCTCAATTTTGAAAAGTGAATCCATGGAAATATGAAAGAGTTTTGAAATGGCATTTAACTTTGGAGTTTTTGAAGAAGCTCTCCTTGCTAAAGATAGTAGGTTAAGGTTATTAACCATGTTTCATTTGAAAAATGATTACAAGGAAATTAAACTATAGATGTTTATATTCTTATGTTATGATCAATTATCATGTATGCTTCTTCTGTAAATATATTCACTTTATATTGACCCATAACTGCATTTTGCGGTGTTAATGGCATAATAACCAGCTAGGTTGACATAGTAGTGAATATATTGAGTTAACTCCTGTATGAGTAGAATTGCATCCACGAGGTCAGATAGACCAGAATATAGGATGCCCAAAGACTGATCAAAGAATTATTGGTTTAGACAGGTTCTTAGTAAGCCCAAGAAAAATAAGTATGGAAATGGTTATTGGCAGGGGCCAATAGGTTCTTAGTGATCCCATGAAAACTATGTCCGGATTAGGTTATTAAAGAAGATCAAAATGTTCATAGTGATCCCATGAAAACTATGACATGAGAGAAGTTATTGGAGAATCCAATAGGTTCATAGTAATCCCATGAAAACTATGATTGGAGAAAGTTATTGGTAGATACCAATAGGTTCATAGAGATCCCATGAAAACTACGATTGGATGATAGTATTAGTAGGAACCAATAGGTTCACAGTGACCCCGTAAAAACTATGAAAGTGGATAGGAATTCCATAAAGAATTAACATGTTATTAGTCAGCCCATGAAAACTAATAGGTTAATAGTGACTCTAGAAACTATAACTTGAGACAGATAGTCAGGTAAATGGGAATGGATAATCCAGAGCATATTGCATGTTTGCATATCATCATAATACCTTTTATTATGGTGTGTTTTAACCATTGTGGATGTAGGTGCACAGTATATGGTTATTATGATTGGGTTAAGATACTCAATTGATGTAGGTCTCACTAGATATCTATATGGTTCGAGATGGTAGGTTATTATTCATACCAGACTTTTTGTTTGACTCAAAGTTTATGTTTTCCCCTTGAACTCTCGGGTGCTCAATTGATTTTGAGTAGTTTGAGAGTTAAGGTTTCTAGGTTCTCCTTTAGATGAATAAGCTTCTGGAGACATGCAGGAGGCAAGCTAGCTATTAGGAGTTCTTTCTTTTTGATTCCGTTGTATTTTGGTTGTGATGGCAAAGTTGTTTAATTGCCTATATTTAGACTTTGATCAACCAAGGGGGCATCTTCATATGTCGCTCTTAGGGTATTTTTTTAATAATTATATTTCTTTGAACGTGGTTTACGAATTGGGATTATGTAATAAATTTGGAATGTGATTTGAAGTGGAATGAGAAATTTGTTTTATGATTTTAATTTTTTTTATATCCATGTGTTTCTGTTATATCAATGTATCTAACATTACCACACTTAGTCATCGAGAATTAATAACTATGGATAACTACAACATCTGTAGCAGTTAGTTTTGGGCCTCCAAGTGGGGGATGTTACAAGTTGGCATCAGAGCATAGGTTTATGTAAATTTAAAAGAAATTTAAACCTAAAAGATTTTCAAAACATAATCCAATGAATTAGAGAATGAGATTGGAGTTTGGGTTAACGCTATAGTAACATACTTGTATTTGTTATACGTATATTTATAAGTATGTATTTCCCTCTCTCTTAGACCGTTCTTCTGTATCTTACTCTGGCTTGTATGCAGATTTATGAGAAAGGAAGATATGGAGGTAGGAAATAGAAGAGGAAATCTTGGTGGAGGAAGAACTACCACTAATGGAAATGTTTGACCAAATTCCAGGAGGAATCCGGGTCAATAGGCAAATGCTAATCCAAATGCAAATGCCAACGTAGGTGCTGGAACCCCGCCAGTAGATAGGGGGATGATGTACCAGTTCTTTGTCAATCTGATGCAAGATAGAAAACTTACAGGTGTAGTTGAGAGTAATGCGGTTGGAGGAGCTAATCCCGTGGCCTCAGTTGGCAATAACTATGCTAAGCCGACAGGGATTTCACCAGTCTTGGTGGAAAGCCATTTTTGGGAATAGAGGATGCTGTCGAAGTAGAAAACTGGCTACTACACTGTGAAAGAATTTTTGCTGATTTGGGATTAGATGATGAGCAGAAGAGGAGACTTGCTTCTAGGCAGTTGCAAGGAGCAACACTTTATTAGTGAAATAGTATTACTGTGGGAGTTCCCGAGGAAGAGTTGACTTGGGAAGAATTTCATAGGAGATTCGAAGAGAGGTTTTTGTCTGAAGTTGCCAAGTCGGTGTTATTGAGAAAGTTCATGGACTTAGTGCAGGGTGGGATGTCGGTGATTGAGTATGCTACGAAGTTTGATAAGCTGTCCAGATACAGATACGCTACCATTGACATCGTCATTAAAAGGAATGATAAAGTTATTCGAGAGTTAAGACCCGAGATTTCTATAGTGACTATGCCACATCTCCGTGATCCAAGTACGGTTGTAGTGGAGATGGAAATCAAGAATGAAGAGATGCTTTCTACTTATGGGAAGGAGAAGTAGGTCGGAATCCATGATTCTCAGGGCAAGAAGAGGAAATTCTTTAGGAAGAAAGGAGCTCAGAAAGGAGGAGCTACCAAGAAGGCAAAAGCTGATCTGGTTTGTTTTAAGTGTGATAAGAAGGGACTTATGCTCATGAATGTCAAACTAGAAGGGAAAAAGATTGCAGATAAGAAGGGAGTGAAATGCTTCAACTGTGACCAGATTGGGTGCTACAAGAATCAGTGTCTATAACCAGTCAGAGTGGATAGGGGAAAAGTTTTTTGCTTTGGAACCATCTTATTATGGACCAACTGCTGCTGAGAAAGGAAAGACCGTGATGGAAGGTACGCTTTTGATTCATAGTATTCCAGTTAGGGTATTATTTGATACTGGTGCATCGCATTCATTTATATCTCAGTGTTTGGTACACAAGTTATGTTTAGAACCCTCACACCTTGTTACTTCCTTAAGGGTTGCAAATTCGATAGGTGGGTATGCAACTCTGGGGATGAGATGTGACCAGTTAGAACTTGAATTGTTAGGTCATAAATTTGCATGTCAGGATCATTTTGGGTATGGATTAGTTAAATAGATATGATGCTAGGATATTTTGCCAAGATAGGGAAATATCGCTAAGACACCCAAATATTCATGGACGAATTATATACTCGGCGGAGAAGTCAAACTCAAGTGCTTGTGCTTTGCTGAATTCAATGGAAGTAGAAGAAGAGTTGAATCAGGTTTTGGTAGCAAGAGAGTTTGCAGATGTTTTTGAGCCAATCACAGGACTACCACTGAAGCGAGCCATTGAGTTTCAGATAGATCTTGTGCCAGGAGCAGAACCTGTGAGTAGACCACCTAGCAGGATGACACCTACTGAGATGAAGGAATTGAAGGTGCAGCTAGTGGATTTAGAAGGAAAGAATTTTATTAGACTAAGCAGTTTGCCTTGGGAAGCGGCCACGGTGTTCGTGAAGAAACCTGATGGGTGGTTAAAGATGTGTATCGACTATCGTAAGTTGAATGAGAAGACGATTAAGAATAAGTATCCTTTGCCGAGAATCGACGATTTGTTCGATCAGTTGAGTGGAGCCAAAATATTTTCCCAACTGGATTTTGCAACAGGTTTCCATCAGCTAAGAGTGGCAGAGGACATTATTTCGTTGACGGCGTTTCAGATTAGGTTTGGTTCGTACGAGTGGTTAGTAATGCCATTCAGGTTAACTAATGCGCCAACTTTCTTTGTGGATTTGATGAACCAAGTTTTCCGAGAGCACTTGGATAGGTTTGTATTGATATTCATAGATGACATTTTAATATACTCTAAGGATGAGAGAGAGCATGAAGTTTATCTTAGAGTAGTGCTTAAGATGCTAAGGCAGCATCAGCTGAAAGTGATGTTTTCAGAGTGTCATTTCTGGAAGAAAGAAGCTAAGTATTTTGGTCACGTGGTTTCAAAGAAGGGTTTGTCAGTAGATCCGGCTAAGATCGAGGTAGTGAATAGCTGGAAGAGACTAGAGACTATGACCGAGATCAGAAGTTTACTTGGACTCGCTGGCTGTTACCGAAGATTCATTAAGGATTTTTCATGGATAACAGCGCCTTTGACTAAGCTAACCAGGAAGGACTTGAAGTTTATTTGGTATGACAAATGTGATGAAACATTCCTTAAGTTAAAGCATTTTTTGACCAACGTGCCTGTGTTAGTAATTCCAAACGGGAACCAAGGACTAGTAGTGTATACTGATGCATGTGGAACCGAATTAGGGGCTGTGTTGATGCAGAAAGGTAAAGTTATTGCCTACGCTTCACGAGAGCTTAGACTGCATGAAATGAGATATCCTATTCATGATCTAGAGTTGGCAGCGGTAATCTTCGCACTGAAAGTATGGAGACATCATCTCTTTGGGGAGAGATTTGAGTTATACACAGATCATAAGTCCTTAGCAGGTTATGATTTTGGTATAGAGTATACACCTAGAAAAGGAAATAAAGTAGCGGATGCTCTTAGCAGAAAACATCAGAATGTGGTGTTAGCTATGTTAACAAAATGGAAGGATCTTGAGGCTTTTACTACTTATAGTGTGCAGTTAAGATTGAATGCTAGTTCTAGTCATAGCACTGCCATGTTATCCTGCTTGAATGTCCGACCAGTTCTGATCGAAAGGATTGCTTCTAAGCAAAAAGAGGATCCACAGTTAGCCGAGAAGATTAAAAGACTTGAGGTTGGATCGCAGATTGATGATCTAAAAGGTTTTAATCTTGACCAGAGGGGATGGTTGAGAAAGAAAGGATGGTTGTGTGTATAGAATGTTGAGGACTTAAGGAAAGAAGTTCTTAGGGAATGTCATCGATCCAAATTTACGATTCATCCTAGTGGAACCAAGATGTATCAAAACATGAAGAGGAGTTTCTACTGGGAAGGTATGAAGAAAGATGTTGGCTTGTGGGTAAAGCGATGTGTGAACTATCAGTAGGTAAAGGTCGAAAATCAGAAGCCAAGTCGGTTGCTTCAACCTTTGGAGATACCAATTTGGAAATGGGATATGATGTCCATGGATTTTATTGACGGGTTGCCAAGGTTGAATCGAGGAAATGAAAGTATATGGGTCATAGTGGACAGGTTGATCAAGAGTGCCCATTTCATTCCAGTTAAGTCAACCAAGACGACACCTGTTTTAGCTAAATTGTTTATGAAGAACATCGTTAGACCGCATGGAATTCCTAGTAGTATAGTAAGTGATAGAGATACTTTATTTACTAGAGAATTCTGAAAGAGTCTATAGGATGTGTTAGGTACTAAGCTCAAGATGAGTACTACGTATCACCCTCAGTTAGATAGGCGGATAGAGAGAGTCAACAAGGTACTCGAGAATTTGTTAAAGGCGTGTGTGCTAGATTTTGGTGGATCTTAGGAAGATCACCTACACTTAGTTGAGTTTTCCTATAATAACTGTTATCAGACTAGTATATGAATGGCGCCTTTCGAAGCTTTGTATGGGAGGCCATGCAAGTCACCAGCATGTTGGTTGGAAACTGGAGAAAGATTAGTCTTAGATCCAAATCTGGTAAGAGAGGTAACATAGAAGATTAAGTTGATCGGAGGTAGGATGAAAGAAGCTCAGTCTAGAGAAAAGAGTTACGCAGATAAGAGGTGTAAAGGTATGGAATTCTCAGTTGAAGATAGAGTTTTTATTAAATTATCATCGATGAAGGGTGTGGTACTATTCGGAAAGTCAAGGAAACTGACACTAAGATATGTTGGACCGTTCCTAGTTATAGAGAGGATCGAAAAGCTCGCATACAGAGTAGAGTTGCCGAGCAGTTTGGAAGGTGTCCATAATGTGTTTTATGTGTCTCATCTTCGTAAGTATGTGCATGATCCAGAGACTACTATTCTTCCGACTGCATTGGAAGACTTAATGGTAGAAATGGATGTGACCTTTGTTAGGCAACCAGTTCGGGGTGTAGTGAGAGATGAGAAGAGGTTAAGAAACAAGACAGTCAAGTTGGTGAAATTTCGTGGAGCGACAACGAGAAAGGTTGTACTTGGGAGACAGAAGATAGGATTAGGGATATTTAATCTGATCTAGTGTAAGGGTATGTTCTATATTTTCTTTATAAAGACTGTTTGCTAGTCAGGTAGGCTAGTATGGTATTTAGGAGATGTTACAGATAATTACTATGTTTAGTATTTAGTCCTTACTAAATTTCGAGAATGAAATTCTTTAAGGAGAGGAGCCTGTAACACCCCTAATTTTAAATAATATTATTCAGGAGATTTAATTAGATAACTTAAATAGAATAATGTAGAGATCAGAGTGATATGGGAATTGAGATTTGAAAACCAATTAGGGTCGTGATTTAACTAAATGAATTTATAAGAATGGTTCATAAGTTAAATACTTAAGAAAAATAAGGCAAGGGTAATATGGAGAATAGCCGAGCCCCAAAACCCCTAAAACCCTTACAACTAATCCATTCTCGTTTCATTCTTACAAATACAAAAATATAAACTAAGAAAACAAGGCCGGCCATTACCCTAAGAAGAGGAAGAGCAAAATCAAAAATTTAAAGCTTAGGTTAAAGCTAGAAAGATTAAAGCAAGAGCAAAACTTAAGTTCCTTATCCAAACGAGGTGAATAATAATCTAAACCATCTCATATATGTTTTATTGAACATTTAATTTTCGTGTTTAAGGTTTAAAACAGTTTGGATGAATTGAATGAAGATATGCTTTGATTATATGCCATGTTTTGATTTAAACAAGGATTTTATGTAAAGGTATAATTCGATTTTATGGTTAAAATATATAAAATGGGTTTCGTATGCCATGATGGTTGAATATGTTATGTAAAACATTGGACATGATTTTAAGTTTTCATGATATTCCAAGCTATAGATAATTTATTATGAATTTTCATGGAAGAAATAATTATTTTTGGTTTAAATTGCTTAAGGCAAGAAAGAAATTTTTTCTGGTCAAAAAATTTATGTATGTTAGAAAACATGTTAAAAGTGAATTATTATGATTTTTGGGGATTTTTCCTAAGTGATTTACTATGGAAATTAAATTGATTAAGTTTGGGGACTTAAACGTTTTAATTGATTTATTAAGGAGAAAGGATTATTTGTTAAAGCATTTTCAATTATTAATTGATGAATTCAGCAGACTTTTTGGAAAAGTATTTTCGATAAAGGATTGGCAACTAATCATATTTTGACAAATTAGGAAAGTTAGGTGAAAAGGTAATTTCTTTTATTTGCATAAGAGAAGTTTTGTTTTGAATTATTACCTTGCCACTTCTTTTTGCTTGCTTCCGAAACCATGTCCAGTAGGCCTTTCAAACCCATTCAAAACCAACGCACATGGTATCAAGTAATTGGTACGTAGTGTATTAGAGAAAGGCGGAAGGGATGGTGTCGAAGGCTTGCTTTCGAAGGGGTTGAGGCCACTTTTAAATAGCTTTCGAATGGATTGTCGCTTGCCTTTGTTTTAAAAGAAGCTTTCGATTGAGTGGCCACTTATTCTGTTTTAAAAAAGAGCTTTCGAAAAGGAAGCCGCTTTTGAACCTATTTGAAACCTAGCTCCCGCATTCATGCCTTTCGAATTAGTTAAAGGCCGCTTTCTTTAAAATTTTGAATCAATTCTTTCGAAAGGGAAGCTTTCGCCCTTGTAAAATTTGAAGCCGCCTTCTTAATGTTTTCAAAAGGGTAGTGTGAGCCACTTTTGATAAGAGTTTTGGAGGCAATGGTTTTGAAAGGATGGTTTCGAAACTATCCTCTTCCCCAAATTCTTTTACTTAAAATCAATGCTTTCGAAAGGGGCTCTTTCTCTTCTGTTCTTCTTGACCCAATAGCTATATTAAGCGTTAAACCCAATGGTTTCGAAAAGAACACTTTTAAATGGTTTTTATATAGCTTTCAAACAAATGCCTTAAGTCTTTCGAAAAGTATGTTTTAAGCATTTTAAAAGGTATGTTTCAAGTATTTTGAAAGATGAGCTTTAAATGTCTCAAAAGGTAATCCATGACAGTTTCGAAAGGAAGGTTTTAATGCTTTTGAAAGAAATATTTTGAGTGTTTCGAAAGGTGTATATTTAATGGTTTCGAAAGGTATGTTCTAAGTGTTTTGAAAGGAAGGTTTGAATACTTTCGAAAGGTATGTTTTTAATGATTTCAAAAGAGAAGACCTAAGGTTTCGAAAGCCTTAGTTTTCAAACAAGAAACCCAATCTCAATTTTTAAAAGTGAATCCATGGCAATATGAAAGAGTTTTGAAATGGCATTTAACTTTGGAGTTTTTGAAGAAGCTTTCTGTGGGTTAAGGGTATTAACCATGTTTCATTTGAAAAATGATTACAAGGAAATTAAACCATAGATGTTTATATTATTATGTTATGATCAGTTATCATGTATGCATCTTCTATAAACATATTCACTTTATAATCACCCATAACAACATTTTGGGTGTTAAGGGCAGAATAACCAGCTAGGTTGATCCAGTAGTGAATATATTGAGTTACTCCCGTGTGAGTAGAATTGAATCCAAGAGGTCAGGTAGACCAGAATATAGGATGCCCAAAGACCAATCAAATGATTATTGGTTTAGACAGGTTCTTATTAAGCCCATGAAAACTATATATGGAAACGGTTATTGACAGGGGCCAATAGGTTCTTAGTGATCCCATGAAAACTATGTTCGGATTAAGTTATTGAAGGAGATCAATAGGTTCATAGTGATCCCATGAAAACTATGACATGAGAGAATTTATTGGAGAATCCAGTAGGTTCATAATAAGCCCATGAAAACTATGATTGGAGAAAGCTATTGGTAGATGCCAATAGGTTCATAGAGATCCCATGAAAACTATGATTGGATGATAGTATTGGTATGAACCAATAGGTTCATAGTGAACCCATGAGAACTATGTAAGTGGATAGGAATTCCATAAAGAATTAACATGTTATTAGTCATCCCATGAAAACTAATAGGTTAATGGTGACCCTAGAAACTATAACTTGAGACAGATAGTCAGGTAAATGGTGATGGGTAATCGAGAGCATATTGCATGTTTGCATATCATCATAATACCTTTTATTATGTTATGTTTTAACCATTATGGATGTAGGTGCACAGTATATGGTTATTATTAATTAGGTTAAGATACTAGTGAGGGGAAAACCCATTCCGCTTAGCGGCGTGGTCTCAATAGATATCTATATGGTTCGAGATGGTAGGTTATTATTCGTACCAGACTTTTTGTCTGACTCAAAGTTTATGTTTTCCCTTAAATTCTTGGGTGCTCAATTGATTCTGATCAACCAAGAGGGCATCTTCATATGTCGCTCCTGGTGTATTTTGTAATAATTATATTTCTCTAAACGTGGTTTATGAATTGGGATTATGTAATAAATTTGGAATGTGATTTGAAGTGGAATGAGAAATTTGTTTTATGATTTTAATTTGTTTTCATATCCATATGTTTATGTTATCTCAATGTATCTAACATTACCGCATTTGGTCACCAAGAATTAATAACTATGGATGACTACAACATCCGTAGCAGTTAGTTTTGGGCCTCCAATGGGGGATGTCACACCTAGTGTCGGTCGACCGCCTAGGTTAAGGTGGTCAACCGGTTATCATGGTGGCGGCTAGGGTTTTTACGACCAAGAATGGATCAGATTATATTATTTTAAATTGACTTAAATTCAATGGTTTTGGTGCTTTCTAACCACTATAAATATGAGCCTAGCCCTCTTACATTTATTCACAAATTATTTGGAAACCTAATGAAACTCTGTCGGTTTCTCTCTTCTCCAAAGATTCTGAAAAATTCTGTAGGGTTTCAGGTACAAAATTTTAGGTATTTAATATTACATTTCTAATTCTATTCTCTTCCAATCCTTAAATTCTAAATCTAATTCATATACAATTACCATGTTGTATATTTCTAGAAGGAGAGATCAGTAGTAATTGAAGAGGGCGTAAACAAATCCAAAAGGAAGAGCTAAGGACTTTTCTGAGTGGAAATCTTAGTTATTCTTATTTTAGTAATTGTATAGTATAACTTGGATTTGATATATGCCTTGAGGGATTTTGTTCACGAAAACATCAAACTAAAACCCTAAAATTCCTCTAAAGTGAAATGTCAATTTTTAAGTTAGAGTCTCGATTATTCTATATTAAAATAGTGGAATTGTGTAGTTATTGCAATTTCAATGTTTACATTCTATTCCACTTCTCATATTTTTCTGTGGATTTTATTAAGGTTTTGAAAAGAAATAAGTGAGAGAATGGTGTGTAAGGTACATATTTTTTTGTTCGTAGTTTGCACTGCCTATTTCCGTAATTTAAATGAAAAATTTCTTTTTCATTTGTATATTTAGAAGTTGAATAGAGCATAAAAGAATTTAATTGTAAATTATATTAATATTGATTCTATTATTTTAGTTTAAAATAAGTTTGGTATGGATTCTATTTTTATACAAGTTGGTTCTTGGATTGAGAACATTGGATATATGGTATATTTGTTGATATGGAATTGGACTTGTATAAATTTTAAAGTTTTGACAATTAAATGGTTGGCATTGGGCATAATCTTAGCACAATTAGAAATAATTTAGGCACGATATATAGAGTATAAATAACGTATAATTAATAGCATAATAATTATGTAGTAAATATGTTATTAATTAATATTAAATCCTCCTTAGAAAAGAAGTGATATAATTATGGATAGTAATATTATGGAATGCGATGAGGTATATGGTAGTATGTTAGGAGACTGAAAATTATGACTAAGTTATAGGATGTGAGGTCAGTCAAAAAGCACACAGATGTCTACCCAGCTAATTTGGCTATCAGTAGTGTGACTTTGGGGCTGATGCGAGACATCACCTATTATAAGTAACTATGGAGGAATGAGGTTAGTCCCAAATTCAATAGGATAACCTACCTAGCTAATCTCGCTACCAGTACCTATGAATAGTGGGACTAATGTGAGATGTCACAGTTTAGCTTATGGGTCATAATATAAAGGACATGCTTCGGGGTCGAAGATAATAAGTGGCCGATGGAGGGCCTACATCCTCCCTATTTAGGAAGTATTAAATGGTCAGGGTTAGCGGTTAAGCATGGTAGTGGATATCTAAAGAAGGGTCCGCTTCGGAATAGATGTATTAAGTAGCTATTATAGGGTCTGCTGATGTGCACGTAAATGTGCATATTTTTACATCCATATTTAATCTATTTTTATTTAAATAAATGAGCATATAGGGTATTTTAACATGTTTAAACCAATATTTCAATTATTTTCAAATCATCATGTATTCATCTTCATATGGAGGCAAAATGGCCAATTTTGTGCATATATTAATTTTTTACTTGGCATTTTATTTTTATTTGTAGAAAAATTGGATGGAAAATAGAAGAAGTCTTCATGTATTCATGCATGCACAAGAGAAGGAAACAAATGCAGATGGAAATAATTCATTTCATGCATCATGGAGGACACCACTGACCCACTTACATTAATCTAAAATTAGGAGCTATTGCACATGTTAGTGGAGCTTAAAGTTACATGCATACTAAATGAAGGATTAATCAGAAGCCAATAATAACTTGGTGGCCACACTTCCTCAAGGGCAATTTGGTTAGTCCCCAAAAATATGATTAGGGTTTCAAAACATGTATAAATACCCCTTATGTTTCATGTAATGAGCTCTTAGCCTCCATTTTAGTTAGTTTAATTTGAGGCTAAAAAAAACTCTCTTTTCTTTTTAATGGCTTCTTAGCCTTCTTTCATGTAATTTTCTTAATGCAATTTTAATTCAAGTTCTTTTCTTGTTTATTTCTTCTTATGTTATTATTGTAGATCTCTTTATTTTATGCAAGTAATTTAGCTTTTATTTTATTTCAATTAGCTTGCATTTTTCTCTTGTTTTTTTTGTTTCATATTGAACTCTACATTTGTTGAAATGATAACAAATATGAGAAGCTAAACCCCTTCATTTTAGGGGTAATGAAGCTCTCTTAATCATGTAGATTCAACATTTTACTAATTTTTGATCTCTTTTTGTGCTTAATGAAAATGTTTGAATGTGGTTTAATTTTGTTGTTTAACTTTAAATTTGATAGCCTATGTTGTTGATACCAAATAGGCTATGCTTAAACAAACATAAACACAAATTACCTCTTCATCTACATATGATTATGGTAATGAAGATGATTTGAGAATCAAAATTTGATGGTCTATATTACTAATCAATAGTAAATAGATCATGCTTAGAATGTATTTTATTTTCAATTTCATTATCATTTTCATGAGAGTTGATAAGTGGTTTAGTGGGTGTGTTAAAGTTTGATGGTTTATGTTGGGCTAATTAATAGCATAAATATTTCATACTTATGATAAACGCATCAACTAAACTCACTAATGACTGAAAAAGAGAGATCATAATTTCATATATGTTGATTTATGTGATCATGAGAAGGGATTTGCCTCTAAATTGCCTTCAAACTCTCATATTTTTATCCACTTTCTATTGCTAGTTTACTCGCATTTTTAGCTTAACACAACTTCAAATATTGGCTTAATTTGATTGAGTGGAAATTTTAAAATCAATACAATTCCCCGCGGATCGATCCGTACTCGCCACCTACTAAAATTATACGCCGTACGCTTGCGGTTATATTTTATTTCAATTTTATCGGCGATTTTCTAACTCATAGAAAAACCGTCGTTAAACAAGTTTTTGGTGCCGTTGTCGGGGAATTAATTTGATTTTAATTTTTGCTCTTCGAATTATTTTGTTTGATTTTATTGTGTGTTTGTTTTGTGTGTTAACTTGCATTTAAAAAAAAAATTGTTGTGTGATTTTTGCTTTCATTTTGGTTTGTGTGATTGTTGTTGTTTTATTTGCATTTCTATTTTATAGAAAAACATAAACAATTTATTAAAAAAAATATTTTATTACTCACTTTTGCGTTTACATTATTTTTACGTTTGCATTTTTCTTTTTTTCTTTGTTGACATTAATAAAATATCTCACTATCATGTTGCCTCAAACCATTCATTACCACTCATACCACCTCACTAGACCTCTCTGCCACAACTGTAATATAGTGCACACAAACACTGTGCATACCCCTACGCATTGCTGCACCCAGACCATCCACTTCTGATCCTCCTCCACCACATTTCCTCCTTCATCATCACTACTTCATCGACAACATCACTATTTCACTGCAGTGCACAAACTTCTCACTGTAGTGCATATACCATCCAATTGACATACAAAACCAAACATCTATGCACATATCAACTCACCACAACACTGACCAAACATACCGTCATACTGTTAACTCTCCTCAATCAAAACTACCCTTGCCACTGCCCACTTGCATCGAATCCTCACCATACCTCAACTCACTGCCTGACTACTTCCTTTCACCTCTATTCAAATTTTCACAAGCCTTTGCTCCACCCATTCACCATTGACCAAACAAGAGACACACTTCCTCTCATTTCCCACCAGTCTACACTTCTACATACAACTATACAACTTACAACACTTCTACTTACAAACCATACCCTACTGCCATCAATCTACAACCATTTCCACTGACCTTTGCATATCAACTGCAAACGCTCCATCTACAACAACTACCATCAATCAATAGTCATTTGCTACTTCATTCCATACAACACTTCAATACACACTGTTAACTCATAGCACCACACATTACTGATCCACCCTCCACTGCACAACAACTTGTAAAACAACTTCTACTGCTCACCACCCCTGCCTTGCTATCAACCCATATCTCCTCTACATTCACATCAACTGTCAACTACATTACTTCAACCATACTCACTGCCTCTCCCTATACATATGAAATTGTGCATAGTTTACTGAAGCCATCATCACAACATCCCATTACAACATCAAATACCCCCACCCTGCTCATCAACTACTGCTGATACAACTCCTCTACAACCCCTTTACTTCGATAATCAATACAACAGTGCCTGCCCTTCCTTCATCAAACAACAGCAGCCACCCCTATCAAGTATCCTCTACCAAAACTACATTGTCAACCTCCAACACACTACACACTGTCAACATACAAAACCATTCCTTCACAATCCATCCCAGTTCCTCGACCAAAACACATACCCTATCAACCGAACTACCACCTCCACTCTTCATTCTCGCTTGACCATCAAGATCAAGCTGCTGCATCACCTTGCTTCTCTGGCCATACAACATACTACTACTTCTGGCCATACCTTGCAACTACTCCACAAACATCATAGCAGCCCAACATACCTCACCACAAATATACCGATACATACACCCTTGCCTGAAATGACATAACCACACATCAAAGCCAACCACTACCCACATCACCAACTCCTACAACAACCTACCACCAACCCGAACCCAAAACCCTCACCTGAAAAATCCACTTCCTTCTTTCCAAACTACCTCTTACACACGAGCACCACCGACCACGTAGCCTGATATAATTGAATGAATTTGAACTTGTTTGAACTAGATTTGAACGAGATTGGAATTGATTTTGGGAAATTTTGAAATTTGGAGGAATTTGAACGAAATTTGAACACGTTTTGTGTTTGCGAATTTGAGCAACCAAAATTTCTTTTCCTTTGTTATCAGATAGTATTCGGTCGTGGTTTGTTTTTTTTTGGGCCGGGTTTGTTTGTTTCGTGAAGTTAGCTTTGTTTTTTTTCTAAATTGTGAGTTTGTTTTGTTTTAAACCCTTTTAAGTTCTATCCTTAAATTAAAAAAATCTTTTGTTTAGATTGTTTTCACCAATTGTTCCTCTTTTTATTAAAAAACATTTAAAAGAATAATAACAAGTTTCAATTTGTTTTGTGTGTTTTCATTTTCATTTTGATTTGTTTTGTTTTGTTTTTAGTTACATACTTATTAAAAAAGAGGTCATTTTGATTTCATTCATGATGGTTTGGTGAATTGGTTTAGATTCATTTGTTTTTAGTCTTTTTTTAAATAATAATAATAATAACAAGTTTCGATTGTTTTGTTTTCTTTTGTTTTGTGTTATTTTCAGTTGTTTTGTTTTAGTTCTTCCTTGATATTGTTTATATATATATATATATATAATTCTTGTTCAAATTTTCAGGTTTTAGGTGGCAGAAGTGATTATTCAAGAATAAATTGCTTGCTTGCTTATATAAAAGAAAAAAATTGTTGTTTTTAAAATAAATTGCTAATAATTCTGCACGCTTTGGTATCGTGCTCTTATCACTTGTTTTTATTTACTTTGCATTGTAGTTTGCTTACATTTTAAAAAAGAAATTTCAAAAAAAAAAACAAAAATCCATTCGTAGTTGCATTGTTAATACACGTTTAGTTTCAGTTTTGCATTTCATTTTAGAACTTGATTAATAATAACGGTTAGACATCGAACTTAAGGGTTTCATGAGCTCACCTAGGGCTTAATTGTATCTTGACTAGTTGTCTTCTTTGAACAATTTAAATTCTTGGTCTCTAGGCTACCGTAAAGCAATAATCAATTATAAATATTACGATGATTCGTAATTATTATACTGATTGTTTTTATGAAGGCACTTAAACATTCGGTTGCATTGCTATGGTGATTCGTGGTGCACCGATAACTCCTATCCGTTACCTGGCTAAGAGCTGTCTTGTAAGGCAAAGTGTGATTATACAATTTTGGGTTAGGAGCTACTTAGGATATAAAATTTGTAATTAAGCCATTGCATTCATTTAGTTGCATTAGTTCATGCATATTTAAAAAAAATCAAAATCCAAAACTATAAAAAACTGTAAATATTTCTTAACTTAGTTTTTAAATCCTTTGAAATTTTTCAATCAAAATCAAAAATTCAAAAAAAAAATTGAGTTAGTTTTTTTAGAAAAAAAAATATTAATAATCTTTTCAAAAACAAAAATCAATCTTCCTTCTGGAAAATAAAACCCTTCTTGGTAAATATTTTTCCTTTATAAAAAAAACATTCTTGAAAATGTCCGAAATTTCTTACTCGCCGGAATTTTACAATAGTTGTGAAAATAAATATAATCCATATAATTTCACACCAAATTCTTATGGATATTTTAAAAACAACTATTGTATAAACAATTTGGATCTTGAAGAACAAAGTTTTCAAAATGATGACCAACCCTCAAATCTTGAAAATAGTGTTGAAATGATTTGGTCTTTACTTGAACAACAATATCAAATGATAGATAATTTGAGTAATCTATGCAATAACTTAAATCAAAGTTTTCAAGATGATCAAAATTTGAATTCACTTCAAAATTCAAATGATTTCGGTTATAACTCATGCTAATACAACTTCGAACTTCAAAATGAATCTCAAAGTCAAAATGGAAATGTGAACCACTTTTTAAATGATTTTGGCAATAAGAATAATTTCAATTATGGTGAAATTGACAACATTTATTCTCAACAATTTCAAATGGAAAATTCTCAAATTAATAATTATAAATTTGATTTTGTTGAGCAAATGGAAGAAATTCACAATGATCACACGAATTTGTTGTTTGAAACATATATGAAACAACGTGAGCAACACAATCAAATCCCAATGTGTGAAGAGTCAAAAAATAATCCACTTTTTACCAGAACTGACGATTTTCAAACAACAACTTTTGAAACTGAAAATGGCAACCTTGATGAAGTTGTTAAAAATGCGGTAATTGAGTTGGATTTCAATTCTTTTGAGGGTGAGAAACTCGATTTAAAGTTCGATCTTTCTTTTTCTGATTTTGAAAAATTGAATGCAACAACTTTAGATTTTGAAATTGATACATGCAATGAAGTTGTGAATAATTCAATAAAGGAATACGAATTTAATGAACACAAATTTTTTGGGCTTTTCGAAGATAAGTTGTTAAATTCTGAAGGGGAAGACTTAAATCAACATTTTGATTTTGAAATCTATAATTCTGAAGAAGTTTTCAATGATAAGCTTGAATTTCAACTTGGTGAAAATGAACTTGAACTTCAACCAATTATTTTATCGACCCTCAAAATCATCGAAAATAAAAAAACTCATATGATTTTCAATAAACGACATTCATTTTTTCAAATCAATATTCAACTTTGAAATCTTTTATGGTTTGGTTTTCTATGCTTAAGCTGTGCCTCTCATATTTGACGAGGTAAATGAATTAGTCTTTGGAAGATCGTTTCATTTATTCTTTAACGATATTTTTTTTTAATGTCATGTAAATAATAATCTTTTCATTTTCATGTAAATATAGGTCATATTTTTATTTTTTCCTTTCACTTGGGTTTACTGTGAGGACATAGTCAAAATCAAGTGTGGGGGGGAGTATCATGCTCATTTTTTCAGCAAAGCTAAACGGGGTGAATTGGGCCCTACTAGTTTATTGCAAAACAACAAAGGTGAATATGCTCCGTAACAAGCTACAGAACATAGGCAGAAAGGAGAGAAGGAAAAAAAATAAACAACAAAGGGAAAACAATAACAACAACATGAAGCCTAAGTCCATGCAGAAATGATGGCATCCTTGAAGTTGAGCAATATCTAATACCAGAGGCAATCTCTTGCCTTATGTCATTCCATATGCCAATATGGGAGAAATCCTGACCCCTAAAAATCTTTAAGTTCCTGTGCTTCCATGTAATAAAGATAAATTTTTTAAGAATCAACAACAACAACATGCGTTCACCATTTCTCCATCTTGTAGCTTTATAAATGTGACTCCACTCAATGGTGCTAACACTAGAAATATTAGACTGACCCATCAAGAGCATGAGCTGTTGCCATATTGGAAATAAAAATTTACAATTGAAATATAAATGTATATTAGTTTCTATCTCCTCCAGGAAAATGATATAGAGACTGTCAATCTGCATCTCGACATCAACAAGTTTAGCACGAGTGAGGAGTGCATTCCTCGTCACCTTCCAGAGTAACAAATTATCCTTCTCCTAACAATATTATTCCAAATTCTATGATACCAGGCAAATTGATATGAGTGAACATGCATCATCAAGCAGTTGTAGACAGTAGAAACGGAGTGAGGTTTGAAATCCAGTGACCACATCACCCTGTCAACATAAATAGAAGAGTAATGTTGTTGCTAAATATCATGCCATATGTTCCTGATAGTATGATTACTGGAATAAGGGAGGGATATACAACCATTAAGAATGTAATCACTTGCATAAGCATCAACAGGAATCCTAGATTGAACTCTGTGACAATATGGCATCACAACAGCAAGGATCAACCCCTGCCTGGCCCAAGGATCATTCCAAAAGCTTAAATGGCTATTAGGGGAGGCCATGATAGTAAGATGAGGTAGGAAATCTCTTCTGAGCTTGAGAATTGATCTCCATATCCAACTACAATGTTGAGGTATGTCCATAATCTAGAAATGGTTGTTTTTAATATTGTGCTTGATAGTCCAGGCAACCCATATGTTACTCTTCCTACTGATCAGATTATCAAAGTGGGTACTAAAAGCATCTTTATTCCAAGTGTGAAGGTTTAAGATACCCAGGCCACCATATTTCTTATACATTTCAATTTTCTGAAATCTTATAGGGTTAAGTTTTTTTGAAAATATGCAGCCATGCCAAAGGAAATTGCATATAGCCTTTCTAATCATCAGAACAAGTTTTTTTGGTAGAATAAAAGTTCTGCACCAATAGGCAATGTAAGAATGAACAACGGACCTGATGAGTGTAAGTCTACCAGCTTGAGACAACATACGATTAGACCAGTAATTCATCGACCAGGTAATCTTAGCATATAAACCAAGGCATTGATCAGTGTAATGGTTGAAGTGGCAAGAGGAATTCCCATGTAGGTAGATGAATCAGGAGGGTGAGAGAGGCCAGATATAAGTCTTAAAGAAGAAGCGTTGTCAAAAGGAACTTTAGCAATATGCATACTAGACTTGGTGAGATTGATAGATAGCCCAGAGAAAGAATGAAATGTGCTTAAGATCTCCATGATGAAAGAGATGGATTCAGTATTAGGTTTGGTGAAAACAATGAGATCATCAACAAACATAAGACAAATGACCATAGGTTCTTTACATTTGGGATGAATACTTATGAGTTTACTTGCAACTTTTTTTATTAAGCATGGCAAAAAAGACTTCCACGACAAGAATGAAGAGGTAGGGGGACATTGGGTCTCCCTGCCTGATGCCTTGCTTACTGTTGAAGTATCTAGTGGAGGAACCATTGTAACAAAGAGAGAAATGTACTGTAGAAAGGCAAGTGTAAATCCAAGCAGTAAAATGGTCAGGAAATCTCATTCTAGCTAATACCCTGGTGATAGTTATCTACTGTAAAATGTCATAAGCTTTCCTGATATCAAGCTGAAGCATAGCACAGAGAGAAATATACTTTCTATTATAATCTTTCAGTAGCTCATGGGTCAATAAAACATTATCAAGAATGCTTCTACCAAGGAGGAAAGCAGCTTGCTTATCGGAAATGAGGGAAGGTAAAACTGCCTTGAGTCTAGAAGCAATGATTTTAGCAATACATTTATATGGGATGTTGCAGCAGGCAATAGGCCTAAATTCAGTGACTATAGAGGGGTGATCTGACTTGGGAATGAGAGCAAGATTAGTAGCATTGATGCCAGAGATCATTCTATTTTTAGAGAAAAAGTTTTTAATAGTCTTGCAAACCGCAGGGGCAACTATCTCCCAATAGGAGATGTAAAAGAGAGCATTAAACCCATCAGGTCCACCATAAGAATTTTTATTCATATTAAAAGAACATTCCTTGATGTCAAAATCATTTATGGAAGAGGACAGAAGATTTAAATGATCATGGTTGAGACAAGGAAGCTGAAGGTCATCAATGATATTCAAGTTAGGAACAAAATTTTCTTCATTGCCAAGAATGCCAGTGAAGTAATCAGTGAAAGCCTTATCAATAAGATGAGGGGAAGAGACATGGTTACCGTGAAGGTTAGATATGGAATGAATATGAGTCCTAGCTTGTTTGATTTTCACTCTATCATGAAAGAACTTAGTGTTTCTATCATCATCAGTACTCCAGGTCTGCCTCAACTTTTGTTTATTCATATCTTCCTCTATCAACACTGCCTTTTGATATTGGATAAGGATATCATTTTCCACAGTAGCAGCATGTTGGTTGTGAGGGTTGTTTAATGAGTTAGTTTGGGCTTGAGCAAGTTTGGCTTCAAGTTGAGAAGACAGCAAATTACCTTTACCAAATTTCAGAGCAGCCCAAGAAACAAGAATTTTCTTAAGAGACTTCAGTTTTTACTGCAAAATAAACATAGGGGAACCATTGTGATTAGAAAGCCAAGCTTGTTCAACAATATCAAAAAATTCAGGATGAAGAGTCCAAGCATTAAAAAGTTTAAAAGAGGCTTTCCTTTTCATGGAATCATGGTTTAAAGAGATTAGTTGGGGAGAGTGATCAGATAATAAGGGGAGAGGGAGATAATATGAAATGGATGGCCAAGTGGATAAAGATGGAAGATTACAAAAAGAATGATCAATCTTGGTATATATCCTTTTGCCAGACCTACTCTTGTTATTCCACGAATATCTAGCACCAGAGAATGAAATAGGAAGAAGCTTTGAATGGATAATGGCTTCATTTAATGGAGTTAATTCTTTCATTGAAACTGGATTGCCACCAGTCCTATCTTCAGAGCATAATAAACAGTTGAAATCACTAGCAACAATCCAAGGGTGAGTATCTTGAGCAAAACGTTGAAGGTAATCAAGGAGAACTTGCCTAGACGATGGTTGATTATCATCATTTATTATAGTTAGATAGAATGAAGTTGATGAAGGTTTGTGAAAGAGATGACAATGCATGGATTGCCTGTTGGAGAGAATGGTAGATAGAGAGAAGGCATTTGGGTCAAAGAGAATAAAAATTATACCATAAGGAGATTCAGACAAATTATGATGAAGAGACCAGGTGGGTTTGATGAAGTTTGCAGCTCTCCAGGTAAGTAGGAGATTAAGTTTAGATTCAAGGATGGCAATAAGATGGAGATGGTGGGAATTGATGAGGTTCTGAATTTGCTTAAGTTTCATGTCTTGATGACCACCTCTAATGTTCCATACTCCTATATGAATCATCATTGAGATAAATCAGAGAGGGTGTTTTTACTGCTTTGCTTGCTTTTGGTTGACAGAGCTATAGAGGCACCAGTTTCAGGAAGGATGGAAGTGGATAAATGGATGTTAGGGATATTTAAATCTTTGAGTATCTTTTTTTTTTATGATTTTTGTTTTTAACAATTTTTGAAGAAGAAGGAACTAAATTGTTTATGACAGAAGGAAGGGAGAGAGCATGGATAGAGATAGGAGAGCGATTTGGATAACCAGGAGGAGAAGGAACGTGAGCAAAAGCTTTTGACATGGCAGGAAGAGCAGAATGGGTGGAACTTTGACCAACAGTTTGATTACATGCAAAAGGAGTAGGTGGAGAGGGAGAAGCTAGTTAATCAGAGTTGAGAGGAGGAAATGAGTCAGAGTTGTTATGTGCATGCACAGACATGCACAGTGCCTGTTCATGAGGATTTCTATTAACATCAGCTACATGAGAGTTCATTTGAGTAGAAGGGACAATGGGAATTTGATGATTACCAATAGGCAAGGTATTTGCTGAAGCCAGACTATCATCAGTCTCAATTTTAGACATTGTGCTAAACATATTATTATATAGAATACTATCATTCAATATCTCATTAGGAGACATGACTTGTTCTCAAAGCTGAACCCCAAGTTGCAAACACTTTTCCCTCAGAGCAATCAACTATTTCCACTGGACTGTCAGATGTCATGTTAGCATTACTTACATCCACAGCAGCAGGCCGCACATTTTCCTGAAGTTGATCCCCAAGTTGCACAGAAAATGCCTCAGAGTCATCCACTCTTGTCATAACATCATCCTCTGTGATGCTATCACCATTATTTTCATTAGCAACAACTTTATTAGCAGCAGTTTCATTGATAATAATCAATGAATCAACAGACTGGCTTGTTATTCTAACTTCAGTAGTAACTAACTTCCTTTTATTCATTCCAGTATTCCTTATAACTGATTTCCTTCTTATAACTCTTTTCCATTGCTGTTTTTTGTTATTTCTTTAATCATTAAGCCTAGCTTTACTTGAACCATTAGCATCAGTATCCCTGCCCTGAATACCAACAATGATTTGTTTTGTTTTCTCAGTATTGCATGTTACTTCACAGTCACAATTTTTATGCCCAAACACTTTACAGTTAAGGCAAATATCATGTTTCCATAGATAGGAAACATGAATAAGTTGCTCAGATCGATCTAACAGTCTAACACGAAAACTATCAATTAATTCCTGGCCAGGGTGAACTTCCACCATGCATTTAGCATAATTTATTCTGTCAAGGCACTCTGTAGCTTCATCAAGGCATAGCAGTTTACCTATTCTCGAGGCTAACAGTTAATTCCAAGGTAAGAGCAAGCATAAATAGGAATGTTGGAAAATTGAATCCAAACTGGCACTGCTTTTACTTTGCCACAAACATTGCCTAAGTCAGGGGACCATTCTTGGATAATAAATTTTTTATTTCGCATTATAATAGGATCTCCATGTAAGATTTTTGTTTATCTTCAACATGAGAAAGAAGAAACATAAAATGGTGCCATCAAACTTAACCTTAACTGTTCCCTTTAACTTCCATACTCTCTCAAGGTGTTTAACTACAGTAGTGAAGGATAAAGGTCTATCAAGGAAAAAACCAACATGTAGTCATTCCAAAATATTTTGCCAGCTTCAATGACTTCAGTAGGGGGAACCATTGCATTACGAATGAAGTTAAGAGCAACCGGGATAGGGGAGTAGAACCCAACATTGCGAGGTTTGGACTTGAACAGAGATGACCAGGGGGAAGTAGGAGATGCTAAAGCAGGAGGGGAAAGCTTTGGAGGAATAGGGAGAGGGAGCAAAGGATTAGAAACCAAAGGAGAAGAAGGAAGAGGGACCAGAGGGGAGGAGGAGGATGGCAAAGAAGAAGAAGGAGGAGGAATGACAGAGGACACAAACGCGGCGGACATGACAGCAGAGGTATGGCCAAAGGTCAGAGGGGAAGGGAAGCATGGGAAGGGCAGAGGGATGGGTTGGATGCCATGAAAAGGAAAAAAGAAAATTAAATTATGGTCTCATGCTCATTTTGAATTTTTCATGGTTTATTTTTTGCATTTTCTTTAAAAAAAACACTTAAAAAAACAAAACAAAACATCCAAAACAAATTTCTTTTCATTATTTTGATTTACTTTTGAAAAAAAGAAACACTATATGATAAATATATATTTTTGGTTATTAAATTGAAATTTTTGAAAATTTATTTGTCCTAACAAAAATAAAAATATAGTTTGATTATAGTGGAAATTAGGGAGGCATCCCTATCATACTTTCATATTGTAAAGCGGGTCCCTGTCAAAGTTTCATTGTAAAGCGGGTCCCTGTTTTCTGGAAACGAAGAAAAATTATTGCTGAAATGTTAGCAACTTTTATAAATAAGTGCTGATATTTCAGCAACTATCTGTGTCAAAGTTTTATTGTAAAAACAAAGAAAAATTATTGCTGAAATGTCAGCAACTTTTATAAATAAGTGCTGATATTTCAGCAACTTTCATAAACTGTGTTCACAGTGTACATAAATGTTGCTGAAATATCAGCAACTTTTATAAATAAGTGTTGATATTTCAGCAACTTTCATACACTACGTTCACAGTGTATAGAAATGTTGCGGAAATGTCAGCAACTTTTATGAAATGTTGCATCATGCTCTGCAATAATCGTGAATAAAAAACAGGGACCTAATTTACACTGAAATTTAGTGAAGGACTTTTCGTGAATTTTGAAACTTAATAAGGACCTGTGCCAAAAGTACCCTTGATTATAAGTAACAATGGTTTAACTATTATATAGGAAGGTTCATGTGTCTTAATTATGAGGTTTATCCTGATTGAAATCTTTGTTTAATAAGTGGTTAATTTAAAAGTAAAGACGATAAGATCTTCTAAGTTAAGTGGTGCTAAGATGATATTGCAAAACTATCTCTTCATAAAAAAAATAAAGAAACAAACAAAAAACAAATTTTTATATATATATGTATATATTTTATTAACACCTAGAGTCATATGTTCACACGCAAGTGTGTACACTCGCCATGCTCTGCACCCTTCTCATGTAAGCTCGAAAGGTAGTGCATAATCGGTATATCTGGCCTCAGTTTATATGAGTTAGGTGTATGTATATAAAAATTCTTTTATTAATAATGCCTACAGTCGATAGGTGAACACACTTGTGTGTTCACTCGCCACGCTCTGTATCCCCCTCACGTAAGCCCGAAAGACAGTGCATGGGTGGTACATCTGGCCTCAGTTTTCTGAGTTAGGCATACGTAAATATAGTTAATATCAATAAAATTTTCAAATAAAGAGAGAGTAATTGAAATCCAAGCACTATTTTGGCTTATTTGATCCGATTTGTTATTCAAAAGAAATATAAATACCACTTTGCAAAACTTTGATAATCAACTAAGGATCCATTTCATAGTTACACTATGTTATCAACCGAAACAACTAGCCAAACTAGAGTCTATTTGTTATGATAACTTAGTTTTTATTGGAAATTTTGACAAGTAAAATGACTAAAATTTTACGATGATGACCAAAACTTATATTTAACTTATTCATGTCGATTTAAAATTAAATCCTTCATTTGTAAATATTTTCAAAAACTTGCATTTATATCTTTGTAAATAAATCTTGCATTTAGAAGTTTTCATTTCACATTTGTATTTTGTGGGTAATATCCACTGAAAACTCTCACGAGACAACACTCATCTTACTAGGGACACCTGGAGGTTTAACGGCTTGTTGCATATGCTCAATGTAATCGTGCATCCTACGAAAATGGATTTATCTTAGTTTTAGTTTATTCGAGGACGAATAAAAAGATAAGCGTGGGTGTATTTGATGTGCACGTAAATGTGCATATTTTTACATCCATATTTAATCTATTTTTATTTAAATAAATGAGCATATAGGGTATTTTAACATGTTTAAACCAATATTTCAGTTATTTTCAAATCATCATTTATTCATCTTCGTGCGGGGGCAAAATGGTCATTTTTGTGCATATATTAATTTTGAGAATATTTACTTGGCATTTTATTTTTATTTGTAGGAAAATTTGATAGAGAATAGAAGAAGTCTTCATGTATTCATGAATGCACAAGAGAAGGAAACAAATGAAGATGGAAATAATTCATTTCATGCATAATGGAGGACCCCATCCACCTACTTACCTTGATCTACAATTTGGAGCTAATGCACATGTTAGTGGAGCTTAAAGTTGCATAATACTTAATGAATGATTAATTAGAAGCTAATGATAACTTGGTGGCCACACTTCCTCAAGGGCAATTTGGGTAGTCCCCAAAAATATGATTAGGGTTTCAAAACATGTATAAATACCCCTTATGTTTCATGTAATGAGCTTTTAGCCTCTATTTTAGTTAGTTTAGTTTGAGGCTAAAAAATAAACAAAAACTCTCTTTTCTTTTTAATGGCTTCTTAGCCTTCTTTCATGTAATTTTCTTAATGCAATTTTAATTCAAGTTCTTTTCTTGTTTATTTCTTCTTATGTTAGTAGTGTAGATCTCTTTATTTTATGCAAGTAGTTTAGCTTTTATTTTATTTCAATTAGCTTGCATCTTCCTCTTGTTTTTTGTTTCATGTTGAACTCTACATTTGTAAATGATAACAAATATGAGAAGCTAAACCCCTTCAATTTAGGTGTAATGAAGCTCTCTTAATCAGTAGATTCAACATTTAGCTAATTTTTGATCTCTTTTTGTGCTTAATGGAAATGTTTGAATGTGGTTTAATTTTGTTGTTTAGCTTTGAATTTGATACCCTATGTTGTTGACACCAAGTAGGCTATGCTTAAATAAACATAAACTACCTCTTCATCTACATATGATAATGGTAATGAAGAGGATTGGAGAATCAAAATTTGATGGTCTATATTACTAATCAATAGTAAATAGATCATGCTCAGAATAGATTTTATTTTCAATTTCATTATCATTTTCATGAGAGTTGATAAGTGGTTTAGTGGGTGTGTTAAAGTTTGATGGTTTATGTTGGGCTAATTAATAGCACAAATATTCCATACTTATGATAAACACATCAACTAAACTCACTAATGATCGAAAAAGAGAGCTCATAATTTCATATATGTTGATTTATGTGATCATGAGAAGGGATTTGCCTCTAAATTGCCTTCAAACTCTCATATTTTTATCCACTTTCTATTGCTAGTTTATTTACATTGTTAGCTTAACACAAATTCAAATATTGGTTTAATTGATATTGTAGAAATTTTAAAATCAATACAATTCCCTACGAATCGACTTGTACTCGCCACGTACTAAAATTGTACGTCATGCGCTTGCAGTTATATTTTATTTCAATTTTATCAGCGATTTTCTAACTCATAGAAAAAACATCGTTAAACATCCGCCTCTCCGATAAAGAAGTATTAAGCAGCCGGATAAGAGTCCATGCATTGTCAGCTAGATAGTATCGAAGAGGAGTTCGCCTTGGGATAGGTGGTACATGACTGGGACCTTCCTAAAATGAGGTATTAACATTTCAGAGTCTGCCTAGTTCCCACTGAAAAATTATTAAGTGACTTGGGTACTATCTCTTACCTTGTTACGATATTATTGACAGTTGATGCGTGGGACTAGGAATGGCCTTTGGCCTACAGTTGAAGATGGGTTAGTGAGTTGGATTGAAAAGGTTATAGGTTATAGAGTTGGACTTGCAGTTGGAGAAATTTACATAAAATATAGCTAGGATGTGTTAGAAATTTCTTATTTAAATTATATTGCCTAGGTACTATTATATAAAGCCTCGTGATTTTTATTCATTAGACATTATTATTCTGACTTCCACCTCATTACAACACAGGTTAAAGTAGACGATGCAGATTTCGGAGATGGTGTCGGAGACAGAAACTTATGACAGTTATTTATCTATCTACTTATGTTGTTTTTATTTCTGATGTACCCATTTAGACATAATGATGTAATTTGGATATTGTACTACGAATGTTTGGCATTATTATGTGATATTGTGTTGTATGTTTCTGACATATGAGTTTTTAATAAAATGGGTATTGTTTCTAATATTATATTTTATCCTTCCATTATGAGATTCTGAATGTGTAGATAAATACCTCCGTGTATTGTTCTTTGTATCAATTTTACCAACCAACAGCCAACTTTATAATAGGTCTAAGGTTCGATGGGTCTTTTCTGGGTCGAAAATTAAGTCTATTTCAAGGCGGTTTGTTACATTTGGTATCGGAGCTTAGGTTACCCAATCAATGGGGATAAGTATACGTATAAGCGACCCACTTCTTATTTTTGAAAGTATTTTTTCAAAAACCCTACTATATATACACATTATTTTTGAACATATGCAAACACACTAGGCAAATATTTATTTCAGCATATAATACTCTCTTAAAAATTATAATTAAAAGTTTAACCTATAGATATTAGATTATGTCAAAACCTCCGTTGGTGTATTTTAATGACAACAACTATACAATTATTCCAAAGAACTTCTAAGCAAACTTGCAGGTATATAAGTATCAAAAAGAGACAAACAAATAAGTTCAACATGAAGATACACGATACAAAAGAGGATAAAAGTATATATATATACAGATACAAAAAGAGATATACACGACAGAGACAAGACGAAGGTGACAAACAAAGTACTATTAGTCATAGAGTGTCATGTCTAGAGTATACATATGTTAAAATCTCTTCAAAGCGGTATACACAAAAGAACACACAAATATATTTGATCACAAGTCAATTTCAAAGTTTAAAAACAAAAATCATTTCAGGCAGTCGACTAAATAGACCCATCATAGTCGACTGAATTCGTGCACATACATACATTTATACACTAACTGTGTAAGTCGACTAAATATACAATTCAGTCGACTAAACATTAGTTCAATCGACTAAACTAAGGAATACAATCGACTAAAACTGCCCTCTTTTACTTTATTTCTTTTCTAACTTGAAATATGACTTTTCACTTAATTCAGTCGGCCGATTAACTCCATTCAGTCGATTGAACGGTCATAACAACTATATTTTTTTATTTTTCTAAAGAGGAGGGTTATTCCTCTTCGTTAATGGTTACAACCATTTCTATTGATCATTCCTTTTTACTAAGAGTTGCAACCATA
Source organism: Allium fistulosum (assembly GCA_030737815.1). Lineage (NCBI taxonomy): Eukaryota > Viridiplantae > Streptophyta > Magnoliopsida > Asparagales > Amaryllidaceae > Allium > Allium fistulosum. The sequence goes on from CM060906.1 coordinate 361,075,702, forward strand.
CATCCTTTATATAAAGCAAACAAATTCTTGAATTCAAATCAGTAACACATTCCTTGATTCTCTATATATAGCTTTTGAATTCTCAAGTGCTTTCACATATTTCAATACTTTCAAATTGATCATTTATTCATTCGAGAATACAATTCTTATGATCAAAACCTTTCCATTTCTTCACGTACACTCAATATACCACTCGGAAGAAGATTATAGGATGGTTGTACTATATCGACTCATCCATGTTATTTAGAGCACAAGAAGTCAAAACACTTTACTACTCTTTGTAGTTGAAGTCCAGTTGGAGATCTTCAGGAACGAAGTCCTATTCGGCAGCTTAGGTGGTTTGTAATACAAAAGTTCTGTTTGGCAGCTTAGGTGGTATGTAATACATATTCCGCTAGGTTAAGTGAGGACGTTTGTTAGTTAATTCCAAAAGGAGTCTCGGACTGGATGTAGAACGGGAAGTTCGAACCAGTATAAAAATCTCTGGTGCATTTTATTTATTGCAATTTTTACACTACCAGTTTGGTACAAGTTTTTATTTAGTGGATATAATCGTATTACTCGATCTGCATAGACTTTCATTTAGTATCAAAGCCTGGGATTCTAGAGATCATAAAAACATCCTAAAATAAATGGCCATAAACAGATCTAGTTAAGGCAATAGAAAGTGGAAGAGCAATAAAGAAGAATCAAAGGAGCAAACAAGCAAATGCTTTATGGCTAAACTCATATCATAATCGGTATGCTTAGACTCTTTATATAAAGATCTTTTGCTAGCACATGATGAATTATTAAAAGATTGTAAAACTTTGAATAAAGTTAATAGAATTGCATTAGCTAAGTTAAAAAATTGTGAGCAAGAAATTTCCAATTTAAAAGGGGAAAATAAACTTTTGGTAAAACAAACTAATTTTTTTTGAAAATACAGTAGAAGAACTTATTTTACAAAAAGATTTCTTACAAAAAGAAAATGAGCATTTAGAAGTTAAAAACAACGATCTTTTGGAGGAAATAGATGTTTTGCAAAATAAAAATATATTTTTGGAAATTCTTTAAATAATTCTAACTCTTTAATTTTGTCTCTTGAAAAAGAGAACGAAGCTTTAATTAAAAAGAACTTAGAATTATCTAAATATTTTGCGAAAAGAAGTATGTGATTCTAAAGCAAATTTTGAAAAATTAATTGAAAAAATCATGAATTTTAACAAAGGTAAAGATAACTTATCATCCTTAGTTACAAATTCGAAAGCTCACAATGATAAAAGCAGTTTAGGCTATAAAAAAAATAAAAGTAAATACACTACTAGATATGCATTCATGTATACTAATTTTAGTGCTAGTACTAGTAACCATGATAGTCCTTAAACCATTTACAGTCATAATAGTGCTTTGTTTAGAAATAATATAAAATATTTTTCAAGTACTAAGTTAATAACTAACAGTATTAGAATTTGGATTCCAGCTAATATGATTGAACATGATAAACAACTTTATATTAGCAACTATTATAAGAATGTGATTTCTAATGAAAACTATATTTATAAAGGTTCAACCACACCCAAATGGGTATGGTTTCCTAAAACTTAGGAAATTATAAGAACCATGGGTACCGCATGCTTTAAATACTATTTTTTTGATACCTAGTTTAAGTAGTATTTATTTATTAGCAGTCATACTCATATCACTAAAACATAGCAATTTCCTATGAAATGCTATAAAAAGTAGGATTCTCTACAGCACTTTAATCAAAATACTATTGTTTTAATGCTATCAAAAGTACTATAAAGTAATTACTATTTGATGAAATTATTTCGTTACTTTTATTTCTTTTAAAGGGTACAACCACACCTATTTTGGTAAGGTTTTCGCCATATGATTAACCCATGGACTCTGACGTAGTAAGTGGGTACCAAAAACGATTATTATTTATTGCAGGTACTTGGTGAAACAAAAGGAAAAGGATATATTTTGAATTTTAAAGGATGTTCCATACATTTAATGGAATTACGTGCTTACAATGAAATATGGACTTCAACAAATAAGGTAAAATCTAACTTATTTTCTCCATAATTAATATTGGGTTTAACTTTTATTTAATGTTAAGCTATTTTTAAAACAATACTCATACTTTGGACATAGTATAACTAGAATATTTTTTGAAATGTCTATATTTTTATAGATATAATGAGAATATATATTAAAAGAATGTATTTTTAATAATATTCTCTAAGAAAGATATATTTACTTAAATAATTTTCATTTATATTTAGAAATCTTATAGTTAAGAAAAGATTTAAAAATTTCTCTTTACAAGATATTTTAAATTTTTTATTATATTCCCTCATTCTTTTTTATAATGACAAAGTGGGAGAAATTCATATGCATATTGATAGGGGGAGATATTATACTTAGAAGAAGATATTATACTTAAGGGGAGCTTTAATCATGTTATAATGTCATTTTGTATAGAATGAATATTTTTCAAAAATTGTATAGTTGTCATCATCAAAAGGGGGAGAATTTTATATTCTCTCTTGTTGAATTTTAATGACAACAACTATACAATTATGCCAAAGAACCTCTAAGATAACTTGCAAGTACATAAATATCAAAAAGGGACAAAAAAATAAGTTCAGCATGAAGATACATAGTACAAAAAGGATAAAAGTGTATATATATGGAGATACAAGAATATATACATGAGAGAGACAACACGAAGGTGACAGACAAAGTACTATTAGTCATAGAGTGTCATGTCTAGAGTATACATATGTTAAAATCTCTTCAAAGTGGTATACACACAAATGTATTTGATCATAAGTCAATTTCAAAGTTCAAAAACAAAAATCACTCCAGGTAGTTAACTGAATAGACCCTCGTAGTCGATTGAATTCGTGCACATACATACAATTATAAGCTAACAGTTTAAGTCCACTAAATATATAATTCACTCGACTAAACACTAGTTCTGTCGACTAAACTAAGGAATTCAGTCGACTAAAACTGCCCTATTTTACACTATTTCTTTTCTGACTTGAAATGAGACTTTTCACTTAAATTCAATCGGCTGATAAACTCCATTCAGTCGACTGAACGGTCATAACAGCTATATTTTTCAATTTTTCTGAAGAGGTGCTCTTTTTCATGAAGAGTTATTCCTCTTTATTAATGGTCGCAACCATTTTTATAAATCGTTCCACTTTACTAAGAGTTGCAACCATACATCCTTTATATAAAGCAACCAAAATTTTGAATTCAAATCACTAACACGTTCTTTGATTCTCTATACATTACTTTTGAATTCTCAAGTGCTTTTACATATTTTCAATACTTTCAAATTGATCATTTATTCATTCAAGAATACAATTCTTGTGATCAAAACCTTTCCATTTCTTCACGTACACTCAATATACCGCTCAGAAGAAGATTATAGGAAGGTTGTACTATATTGATTCATTTGTGTTATTCAGAGCTCAAGAAGTCGAAACACTTTCCTACTCTTTATAGTCGAAGTCCTGTTAGAGATCTTCATACACGAAGTCCTATTCGGCAGCTTGGGCGGTTTGTAATATAGAAGTCATATTCGACAGCTCAAGCGGTCTATAATACCTATTCCTTTGGGTTAAGTGAGGATGTTTGTTAGTTAATTCCAGAAGGAGTTTGGGACTGGACGTAGAACGAGAAGTTTGAATCCATAAAAGAATCTCTGGTGCACTTTATTTATTGTAATTTTTAAACTACCAGTTTCATATAAGTTTTTATTTAGTAGATATAATCATATTACTCAATCCGCATAGACTTTCAGATTATGGTTGAGAACCCATCCCAAGAGATACCCACTATCCAAGGGTTGCCTGAATTGTTAAAACCAATACCCGAGGCATGTAGGGAAAGTTCCCATTTCTCAATCAGCTGTACCATCGTTACCCACTGCCCTACCGTTGATGTATCACCCCGCACCATAAACTTCCCCAAGATGTGCAAGGATTTCCAAAACATGGGTGGAAAGGTGTCTATGGGAATAAAAGGTTTTGTGGAGATAAAGGGTTGGATCAACGAATGTGAGATAATATTCCAAGAGCTTGGTTGGGAGGACTAAATTAAGCGGAGAATGGCGACATGGAACTTTAAAGGAGAAGCCTTAGATTGGTGGGAGAATGTGGCTGAGGAGAATGTCGATAGAATTATTACTTAGGATAATTTTAGAAACCGATTTGAGTCACTCGATTATGGCCGAAGAGAATGAAAATTCAATATTATTAAGGTCAAAAACCAGGCCTGTTTCAAGGTAGGTTGTTATGGCATCGATTGAGAGTAGAGTGCAAAACATTCTCTAAATGTTGGGTAGTGTATTACCCATGACTTCTAGGGGCGCCAAGGGGTTACGTACTAATAGTTATTGGATAACTATGGAATGATCCATCCGATGGTTTTCTATTGGTTAATATGACTAAGGTCAAACAGAAATTATCGATTTGACAATATTACACATTTCCTTGACTTGAGAATACTGTTGATCTTCAATGTGGAAGCTCTGCTTTGATTATAGTCACATTATGGGATGACGTCCATCGAATGACTATAGTTGGGTCGGGTGGAAGCATTGGAAGTGAAACACTATTTAAGAGACGATCCATCTCCTCAGTTATATGAGGTTAGTATTATAGTCAACCTGAAGTCAACTCAAAGTCAAAGTCTTTGGCCAGAGCAGTTTAGTTAATTATAATTGTTGTGATTGAACCAATGACTTTGTGTTTGGACTATAGAGTTGAATATGACGATATTGGAATGTTGACCATTACCAAATTCCATAAGTCCAAAGTGATATAGTTTTGACAAAGAGAATTGGTATAAATAATTGTCACTGTCAGTTAACACTTAAATTTGTAAAATTGGATTTTACCGAAGCTTTGTAAGCGATAAACTTGGCCATAATGTCACTCCAAGCTAAGGTGAAGTGTGAACGTTAATATTCGAATTGTTCGATAATAATCGCTGACCGAATTTGCATCTAAAGAGTCAACACAACCACAATGTTGAATCCTCCGTCTACCACCTAATTTAATTAATTATTATTGTTATAATTAATTAAATAATTAATATTTAATGAAATATTAATTATAAAATTTAATTTTATTTGTGTTGATCAATATTAAAATAGTGCATATAAGTTGTATACACACTTGTCGATATACGATATCGATGTATGTTTAAATTTGATTTAAATGTAAAATATCTAATCAAGCTTGAAGTGTTTTGAGACCTAGTAGAGGGGTGTGTATGACTGGCCATGATGGGTTGGAAGAGGCTTGGAATTTGATTCCAAAAAGGTGTGAAATGGCTCAAGAAAGAAAAGATACGTTTACCTCTTTAAATCCCATCTTTCCTCTGCTATTTAAACATCTCTAGCCACTTGTTTTCTCCATTCTCTTTTTAAGGTTTTAGCATCCATCTCCCTCCATGATTTCTGGCAGTAATCTACCCTTCTTCCTCTTAAAAATTCAAGCCAAACAACCCAAATGCAAATTCAATTAAATTAAAAGAATGGTGTGTAGTTTTTCCAATCGAGTAACTCCTTTTGGGAATGTTGAGTAGAGATTCAGGCGGAATTATTAAGATTCAACATTCAAGTTATATTCTTGGGCAACTGCAAGGTACTATTCATATTTACAAATTTATATAATTGTACACTTGATCATCATATGCTTTATGTTTAAATAGATTATCTTTTATCATGAATCGCTATTTGTGTGTGTTGTCAACATGAGATGTAAATATGTGATTATATATATGTGTGTGCGTGCGCGTGTCTGATAATAAATTTCTTTTGTGCATATATATGTATATATTTGGACATATGATTTTGGCTATTGAATCAAAAGTAAAATTTTCCTTTTTTTAATTTTCAAAATTGACAGTGTTTGAAATAGATTTTAAATGAATTAATTTTAATCACAGAACATTAAAGTATATATTTGTATATACAACTTGTTAGATCATGTATTTATCTTTATATATGTCTGTATTTTGGAATAAAAAGAATTATAACTTTATTTCATTATGTATATGTCAAATTTATATATATATATATATATATATATATATATATGTGTGTGTGTGTGTTTGTGTGTGTGTTTGAATATAATAAATCGTTCTAATATGTATGTTAAATGAAATACATATTTCCATGTGTGTGTGTGTATATATATATTTCTATGTATATTTAACAAGCATAAAATTATATATATATATCATGAAATCGTTATGTATACATATACATATGTAAATGTATGTTTTGTCTATAATTAAAAGGTGAAAAGTAAACAAATTATTTAAGATTAATATGTGAAAGATTTTAAATCTGATTTGAGAAGACATAATAAAAGGAAGGATAAAGATCTCTTCATTGATTCTCTTTTATTACTTTCTTAAATCCTAATTAATTTCATTAAACCTCCACCCTTACTTCTTCCTATTAATTGCCCATTTAAACCTAATTGATTGCTACTTGAATACATATAAACCTTTGATTAGTCATATATATATTGAATTTATATTTATATTTGAAATCATTTATATTTTTATATATAAATATAACTATTTTATAATCTCATACACACACACACACACACACACTATTATAAGTATAATTTCATATCACATTAAATTTTTATTTATATATATAAGACAACACATATGTATATGGAGGGGTTAATATGTCCATTGCGGTTTAAACCCCAACACTTATATATAGGTATGTTAAACCATGTATACTATATATGTTGCACGTGCACATACACACACATGTGTACATGATACACATGTTCATATTATATAACATAAATATAATACCGAAACAATATTCTATTTACAAATAAAATAAAATAACAATTTTATTTAAAATTAATTTAGATTAGATCTATATGAAATTAGACTTTATATGCCCAATAAAGATCCAAAATGAAAAAAATTGAAATTCACTCATTTTTTCGTCTACGGATTGGCCCAGTTCCAACAGAATCGATTTTCCCAATTTCAAAATTTGAACTTAAAAGATAGTTTTTCAATCTATCATACAAAGCACATGATGCTTGTTTAAGTCCATAAAGTGCCCTTTCAAGTTAGTAAATGTAGTTGAGAAATTTTTCATGTTTAAAAAGAGGTGGCTGCTCTGCGTACACATCGTCTTTCATAATTCCATTTAGAAAAGCACTTCTTACGTTCATTTGAAACAATTTAAAATTATGGTGATAAGAAGAAGCTAATAATATTCTTATCGTTTCGGGTCAAGCTACATGGCAAATGTTTCTTTATAATACATTCCTTCTTTTTTATTATAGCCCCATGCTACTAGTCTATCCTTGTTCTAATTATTTCACCATTTTCGACTTTCATGTTCTTATATACCCATTTAGTTCCAATAATAGTTTTATTTGAAGGTTTAAGAACTAATCTGCATATGTCATTATGAATAAATTGGTTTTATTTAAGCTAATAACCAATATTCATTCTTTTCAGCTTCTTTATAATTTTTAGGTTTATAATTAGATATAAAAGCTGTGCGACCTATTTCAGTTAGTTTCTTTCCTGTTAGAAATTTTGTGCTTATATCAACCAAAATGTTTTCAATATGACGGTCCTTTAAAATCTTATGGGGTGATTTTAAAACATTATTTTCTAGCACTTGTGTAACGATCTATATTTCACTTATCGAAGGATCGTAAAAGATTATTATTTAAATATATAAGGTCACATGACTCTAAAATTTAAGGAAATGACTACTAAAGCATTTTTCACCTTTATTTTTATCGGACAATTTGAATATGGAAATTCTTGTAAAGCCTATAACTTTTGATAAGGGTTGAATAAGGGTCTGAAACCACTTCCATTAAGTCGGGATGATGGTTTCTCTTTCCGTAGAGTGGTCATAACAGGAAAATGAACTTGTTGTTATGAGATATTGTTGTTTTAAGTTCTGGTTGGTACTTGCAAGATTAATGGGTAATTAAGTAAAGCCCATACTTAAGCCCACTTCCCAAAAACAATTTCAAACCCCCATTAACCTTAATTTCATCAATAAACTCCTTTTTTCTTACTAAGCTTAGCCTAGACCATTATTAGAAGGATAATAAGAAAAAGGGACCGGAGATCTATCATTTTAGTTGCTTAGAAAATCAAATTACTTATTGTCCATTTCAAATTTGGGGATTAAATTGGTAATTTGGGTATTAAGTGAGTGATTTATGATCTCTCGCTATTCTATGCATGTCCATATAGTTAAAAATGATGTTTTCAATATGATTTCTATGTTAAAATAATTTCAAATTTTAATTAAACCTTCATATATGTTTATGGCTGAAATTAAAAAGAAAGAAATAGATTTTAAATGGTTTTGTAAACCTTATGGATCATATTGTCATTTTAGTATGAAATTAGATCTAGGCATAATCTTATATTTTAACCATGTTTGGATGGATATATGTGTTGAATGTATGCTTGTGGATGGTGGTTGCTATTTCATGTATTGCTTTGATGTGTTTTGTTAGTGTTTTGAGGGTAGTTTAAATGCGGTTGCGGTTATGAGCAAAACAAGGACGAAAAAGCTCAAAATTGAATGCAACTTGGAAGGGAGGCTCTAAAGGAGGGGAGAAGCTTATAATTTAGATCAAAAGTCGGTTGGAGTTGATTTGGATGTTTAATTGAGGTTGGTACCGAGCTAGTCTGGTTATGGGAGGTTGCGGTTTTGGTTAGTAGAGGAGTTGCTTTTGGACTTAGGCCGAGGAACTTCGAGGCAAGCTTCGGGTAGATGAAAGAATTGAGCCTCAAGAGTTCAAATTCCAATTTTTAGTTAAGTATTCAACTCGATACCGATCCTTTTTGATCGGTACCTACCACTTTTCAAGGTAGTGGATTGGGCCATGGGACTTGGGGAGTGGAGGCATGATGAAGGAAAGCTCTATGCAAAGGGGAAACAATCGAGGCTAGAAGTACTTAGCCAAATTTTTGGCTAAGCAATTCATATTGGTACTGACCTGATCAGATCGGTACCGATATGAATTGAAGAGGCCAATCTTGGCCAAACTCCCAAGGGATGCTCATGGGTTCCTACAGGTCATGATAAAGGTGTTCATTCGTTCGACATTCGGTTGTGATGTGGTAGCACGATGAAGGATGATGGATTTGGGACATTGATGATGGTAACTCAGTGGAAATGTAATTATGTTTCGATGATGATGGCTCGATGTTGAACGAAGTCGTGAGGATGATTATCCACAAGGTCGGGTTCTAGAAAGGGTGAACGTGTATAAAATGTTGAATGGTTCTATCATGGAAAGAAAGAAAGGTGGAATAGTTCCATAAGGATGAATGGAAACTACATGGAGCAAGGAAAGGGCTCGAATACGTGTGATAAGGGATCGTTGAATCTTGGAATGTTTTTTGATGTACTCGTAAATAGGGGTATTGTGAGGACGCTCATTGGGTACTTGGAATGCCTACCCCATATCGGTGCAATGGATCTAGTGTCAACTATGGTCTGGTGGATGAGTGTACTAAAACAGGGATTTTCGATTAATCCCTGAATGAGGAATGGTCATACGAGTTATCATATATCCAAGGCATATTGATTGACAGTGTAGATTGTTTGATGGATGCTATATTTGCTATGGTTTCTTTTCTTGTTGTTTGTTACTCTAGGGATGTCACATGATGAAGGTATTATAGATGTGGATACCTAGACACCCGATGTTGTACTTAGGATGTTGTGTACCTTTTTGATGATAGTAGAGTGGCACATTATACTTGTTATATGCTAACTCTTTGGTTGCAGGGACATGTCAGATATGATTCTGGTACCTTTGTTCCTTACTATATCGACTTATATAACATTTTGAGATTTCTTATCGCTCACACCTGACTATTGTCTGACTTGAGGTTTTATGCTTTACTTTTTATTATCTTAGATACTCTTAAATAAGTAAACTAGATAGTTAGTCTAGTTGGTACGCAGTGGTTGTGCAGAGGACGAGCAAGATGGCGCTTTCTCGTATTATATATGAACTTACTTATGCTTATTCCATTGTGCAACACTATGGAGCCTAGACAGTGTCTGCTTTACTACCGAGATGGTTTTTATTTGGGTTTATTTCCATTTATATAAACTCTTTTTCTGCTTTGTATAACAATATGAACATGTGCACTCTGATATCTGTGGTTTGTTTAGTTATTCTATCTCGCATGTCTTATATCTGTGATGTTCATTATCGTTTTAAGTTCTGGCTGCTACTTGCTAGATTAATGGGTAATTAAGTAAAGCCCATACTTAAGCCCACTAACTTATTTTGGGAATCATGCCTAATTTGGGTCGATGGGATAGATATAAATCATTTCTCAGTTCCCAAAAACATTTCCAAACCTCCATTAACCTTAATTTCATCAGAAAGCTCCTCTATTTCATACTAATCTTAACCCAAACTATCATTGGAAGGTTAATTAGCAAAGGGGATTGGAGATCTATCATTTTGGTTTATTGGGAATTTGAATTACTTGTTGTCCATTTCAAATTTGGAGATTAAATTGGTAATTTCGGTATTAGGTGAGTGATTTACGATCTCTCACTATTTTATGCATGTCCATATAGTAAAAAATTATGTTTTTGATATGATTTCTATATTAAAATAATTTCAAACTTTAATCAAATCTTCATCTATGTTTATGGCCGAATTTTAAAAGATAGAAATGGATTTTAAATGGTTTTGTAAACCCTATGGATCATATTGTCATTTTAGTATGAAATTAGATCTAGGCATAATCTTATTTGTTACCATGTTTGAATGGAATGAAAGTGTTGAGTGTATGCTCGTGGATGATGGTTGTTATTTCATGTATTGCTTTGATGTATTTTATTAGTGTTTTGACGGTAGTTTGGATGTGGTTGTGGTTTTGGGCAAAATAAGGACAAAATGCTCAAAACCGAATGCAACTTTAAGGGGAGGCTCTGAAAGAGGGGAGAAGCTTATAATTCAGATCACAAGTCAATTGGAGTTGATTTGGATGCCTAACTTGAGGTCGGTACCAAGATAAAGTTTGGTTATGAGAGGTTGTTGTTTTGGTCAGTAGAGGAGTGTCTTTTGGACTTAGACTGAGGAACTTCGGGGCAAGCTTCAGGTAGATGAAAGAATGGAGCTTCAAGAGTTCAAATTCCAATTTTTAGTTAAGTATTCAACTTGGTACCAATCACATTTGATTATTACCTACCATTTTTCAAGGTAGAGGATTGGGCCTGGGGACTTAGGGTTGACGCATTGTGAAGGGAAGCTCTAGGCAAGCAAATACCATGCTGTAACGACCCCACCATTATGCCCAGTTTTGCAAAGAACATTACAAGTAATGTCATCTGCTAATCCGGAGAATATGGCTCATTAAGGGCGATCGAATGTGAATATACTTTATACTAACACTGACACGTCTTATTTACATTTTTGAGGATCTGAACTGAAAATTTGACATGTGCAATATCAATACAAAGCAATAAACATACCGATTGAAAATATTCAGAACAGTATATAATATAGATAAATCAGAATCAGAGACACATATCACTGCGGAATAATATACATCATCATATGTATAATAGAATGTGAGTCTATAGAGAAGTAATCGGGGCTCGAAGTACTTAGCCAAATTTTTGGCTAAGCAATTCATATTGGTACCGATCTGATCAGATCGGTACCGATATGAATTGAGAAGGCCAATCTTGACTAAAATTCTAGGGGATGCTCATGGGTTCCTATAGGTCGTGCTGAAGGTGTTCGTTTGTTCAACTTTCGGTTGTGATGTGGTAGCATGATGAAGGATGATGGCTTCAGGACATCGATCAGGGTAACTCAACGTTAATGTAGTTATGTTTTGATGATGACAATTCGATATTAAATGGAGACGTGAGGATAATTATCCACAAGGGCGGGTTCTATGAAGGGTGACCCGTAGATAGAATGTTGAATGGTTCTATTGCCGAAAGAAAGAAATGTGTAATGGTTCCTTAAGGATGAATGGAAACTACATGGAGCAAGGAAAGAGCTCGAATACATGTGCAAGGGGATCGTTGAAGCTCAAAATATTTTTGATGTACTCGTAAGTAAGGCAATTATAAGAACGCTTATTGGGTACTTCGAATGGCTACCCCAGATCGGTGGAAAGAATCTAGTGTCAACTATGGGATGGTGGGCGAGTACACTGAAAATTAGGATTTTTCCATTAACCCCCAGCAGAGGAATGGTCATACGAGTTACCATATATCTAAGGCACAATGATAGGCAACAAGGATTGTTTGACAGATGCTATGTTTGGTATGATTGCTTTTCTTGTTGTTTGTTACTCTACGGATGTCACACGACGTAGGTATTGTAGATTTTTGATACCTAGACACCCAACATTGTACTTAGGATGTTGTACACCTTTATGATGATAGTAGAGTGGCATATTATACTGGTTATGTGCTAACTCTTTGGTTGCAGGGACATGTCAGATATGATTCTGATACTTTTGTTCCTTACTATATCGACTTGTATAATATTTTGAAATTTCTCATCGCTCACGCCAGACTGTTGTTTGACTCGAGGTTTTATGCTTTGCTTCTCATTATCTCAGGTACTCTTAAATGAGTAAACTAAATAGTATATCTAGATGGTACGAGGTGGTTGTATAGAGGACGAGAATGGAGCTTTTTCGCATTATACATGAACTTACTTATGCTTATTTTGTTGTGCAATACTATGGATCTAGACAGTGTTTGCTTTACTATTGAGACAGTTTTTATTTGGATTTATTTCCATTTGTATAAACTCTATTTCTACTTTGTATAACTATATGAACATGTGCACAATTATATATATGGTTTATTTAGTTATTATATTTCACCTGTTTATATCTGCGATGTTTATTATTATGTTTTATTTGATGCGGTGTGAGATATACAATAAGTTCCGTGATTGTTTCTCTTCTTTTCCTCATAGACAATCGTCCTAAATCTACTGAGCATCGAAGCAGCACACTCTTTAGGTATATTGGGCATCGAAGTTATAGGGCGGTCGTCACATTTTGTATCAGAGCTTAGGTTATGTGATTAACCTAAGTTGATATCATGATCCTGTAGAGATAGGGAAGGGGTTATCACCCTAGATTGGATCGAGAGAGAGTGTGCGTGTATGAGAGAGAGCGTACTTGTTATATATTTTTGTTTCCAAAACTATATATAGTATATATAGTATGTAAGCCGCATGCACACATGAGTACCCTTGATGCAATTTTCTTTATGAAAGACCGACCATTCTTGTTACAGATCAAGAATGAGCCATCATGCAAGAAACGCTATAAGAAACTCCCTCTTTGGAGTCGAGGAAGGATGGGTTCAGGGCTCTTAACCCTGATTTACAAGCTATGTTCAATACGATGATGGCGAGCGTGCTGCAAAATGCCCAAGTGGCTGCTCTTAATGTTGCTATTGGTGGTGGTGCTTAAGTGCATGCACCTAGAGTCAATTTCACTAAGTTGAATAAAGATTTTTCCAGTCTAGGTGGCAACCATTCTAAGGAAATAGAATTGACTTTGGAAATGCATGATTGGTTAGACACCCGCGAAAGGATTTTTGATGACTTGAAGTTGGATGAGGAGGAGGTTGGCTTCTTGACAGCTCTAAAATAAAGCTATTTACTGGTGGAATGCTATTAAGGTTGCCACACCTGAGGACCGCTTTACTTGGGACCAGTTCAAGACTAGAATTGATGAGAAGTTTTTTTTGGTTGCTTAGAAGTTGGTACTATTCAGGAAATTTGCAAACTTAAAGCAGGGAAACCTATTTGTCTGCAAGTATGTAGCTGAGTTTGATGCTCCATCAAAGTATGGGATGTCTTTCATTGACACTCCCTTAAGGAAGAACAAAAGCTTATTATGTGATTGGATGTTTATTTGGGGGAGAAGGATGTTTATTTAGGGGAGAAGCTTGTAAAGCACATAATGAGTCGTTTGAGAAGGTAGTTGAGAAAGCCCTTCGACTTGAGAGTCTTTACCCTAAACCCAAGTCTATTGTTGTTGCTAAGGAGGAACCAAAGCCGTAGGAGGATAATGGAGGCAAGAAGAAATGGAAGGTAAGGGGAAATAGTTTCTGGGGAAGAGTGCTCAAAAGAAGGCAAAGTGGGATCTTGTTTTCTATTATTATGGGGATAAAGGCCACTTGATTAGGGATTGCAAGTCTGAAGGAAAAAAGAAATGCCACAATTGTGGCAAGTTTAGACATATACAGAAGAGTTGTCCAGAACCAGTGCAGTAGAAGCAGGTGGTGAAGGCATATGCTTTGGATGCCATCCCGACTTCATTGAGTGCTCCCTTGGCGAAGAAAGGGAAATGTATCACTATTCAAGATATGCTTTCTATTTATAGTGTTTGCATACCTGTTATGTTCGATACCAGGGCTTCACATTTCTTTATATCTAGTGACCCGATAGATAGATTGGGATTGAGACCCAAAATAGTTGACCAACGTTTAGTAGTGATGAACCTGGTTGGAGGCCCCACTAGCCTTTGTATAATTTGTCTTGGTCCAGTTTTATTGAATCATGGATTCTCTTTTATTTGTGCTTACTTTGTTTTGGGTTTTGTTAGGTTCGAGATTATCTTGGGGATGGGTTGGTAAACGAAGTATGTAATAGTGGTGGATTGTGAGAAGCTGTCGGTGATGATTGGGGCTAAGGAAGGGTAAAAGGGAGTGATTGGCTGTTTACCAGAGGAATATGTTATGGTTAGCTTTCTATATTCGCTAGAGGTCCCACATGATGAGTTGTCATCTGAGCCAATCGTTAAAGAGTATCTGGACATATTCGAGGAGGTTACCGGATTATCACCATACCAAGAGATCGAGTTCCGCATAAACTTAGTGAAAGATGACATATCGATAGTTATGCCTTTGAGGCATATGGCACCTAGAGAGTAGAAGGAGTTAGAGGTACAAGAGAATAACCTATTGAGGCGAGGGTTCATTTGCAGGAGTACATTTGAATGGGGCGCACCCATAGTGTTCACCACAAAGAGGGATGGCTCTCTGAGGTTGGGTGTAGATTACCTCGAACTGCATGAGGTGGTAAGGGAAAACAAGTATCCACTCCCACGTATTGATGAATTATTCGATTAGCTCCATGGCACAAAGATATTCTATCAGCTAGATCTTGCGACAGGGTTTCACCAGTTGGGTATGTCAAAGGAGAGTGTGTCGATCACTGTGTTTCGTATGCCATCTGGTTTCTACAAGTGGTTGGTTATGCAGTTCGGGTAAACCAATGCTTCAGTGTATTTTTTTTAATCTCATGAACCGTGTCTTCGGGGATCAGCTAAATAAGTTCTTACTTATGTTTGTGGATGATATTCTAGTCTATTTTAGGATGGAGGAGGAACACCAGATGCACTTGTGGATTGTGCTTGAAGTGTTGAGGAAGCATAGGTTGAAAGAAAAGTTTTTGAAGTGTCACTTCTAGAGGAGGGATGTGAGATTCTTAGGTCATGTCATCTCTGAGCAGGGCGTCGCGGTAGATTCTGCAAGGTGGAAGTGGTTCAAGATTGGAACCAACCCAAGAATGCTACTGATGTGAGGAGCTTCGTAGGATTGGTGGGATATTATGGATATTTTATCAAGGAATTCTTGGAAGTAGCAGTGTCATTAACTAATCTGACAAAGAAGAATCAGACGTTTGTTTGGGATGCGAAGTGTGAGCATGCGTTCGTGAGTCTAAAAGGAAGCGGAAATGAGGAGATGATGGTATACACCGATGCGTGTGGTACTGATGCAAGGAGGTAAGGTTGTCACCTACGCTAGTCGACCACTGAAGCCATATGAAAAGAAGTATTTGACCCATGATTTGGATCGGGGAGCAATAATGTGTTCTTTGAAAATTTAGAGGCATTATCTGTTAGCAGAAAGGTTCAAGCTGTTTATGGACCACAAATCTCTAAAATACCTTTTCCCCTGGAAGGACCTTAACCTTCGTCAGCAGCGATGGTTGGAGTTCTTAGGTTCTTACGACTTTAGCATTTCTCATATGCCCGATAAGGGAAATGCATTCGCCAATGCATTGAGTAGGAGACATGCCAGTTTTGAAGCGATGTTCCTAGAGTGGAAGCAGTTGGAGTATATCACTGGTTATGATTTTAAACCTCGGTGTGAGCTAGAGCTAGAAATGTTAGCTAGCTTGAATATCAGACCCACTTTGATCAAGTGGATTGGTAGTAGTTAGAGACAAGACGCTAAACTAGCAGAGATCATGGAAAAAATAAAGGAAGGAGTAGGGTCTGAAGAGATGAAGTGTTACAGACTTGATCGAGATGGTTGGCTCCATAAAGATGAGAAGATTGTTTGTTCTCGATGTTGATAGATTATGAAATGAGATGCTTCAAGAGTGCCATCATTCTAGATTGACTATACATCCCGGCGGTAATAAGATGTACCATGATATGAAGCACATATATTATAAGAAGTGGATAAAGAAGGGTGTTGGGACATTCATCTCCAAGTGTATCAACTGCAAGTTGGTAATGGCAGAGCCGAAGAAGCCAAGTGGTTTAATGTAACCACTTGAAGTTCTCGAGTGGAAATGGAAGCAAATTTCGATGGACTTCATCGACAAATTGCCGAGGACCGGAGAAGGGTATGATAACATTTGAGTCATAGTAGATGGATTGATGAAGAGCGCCCGATTCATACCTGTTAAGTCTAGTAGAACGACATCCAAATTACCCGAGTTGTATATGAAATGGATGGTGTGATTCCATGGTCTGCCGAGAGCATTGTGAGTGACCGAGTCCATTTATTCACTAATGAGTTTTGGATGAGCTTACAAGTGGCATTGGGGACCGAGCTGCATCTTAGTATAGCTTATCACCCGCAAACGGATGGGTAGACCGAGAAGGTAAATCATATATTAGATGATCTCTTGCTAGCTTGTATACTCAATTTCTAAGGCTCGTCAGACGATCATTTGCATTTGGTGGAGTTTTCTTATAATAATAGTTATCAGTCTAGTATCCATATGGCACCATTCAAAGCATTGTATGGCTGATTGTGTAATGCTCCTTCATATTGGTGGGAAGCAGGCGAGAAACTGATACTTGGGCCAAATATGGTTAGAGAGACCTCAAAGAAGAATGAGATCATTCGGTAACGAATGAAAGCTGCCTAAGAAAGGTAGAAGAGCTACGCCGGTAAGAGACATAGAGATTTGGGGTTCTCTATCGACGATATGGTGTTTGTGAATATTTCTCCATTAAAGAATGTTGTTCGATTCGGTAGCAAGGGGAAGTTGGCACCCAGATTCATAGGTCCTTTTTTGGTAGTAGAGAGGATTAGGAACCTAGCATATAGGAATCGACTTACCTCGGAAGATGACAGACATGCACAACGTATTCCACATCTCTTATTTGTGGAAGTTTGCACAAAACTCGGTCATGACGATTGCACCAAATCAACTTGATGATATCGAGATTGAACCTAAAGCTTCGAGACCTTGTAGGTTGATTCATGTTGTCAGCCATGATATTAAACAGCCTAGGAGGAAGACGGTGAAGTTGATGAGGTTCAATGGGGGTGAAAGTGAAGGCGATTGCATATGGAAAACCCAAGAGTTCATGAGGGCTACGTATCCGGAACTCTTTGCGGCCTATTGTTAATTGTATTTGCTTTCACTTTTGATATCATATAGGATAGTTTAGTATCTTGCATGCTAAGATAGGTTTATCTATGCT
Organism: Allium fistulosum; assembly: GCA_030737815.1. NCBI lineage: Eukaryota > Viridiplantae > Streptophyta > Magnoliopsida > Asparagales > Amaryllidaceae > Allium > Allium fistulosum. The sequence goes on from CM060906.1 coordinate 361,093,486, forward strand.
ATTGATTGCATAACTGCTTGTTTGATACGTTTGATGGTTGCATATGATTATTGGGCATGCATGACACTATGGTTGACTATTCTTTGATTATTTGGGGATTTCGGTGGTGAAATTTCTAAAGGCGGAGAAGAGTGTAATGACCTATATTTTATGTATCAAAGGATCATAAAATATTATCACTTAAATTATATGAGGTCATATGACTCTAAAATTTTAGGAAATGACTACTAAGGACATTTTCCACCTTTAGAATTTTTATTGGACGGTTTGGACCCAAAATTTCATGTAAATCCTCTAACTTTTGGTAAGGGTTGAATTAAGGTCTAAAACTACTTACATTAGATTAGGATGATGGTTTCTCGTTCTTTAAAGTAGTTATAATAGGAAAAAATTTACCGTTTAAGAGATATGGCCGTTTTAAGTTTTGACTACTGTTGGCCAGTTTAGTGGTAATTAAGTAAAGCCCATACTTTAGTCCACTAACTTATTTCAGGAAAATTTCCTAATTGAGGCTGATGGGATAGATCCAAATCATTTCTCACTTCCCAAAAACATTTCCAAACCTCCATTAACCTTAATTTCATCAAAAAACTCCTCTTTTTCATACTAATCTTATCCCATGCTGTCATTAGAAGGTTAATAGCAAAGGGGATTGGAAATCTATCATTTTGGTTACTTGGGAATTCGAATTACTTGCTATCCATTTCAAATTTGGGGAGTAAATTGGTAATTTAGATATTAGATGAGTGATTTATGATCTCTCACTATTTTATGCATGTCCATATAATAAAAATGATGTTTTTGATATGATTTCTATGTTAAACGATTTCAAACTTTAATCAAACCTTCATTATGGCCGAATTTTAAAAGATAGAAATGGATTTTAAATGGTTTTGTAACCCCTTGTGGATGATGGTTGCGATTTCATGTATTGCTTTGATATGTTTTGTTAGTGATTTGAGTGTAGTTAGGATGCGGTTGTCGATTTGGGCAAAACAAGGGCAAAATGCTCAAAATCGAATGCAACTTGGACGGGAGCCTCTTGAGGAGGGAAGGAGCTTATACTTCAGATCACAAGTCAATTGGAGTTGGGATGCCTAACTTGAGGTTGGTACCGAGCTAAAGTCCTGTTGTGGGAGGTTACAGTTTTGGTTAGTAAATGAGTTATTTCTAGACTTAAATTGAGGAACTTCGAGGCATGCTTCGGGTAGATGAAAGAATTGAACTTCACGAGTTTAAACTCCAATTTTTAATTAAATATTCAACTCGGTAATGATCATGTTTGATCGGTGCTGACCACTTTTCAAGGTAGAGTATTGGGCCAGGGGACTTAGGGAGTGAAGGCATGATGAAGGAAATTTCTAGGCAAGCAAAGGGAAAGTAATCGAGGCTCGAAGTACTTAGCCAAATTTTTGGCTAAGCAATTCACATTGGTACCGACCTGATGAGATCGATACTAATATAAACTGAAGAGGCCGCCTTAGCCAAACGTCTAGGGGATGCTCAAGGGTTCCTGTAGGTTGTGCTGAAAGTGTTCATTCGTTCGACGTTCAGTTGTGATGTGTTAGCACGATAAAGGATGATGGCTTCGGGACTTTGGTGATGGTAACTTCACAGTGATGCAGTTATGTTCCAATGATGACAACTCGATGTTGAATGGAGTCGTGATGATGATTACCTACAAGTGTGAGTTTACGAAGGGTGTTCCATGGATAGAATGTTGAATGGTTCTATTATGGAAAGAAGTGAATATGGAATGGTTTCTTAAGGATGAATGGAAATTACATGGAGCAAGGAAAGGGCTCGATACGCATGCTAAGAGATCGTTGATGCTCAATGTTTTTTTTAATCTACTCGTAGGTAGGGGTATTGTGAAGACGCTCATTACGTACTTGGAATGGCTACCTTGGATCGATGGAATTTATCCATATACCCTGGATCGTTGGAATAGATCTAATGTCACCTATGGACTGGTGGGCAAGTGCACTGAATACCGGGTTTTTTCTATTAGTCCTTTATAGAGGAATGACCATATGAGTTATCATATATCCTGGGCACATTGAGTGAGTGAGGATTATTTGATGGATGCTATGTTTTCTTAGGATGTTGCATGACCTAGGTATTATAGATGTGGATACCTAAACACTCGACATTGTACTTAGGATGTAGTACACCTTTATGATGATAGTAAAGTAGCATATTATAGTTGTTATGTGCTAACTCTTTGATTGCAGGGACATGTCAGGTATGATTCTAATACCTTTGTTCCTTAGACTTGTATATTATTTTGATATTTCTTATCGCTTACACTAGACGGTTGTCTAGTTCAAGGTTTTATGCTTTACTTCTTATTATCTTGGGTACTCTTAAATCAGTAGAAAAGATAGTAGGTCTAGATGGTATGCGGTGATTGTGTAGAGGACGAGCATGATTGAGCATTTTGATATTATATATCGACTTACTTATGCTTATTTCGTTGTGCAACAACGTGGAGCCTAGACAATGTTTGGTTTATTATTAAGATGGTTTTATTATGGTTTGTTTTCATTTGTATAAACTCTATTTCTATTTTGTATAACCGTATGAACCTGTGCACTCTGATATCAATGGTTCATTTAGTTATTATGGTCTCCCATGTTTTATACCAATGATGTTTATTATTATATTTTATTTGATGTCTTGTGAGATATGCAATAGGTTCTATGATTGTTTCTCTTCTTTTCACCCTTAACAATCATTCTACATCGATCGGGCATCGCAACAGCACACTCTTCAGGTAAAACTTTTGTAATACCCCACCTCTATACTCAAACTATCCAAGAGTATTACTGTCGGAAAATACGGAGATAAGGCTATAAGGGGTACACATGTGAATATTTCCATGGACAAACACTGGTACATATTAGAACTTGAAATAAATAACACATTTATGCGTACAGAGTATTGATACAAAGCAGTAAACATGTGTGCCTCTAGGACAAAACAATACATAGTATATAATAAACAAGCAAGGAAAACACGGAGTCAAACGCAACGATAATATATAATAAAATGTGACATAGATCCAAATATACACCAAATATACACACTCTCTAAAACATCTGATACATGAATCAAGATACAGCTCAAAGATATACAATGACAATAACAATTTCAAATATCTCAAGATAACAACCACTACAATTTCACAAAATCAAGTATCATCACCGTATAAAGATTACCACTCAGAAATCAAGAAATCAAAGTCAAATGGGAGAATAATCTATATTCAGAAATCATCATTAAAATCAAGAAAACATCAAAAATGAAATATCAACATGTATAATTAGGCTGTCTCACAACAAATGCTCAAGTATACCTCTCAACCTCAGTAATAAAAATTATCATCTTCAACATACGAAAATAGGATAGGTTGCCTACCAATCCATAATAAAAGATATGAGGATCCACCATACTCTAGACACCTATCCATATATAATCTCATCTCCTCATATATGAATAAATCAGAATAGTATGGATATACGAGAACTGACTACACTTTAGACCCTCCCAGTCTCTAGTGTAGCCAACTCATGATAGGATAGGGACGTATATGTCAATCCACTACCACACTTACATATCGGAACCAGACGGGAGACTAACAGCACTTCTGGTTACTTCAGGAGCCACACATGGTCCATATGACACGACTCCTATAGTCATCGGTTACCCTTACCTCTCCCCTCTCAGTATCATGACAATGATCCACCATAGGCTAGACAACGCATAGCCTCTTCGTCCACGACTACCGACACTTGTGCCCCAAGGGTAACTGACTGCTGGCCTATGTGACATAGGGGCACCACATATCACTAGCACATGGCTAACATAGCATAAAGAAGGTGTCACAGATTGGGGGCGCGACCCACAATTAGGCCACCAGGGTGGATACTGGCCACTCTGGTTCACTTCCAAAACATAAAGGGAGCCAGACCTAATGTGGATGATATATAGTAATCCTAACTTATATCTACTCATAGCTCTAGACGTAATCCGACACACGACACCGTATAAGTCAAAACTTAACTAAGGCATACTAGAGCTCTAACCACTGGCCAACACATGGCTCCAACCATAAGCCAAACACATAACTAAAATATACCCACCATAGTGAATATCATCACACATACATAATCGTATCCCCGTTTGAGTGACAGTTACTTACAATGAATAATAAAAAAATAACATAACGACGTCCCATACCACTGCATGTTACTCACATAATTATTCAATGCTTATAAACTACAGTCAATCTACACAAGATATCTCCATATAACAAATCCAATGAATAACCAAAAAAGTGTTATCGAAAGTCCCATACCAGGTGGTATCACTAAATAGTTTATTCAAATTTCTTGTCACATAAAAATGAAATCATATAAATCAAATAGAAGGATATTATCACTGTATCATATTAAAATCATCAACTAAATTGATATCAACGGCGAATCACTCATATCATCGGAATCAATATAAAAAAGAAATAAAAAATCAAAAAATAATAATAATAAAAGATTATTCAAATAAATATAAATAATCAAATCAATACTTAACAATGAAACATACATGACATGTAATTTTATATAACAAAATCAATATATAAAACTGAATAAATTACAAAATAATTTGGTAATACAATTATAATATTTTCTTTACAATGAATTAATAAGTTTACCATTTTGTTTATAAAATTCAGTAATTTAATATTCACTAATAGTAGTGGAAAATTCATATCTTTCTTTTGAAACTCAAAAATGGTTTATTAATCTAATTTCTATGCATATTTATTGTTTCAAACCTTGCTACTTTTATATTTATAAGCATCCAAATTAATAATATATGATTATATTTAAAATCAATTAAACACAAAACTTAATATTATAAAACACATTTTGAAACCATAAAACATTTATTAAGAAACGTTTCATATTTTCCAACTAAGCAATACAGATAAATTTACTCTGTTGCTTCATAAATCTCATATACAAATAGTTTAAACTTGGAAAGATCCAACTTTATCAAAATATAAGATTGGACAATATAATCTCATAACAGTTTTATTAGTAGCAAAGAGCCAATATAATAAAGACATGACATAGAAAAATGTTTAGCAATACAAATTAAGTACTCAATATAGGAACAACAAACAAACATAAAATTATGCAACCTTATACGCACACACACTGGACATTATAGGTATCCAGCAAAATATGCACTCATATGGTCACCACAAACGCAGTCATAGGTTCATTCTGATTAAATATAATTATGAGACTTGAATTGTACCTTAGAATTTCATACAAATATGCTTTGAAAACTATAATATTAGTTAAAGGTCATTTTATACTTTTACAATAAGTAATTCTATTGAATAAATTTTATTACACTTCAAACGATATTCACTTTCACATATATAGATATATACACTATCTAAGTTTATACACATATTTGAGTTTTTGTTTATTTATTTTAATTTACTTTAACATAGACACACACGCACGCACCACTTAACTATGAATTTCTAAAGTTTGTGCAGTCACACAACAAGAAGTAAAAAAAAATGAATCCCAACTAGAAGAAATACATTAACAGTTTTGCGAATAGAAAATTAGCTGAATTAATAAGTTTATAAATAAGGGCATGACATAACTATTCTCAAAAAATATATACGATTCAATTAAATTATAAAACCTAAGGAACAACATCTAATACTAACTAAAGTCCATATTTACAAACACATACAACACGCATCTTTTATGTATATATATATCACATGCACGAATACATGGTCACTCACATACACCCATGCACGTCCCACAAATATGTGCAAATGCGCACACAAAACCCCTGTAAATTGCAAAGAAAAGAGTACACATATATTTGCACACATATAATAACTTCACACACACATCATATGTACACACACCACACAACACGTAGCGAATTTAGCATACAATACCTCAACACCCAGGCTGCACTCACACATAACCACACAAATACATGCACACTCATGACACAACACAAGCACACAAAACTACAAGCGCATGTACAACTCAAGCTAAACACGCTCAACTTACTCTAGCCTATACACACACACACACAATTATATACATTTACACTCACTTGCCCATCCTACTCCCAAACTGACATGGCATGCTTCACAAAAACACAGTTCCAATCGTCGCTACCAACTGCCATCATTGCTGTAGTAACCACCATGGTCGAACCACCCTACATCGCCTAATTTGATGACACAATAGTTTCCATCTCAATGTTGCTCGTCATTATAGCCGTTTGTTACCACGCTACCCAAAAAACCCCTGCTCCTCTTCGAATTGCGACTCGACGCCGACGCTTCCCTATCCTCTGCCCTAATTGCGACCTTCAAATGCGTAGCCACCTATTGCTGTCGCTTCTCCCTGACGTCGTTGAAGTCATGCCAACCCAGGCGCCTCGTGCACGATTCATTTCTTTTTTTATATAATTAAAATTGCGGTTTGATTTATTTTAGATAAATCACAACTTTGATATGGGTTAGAATTCGATTTTCCTAAAGTTGAGTCCCCCAAGTGTTAAATGAGATAAGATATATATATAAACTGGGGGAAACATCCAAAAAGAAAAATCTGCAAATGGGTTAGGTGATGAGTATTTAGCTTTGGGCTTTCAACAATAAAAAAGTATATACATACATACATACATATCTTCCTTTTCATTTTTCTTACTTCTTATTTTGTTTTTTTAATGAAACAAAGCATGTAAGCCTAAATAAAATTCTATCACTTCACTAAATCACTTTTTAATAAATTACAACTTTAGAAAATAATTTTCTATAACTTTAATTAATTAATTAATTAATTTCTTTATTTTGTTGATTATTTTCCATTTAAAACAAATTACAATAAAACCTCAAATAAAATTTATATTTATAATATTCAATTATTTACTTATTACAATAAAATTTCTAAAATTTATTTTCTTATATTAAATATTTTCCAAATTAACTTATTATACAATTCTTAAAATTTAAACTTCTACCATGGTGTTTTTGCTCGTAATACATCTCACTTTGCAAACTTAAGGTTTCATGCTAATAGTGATGAATATCATCGATTTTCTCCCTGGTAGAAGATGATCCAAAGTCTATGTTTTTCTTACCTCGTTTTCCGTTTGGTGTATATCCGGTATGATGGTTAGGAGATGGAGTAATCTTCACTGGAATATACACATGATTAGATTTATTTGACAAATCCGAAGATGGAGTGCTGAAAACAATTGATGAAAGATCGGAACTTTCTTAAAAGGACATGTTATAAGAGGATGTGTATATATATATACACACTTAATGTTAGTTTTATATGAATTTTTAAAAAAACTCTTTATATATATATATTGGTTTTATTTTCTATTTCTGAAGTTTTATTAATATTGATTACTAAACTTTAGCCAATAGAATGTAAGGTTAAAAAAATATAAAAAGATTATAGCCGTATATTAAATAGAAAGAATGTAAGGTGTTAAAGCAAGTAACATAATAGAATACTGGAATGACAGGTGACTATCTCCCATTAGTGCAGAGTTCGAGTGTCATCATATACATTTTTTGTCCAATTAAATTTTTATTTATTTTATAACTTTTTATACTTTAATATCAAATTATAAATCATGTAATGACATAATTCCAAGTTCACGTCTTAATTTAGAAAAATATTTTCATTTAAAGGTTTAGTAAATATATTTGCAACTTGATTTTCTGAAGATACAAAATCAAGAGAGATATTACTTGTTATCACGAAGAAAATGATGTCGGATGTCAATATGTTTAGTTCTATGGTGGTTTATAGGATTTTTCGATAAATTTATAGCACTTGTATTATCACAATAAATTGTTGATTTAGATAAATTTATACCAAAATCTTGAAGTGTTTGTTGCATATATATTACTTGAGCACATGCCAAAGCAGCAGAAGTATATTCTGCTTCACACGTCGAAAGTGAAACACAATTTTGTTTCTTACTAAACCAAGATATTAAAGATTGTCCAATAAAATAACATGTACCACTTGTACTATTTCGATCCGTTCGACATCCTCCAAAGTTAGCATCACTATATGATACTAAATCAAATGGACATTCTTTCGGGTAAAAGAGACCATAATCTTTATTTTTGCTTAAGTAGCGCAAAATTCGTTTCACTGCTCGTAAATGTGATTCTTTGGGATTTGCTTGAAATTGTGCACTTAAGCATACACTCATCATTGTATCAGGATGACTAGCAGTTAAGTAAAGTGAAGATCCAATCATACTTCGATATAGTTTTTGGCCAATAATTTTGTCATTTTCATCTCGATTGAGATGTACTGTAGTACTCGTAGGCGTTGGTTTTGCAGAAGTATTTTCCATACCGAAATGATTTATTATATTATTACAATACTTTTCTTGATTAATAAAAATTCCATTATTTAATTGTTTGATTTGTAATCCAAGAAAATATGAAATTTGACCCATATGAGACATTTCAAATTCTCTTGTCATAACATTCGAAAATTCTTGACATATTTTTCGTTCGTGGAACCAAAAATGATGTCATCTACATAAACTTGTATAATTAAAATATCCTTATTATCTTGTTTTATAAACAAAGTTTGATATACTTTTCCAAATTTAAAACCAGAATTTATAAGATCACTTTTAAGACGATCATGCCAAGCACGAGGTGCTTGTTTTAAACCGTATAAAGCTTTCTTTAATTTATAAACATGGTCTGGAAAATTTTCATATGCAAATAGAGGTGGTTGTTCTACATACACATTTTCTTTTATAAAACTGTTTAGAAAAGCACTTTTTACATCCATTTGATATAGTTTAAAGTTATGAAAACATGCAAAAGAAAATAAAATACGTATTGCTTCTAGTCGAGCTACAAGAGCAAATGTTTCTTCGTAGTCTATTCCTTCTACTTGATTGTACCCTTGAGCAACTAATCTAGCTTTGTTTCGAATAATATTCCCTTGCTCATCAGCTTTATTTTTGTAAACCCATTTAGTACCGATGATTGTTTGATTACTAGGTTTAGGAACTAAGTCCCAAACTTCATTTCGTTCAAATTGATTTAACTATTCTACATAGCTATAATCTAATAATCATCAGTTGAGGCTTCTTTAGCATTTTTCGGTTCAATGTTCGATAGGAAAGCCACATGACCCATTTGATTTAATTGATTTCGTGTTCTTACGTTAGAATTTATTTCTCCAATAACATTTTCCATTGGGTGACTTCTTAGTAGTCTAGGTGGAGATCGAATCTCATTTTCATTAGGTAAATTGTCGTTCAATTTCAATATTATTTTCAATATATTCAATATCATCTTCTATGATATTTGATTTAGGAATTTTTTCTTCATCTTCAATTTTATTATTAAATTTGTAATTTTCATCGAATGACACATGAAGTATTTCTTCGATTATTTTAGTTCTTTTATTATAAATTCTATATGCGTTGCTTCGTTCCGAATTTCCAATGAATATTCCTTCATCGGATTTTAGATCGAATTTACCAAGTTGGCCTTTTGTATTTAATAAAAAGCATTTTGAACTGAAAACTTTAAAATATGATATGTTAGGCTTTCTTCCATTAAAAAGTTCATATGGGGTATGTTTTGTTAATGGTCTAATGGAAACTTGATTTAAAACATAACAGGCAGTTGCTACAGCTTCTGCCCAAAAATGTTTAGGTAGAGTGCTTCCATTTAATAAGGTTCTAGGACATTCTTGAAGTGTTCTATTTTTCCTTTCTACAACTCTGTTTTGTTGTGGAGTTCTAGGAAATGAAAATGAAAATTTGTGAACAATTCCTTTCTTGTTACAATATTTTTTAAAAATATCATTGTCGAATTCGCCATCGTGATCTCTTCTAATGTTTTTAATTTTTATATTTTTAATATTTTGAATACACTTAGCAAAGTTTTAAAATTTTCAAAAGTATCACTTTTATTTTTCATAAACATTGTCCAGGTGTATCTTGAAAAATCATCTACAATTACAAAAACATATCTATTATGATTTATAGATTGAACTTGAATTGGTCCAAAAAGATCAAAATGTAATAACTCAAGTGATTGTATTGTAGAAATAATTTTCTTTGATTTAAAAGTAGATTTAGTTAATTTTCCTAACTGACAAGCATCACAAATACTATTTACTTTAAAATTCATTTGTGGTAAACTTTTTACTAAATTATTTTTAGATAATTTGTTTATTGCTTTAAAGTTTATATGACAAAATCTTTTGTGCCATAACCAAGGATCATTTTCTTTGGATACTAGACACATATTTGTGTTATGATTAACTTTCATATTTAATATGTATATGTTACATTCTCTAGTTCCTTCAAAGATAAGATTCTTCTTTTGATCAAATATGTTACATTTATTTTCCGTAAAAGATATATTAAAACCTTTATCGCGTAGTTGACATATACTACGCAAATTATGTTTTAAATTTTTAACTAGTAAAACATTTTTAATAAGAGGTAAGTTAGATGTACCATCATTGCTCACATCGCCTTTGCCGATGATATATCCTTTGAAATTATCTCCAAATGTGACAAATCCTCCACCTGAGTAGTAATGTTAGTCAGCATATCTTTGTTTTCTATCATATGTTTTGAGCAACCACCATCAAGTATGCACTTTCCTCTTTTCTTAGTTAGTACTTGCAAAAAATATAGAGATGACGTTGGTACCCACTTTTTATTAGGGTCCTAAGATGTAACATCCCCTGCTTGGAAGCCCAAAACTAATGGCTACGGATGCTGCAGTCATCCATAGTTATTAATCCTCAGCGACCGAACACGGTGATATTAGATACATTGATACACAGGAACACAAGAATATGGAAAAAAATTGAACAACAAAACAAACTTCACATTCCATTTCAAAATATTCCAAATTAATTACATAATCCCAACTCGCAGACCACGTTCAGATAACATATAATTATTACAAAATACACCAAGAGCGACATATGAAGATGCCACCTTGGTAGATCAGAGTATACAGATAGGCAAGAAAACAATTTTCCATTACAAACAAACACACAACGGAAATAAAAGCACTCTAATAACAATATTTCCTCCTGCACATCCTCAGAAGCTTTATTCGTCTAAAAGAACACCTAGAAACCTTAACTCTCAACCTACTCAAAGTCAATTGAGTACCCAAGAGTTTAAGGGGAAAACAAAAACTTCGAGTCAAACAAAAAGCCTGGTATGAATAATAATTTACCATCTCAAACCATTTAGATATCTAGTAAGACCACGCCACTTAGCAAAACGGGTTTTCCCCTAACTAGTATCTTAAAACATTTACAAAACCATATACTGTGCTCCTACATCCACAATGGTTAAAATATAGTATTTCAAAACATTATGATGATATGCAAAACAAATAAATCAATTTTGGATTACTCATCCCCATTCATGTTGACTATCTGTCTCAATTATACTTTCTTGGGTTACTATTAACCTATCAAAATGTTAATGACTATTTATCCAATTACTTAGTTCTCATGGGGTCACTAAGAAGCTATTGGTAACTCCAATATCTTATCTCTTATCCTAGTTTTCATAGGCTAACTAGGAACCTATTGGCCGTCTGCCAATACCTTAATCCGGATATAGTTTTCATGGGTTAACTACAAACCTACTGGCCCCTACCAGTATCAAATAATAGTTTTCATGGGCTGACTATGAACCTATTGGCCCTTGCCAATATCATACAGTTTTCATGGGCTAACCGCAAACCTATTGGTCCCTGCCAATATCTTTAATTTAAATTTTAACATCTGTTAAGTTATATTCACTACTGGGTCAACCTAACTGGTTATTCTGCCCTTTCCCCAAAATACAGTTATGGGTTAATAACAAAGTGAATAACATTTCAAAATCATTATTTATGCCATGGTTATTACTTTAAATTGAGGTTGGGTTTATGTTTTGAAACCAAAAACATCTCTTTCGAAACCTCTGGATAGCCTCCTTTCGAAAGCAAAAATCTCTTTTCAAAACATCGAATACATACCTTTCGAAGCCCTTAATAAACATTCTCTTTCGAAACCTATTATACCTTTCAATGGTACCAAATCATCTTTTAAAAATATAGAGCTTCGAAACAAATGAAAGTACCACTTTCGAAAGCATTGGGTTTACTCTTAAAAATCATTTGGGTCAAAATGGTTATATACAAAAGTATCTCTTTCGAAACCAACAAAAATTTGTTTTGGAGAAAAATTGATAGTGTCGGAACCATCTTAGTCGAAAGCATAACCTTTAAAACAAAAACTTTGAAGAATAGGGTCGAAACACATTTCGACTCCATCACCTTCGAAACCCCTAACTCGTTCGAAAGCATACAGGAAAAAGGCTTAGGTTAAAACAGAAGTAACCCTTTCGACAACATATATGACTTCAATGTAGTCGAAAGGGGGATTAGCGACTTGATTTCGACTGGGACGAAAACTCTCCTTTCGAAAGCAATTATTTAAAGAAAAATGCACTCTTTCGAAAGCAAATACTTTAACATGACATGGCAACCTTATTCGAAAGCTAATTATAAATCCTTTTCGAAAGCATAGCTTTCGACTGTGTCAAAAGCTTTAGGTAAAACAAGGCAAGGGGTTTAACTTATGAAAACATAGCAGGGTTTCGACCCCATCAGAAGCTACCCCTTTCGACACCGTGGCTTCCGCCTTCCTTCCAATCCACTACATACCATCTAAGTAATATCTTATGTATTGGTTTCGACTTCATGGGTTTTGACTATGTTGGTTTTGACTGGGACGAGGCAGAATCAAAGGAGTCGAAAGGTCCTTACTAACAGGGCGGAACATCTTTTTCTGGTTTAAAGGCTGAATAATAGCACTTTTAGTATTTACTTTCTAACAACTTGCCTATTTGTAAACTATTGATTGGTTGTCATAAAAACTTTTCAAATACTTTACTTTTAAAACTACCGCATTAATCCAGATCCAAATTAAAGGAAATTAACGTTAAAACCTTTCCATATAACCAAAAACCGACATTTGCTAAAAAGCCCTTCTATCAAAATAATTTATTTCCCTTAGTAAATCAATTGGGAAAAATCCCCAAAAATCAAAAAAATCTAATTCATCATGTAATCAAACATAGTAAAATTTTATACCCAATTTCTTCCTGAAATTCTCGAAATAAATTTTAAACCCACTTATATCATATCTTTCATCAAAAATTCATAATAAAATTTCCATAGCTTGGAAAATTATGAAAATTAAAATCCATCTCCAAAATCATGTTTTACTTAACATAAAAATTTTCCATAGCAATCTGAAATCATAAAATCTCAGTTTTATACTAAAACCATACAAATTCACGTGCTTATGAATTAAAACAAATCATCATAATATAACTCAAGCATATCATCATCCAATTTATCACAAAATGAATTTAAATCATAAAAACGAAACCATATAATCATAGAATAAAAATAGAGATGGTAGAAAATTATTATTCACCTTAAACTTGATAAGGAAGATTTGTTGTTGATTAATCCTCCTTAGCTTTAGATTAAAATTCCTCTCTTCTTCCTTGGTGATGGCCGGCTTTAGTTTAGGGTTTAGAATTGTATTTGTGATTGTGAGAAACTGAGATGTGAATAGACAAAGATGAGAAGTTATAGACATGTGTAATTAATTGGCTAATTTACTAATATTTTCATATGTAAATTAATTAACCTTTAAACCAATTTAAAGCCCATTTGCTTTGTTAATAAGCACGACCCTATTATGTAATTTAACCAAATCTCAATCTCCTTATCATTATTATTCTATTTAATATATCTAATTAAATCTTCTGAATAATGTTATTAAAAATTAGGGATGTTACATAAGAGTTAGGTCTTAGGAAACCAAACCCAAGAGGGTTTAGCATTCCCTTTGTAAGTAAAATTTTCATTTTTATGAACTATAATTATAAAAGACTTAATATACTTATTTTTAATGGAATTATCATTAGTTTTTAGTACCCAAATCTTTATATTTTTGTGGTGTAACTGTCCATCTTTTGAGTGAAAACCTTTGGCTTTGGTTTTGCTTTTACAAAATTCCTATGTATATTGAAATTTTTATTTAGTGAAATGTTTCTGTTTGAACTAGATTTTGAGGAATTTGTATATCCTAAACCTTTCTTATTGAAAGAGGTTTGAGAGTTATTAATAATCTTAGAATGATTTTCTCTACCTTTATTAAAGTTAGAAACATTCTTAGTAATATTTTCTAACTTGGTTTTGAGATTGGTATTGTTTAATTCAATAATTTTGACATTTGATTTTGAATCGTGATTTTATGCAGCTAATGGCATATTCTTTTCTTTTTGAACTTCAATCTCATTTGATAGTATAGTGAGTTGAGAAGATGCATTAGACAAAGATTCTTGTGTTTTGACAAGTTCTTCTTCTAAGATTTTCTTTTCATCTCTGAGCATATCAATTTCTATTTCACTCATGTTTAGTTTTTATAAAGCATCTTTATATTTTCTTTTAGCATTTTTTAGTTTATCCAATAGCTCCGAGTTTATATCAATTAAATCATCAAAGGTTAAATCACTTACTTCGTCAGATGAAGCCATAAAGCACACATTGGCTTGTTCGGAATCACTGTCAGTATCACTATCTGATGAGGAGGACGATTCTGAATCATCCCATGTAATAAAGAATGCTTGTTTCTTCTTATACTTGTCCCTTTTATTCTTGTACCTGTCCTTCTTATGATCAGGACAGTCCTTCTTTATGTGACCCTTTTTATGACATTCATAGCATTCGAGATTTGAAGTTAATGGTTTATTATTGTTGTCTCTCCTGTTGTTTCCGAATTTCTTGTTCTTTCTAAATATAAAAAAAATTGCATTTTTTAACTATAAATGCCATGTCATCTTCATTCAAATCTGAATCTTCTTGTTTAACTTGGAATGCTATGGTCTTTCTATCTTGGGCTTGATCCTTTTTTGCCTGCAAGTTTACTTTATACGACATTAGATTTCCTATTAACTCTTCAGGTTTGATGGTAGAAATATCGTTAGCTTCTTCTATAACTAAGAATTTCCGTTCCCATTCATCCGTTAAAAAGTTTAGGATTTTCGAGATAATATCAAAATCAGTGTACTAGTGCCAATAGTGAGTGATATATGTCTTGAAATCTGGAATACATTTCATTTATAGTCTCATCCTGTTTTATTCTGAAATTTTGAGATTGATTTTTAAGCATAGAAATCTTGCTTTATTTAACTTTGTTTGTTCCTTCATATGTAACTTTAAGAGTTTGCCAAATTTTATAAGCTATTATACACATGCTAACTCTATTAAATTCATTTTTATCTAAAGCACAAAATAGCATATTCATGGCTTTTGCATTTGAGGTAGCATCTACTGTGTGTTTGACCATTGTGCGTATGGTGTGGTTGGTGTTAGTCCCTGAGGAGTTGGTTTTGATGACAACAACCTTACTTAGAATTAGATTATAAAATATATAATACTAACATTATTATGTAGATATGTATAGATATGTTTGCAGGTACTAAAGAATGAAGAACTGCACAGTATAAATATTCAAGATCAAAGATTGAAGATATCAAGATTCAAGACTCATGAGTATCAAGAATTTCAAGAGTTCAAGTTTCCAAGATAAGTTATATAGTTAGAAATATTGTTAAAACTCATAGAAAGGCACTGACATCTTAAAATCTATTTTATTCGTGGAATGGAATCCACTTTGTGCTCGTTAAAGGGATGGAACCATAAGTAGGATGGAACCTACGAAAAATCTAGTGGAACATCTTTTTGTATCCACTTACTTTTATTTCAAAATGATTTTGAAAATATATATAGCTTGTTTTTCAAAATGATTTTAAATATTCTTGTTTAAAAAATAAAAATCATCTGTCCTTGTTTTTCAATATATTTTAGGCTCAAAAATATCCTTAGTTTTAAATATCCTTAATTTTAAATATCTTTGATTTTAAATTATTATCCTAAGTTTTTAAACTATAATTCTGATATTAATATATTTAGCTGTTTTATATATTTATACTTAAGATTTAAATATAAAAGTATAGAAAATTATTATACATGTTTCAATATTGTTCTCTATAGTTATTTATGTATTATAAATATATATAAGTATATTTATAAAGTTTAAATATAAGTATAATATAATATAGAAATTATTTTCAAAGAAAAACAAATCACCAAAAAATACAAGGGCATGTCGACATGGTCACATGTACCCCTGTTGACATGGTGACAGTTAATTTTTTTTTAAAAGAAGTGTCTATTCGCCACATCCCTTCACCAATGGACATGGCTATTGATCTACTATAAATAAAGGGTGTTTTCAACGAATTTTAATTACTTTTTTCTCTGATTTAACTTCTCTTCTTCTTCTCCACTTTCTTATTTACAAATTACACCATTACTCTGCCGAAATCAATATCGAATTTAACTAGATAATTTCTGGTTTTGATTCTCTCCACTATCTCTACAAGATCCAAGTGCTAATCTGAGTTATAGACTTTTTGTAACCAATTGAGCAAGAGAAGGTGTGATTGTAGCCCTGGAAATCAATTGGCTGAACTTGTTGCCCGTTAAATCAAGTATCTCTACCCAGAGGAATGTGATTTTGGAGGGTGTACCTCGTAGCCTTGAAACCGAGGGTTGTATTTGTAAGAATTGTTTTTGAAAGGAAATCCGTACTTGTGTTGCGGGACTGGATGTAGGGTAACTCCGAACCAGTATAAAATCCGGTGTGTTCTTTCCTTTACCGCTTCTACTTTATATTTGCATCTGTGTTTGATTCTGTGTTCATATCTGTGTCTGATTAGTGTATACATTGTTAACAAATTAAGATAAATTCAAAAAGATTTAGTAATTTCTTAAAAACACTATTCACCCCCCTCTAGTGTTTATTCTAGCCTTAAGATCCGTAATCCGCATTCCTCACATTTGGTATTAGAGCAAGGTTTTCAAAAATTTCATAATCTGAATTTTGAAAAGTTTTAAAATGGCTATTTTTGAAAAATCTGTTAAAACTAGTTTAGAATTGTCATCATTGTTCCATGAGTCTGCATATGAATGTTATTCAAATTCTAGTTGTCTACCCAAATTTTATAATGTGCAGGAAAGATGCTTTATGGGTATTAAGGAATCAATCCATAATGGACAATCTGTGCAGATCAAAAGGAATAAGTGGATACTTTATAGTGGATGCTCTAGACACATGACTGGTAATCCGGATATGTTGAATAATATTGTATACAAAGACGAAGGACTGGTTAACTTTGGAGACAACTTGAAAGGATACGTGATTGGAATCGGCAATGTCGGTAACTCTGAAACTACTATTATTACTAATGTTTTGTTAGTTAAGAATCTAAAACATAATCTACTAAGTATTAGTCAACTCTGTGATAAAGGATATAAGATTAAATTGGAAACAAATAAATGTCATATTGAAGATAATAACTCAACCATAATATTTGAGGGAATTAGGAAAAAGAATATTTATATTCTTAGTATGAAAGTTTCAAATGATAACCTATGTCTTTTGGCAAATACAAGTGACCCTTGGATTTAGCATACGAGATTTGGACATTTGAATTTCAAACTCTTATCTAGACTGTCAAAACATGATCTAGTAAGAGGCCTTCCTAAAATGAATTTTAAAATAGATAGTTTATGTGATGCATGTCAATTAGGAAAGCTTAGAAAAAGTTCCTATAAATTAAAAGATATGATTTCAACTTCAAAACCCCTTGAGTTACTTCATCTTGATTTATTTGGTCCATCTCAAATTCAGTCAATAAATCATAGTAAATATGTTTTTGTAATTGTAGATGATTATTCTAGATTTACATGGACAATATTTTTGAAACATAAAAGTGATACTTTTGAATGTTTTAAGAACTTTACAAAAAGGATTCAAAATCAATTATCTTTAAAAATTATAACTATTCGTAGTGATCACGGTGGTGAATTTGAAAATGAAAAGTTTGAGGAATTCTACAATAAAAAGGGAATAACTCACAATTTCTCATTTCCAAGAACTCCACAACAAAACGGAGTAGTTGAACGTAAAAATAGAACGATACAAGAGTGTGCGAGAACTATGCTTTCAGATAGTAATTTACCAAAACACTTTTGGGCAGAAGCTGTTGCTACCGCCTGTTATATTTTGAATAGAATTTTAATTAGACCTTTAACTGATAAGACACCTTATGAACTTCTTCATGGAAAGAAACCTAAGGTATCATACTTCAGAATTTTTGGAAGTAAATGCTTTATTTTAAATACAAAAGATAATTTGGATAAATTTGATCCTAAATCCGACAAAGGAATCTTTATCGGATATTCTAATAGAAGTAAAGGTTATAGAGTTTTTAATTTAAGATCTAACACCATCGAAGAAACAATGCATGTTTCGTTTGATGAAAATTTAAAAGATTTTGAAATTACAAATGATGAAGAAGATTTAATTACTCAAAATCAGGAATCAACCGAAATTAATAATGAAATTAATCATCCTAATAAAAGGATTAAACTTTTAAAAGATCATCCTATTGAAAATATAATAGGAGATATGCAATCTATTGTTACAACTAGAAATCAACTAAGTAAAATGAGTAATGTAGCATTTATATCATCCATTGAACCCAAAAATCCTAAAGAAGCATCAACTGATGATTCATGGATTTTGGCTATGCAATAAGAATTAAAACAATTTACTAGAAATGAAGTTTGGGAACTTGTTCCTAGACCTGAAGATAAAACTATAATTGGAACTAAATGGGTCTATAAAAATAAAATGAATGAACAAGGTGAGGTCGTTAGAAATAAAGCACGATTAGTCGCCCAAGGTTATTGTCAAGAAGAAGGTATAGATTGTGACGAAACCTTTGCTCCTATAGCAAGATTAGAAGCCATTAGGATTCTACTTGCTTTCGCAAATCATAATAATTTCAAATTATTTGAAATGGATGTTAAAAGTGCATTTTTAAATGGATTTGTAAAAGAAGTAGATGTTGAACAACCACCACTTTTTGAAGATTAAAAATTACCAAACCATGTGTACAAACTTAAGAAAGCTTTATATGGTCTAAAACAAGCTCCTAGAGCCTGGTATGATAGACTAAGATCTTATTTATTATAATCAAATTTTGAAATTGGTAAAATAGATAATACTCTTTTTATTAAAAGAAATAAAAATGATATTCAACTAGTTCAAGTATACATACGTAGATGATATCATTTTTGGTTCAACTAACTTCGAAATGAATAAAGAATTTTCTGAAATAATGACAAAAGAGTTTGAGATGAGTCATATGGGTGAATTAAACTTCTTTCTAGGATTGCAAATAAAACAGCTAGATAATGGTATTTTTATTAGTCAAGAAAAATATGCTAAAGAACTAGTTAATAAATTTGGTTTGACTACTGCGAGTGGAAAACCTACTCCCATGGCAACCAATGTATATCTAAGTAAAGAAGATCTCTCGAAAGATGTAGATCAAAAGTTGTATAGAGGAATGATCGGATCATTGCTCTATATCACTGCTAGTAGACCTGATATCATGCATAGTGTATCTCTCTGTGCAAGATATCAACCTCATCCTAAAGAAACTCACTTAAAAGCTGTAAAACGTATCATAAGATATATTAAACACACCTCTGATTATGGCTTATTTTATCCTAAAAATGATTCATTTGATTTAATATCATACTGTGATGCTGACTATGCTGGATGTAAATCAGACCGAAAAAGTACAAGTGGAACTTGTCACTTTTTGGGACATTCTCTGGTTTCCTGGTTTAGTAAAAAGCAAAATACAGTTTCTCTATCAACAACTGAAGCAGAGTATATTTCTGCTGCTTTGGCTTGTTCTCAAGTAATATATATGCAACAAACCTTAAGAGATTTTGGATTAAATATCTCAAAATCGCCAATTTATTGTGGTAATACTAGTGCAATAAATTTATCTAAAAATCCTACTCATCATGTTCGAACTAAACATATTGATATTCGACATCATTTTCTTAGAGATAATATAACTAAAGAAGTAATTACTCTCGAATATATAAACTCTGAGAATCAAACTGCTAATATCTTAACAAAACCATTAAATGAATCTATATTTACTAAATTAAGAAGAGAATTAGGTATTTGTTCAATAACTGAAATATAAAACATAAATATATAACAAGTATAATTAAATAAATTAAAAATAAATTAGAAGCCAAAATTAAAATACCCCTGTCGACAACCCTATATCCCACCATGTCGACATATAATGGTATTTTTTGAAAATTAAAATTCCCACCAAAATTTGAAAAGTTGGTTATATATTCTTCCATATTTCGACTTTCTCTTCATTCTCTCTCATTTTCTTCCGGTTTAACTTCTGAAACAAAGAAAATAATGGCTTCTCCATCAAATTCAAACATAAACTCGACTTTCTCATTTCACTCTCCTACTCCCGGCCCTCTTCAACGCTCCATTCATGCTCGTGTGATAAAATTAGAGGATACTACAAAGGATATTCTGCAAATGGTGACTGAGATTCAAGTCAAACAAATTCGGATGAGTAAAGAACAGGAGAAGCAAGGTCGAATCCTTAGAAATTTGTAGAAGTTCCTAATGGATAACCAAGCGAACCCGATCTTGATCGAAGAAGAGTCTTCTAGTGACCATACACAAGAGAACAGCGAAGAAGAGCCAATGGAAGAGGAAGAAGCACCCTTGGAAGAAGAGGATGCACCTGTTCATGAAGTGCAAGTTGAAGACGACGACACCGTAGTTTGCGTTGGTGAAGTATGTTTTGATAAGGATGGAAACCTTGTCGAACAGCGTGGAAACTTCTGTTTCCACTATCCTAATTGTTCGATTCATAGGTCTCCTGTTGTCAAGAATACTCCTTAGTGTTCTTTCTTTCATTCTTTCGTTTGTATCGTTGTATATATAGTTGTTTATATTAAAAACACATGTATATTTGTTTACATAGTTTACACACATGTAAATATAACATTATATAATAAATTATGTTCTCTTACTCGTATATTCTCGTATCTTTTGAATATATAGTTTATTAGTTGAGAAAAGTAGTTATTAAGAGTTTAGTTTAAAGTTATGTATTGATTATGTATGATAACACTATCATTATAATCACAAGTAATGTAGTCTTAGTTTCAGGGGGAGTTATATAGAATTATATAGTATTATAATTATGGAGTTATATGGTTTTTGTTGATGACAAAGGGGGAGAAGTATAAAATAGGATAGTTAGGCATAGATTAAGGGGGAGTTATTAGAAGTATTAGGATAGAAGTGATATTTTATAAACAAAGGTTGTCATCATCAAAAAGGGGGAGATTGTTAGTCCCTGAGGAGTTGGTTTTGATGACAACAACCTTACTTAGAATTTGATTATAAAATATATAATACTAACATTATTGTGTAGATATATATAGATATGTTTGCAGGTACTAAAGAATGAAGAACTGTACAGTATAAAGATTCAAGATCAAAGATTGAAGATATCAAGATTCAAGACTCATGAGTATCAAGAATTTCAAGAGTTCAAGTTTCCAAGATAAGTTATATAGTTAGGAATATTGTTAAAACTCATAGAAAGGCACTGACATCTTAAAATCTATTTTATTCGTGGAATGGAATCCACTTCGTGCTCGTTAAAGGGATGGAACCCTAAGTAGGATGGAACCTACGAAAAATCTAGTGGAACATCTTTTTGTATCCACTTACTTTTATTTCAAAATATATATATCTTGTTTTTCAAAATGATTTTAAATATTCCTGTTTAAAAAACCAAAATCATCTGTCCTGGTTTTTCAATATATTTTAGCCTTAAAAATATCCTTAGTTTTAAATATCCTTAATTTTAAATATCTTTGATTTTAAATTATTATCCTAAGTTTTTAAACTATAATTCTGATATTAATATATTTAGCTGTTTTATATATTTATACTTAAGATTTAAATATAAAAGTATAGAAAATTATTATATATATTTCAATATTGTTCTCTATAGTTATTTATGTATTATAACTATATATAAGTATATTTATAAAGTTTAAATATAAGTATAATATAATATAGAAATTATTTTCAAAGAAAAACAAATCACCAAAAAATACAAGGGCATGTCGACATGGTCACATGTACCCCTATCGACATGGTGACAGTTAATTTTTTTTAAAAGAAGTGTCTATTCGCCACATCCCTTAACCAATGGACATGGCTATTGATCTACTATAAATAAAGGGTGTTTTCAACAAATTGTAATTACTTTTTTCTCTGATTTAACTTCTCTTCTTCTTCTCCACTTTCTTATTTACAAATTACACCATTAATCTGCCGAAATCAATATCGAATCTAACTAGATAATTTCTGGTTTTGATTCTCTCAACTATCTTTACA
This sequence comes from Allium fistulosum, assembly GCA_030737815.1. NCBI lineage: Eukaryota > Viridiplantae > Streptophyta > Magnoliopsida > Asparagales > Amaryllidaceae > Allium > Allium fistulosum. The sequence goes on from CM060906.1 coordinate 361,116,036, forward strand.
AGATCCAAGTGCTAATCTGAGTTATAGACTTTTTGTAATCAATTGAGTAAGAGAAGGTGTGATTGTAGCCCTGGAAATCAATTGGGTGAACTTGTTGCCCGGTAAATCAAGTATCTCTACCCAGAGGATTGTGATTCTAGAGGGTGTACCTCGTAGCCTTGAAACCGAGGGTTGTATTTGTAAGAATTGTTTTTGAAAGGAAATCCGTACTTGTGTTGCGGGACTGGATGTAGGGTAACTCCGAACTAGTATAAAATCCGGTGTGTTCTTTCCTTTACTGTTTCTAATTTATATTTGCATCTGTGTTTGATTCTGTGTTCATATCTGTGTTTGATTAGTGTATACATTGTTAACAAATTAAGATAAATTCAAAAAGATTTAGTAATTTCTTAAAAACACTATTCACCCCCCCTCTAGTGTTTATTCTAGCCTTAAGATCCGTAATCTGCATTCCTCACAGTTGGTATAATATATTCATCCTGAGTTATATTCCAAGTGTCATATCTGTTTTCCTGCATATAAATTCTCATTGGAGTTAACCAATAATTGTAATTCAAACCATTAAATAGTGGTGGTCTTGTAGTGGATTGACCCTCAATAAAACTTGTGCTAGTGTTATTTTCCATACTAACTGAATATCAAATAACTATGTTATGGTTATATGATGACCTTTCTCTAATACCAAGTGAACGTCTATGGTGAAAGCGATTAAGGATCGTGTAATATGGAATATAAACTAAACTATTTGCTTGTGCAGAATATAAATATAAAAGTAAAATATTAAAGTAAATGACACAAGAGATTTTTTTACTGGTTCAAACTTCCCATTCTACGTCCAGTCCCATACACTTTCTGCAATTTAACTATCAACCCTCAATTAATCCAGAGGAACATGTATTACATCACCTGAGCAGCCGAACAGTACTTCAACCGCCTAAGCAACAGAATAGGACTTCAACCGCCTGAGCAACCGAACAGGACTTCAATAACACAGAGAATTATCTTGACTGAATGTGCTCTTTTAATAGCATGGATAAGTCTTTAGAGTAACTCCTTCATATAATCTTCTCTATTGTGGTATATCGTGTAATACGTAAAGATAGGAATGTGGCGAATATAATCTTCATGGCTATTTATAGAGATTGAAGAGTTGTAATCATTCGTGAAAGATAGCCATGAATAAATATGGAAGCAACTCTTGAATCAAGAGTTGTTTCTGTTCGTTGAATTGAAGTGTCTTTTGAAAATATAGCCATTATGAAGATTCAGCCATCTGAATGGAGCAATCCAGCCAGCTGAATGGATTTAAAAACGAACTAGTAAGGAAACAATGCAAATAGACACAATTTAGCCGGCTGAATTAGGAAGGACAACTGTTTGAATATTCAAAGAAATTTGTGCACATGCACAACATTCGGCCATCTGAATCTAGCTATTCAGCCGGTTGAATTTCTTGTTTTCTGGCATATCAAAAATGTTTTGAAAAACTTTACTACTAAACTCATAATCAAGCTACTGTGTGTGCATGCATATACCTCTTTTGAGAAATTTTAACATGAATTTACTACTAAACTCAGACTTTAAACTTAACACTTTGTTGAAGCTTCAATCCGAAATATGGTTTGCAAATTGTTAGACTATTTCTCAAGTAAAAAAAATACCTTCTCCTGCAAGTTTGGTTAGTTCATATAATATTTACTTATATAGTTATCACAATCAAAACATCAAAATTATAGGTTCTAACATTACCCTGAGGTAGGTGCCAACAAAACTTTCACAGTCCATGATTGGACGTGCAAAGTACAGTTGCATTTGTCAGAAATAGATACCAAACAACTCCTTCGACACTTGACTTTGGGGCTGGAGCTTATATATTCAAAAATCAAAGGTTGAATGAGATAGTTTGCCTCCAATGCTCGCGCCTAGAGTCTGGCAGACCACCCATGTCTTACCCAGAGTAGGCAAGAAAAAAGATCTATGCCCGGAGATGGGCAAGATCTTACTTAAAAATGTCCTAGAAAAGGATATTTCAACCGCTATGTTAAGTGGTTAACTCCGATCGATGCCCGTAGTTTGGCATGATCATGGATGTCCAGAGAGACGTATAACGGTGAATTACTTCAACCAATACCTGGTTCCAGAACCAAACATGGTTACGTGCAGATAAGCACTTGGATAATTGTTCTACACTCATGAAGAATATAACAAGCCGATGACTTACCCTAACAATAACAATGAGAAATGGATCACAAAAAAAACATTGAATGTAAAGCGCATTGAAGCCAAAAACAAAAGTCTTTTATTTCACAGGAAAAATAACTACAAGTGTTATTAACAATGAAGCCAAAAGCAAAAGCGGAGGCCGAATCTGCATAACATTGGCTAAAGAAAGCAAAACGACAAAAGTGTCAAACTACTGCTGTGGAACAAAAACATAAAGGAGATGAACGATTACTTCTTTTTGTGCTTCTTTCCTTTCTTTCCCTCGCCAAGGACTGCCCACCTCCTTTTGCTTCGAGGTTCCTTTTGCTTCCTCGTCCTCTACTTCCTTGGCCTTTTACTGGAGTTCTCTACGATGAAAAGACGAATGTACACTGCGTATTACCAACCACATGAATAGAATCAGTGGGCAAGGCAACGGACAACAGAATTGGAGGTGGGTCAATCGGCTCTTACTTGACTTTGGTGACATCCAGAACTCGTTGATCATGATTTTTATGCATGGTGGGCCCTATGACTTGCCCCGAAGTCACCATCATCAAAACATCTTCATCAACCTGAATCTCTTGACACTCACCGGTCTCTTCTTTATCCAAAGTCTGGATCTTCTACGCGCCAAGACCAAGGCATCAACAACTGGAATGGTCAATATTGTCTCAGTGATAGATACGACCGTTGAGTCGGTCCTTGTTGCGTGTGGACCTGGTTGGGAGCTTTCATTGGGTAGATATGAGATTGCAGGTTGACTTGAAATTTTAGAAAGATGAAATAAGAGATTAGCAACGTCAACCGGCATCATGTGTGCTCTCTCAAATACAGGTTAGGTCAACGATATACCTCCGTCGGATAGAGATCCCGTGTGGACAGGCGTACCACCTAAGTTTCCCTTCAAGATTAGAGACATCATGCTGGGCTTAAGAAGTTGTGGCGCGTCCGGATCATGCCTAAGGTCTAAAGAACAGGCAGAAGCAGCTAGAAGCCCAAAATTAAGACCTGTCGTGACATTATGAGGAGTGGTGTTGGAGCCTTCAGCTTGATCCCTCCGAATTGTATTAGCCAATTCTGGATGCAAGATAAGTTCACCTGCTCTGAGTGCCTCGATTTGCTTTGCGCTTAAAATCTTATTCTCCAGCTCCACCAAGTCTATTTCGGCTCCTTTAGAGTGCTTGAGCTCATCCTGCATGATTTTCTCTCACTCCATAGCAAAGGTGCGAGGATAAGCTTTACCAAGCCACATCAAGTCTTAGAATTTAATGATGTTGGCATTGTATTTGGTAATGAGTGGATCGAAACTATCCTTAATTCATCTTTCCACGGAAGCCACCAACTCGTCCACTCTCTTGACCTTATTTAATGCATCAACCCTTCCCTTAAGTGCATTGTCTCTCTCATTGCGAGCACTGACAATTCTTCACAGTAAGTTTGAGCGGTCTGAAGAGCCACATCTTTTTCTTTCCTCTCACTTTCAAGTTGTGCTTCATGCGCTCTTACTTTCTTGGCTAAATCATGATTCCTATGGTGAACAGACTCCACTTCGATCATGTGATTCTTCCTTTCCTACTCGATTGTAGTCGTCAAATCCTATACCTTTTGATCAGCGTTCTCTTTGGCCTTCTTTAACTCAGCAACTTCTTTGTCAAGGTAAACGATGATCTTGTCTTTTTGATTCGTTGTAAGCTACATTCCTACGATCTTGGCCTCCAAGTTCTCGAAGTATTCCAAAATTACCTCAGCCAGCCTCCTCCAAGTGAAGTACTAATCGTACACATCCTCAACCTATGCTACCGTCTGACCCTGGACCTCATGCGGGATATCCTTTAGATTGGGAACCAATTTGCAGGCTTTGAAGTTGATCCTTGGGAAGTGACATTTTAATTCGGCTATCTGAGGGTTCAAAGTGATCATTTGTTCCTATTTAGTAAAAGGTTGTTCAATTGGCTTCTCAACAGGCACTTTATCATGTTTGCGTCGAGAAGAATCAGATGCAGTAGATTTTAATGGACGTTGAGACTGCTCAGAAGTGTGGTAAGGTACTGGCTGCTTGGTGGAGAGAGAAGTATGAGACATGTCATCGTGTGGTTGGTCGTCTAGACGACTAGAATGCCTCTTTGAACCCATGGATGGGGGAGATCTGGATCTAGAACGATGCCTAGAAGATGAGTCATGTGGTCTATAGTCTTTCTCTCTACCCCAACGGTCACGGTTTGAACGCCGGCTGGAATCAGATTCATAGCTGGGTTTTTGGGGTTACATAGTTGGTTGGTGTCTCAGTTGATATCCCATTTGATCTGGGAAATCCTCATATAGTCCCCGTCACTCCATGAAACCTGCGAGTAAAACAAAGATAAATTAGATTTGACGAGACAAGAGCACCGCATGAGCTATGCGAAGTGCAGTGGATGTGTGTGTACGTGAAAATGTCCTAGTGTCCCCTTGACGGACCATGGGTTTGGATTTTGCTAACAGGAGTAATCCCTCTGCTTTGGTAGGCGACACGCCTTCTTGAAAACGAATGGGGGACCCAACGTCCCCAATACTCATGTTGGGAAGGCCAAAAGAGTCAATTTTATTTGGAATCAGCCCGAGGCCAGCAAAGGGATCCTCCAAAGTCTGTACTGGAGTCTCAAACATAGACGTAGCCGGTGGAGGAGGGGCCGGAGTTGTAACATCCCCTACTTGAAGGCCCAAAACTAATGGCTATGGATGCTACAGTCATCCATAGTTATTAATCCTCGGCGACCAAATACGGTTATGTTAGATACACTGATATAACAGAGACACATGGATATGGAAAAAAAATTTAAAATCAACAAATAACTTTCTCATTCCATTTCAAAGCATTTCAAACTCATTACATAATCCCATAATCGTTAACCACGTTTCAGAGAAAATATAATTATTATAACATACGCCAAGAGCGCCATATGAGGATGCCTCTTTCGATGATCAAAGTATATATAGGCAATTAAAAAACTTTGCCTTTACAACAGAAACAACACAGCGGAATTAAAAATAGAAAAGAACTCTAAATAGCTATCATGCCTCCTGCACGTCTTTGGAAGCTTATCCGTCTAAAGAGATACCTGAAAACCTCAACTCTCAAACTACTCAAAATCAATTGAGCACCCGAGAGTTTAAGGGGAAAACATAAACTTCGAGTCAGATATAAAGCCTGGTATAAATAATAATCTACCATCTCACACCATTTAGATATCTAGTGAGACCACACCGCTTAACAGAACGGGTTTTCCTCTCACTAGTATCTTATTTAAAACTTTATAAAACCATATACCGTGCTCCTGCATCCACAATGGTTAAAACATAGCATTCAAAATATTATGATGATATGCAAATAAGTAAATCAGTTCTGGATTACACATCCCCATTCATTTCTGACTTTCTGTCTCAGTTATAGTTTCTAGGGTCATTATTAACCTAATAGTTTTCATGGGCTGACTAATAACCTGTTTAATACTTATGGACTCCCTATCCAGTTCCATAGTTTTCATGGGATCACTAAGAACCTATTGGCCCCTGCCAATAACTTCATTGTTTCATGGGTTCTCCCTGAACCTATTGGTATCTCCAATAACTTCCCACTTATCCTAGTTTTCATGGGTTGACTAGGAACCTATTGACATCTGTCAATAACTTATTCCGGATAAAATTTTCATGGGTTCACTACAAACCATTGGCCCCTTCCAATACTCTTTCTAATCATAGTTTTCATGGGTTTACCATGAACCTATTAGCACCTGCCAATAACTTTTCCTAAATATAGTTTTCATGGGTTTACTATGAACATGTCTATCTGAAAACTTTAATATTTAGGCATCCTACATTCTGGTCTATCTGACCTCATGGAAGCAATTTTACTCATTCAGGAGTCAACCTAGCTGGTTATTATGCCCTTTCTCCCCAGAATGCAGTTATGGGTCCATTATAATGTGAATATACATATTAGAAGAAGCAATCATATTAACATAATACCAATACCTGTGGTTTAATATCCTTGAAGTCAATTTCATATAAATCATGGCTAATCCCTTTAACCTATTACTTTATCAAGGAAAGCTTCTTCACAAACTTCATAGTTTAAACCATATCAAAACTCCTTTATTATTATGCCATGGTTTTCCTTTAAAAATGAGATTGGGTTATTTGTTTTGAAAACTAAGGCTTTCGAAACCTTAAACTTTTACTTTCGAAACCGTCAAACCATACCTTTCGAAAGTATTAAAGCATTACTTATTAACTCTTAGAAGCATAGCTTCGAAACCAATGAAAGTACCCCTTTTGCAACCATTGTGTTTATCTTTAAAAATATGTTTTGGGTCAAGGAGAATATATGTATACAAAAGTACTCCTTTCGAAACCTTTAATCTTCATATAAAATTGTATGGGGAAAATTTTGATCGCTTCGGAACCATCCTTTCGAAAGCTCAAATTATTTAAGTAAAACATTTTAAGGTTGATGGCTTTGGAACCATCCTTTCAAAAGTTCAAATTATTTAAGTAAAACATTTGAAGGATAGCTTCGAAACCCCTATTCGAAGCCATTGCCTTCGAAACCCTTGAACCCTTTCAAAAGCTTTAGGAAGTGACTTATTTTATAAAACAAAAGCTACCTTTCGAACCAGTTGATGACTTCAATCCATCCGAAAGGCATAGGGACGGCAGAAGGTTTTCGACTTGGTCGAAACTACCCTTTCCGAAAGCATTAATTTTAAAATAAGTAACTCATTTGGAAGCTACAATTTAAACAAGAAGGGTCAACCCCTTTCGAAAACAATTTAAAAAGACCCTGTTAACCCGCCTTTTTACAAAGCCATGGACAGGCGGGTTTAACTTAATCGATTGCACGTTCGTCGAGGCTGGTGTACGATGGATTCAGTCGACTGGATGGATGGATGATGCAACATGTTTGGGAGATGGAAATATGATTGGATAAAGATGGATCAACTATAATTTGGGTCTAGGAAACATGGTTCGGCATGGTGGAGGTTCGACACAAATAGTTCGTCTGGCATTCACGTTCGAATAGCATTCAAGAGTACTCGGCATACATAGAGCACCCGACGTACATGAGTGGTTCGGCATTCCAGGAGCACTCGGCATTCAGTAGCGCTCGGCATCCAGGAGCGCTCGGCATTTAGAGGCGCTCGAAATTAGAGATCATTCGGCATGATGGGCGCTCGGCATTAGAAACTGTTCGGCATCAGACATGGTTCGACATGATGGAGGTTCGACATTAAGGATCGTTCGGCATTGGATGGAGCGCTCGGCATAAATCTCGTTCGGCATTGGATGGAGCGCTCGGCATAAATCTCGTTCGGCATTGGATGGATCATTCGGCATCAGGGAGCGTTTGGCATTGGATGGGTCGTTCAGCATACCTCACCTCGCTCGGCATTACACCTCACACCCCCATACCTCGGTACCTCCATACCTCGGTACCTCGCACCTCCATACCTCGGTACCTCGATACCTCCATACCTTGATACCTCGGTACCTCCATACCTCGGTACCTCGATACCTCGCACCTCTCCACGTTCGGCATACCAACTGCTCAGGATCGGTCGGCATAATGAAGTAAGGTTCGGTTATGACCTTGATGGGCCCAAACTACTCAGGAGGCCCAACAACCTGGTTTTGCCTATAAATACAGCATGTGGGTCTCCAGATGGGGGAGCTTCTTCTTTCTGGTCTCTTACTTTCTATTTTCTAAGGCTGAGGCTACTCTGCCATTTTGTAACTATAATCGGTCATTATAGCAATAGAAAAGGAAACTTCTGGAGTGGACGTAGGCCGGAGTTAGCCGAACCACTATAAAATCTGTTGTTCTTTACTGCTTTCATTTTAATTTTTACTGTTCTTCACTTCATCACTCTCTATACACATTCTGTTTGTGAGCTGTGACTGGTATTTGGTGCTTTCAACTGGATTTGGGTGTCGGTGACCAATTTTGGCGCTAACATACCCCTTCAAAAGCATATGTTTCGACTCCTTCGAAAGCATTTAGTAAAACAGGCAAGCACATTTCTTTGGAAAATAAAACAAAGATTTCGACCCCATCAAAAGCTATGTTTCGACACCATGCCATGCGCCCTTCTCCAATCCACTACGTACCAACATCGTGATACCTTGTGTATTGGTTTCAGCTTAGTTGCTTTCGACCTGGTTGGTTTCGATTTGGTTGAAGGCGGGAGCATAGGGTCGGAAGCTGGCTTTTAAAAGAGGCGGAACCCACTTTCCTTGGTAAAGACTGATTTAATGCCATTTAAAGTGAATACTTTATAACTAACTTACCTATTTGTAAGCATTTGATTGGTTGCCATAACTTTCAAATTCTTTACAAAAATAACTGTCGCATAATTTCAGATCTAAACAAAGATTAATTTTTCACAATTAAGCCCTTCCGTTAAGCTAAACAATTAAAACAATTAAATCCTTCTTATAAATTGATTTAATTTCCATAGCAAATTACTTAGGAAAAATCCCTAAAAAGTACAAAAATTCAATTTCAATAAGTTATCTAACATATTAAAATTTCAGACAAAAATTCTTCATACAATAACCGGAATTAATTTCTAAACCCAATTATTTATATTTTCCTTTGAAAATTCATAATAAAAATTTCCATAACCTGAAAAATTATAAAAATTAAAATCCATCTCCAAAATCATGTTTTACATAACATATAGATTCCTCATCGCATTCGAAATTCAGATTAAAAGATTTTACCCTTAAAACCGTGTATAAAAAATTATCAAACAACTTTGTTTGAATCAAATATATTATAAAATCCAAGCATATCATCGTCAAAAATCATCATAATGGATATAATCTTAAACTCGAAATCAAACAATCATAAAAACAAAATAGAGATGGTTTAGATTATTATTCACCTTTATTAGGATAAAGACTTTGAGATTTGATTGAGATTAATTTCCCCTAGCTTGAATCCTTAGCTTTAAATTGATTTTCTCCTCTTTTCTCCTAATGGTCGGCTTTGCTCCTCTTTATTTACGTTTGTTTGTATTTTGTAAAATGAACGTAAATGGATAGGAAACGATAATATAAGGTAATAGGATTATGGTGTGCAATTACCTTAAATACCCTTGCGTTAATTAGTTAACATATAAAACCATTTATAAGCTCATCTATTTAATTAAGCTCGGCCTCTAGGTATTTATTCAAATCTCAATCCCTTTATCACTCTAATATTTACATTATTCTATTTAATTTATCTTATTAAATCTCTTGAATAATGTTATTAAAAATTAGGGGTGTTACTGGAGTCTTCTTTTTAGGAAGCTTAATCTTAAGAGGTTGCTGGTCATCATCACTGTCACCTTCTTCATCATGTACTCCTAGTTCTTCCTCTCTAACTCTAATTTCACCTTCTTCGACGTGCTCCTGTAATAAGTGGTGAGCCAAGAGATTTTCATCCGTAAGCAATAATTTGGCTCTTCTCTCTACTACTGGGAATGCCTAAGTAGCCGCATAGTCTCGACCAAGGCAGCATTACTGGCTCTGCATGGAACATCTACAAAATACGAAAGGTTAATTAGAAACCATAGAGTCATAATATAGACATATCTGAAAGACAGGGCCAAAGACTTACATCCGGATAACCATCACTGTGCGATTAAAGGAGGACAGTGAATGAAAAGGAACTCCTCCTTGAAATAACTTAGCTTGTTCCAAGTTCCAGTCATGACTTGACACATTCCAGATGATTCTAAGATGATATGAGAAGGACTCCCTTTATGACGATTGAAACTATATAAGTATCGGATCTCTTGAAAAGTCGAGACCCGTTGGAAGTGACGAGCAAAGATGATGTATAAGCTGTTGAGAAAAGCATAGCTGTTCGACTGGAGTTGAGTAGGAGCCAGCTTCATTTGACGCAAAATCTGTCTTATGAACGGGTTGAACGGTGGAACTTCCCTTATCATGCAAATGTATTTGTTGCAATCCATATATCCTTTAAGAGGGCGATGCACCCTCTAGAGACGAGTTGGGACCATTACATCGTCCCATAGAATATAGTGCTTCTCACAAATCCTCTTAAGTGATGCCTCATCAACTTTGGATGCAACGGAATCAATGGGATCTTCCAATATAACCGCATCTTGGAGTGTTTCGGGAGTAGGTTCTACTTTTGGTTCTTGCCCAGACTCTCCCTAATTCCCCGAGCTGGCTGATCTTCGTGAGGAATGTTAGGCTGAATGACAGGCTGCACTGGTGCTTGTTGCCTCGAAGAAGCTCTTGTTGAGCTAGATTATGTATCAGATTCATTATAATGGGCCGTCAATAGACCTTCGGCCATAGCAGAGAGACGTTGAGAACGTCTGATGTCCATAGTTATCAAAAAACTCAATACAAAAACAACATTAGACAGATTACAATTTTACACCCCTGTGCCTTAATGAATCTAGTGCAGCGTTATGCAGTGTCATGAACTACAGATGTCCGATATAGTGCAACGGTTCATATAAAAGAATGGATATTTCCCAAAGTGGCCGTCGTTGTCGACCGTCCCAACGAGTCTGGCGTTGACGTGCACGCCTTGGGAGCTTCTTAAAAATTGGAAAGTCAAAATTCGTCGGAGTTTGTTTATGCTCGTGCCAAAAAGGAGAAAGACCAAAAATCCCACTAAGGGTATGGTTCGGCACAGAACCATACCCCTTGGAGAAAATAACAAATTGCTCTCTTCTTTTCTCCCTTTGGCTCGAACTTCACAAATCCATCCTTTGCTCCATGAATGTGCCTCAATGCCATTCACCTTCGACCGTTACTCAGTCCTCATCACCTACGATGTGTGTATGAACTTGAGTCAAGTGAATATGCTCAAAATCAGCGCTCTCAAATCGAGGAGATTGCTCGTGTTCGTATGGATTGGGTCAGATCAGGTTAGGAGGTGACCGCACGTTGGTAAAGCGGTGATGATGAGTTTCGGTTGCTAAGGCGGAGACGGCGAGGTCCAGTTAGTCTCGAGATTGAGGTCCTCTAATGGAAGAACTAGAACTCAAGGGGAGATAACAAATGAAAGTGAGGAGAAGGCAAGGGTCGGCCTTGTTTTGTAGAATCTGAACTAAGATTCTTGGCAGAAGACCTACTCCGTCCATAAGTACATGGGTCGGTACCGAACCATCTGGGTTCAGTACCGAACGATCATATAAAAAAAGGGGAAGATGCTCAACTCTGCGTATACATGTCCATCTATGCTTACGTGTTCCTGGACCCTAGCAATCATATGCATGTATGTATGTATGCCTATGTGTACAGAACATTTAATTTCAAAATTCAATCAATGGAAAATCCCAACCTGAAAATTCTGGAAATGGAAATATTCAAGAATGCTGAAATTGGAATGACAAGTCATGGAGTCAATTTTTAATTTTATAATCCCAGATGCAGTTGAAGCGTCATAGAAAATGGGAAAAGACATTGCTATTCACAAGAACGGCTCTAAGAAAGGATAATAACAGTTCAAATACGAATTGGGATATGGCATAGCGATCCTAACCTAACTTGATTTAAAGCACATCACGTTTGAAACAAGATGCACTTTGAGGAGCAAGTGTTATCTAGCCTTTTGATTCGACAATATTTGTTCAGATTAGACAAGTCGCACGTTCCAGGCTATCGAGACAAGCGACCCAGAAAGATAGCCAGAAGGCTCAGAAGAGTGGTCAAACCAAATCTGGAAGGCCAAGCTCGAACAATCACACAAAAGACGAGACAACACCCTACTAAGTACGTGGTTCGGTACCGACCCATACTACTGTAAGGGTTTGGTACCATTTTTCCACTACTTGTTCACAAAGGTCTTAGAAGTCCATTCCATGCTCCATAACATCGTTCGCATGCTCTTCTCCATCAGTCTCTCCAAGCATCTCAAGTCAGCAACTTCATTCTTACATAGACCCATCACTCAAACTCAAGGCCAGCTTATAATGGCTCAAACAACTCTAGAACCATAAAGCTAACGACGACCAATCTCTAAAATTCCAAAACCACAATTGGAGAAATTTATGGGTCAGTATTGACCCATAGTTATGGTTAAGTACCAACCCATACAGATTGATGAGTTGGCCACGTCTTCTTCTTCAGCAATTGCCGGGAGATCATGGAGAACGTTGGAATGGACGTGCCTGAGTCTTTCCTACCGACCTACACCAATAAATAGACCGTGAGTGGCTTCATTTTAGAGATATATTTCACTTTTCAGCACTTGTATTTATTTCTTGTAATCACTTATCATTCAGGGACGAACCATAAAAACACCTATTGTACTTTAAGCAATAAAGCGAGAAGAATTTTTAAGTGGATGTAGGCACACCTTGCCGAACTACTATAAATCGTTTGTCTACTATTTATTTCTCATTTTTGATTTACTTCTCATCACTTTTATTTCCCTACATAATCTTATGGGTATTGGTGCCATTCTTGATGCTAACACCTCTTAACTATGAATTTCTAAAGTTTCTACAGTCACACGAACAAGTAGTAAAACGAAATGAATTCCAACTAGAAGAAATGCATCAACAGTTTTGGGAATAGCAAAATAGCTGAACTAATAAGTTTATAAATAAGGGCATGGTGTAACCATTCTCCGAAAATATATATGTAGGAACTAAATTATGAAACCTAAGGAACGACATCTGGTACAAACTAAAGTCCATATTTAAACACATACAACACACATCTTATATATGTATATATGTATGTATATATATCTCACATATGCTTGAATACATGGATACTCACATACACCCATGCACGCCACACAAATACGCGCAAATGCACACACAAAACCTAGGTAAATTAAAAAGAAAAGAATACACGTATATTTGTATACACACACAAAGTAACTTCAGACACACATCATATGTACACACACCACACAACACATACTAAATTTAGCACACAATACCTCATCACCCAGGCTACACTCACACATAAGCACGCAAATACATGCACACACATGACACAACACAAGCATACAAAACTGCAAGCCTGTGTACAACTCAAGCTAAAAACGCTCAACTCACTCTACCCTATACGCACATGCACACTATTATATACATTCACACTCACCTACCCATCCTACACCCAAATGACATAGCACGCTTCACAAAAACACAGCCCCAATCATCGCTACCAACTACCATCATTGCTGCAATAACCACTACGCTCAAACCACCCTGCATCGCCTAATTTGATGACACAACAGTTGTCATCTCAATGTTGCTCGTTATTGTAGCCGTCTGCCACCATGCTACCCCCAAAAACCCCTGCTCCTCTTAGAATTGCGACTCGATGCCAGTGCTCATCGCTTGCGCTTACCTGTCCTCTACCCTAATCGTAACCTAAAAACGCGCAACCATCCATCGTAGTCACTTCTGCATGACGTCGTCGAAGTCGTGCCAGCCCAAGCACCTTGTGCACGGTTCATTTCTTTTTTATATAATTAAAATCGCGACTTTGATTTATTTTAGAGAAATCACGACTTTAATATGGACTAGAATTCGATTTTTCTGAAGTTGAGTCCCCTGGTGTTAAATGAGATAGGATATATTTATAAACGGGGTGAAACATCCAGAAAAGAAAAATCTAGAAATGAGTTAGGTGATGGGTACTTGGCCTTGGGCTTTCAACAATATAAAAAAAGAGTGTGTGTGTGTGTCTATATCTCTTTCTTTTCATTTTTTCCTTCCTTTCTTCTTTTGTTTTTTTAATGAAACAAAGCATGTAGCCCAAATAAAATTCTATTCTTCACTAAATCACTTTATAATAAATTACAACTTTAGAAACTAATTTTCTATAAATTTATTTATTTTATCAATTATTTTATTATTTAATTTCTTTCTTTTGTTGATTAATTCCCATTTAAAACAAATTACAATAAAACCACAAATAAAATGTATATTTACAATAATCAATTATTTACTTATTACAATAAAATTTCTAAAATTTATTTTCCTATATTTTAACTCATTTAAATTTGAATATCTAACATTCCCATTTTAAACCTGATATTAAATATTTTCCAAATTAACTTATTATACAATTCTTAAAACGAATATTCATTCTCAAAATTATTTATTTCAAATTTCAAAAATACATTATTAATTAAATCAATATTTATTAACAATTACCCCTAAAAACTGGGTTGTTACAACATTCCTTAGACTCCGTAGGCTTTATTTTTTTCAAAATATTCGACAAAGATACCTTCATCAACTTTAGGTTCAAATTTGCCTAGTTGATCTTTAGTATTGAGTATAAAGCATTTTGCACCAATTTTTTAAAAATAAGTCGCATTTTGTTTCTTCTCATCGAGTAATTCGTATGGGCTATTCTTGGTCAATGGTTATAGTAATGCTATTCAAAACATAACATGCCATAGATACTGGTTCAGCCCAGACATTTTGAGAAAAAGTGCTACTAGAAAGTAGTGTTCTGTTACATTCCTATAAGGTTCGATTTTTTCTATCTACAACACCATTTAGTTGAGGTGTTCTAGAAAAAAAAATTCATGTCCAACACCCTTTTTAATGCAAAATTCATTAAAAAGGTCATTTTTGAATTCACCACCATGATCACTTCTTATGATTTTTATTTTTAATTTCTCAAGTTTCCAATTCTTTTAGAAGAGTGTTGAAATGTTTCAAAAGTGTCTCTTTTGTATTCAAAAAAGAATGTCCAAGTGTATATTGAGAAGTCTTCAACAATTACAAAAACATAATTATTGTGATGAATTGATTTAACTTGTGTAGGCCCAAATAAATCTAGGTAAAATAGTTCTAGTTGAGTTCTGGAAATTTCATCCTTATATTAAAACGAAGATCTTCTTAGTTTTGTAATTCGACATGCATTACACAAGTTATCAATCTTATTAGGTAACCCTCTAATAATCTCATTCTTAGATAATTTATTAATACTTTTGAAGTTAATGTGACAATTAAGCACATATCGCTTTAGTAGTTTGCATTCATATTTAAAATATAAATGTTACCTTTTCTTAATCCTTCAACCTATATTATCCTTTTCATTATAAATATGGCATTTTTTTTCAAATGAGATTTAAAAACCTTTATCATAAAGTTGACTTATGCTTAATAAATTATGTTTCAAATTTTTACTAACAATACATTTGTAATAATGGTAGAGTTTGGTATACCGACATTACTAACGTTCCCCATTCCAATCACGTAACCTTTGGAATCATCCTTAAATGTGACTATTCCAGCAATATTATATATGATATTTGTTATCATGATGGCATTCCCTGTCATGTATTTGGAACATCCGTTGTCTAGTATCCATTTTTTTTATTTGGAGTTACCTAATAATAAACATATATTGGTACCCCTTTAATGATAGAGTCCTAAGTCTTAATGATAACCTTACCAAAATTATTGGTATGAACATAACATTTGTAGGAAAACATAAAAAACAATAGGGTATCGACTTTGATTTGTGTCATTGTAAGTAAGGATACTCTTTGTGATATATCTTACTAACTTTTAGGAAACCAGACCCTAGAGGGTTTGGTTGTCCCTTTAAAAGCAAAATTACTATTGTTATGCATTTTTTTGAAATGGTACTTAGATACAACATGTCACTGGGACAACGTATCACAACTCACATGTCAATAAATGTTCGAATCATGCTACGCAAGTTTCGAACTTGTGACCTCTCGTACCAAAGTCGAATCACTAAACCACTGGGACAATGGTGCTTGTCATTGTTATGTATTTTAGAAATAAATTATTTAATGTATTAAATTCTGATTAAGTGTTGGTTTGTTTTCGAGATCCATATTTTAATATTCTAATTTTCAAACTTTTGTTGACTATTAATGAGTTTCTTGAATTTAATATATAAAGTAACATATTTTCTAGGGATATTCTTACGGATTTTAAGATGCTTCTTAATAGGATTTTTTAGATTTAAAACCTAAGCTGTTTTTATTATTGTTAATCAAATTAGAAAGATTTTCCCTACCTTTAATAAATTTAGAAACATTGGTTGTGAATTTTTCTAAATTTTCTTTTAATGTTCTTACTTCACTATTTAATGTTTCTATTTCCGACTTTAAATCATAGTTTTCTTTGGATAACACTACATCATTTCTATACATCTTACATTCATTTTTTAGTAATGAATGTTGCGATGATAGTTTATTGCAAGATATTTATGAATTTTCTAGTTCTTCTTCTAAAACCACTTTCTCATTTTTCAACATTTCAATTTCTAGTTCAAGCCTATTGCATTTACATATCATATCCTTTTTAGCTCCTTTTTTTGTTTTATATTATTGCAATAGACCAATAATAATTTTTAAAACACCATTATAAGAATATTTGTTTTGTACCTCATCCTCAAGAGCCATGTTTTCTTATTTGCAATCATTGTCATTGTCAGAAGAAAATGAGTCATCCCATGTCACTTGAAAACCTTTCCTTTTCCTCCTTGTTTTTGTATTTTCTTCTTTCTTGTTAAGCTCTGGACAATCTTTTTTCATGCGCTCTCTTTTGTTACATTCGAAGCATTTCATTGAGGCATAATTGTTATCATAACCATTTTTATTTGAAACTTCAGGAGTTTGTTGAAGTTTCTGGCTAGGAATGCTATGTCATTTGTGTCGAAATCAGCGTTTACCTCCACTTTGAATGTAAGGAACTTTTCTCTTAAGTTTGATCTTTCCAACCTGAAAATTTGCCTCATATGACATTAGATTTCCAATTAACTCATCAACTTTTAATTTGGAGTTTCAGATGTAATATCAAAATTTGATAGTGTTTCTCCTAATCCAAATAAAGCATGAGTAATATCTTGAAGTCTAGCATACATATCAACAATTGATTGATTTGTATTCATTTTAAAAAGCTAAAAAATATTTTTCAATGTGGAAGTCTTTGTCCATTTGATCTTACTAGTGCCTTCATGTGTGATTTGCAGTGTATGCCAAATTTCACATGCAGTTTTGCAAATACGTGTTTTATCAAATTCATTTTTATCTAAGGAACATTATAAAATGTTCTTGACTTTTTAATTATTTTCATCCATGGCTTTTTCATAGACACTCTGAATTTCAAAATTAGTAGTAGGTTCTACATATACTATTTGAGTCATCTTCCAAATAGAGAAACTAATAAATTGCATATAAACTCTCATTCTATTAGCCCAATATGCAGAGTTATAACCTATGAATAGAGGAGAGCGAGCAGTAGACTGTCTTTCAAAGAAGGTGAAAAATCCTGAAGTGGCTATAAAATCAAAAATATATTAAAGAGTAGATCCATAAGAAAAAATGAACAAGTACATTCAGAAAATGTTGTTACATTTTCAGAAAAAGCCTACTCTGATAACAATCGAAAAATCTAGCATTATCGGTTTTATGAAAAGAAAGTGAGATTTACAGAATTATTCTCTTATTTTACTTTTTCTAATAACTATTCAGATGATTATAAGAAGTAAAAGGGAATATTTATAGAATAACAGAAAGTGCAGTAAAGTAAAGATCACACCAGAATTTATACTGGTTATAACACCTATCCTACATCCAGTCCCAAAGCTTCCCCTTTGGATTTTCTCTAATGCTCTCACTAAACTCGAAGGAATAGGTATTCTATAGAATCCACCTAAACTTCTTGAAGAAGATTTGACTTCACCAACGATGCAACATAAGAATTTCTTTTCCAATTAATAGTTACAGCTCCGACTTGGCATATTCTTCAGTAATACAAATTTTACAATTTATGTACCTATAACCACTCAAAAAAATATAGAAGAGGAGTATGAGGTTATGGAAATAGGATACTGCAGTATGGTAAGAGTTTGAGATTTGTTGCAAGTGATCAGAAATTAAGAATACACAAGAGAGTATAGATTAGAGAAGATTATATTCAATGTTTCAATGTCTATTATTCTAATCTCTAAGATGAGGAGGTTTTATATTATTGTAGAGATAGATCAAACGAGAGGGAAGTTGCAGTAGTCGTATTTTGAATTTGAAGGAGAAAAAATTTCAATTTAGAAAGAGGCAAGTCATATTTCTAAAGGAGAAATATTCTACTTGGAAAGAGTTAACTATCATATTTTGAAAAAGAGAAATATTCTTTTTAGGAAGACGCAACGATCATATTTTGTTTGAAAAAAGAGAGGCAATATTTTGAATGTCGAGATTTGAAATTGGATGGTTTTAAAAAAGTGTATCTAGATTTGAATTTGGATGGTTTTAAAAAAGTGTATCTCTAAGTTACACACACAAACTATGTGTGTGTGTAAGAGGGGAGGGGGAGGGGACACATGTGCGTGTGTTTATATATATATATATATATATATATATATATCTGTGTGTGTGTGTGTAAATCTCTGCTTCATTATTTGAAAATTGTTTAAAAATTTGCTTGCTAAGAATCAAACTCCTAACTTCTCCATTGAAAGTTTCACATACAACCACTTGAGTTGAACATGTTTTTATGTTGGTTGTCATTGCTTTTCTTTCCTTTTCCAACACAGCTTGTCCACTATTTGATTGCTTCTTAGCTTTGTCTTCGACTAACTTTATAGGCATGATATCACTTCTTTGTAGTTTGTATATATGTTATATTTGTTATTTGATTTGAGTTTGTTTATATATTCTACAAGTGTATTTCAGCAGTGTTGTCTTTTGCTAAGAGACATGTATATAACTTGATAGAAAATTTCAATAGCATTGTTATACAGTTGTTATCATCAAAACTCACTAATTAATTTCCCAGAAACAACATCATTTTAGGCAAACATCGATTACTCAAGGCAGATACAAATTACACTGATTCAACTCAATCAAGCAGAGTTGTCGATCAACGCACAACATTACCAAGCTACAACCAGCCTTGGAAACATCCATACCAACAACTTTTCAAAAATTTATTCATCTCTGGAATATTTTTTTACCATCATTAAGAAAAAAGTATCAGTTATAAGTTGTAATAATAGTACAAGTAGAATACAATATTTCAAAGTAGGGGTCGATTTCTCACTTCATCCATAACATCTGACTTTAATGTGAGCAACTCAAACGTTCCAAACATTTTTAGTCAAAAGCATCTTATTCAAACGACTACACAGCAGTCAATATCCATCTTGGGCCACAACAATTCAACTCAATAGCACGAACTCGGATCTGAAACACTCACATGACTCAACTTCGAGCTTCCTTCAGATCCAAGCGACATCACCTCAGACCGACGAGCACAAGTTCCAAACATCATCCGATCTTAACTAATTGACAAACTTCAAATCACAAATCTCTGACGCAAGTGTATTCCAGGCATTAGCATAATAGCATTTAGGCAGCGAAAGATCCTTCGGTAATGACGAACTTCGAATTTCCACGTCGACACAATTACATCGAATCGAGCAGCGGCACAGTCTTAGACTTTCAATCAAGGACAAAGACTTTCTATAGTTGGAAAATTTTCAAAATTAGTTTTGGGTTATGGGTTTTGTTTTTGAAGAGAGAAGAAGAGGGAAGAGGAAGGAAGAAGAGGGGATGAATAGTCCCACATTTATGAAATTAAGAGAACATATTGATTTATATATGGATTTCTCTAAGGAAGGTTGGGCCCTTTGGGCACCCAAAGCTTTGCTTTGATGTGAGGGGGAAGTCATGCATCACCACCAGATACGCGCGTCGCCGTCGCCGTCCGTCCGACTGGACCGGGTCGGGTTGTTAACGGGTCGGATCTAGAATTTGAATTTAAACGGACATATTTGGCGGGTCATTTGAATGAAGGGACGCGACCGTTTAGTAACAGTTTCAAACTGTTACAAAAAGGCACAACCGTTTGTAACGGTTTCAGACTGTTGGAAAGGATGCGACACTTGACGAATGGACACTTCCTCACTACTATAAATAGTGACGCCCAAGAACCGTAAAAAAACAATCTCTTTTCTTTGTTCCTTCTTCTTCTTCCTCCAGATCTGCGATGCCCAGAAAGTGTTGCAGAACCGTGCCATTTCCACCACAGTTTGCGATGCCTGTAAGGTGTTACAAACACAGAAACGTTGCATATTAATTCTCTTCTTCTTCTTTCAATTCTCTACTAAATTGCATCATCAGAGATCAAAATTTGAGTGTTCTTGGTCGGATCAAAATCATACAAGTTTTGAATCCAATTACGCTGTTTCAAGGCATCATTGAATCCTGAAGTCGATGGTTTGATAACCCGTTTGTACTTGTTGGGTTGAACTATTGTCTAAAACAATCTACGCAGTAGATCCTTGAAGTCAGAAGTACAGCAGTTATCATCTTCATCATTCTCGAATCATCGACACAATTATCCAACAACTTTTAGACAATAGCTTCAACCATGGATGGTTCGAGTTCAAGCGATATCAATGCTCTTCAAGTTATGAATTAGCATTTGACGCGATTGGAGCGGTTTGATGGTAAAAACTTCACTCGTTGGCAAGAGACGATGAAATTATTTTTTATCACGGTCAAATTGTTCTATATTCTTGAAGATAACTTGAAGGAAATACCAGAGGAAACTGATAAAGATACTGACGAATTGAAAGCAAAACGTGCAAAGCACAAAGAAGAGGATTTCCTATGTAGAGGGCACATTCTCAACGCGTTATCTACATAAGTTTACAACGCACATAGAAGTCTGGAAATAGCCAAAGCACTTTGGACTGCCCTGGAGAGAAAATATCGAATATCTGAGGCAAGCAACATGAAATTCTTGGTTTGCAATTTTATGGATTTCAAAATGCATGATAATAAGTCCATTATTGGACAAGTTAGTGATATTATATATATAGTCAATCAACTAAAAGAGAACTAAATGATAATCCGCAAACTGAGTCTCATTCTAAGGCAAATAATGTTGAAATATCAAATTCTCTAAAACCTAAGAATGAGACACAGTTTAAGAAGAAAAATCATTCTAAGAAAGATAAGAAGAAGGGTGCTTGTTATTTCTGTAACAAGTCTGACCATTATGCTCGTGACTGTCCTCTACGAAAGAAACAATTAAAGGTGAATATGGTCGAAGACAAATTGGTTGTAGTAGTGCAAGAGGCAAACTCCATTGAGAACATAGGAAATGATTGGTGGCTTGATACTGGAGCAACCATTCATATATGCAAGGACCGTAGTCTCTACTAGAACTATGAAGATGTTAGCGGAGATGAGAATCAAGTTATTGGAACAAAAAATGTTCGCAGTAAGGTGATTGGAAAAAGTACTATAGAACTACTGTTATCTTCTGGAAAGACTCTTACTTTGGTTAATGTATATCATGTACCTGATATTTGTAAGAATTTGGTCTCTTGATACCTTCTTAAAAAAGGAGGATTCAAGATAGTATATGAGTCTGACAAACTAGTGTTGTCCAAAAACGGGAAGTTCATTGGACAGGGATATTCTTGTAACGGCATGATTAAGTTGAATGTAATAAATAAATCTTCTATTTATAATGTTGATTCCGTTAGTTTATGGCATGGTAGATTAGGACATGTTAATTATAAATCCCTTAAAAATATGATAACTTAGGATTAATTTCTAATTGTGATTTCAAATCTATCTTTAAATGTGAAATATGTGTTCAAGCAAAAATACACCGAAAATCTTTCAAATCTATATAAAGAAAAATCGGTTTGCTTGATTTAGTATATAGTGACGTGGGTGACTTAAAAAATCATATAGCCTATGGTGGTAACCAATACTATATAACATTTATTGATGATTATACTAGATATGCATATGTGTATCTAATGAAAACTAAAGATGGGGCCTTTGATAAATTTAAAATTTACAAAGCAGAGATCGAAACACAATTAGGAGTTAAAATAAAAATATTACATTCAGATCGAGATGGTGAATATTTCTCAAATGAATTCACCTTATTTTGTAAACAACACGGTTTAGTTCACCAATGCGCTGCCCTATATACACCATAACAAAATAGTGTTGCTGAAAGGAAAAATAGAACTTTAGTAGAAATGGTTAATACCATGCTCATAAGTTCAAACTTACCTTATAACCTATGAGGTGATGCTATGTTATCTGCATGTTATATCTTAAATAGAGTACCACTTAAAAAGAATAATGTTTCCCCTTATGAATTATGGTTTAATAGGAAACCTAATCTTACAAGACTTAAAGTTTGGGGTTGTTTAGCATATGTTAGAAAACCAAACCCTAAACGACCAAAGTTATGAAATAGGGCATTTAAATGTTTTTTCATAGGATATTCACTTAATAGTATAACTTATAGGTTCCTAATTCTTGACACCTTAGAAGTTATAGAATCCGTAGATGTAGAATTCTTTGAAAATCAAACTGTTGAGATTCCATTGAGATCATCTAGTCCAGAACCTAATACGATTGATGATATCGATGACGATGACTATACTCCTGCTCAAAACAGCAAGGAAGTATTAGTAATAGATAATAGTAATGAAAAAAGGAGAAGTAAAAGAGCAAGAATAGAGAAGGACTATGGTCCTGACTTCATTACATATCTTATAGAAGGCAGTAAGGACAAAGTCCTTAATGTGACTAGATATGTCATGAACGTCGATGATGACTCCAAAACTTATTCTGAGGCTATGAGTTCTAGAGATTCAATATTCTGGAAAGAAGCTATCAATGATGAAATGAATTCCATATTGTTAAACCAAACTTGGGTTTTAACTGATTTACCTCCCGGTGCTAAACCTATAGGATGTAATTGGATATTTAAGAAAAAGTTGAATGCAGATGGATCCATTGATAAGTTTAAAGCCAGATTAGTTGCTAAGGGATATAAGCAAAGACATGGAGTAGATTATTTTGATAAATAGGCTCCAGTTGCTCGCATATCTTATATACGCTGTTTAATAGCACTTGCATCAATTCATAAATTGGTCGTACATCAAATGGATGTAAAGACTGCGTTTCTAAATGGAGATTTAGATGAAGATATATATATATATATATATATATATATATATATATATATGGAACAACCAGAGGGTTTTATAAATCCAGACCAAGAAAAGAAAGTTTGCAAATTAGTAAAGTCTCTTTATGGCCTGAAGCAAACTCCTATGCAATGGCATGAGAAGTTTGATAAAATAGCATTGTCATATGGATTTATTGTTAATGATGCTGATAAATGTATTTATAGCAAATCGGACAACAACGATTATGTTATGATATGTTTATACGTTGATGACATGCTAATATTTGGTTCCAATATATCCTGTGTGAATGAAACTAAGAAGTTTCTATCTTCTAAATTTGATATTTAAGATCTAGGAGAAGCTGACGTAATTCTGGGAATTAAAATTATTAGGAAAGAGGGGGGGGTTGTTACTAACACAATCTCATTACATTGAGAAGTTCCTCCGAAAGTATGGTCATTATAATGACAAACCAGCACCTACTCCTTTAGATCCTAGTATTAAATTAGAAAAGAATACCGGACGTACCATTTCTCAACTTGAGTATTCCGATATTATTGGGAGTCTTATGTATTCTATGCATTGCACTAGACCAGACATAGCACATGCTATAAGCATGTTATGTCGATTTACAAGTAATCCAGGTTTCGAACATTGGAAAGCTATTTCTAGAATTTTATCTTATTTGAAAGGAACCATTACCTATGGTTTACCTTATAAAGGATATCCTACTGTAATAGAAGGATATAGTGATGCAACCTGGAACAATGTTGAATACAAATCCAAGTCTACGACTGGATGGATCTTTACGTTTGGAGGTGCTACTGTGTCTTGGGATTCCAAGAAACAGACCTGTATATCTGACTCAATAATGTTGTCAGAGTTGATTGCATTAGCATATGCATGTAAGGAAGAGGAATGGCTTAGGAATTTATTAATAGAAATCCCATTATGGAAGAAGCCATCTCCAGTAGTCTTTGATTAACTGTGATAATCGGGCTACAATATACAATGTCTCTGATAAGACATATAATGGGAAGTCTAGACATGTGAGTCTAAGACATCAAATGATAAGACAGTTACTCAAAAGTGGAGTAATAACTGTTGATTACATAGAAACAAAGAAAAACTTGGTTGACCCACTCATAAAGAGTCTTCCAAAGGCAATGGTTTCTATATAATCAAAGGAAATGGGACTAAGGTCTGTGAATGAAGGTTGGTCATCCTAAACAGAAACCCAACTTATGTTTTGAAAAGGATAGACAAAGTTCAATGGGTACCAACAAGTTAAGAGAATGATTATGGAACACTAAATCAATAATCCCATAATATTTAGTGTTGGATTCTACAAGAACAAAGGATGGATAATATATCCTTAATAAGGATAGTTACCTTAAAAAGGTGTATTGCAGAAACACCTTAAGAGACTTACCTATATGAGTATGGAAATCAGGTCGTTTCCTAAGAAAGTAAGACCACTTTCTAAAGTAGACTCAAGAACTCGGGATTTAAGCACATGGCCATTAATGTGCTAAGCATACAGAACACTCTATATACGGAAATCAGTATGTGTGACTTTTCCGGTACTATCACTAGGGGTACTTGGTTCAAGATACGTTCACCATAGACCTCGACAGAACTTTGAATGGTTTACACTAAGTGAAGGTTCAAATCTAAAAGATACCTATCATTTATGTATTGGTTTTCACGATAATGCAAAACTTGATCTTGGAACTACATTGGCTTGATCCCACTTGGTATGTAGGTAGTCACTCTAGTGAAGCAACCATCCATTTTATTTCTTTTACTTATTTTGAAAATGGGGGGAAATTGTTGGAAAATTTTCAAAATTAGTTTTGGGTTATGGGTTTTGTTTTTGAAGAGAGAAGAAGAGGGAAGAGGAAGGAAGAAGAGTGGATGAATAGTCCCACATCTAGGAAATTAAGAGAACATATTGATTTATATATGGATTTCTCTAAGGAAGGTTGGGCCCTTTGGGCACCCAAAGCTTTGCTTTGATGTGAGGGGGGAAGTCATGCATCACCACCACACACGCGCGCCACCGTCCGACCGACCGACCGGACGGGTTCGGGTCTAAAATGACGAATTAATTTTTGTTAACGGGCCGGATCCAGAATTTGAATTTAAACGGACAGATTTGGCGGGTCATTTGAATGAAGGGACACAACCATTTAATAAAAATTTCAAACTGTTACGGAAAGGCGCGACTGTTTGTAACGCTTTCAGACTATTGGAAAGGATGGGACGCTTGACGAATGGACACTTCCTCACTACTATAAATAGTGAAGCCCAGGAACCGTAAAAAATACTCCTTTCTTTGTATCTTCTTCTTCCTCCTCCAGATCTGCGACGCCCAGAAAGTGTTGCAGAAAACTGCCATTTCCACCACAGTTTGCGACGCCTGTAAGGTGTTACAAACGCAGAAACATTGCAGATCAATTCTCTTCTTCTTCTTTTAATTCGCTACTAAATTGCATCATCAGAGATCAAAATTTGAGTGTTCTTGGTCGGATGGAAATCGTACAAGTTTTGAATCCGATTACGCTGTTTCAAGGCTTCATTGAATCCTGAAGTCGATAGTTCGATGACGCATTTGTACCTGTTGGATTGAACTATTGTCTAAAAGAATCTACGCAGTAGATCCTTGAAGTTAGAAGTACAACAGTTATCATCTCCATCGTTCTCGAATCATCGACACAATTATCCAACATCTAGTATGATGGTGGGCAGTGCTATTTTTTAGGATGAGACTTTTTATGGCACTAACTTTTTTAAGAAGCGAAGAAGTCAAAGTTTTTTTTGAATCCAAAAAAGAAGATAGTCAAATTTTTCCAAAGGAAGGTTTCTTTAGATCCCCTAACAGTTTTTATTAAGAATTTGAATACCTTTTAATACAGGGGCAACTCATTTCATTTTGTTTAGTATATCTTTGTAAATTTGAAATCTAGATTTATCAAAGAATGAGCTACATGGTTTGTAGTTCATAGATTCTTTTTTTAGGACATTGAGTCGAGATAGGGTTACTAGGAAAGGATTAGTACATTCAAGTTAGAAAGAATTGTAAGTTTACATGTGTGTAAGTGCTCAAATATTTAATTTTAGTAGAAATCTTAGGAACAATAGTAGCTCAAGGTTAGTGGTCAAAGCTGGGTATATTTTTGTGTTCTTTACTTTTCGCATTTAATTTTCCACGTTTAATTTTATCTATTTATCTTTGAAATTTTAACATATTGTATTCACCCCCCTCCCTCCTCTTGGGCATATTGCACAATCCTAACATATAATTCTCATCTAAATGTCTATTTTAGCATAAAAGTCATATATATGTATGCATGTATGTCTATGTATGTATGTATATGTATATGTATATATGCATATATGTATATTCCAACCAAATCCAATAATGAAACATCCTTTTATTCAACTTTCTAAATCATGATAGAAATGAGCATATAATTCTCACAAGGATGTATCATCTTTAGAAATAAAATCCATTTATATGTTTTAAACCAAATTCAGCAATAAAAACATCGCTTCTAAATCAATTAAGATTTATACATCATTCATATAAAGTCCAATCAAGATTGTAAAATCGCTAGTCGGATGTTGGCCAGTTAGTACGGACAAGGGATTAATCGTTTAGGTAGGGATTAATCAAAGCTAAGAATTTTTGACAATTCATGTATTTTGGATAAATTTTTGATGTTTTGTTTAGTGTCGATTGATATAAATTGTAATTTTTGGATTTTGAATGTGCTTAAGAGTAGCAAATGAGGCAAGATCGCCTAAAAATGGCACAATGATGCTAATATGTGGCATTGAACGTTAAATAATACCTAAGTACATGTTTTGATTCTTACATGAGACAGTAAACCTTGTCAAGGCGGGCCTAAGCAAATTGCTAGGCGGTAAAGCCTTGCCTAAAACCTAAGCAGAGGCTTAGAAGGATTTTTACAACAATGAGTCCAGTAATAAATCTCATACACATTATTTCTAAAATATTATTTATATAGAAATCTCTTGTTCAAATGATAATTTTCTTTTATATACTCCTCATGCTCAACCGAAATCCACCAATATAAATCAAACCAAAATCTCATTTAAACTATATTGATCACTTGTCCAAGAAAATTGAATAATAAATTTCATATATATATATATATATATATATAATAAAACATCATTCATATGAAAATATCACATTTAAATATAAAAAATCTCATTTACATAAATGTAAATCAAAATCTCTATAAATGACATAGAAGCACTTACCTCAAATGAAACATTAACCCGGATTTATTTCAAACCGATAAAGAATATCATTTCGCCTTCAATCATAATACGAATCGCTCCTAAAATCTAAGTGTATACATTACTAAACCTAACTTTGATTCGATTGAATTGCTAATTCTCTTCTTTAAGATTTGGATTTTCGGAATAGATATTATAGATTTGAATTAAGAAAAGGAATGAATATTTTTAGGAAAATGCTCAGTGGCTGCTCCCAAAAGTTAACTTTCTTTCTACTCAACTTTTCTAATTTGTTTTCATCTAAAGAAAGGTGAGAGGGAGGATAAAAGAAATTTAAACATACCATACAAAGAGTAACATATGAATATGTTTTAATTTATTTAAAAATTTACATTTGAAATACAGAAAATTGATTTCCAATAACTATTAGGAA
Source organism: Allium fistulosum (assembly GCA_030737815.1). Classification (NCBI taxonomy): domain Eukaryota; kingdom Viridiplantae; phylum Streptophyta; class Magnoliopsida; order Asparagales; family Amaryllidaceae; genus Allium; species Allium fistulosum. The sequence continues at coordinate 361,143,922 of CM060906.1, forward strand.
TTAATTCCCAGAATATAAGGATTAATTAACCCATATGTCAATCAATATGCAATTAATTGCTAATCTACGTAATTAACTTCTCATAATATGGGAAACTAATATATAACCAAATTATATATATATATATATCAACAATCAATAATATGGAATAAATTCATCATATTGAATATATGTATAAATATGTATACATACATAATTCATATAATTTATATTTTCTTATATCAAATCAACTACACATTGCTTGAAATGGGAAACCCAAGTATTATTGTGACGCCCCACCTCTATACCCACGCTAACCAAGAACACTTCGAGGTAGTGCTGTCAATTAGCATGGAGAATAAGGCTGTGGAGGAGCGACCATCCATGTAACTTCTTTGTGCGAGCACCGATATGTCAGATAGAATAGAATGCATATCTTTTAAGGAGGAAATCCGACATACCGATACAAACTCAAAGCTATCACACGGTGGCTATATATAATCTTCGGAAACAAACATAGAAGTAATCATATCATAAATCAGTCACAGACATCCATATCACAAAGGCGGAAGAAGATATGAATATGTATATAACACGTGAAAGTGTACATCAGAGTAGTGGTCAGAAAGATCCACGATAATACAAAAAGAATAGCAACATGTGCTATACAAAAGAATACATCAATGAGTCAATATCTCAAATGTGTACAACAAAAACTACTAATCTAAGTAGTTAGCCAAAAGTCAGAATAATAGATCCCTGGAGAGAAGTCAAGCAGAAGCACCTGTAACATCACGGTCTGACCCGAGTATTATTTATAAGAAAATAATAAACGGATCAGTCTAGCTATAAATATCAGACGATATGGTATAAAGTAAAAGACATGGCATGAACATGTAATAACCATAATGGCATACTACTATAAGTATGTAATTGAAAATCAACAAGAGATTAATCAATATCACAAGAATCTTCTCAAAGATAAAATAGGGTATCATACCCTAAACTTGTATTCATAACAAGTCAATGACACACAAATTCACCAATGCACAAAAATTGATATCATATCAATGAAAATCATGAAAATTGGTGAAGCATAAATTCCAAAAATCAACACACGAAATCCAGAAATCACATAAAAAGGGGGAGGCCTATCACAAGAACGGGAGCATGAAAACTCACCAACACGTGTAACACATGAACGAGAAGCTATCTCATGGAAGCTATCCATTAAATTTTAACACATGAACGGCCCGAAGACCATGGGGCGCTAACCCACATATGTGATGGTGAAACATCACACAAACGGGGTTTAGTCTCCCTCGTAGACAAAGAGACATCGCACAATTGCTAGTCTAAATCATAAAAATGATCATCATGATCATCAAGAAGTGTCAATCACACCAAGCTAGTAAATATATGAGTTTAGCTTCATGTCCCATAACCACTAGCTTAACTTAAATATTTACGAACAAACTGTAAATCTTCACTAGGAAATTGTCACAAGAGGTTCAATCGAACAGGCCAAGAATTAACCGACGAAGTAAACGCAAGCGTTTCATACCACTTGTTTTGCTAAGCCGTTTAATTAGATTTCTCATCCGAGTGAGGTAAAAGCTTGTATATACTAATAGATTGGAAAACGGTTTTATAAACGAGTTTGGTATTAAAAATAGAGTTGAAAATGTTTTGATATTTATTACTAGTATTGAAACCTTCATATTTTTAAAGTGACAAAACACAAAAATGATTGTAGAGCAATCAATCACAGAAATTCACATACGAAGACGTGAATAAAATCCAAGGAAATCAGCTCAAAATACATCAAAGTGGAAGTTCCGTTGAATGTTTTTCAGATAAGATCCCCTACGGAGGGGGGGTCCAGGGGGGGTGGCAACCCCCCAAGGTGGGGGTGCGGGGGCAACACCCCCGCTATGGGGTTCGACCTAGTGAAGACAAGCGACCTAGTGAAGCCAAGCGACCTAAGGGGCCATGCGACCTAATGGGTCATGCGACCTAAGTTTAAAAAGGTGGGCGACTTAACAAAGTGGCCGAGAGACCTAACTGGAGCAAGCGACCTATAGGTCATGCGACCTAAAGGTGAGCGACCTATCACGGTCACGCGACTTAAGGGATAGGACCGACCGACCTAACGACCTAGGCAAGGTTGAGCGACTTAATGGTTGCGAACTAAAAATACAACAGGGTCGAGCGACCTAGTGGTGGAACGGTCGAGCGACCTACGAGCTAGCGACCTACGAGCTAGCGACCTAGCGACTGAAGCACAGCGAGCGACCTATGACCTAACGTAGCCGCGACCTAGTACCTCCGAGTGATGTAAGGTCGGAAACGACCTAACGACCTAGTGTTGCCGCGACCTAGGGACTGAAGCAGGAATGAGCGACCTAGGACCTAGGCGACCCACGACCTACGACCTAGCGACCTAATTCCATGCGACCTAAGCCAGAACGAGCTATAAGCAGGCGGCAACTTTTCCACGCGAACGGCCTACGACCTAGCGACCTTTTTCCATGCGACCTAAGCCAGAACGAGCTATAAGCAGGCGGCGACTTTTCCACGCAAACGGCCTACGACCTAGCGACCTAACGAAGGTAGTGCGACCTAAACGCAGGAGTTCGCCAAGAACGATAGAAATTGGAGTTTTTTGCCAATCTGATCCAAACCAAATGCAAATGTGCATCCCAAAGTGATAGGGAATCATCCCCAACAGATCAAGATGGATACAGACAAGAATGTGAGATAAAAATCTCACTTTTTCACCAAAAATCAATGAAGATGAAGCTTGAAGCAAAGCAATAACAGTCCCAAGCTTGAATCAATGTCTTCTTCTTGAATTCGGAGTTGAATGATGGATTGCAATTGAATTTGAGCTTAGAGTTTTAATTTCCCATTCCCTCCTCCATTTTTGATGAAGCTTCTATGTTTAGGAAATGAAGAATGAAGTTGTGAAGAGAAGGAGGGGGTTGGACTGAGTTAATGAATGGTTCAGCCCAAACCAAAGCTCCAAGCAAAAAGTGACGAAAATTTCACTATCTCCAAACATATTGAAGTTTACACTCAAAAAGATCGCAAACATCATTTTGAACTCAATGGAGGTGGTCTCGAGTCCTAATTTGATCGTATGCAAAAAGTAGCTTTTCGGACCAAAATCCGATTAACGATAAAATATTTAAATAAAGTATTTAAATATCAAATCGATAAATATGCAGGTTGTTACAATTATGGTTGATGGTATTCTAGGAAATAAAATTCAATCTAAATGTGGTCTTAGACAAGTGACTCTTTATCTCCCTTACTACTTAAATTAGTAGCGGATGTATTCACTAAGACCATAAAACTATCTATACAAATGTCATCCTTGTCAGTGTAGGTAATTATATCATTGAGGCATTGGTCTTTTGATTCTATATTTTGTTAATGATACCATGCTTTTTACCTTTCATTTACCTAATCACATCATGACCGTTAAATTTGTTTTACTATAGCAATCCAATTTCGAACACTTCGTATTTAAATGTTTAAATTGCTTAAGTATTTGAATCTTGGATTAATTATGCTAAAAGTGATTTTATAATCTTGATTAATCTCTTTTAATTAATAACACATGGTGGTAACTTTTTTCTAAAATATTTTTACAAAAATAAATAGTTCGAAGAAAAATCGATAATGCGGTCGAAAATCATTTTATCAATAAACGGTTCTTTACTTGCTATAAATTTCGAAATTCTTATGTATGTATAATATATTAATGTATCATTAATTCGCAACTAAAATCATTTTAGTGGCTATGGCTAATTTAATGCTTGGGACGATGTCATGGAAGATATTTTGGTGGAGGATCCTTAAGGATGAAGTAAGAAGATATTTTGGATGGTGGAAGCACATGGGAAGGAGGATGCTTATGACTTTAGATAGGAGGTTTAGGGGGTAGGGTGACCTCCTGAATAACCCAACATATACACTACACATATCACAAATCCATTTGCAAAATAATGAACAAAAACTATGTCTTCATCCTCTTTATCTCCACTTTAAATTTCCAATACCTAAGCAAATGAACTCCAAACTTTGGCAAAGGCACTAGAACAACATAGGAGCATGGAATAGCTACTCAAATGTTTAAGGAAAGGAACACAATACCCCAAACCAAGGTGAGGCCATGAGCAATAATGAAGGAGGAAGGAGGCCGAGAGTAATTTGGAGGCAAGGGTGGTGTTTGCTTGCTTTTGGGTGATGGTAGGAAGTATTTTGGAGTTCTATAGGCTTATGATTGGTGTTAGCAAGGATTTGAGTGAGTTAACCCACCATTGAAAAGAATATATTGTGTGTGTATGTGTGTGAATATAAAGTAAAGATATGAACTAATGAAAGTTACTACTTTGGACCCTTCTTGCTTTGGAAAGCCAATGATAACTTTATATGTAATATATTCACTTCAATTAGGCTATAAAACATGTAACGTGGCCTAGACTTTGTGCTTACAAGTTTAGTATGGTTGTGTATGATGTGGAAATATGTGTGAAATTTTTTGAAGCGAAAGAGTTGCTATAAGTGCACATCGAAATCCCTTGTGTTTAACTTGTTTAAAATGATGATATGTAAATATATTATGACATAATATATTGAGGTTATACTCTATACTTATAGTAGTGTATGGGATAGCAAGTAAAAGGTTTGGAAAATAATAGAACTTATAGAAAAAAGTTGTAAAAGTTAGAAGCAAGAAAGGTCGCTATATGTGCACTTTGTAAATGCCTTATTTTGGAAATTTTTAATATGATTTTGAAATATATCCTTAGAGGTTTTTTTTGCATGGTTATATAGTACTCTAAGTATAGTACTTAATGTAAAAGAATGAGTTTTTAAAACAGTTGTTTGGGTTGAGAAAACATATCAAAGTTTTCAAGCATTTTTAAATTTCTCTGTCCAAGTATCTTTACAGCACTTAACAATAGCAATTTTCTGACTTACGATAGGAGTTCTGAGTTTATATAGCACTGTTTGTTGTAGTGTGATTTTTAATTATTTTTAGTGATTTAAATGAGTTTAAAATGATAGTTAAATTTATTATTTTTATGAATGATTAATAGCGGGTTCTAAAGTATTTTAAAAGTGGTTTCAAGTTTAAACATATTTTAATTATATGAATTTTTAAAGTAAAAGGTTGTCTTTGTAGCATTTATTTTAAATAGTTTTTCTAGTAATTCCTAAGTTTGTTATTTTTACATAACATTTTATATAGATATTTAAAATATATTTATAAGTATTTTTAAAGTATTTTTATGTACATATAATTTAGAAAAAGTAAGTTAAGTATTTATATATAAGTTTGGAAAAGCGAGTTAAGTATTATATATAAGGATAAGTAGGTTTTGGTTATAACACTTAGTTATAAAGAATGGTATTGAGAAGTTGTTTAAAAAGTAAATTAGCTTATTAAATAAGTGTAGATATAATTAGATCTTTAAAAAGAATGTTTTAAACATAATGATGAGTATAAAATGTTTTGGGTTTATAGTCAACAATGTTTTAGTAACATTTGTTTTTATCCCTTTTTATTATACTTGTGAAGATACTTTGATCTTTAAAATGAAAAGACTATTTTAAAGATAATGATAAATAGGGAATGTTTTGGGAATAGGTTAGAAAAAGAAAAGGTTTAACTCATCAAAAAAAGAAGTGGTTTCTAGTAACAATGTTTTAGTAACATTTGTATTTTACCTCTTTGATTATATTTTACAATGGGAATTCTTGTTAAGTGATTGGTGAATATTCTTATACCTTTGAGATAAGCATATGAATACATTTTAAAGAATGTAAATAGTAGAGATGAATAGTGAAGTAGTAGTATACATGTATATATCTTTTATAAATGTATTTTAAATATATATGCAAGTATAGACAAATAAGTATTATTTGAATAAGTGGATTAGAAGTTGCTTGTGTGACTTAATCATGTTTGTTTGTTATTCGTCTATGGAATGTATTTACTCCTGTGCTTAGCACTAAAAGACAACAAAGTAGACTTGTTCTATTTGTAAGAGTTAAGAATGATTTGTCAAGGTATGGCTTTGATGCAACCAGTGCTCTAACCTACCTGACTTCACTCTTGACCGATGAATAACATAAGTTGAGAAGGTCAGAAAGGGTAATAAGTATACGAGACTTGATTTTCATATGCAATCGTCTTTATTGCTATTGAATTTGACCAAAAATCTACTTAGGAAATATCTAAAAGAAACATGAGATTTGTATGATACGGTAATGCTCTACCCTAAATACAAACACATCTTGCTCTTTTAAGACAAGAGATAAGGATATCCGCCCGGATAAGTGGTGATACTCTACCGTATGGATTGTCGGTTTATTTCTAAAAGATTCGAAGTTAAGTTAAATAAAAATTCACTAATTTGGTTTTGAAGAGTCCGGTATCTTGTAGAGTGTATTTATGTGAGATGACTCAAAACTCGTTACCATTTACAAACCGATATACGAGTTCGATGTTTTGGAAGGGGTCATGGAGCGAAATGTTAGAGAGTTGCACTGTCTATCATGAGGGTAACTTTGAGGTAGAGGTCAACATTAACATTTTGAACGATGTTATCTTGCTGTACTGTCTATCTCGAGGATAATTCCAAGAGAGAGGACAATGTTTACATTCGTCGAATGACTTATGTTAGAATCCATGGAGAGATTCGTGAACTATTCGAGTGATGGTAGATCATGTGTTGAGACACTAGAATTCATAAAGAGATTCAAGATATGTTCGAGTGATGAAGACTTGTGTGATGAGATGTTGAATGTGACTTCAAAATCGGAAATGATAGAAAACTAAGTAAGCACATAGCCAACGGGTTTAGTTAACCCAAGAGTATGTCAACTCCATATCTACATATGCTTAGGATATTGCTAGTAGGAGTTGATATTCGGCATCACGTGTTCGAGCATGGTCCAGCTATGTTTAACCTTGTGGTATATTTTATCTAGAGATATATGTTGCTTTGAAAGGTAGTTTCTGACCCTTATCAGAAGGCCAACCTTAGTTTATTGGGGGCATCTCTAATGGAAATTCATACGCGAATGAACCTTAGCAGTTTTGATTGTATACCTAATATTGTTGTGATGTAAGATGAAAGCAACACAACTATTTTCTAATTTATATTATATACCCTAGACACTATCTAATATATCGCCATATGTACTTATTAGATGATTTGGTTCTTTCGAGGGGAAAACCATTCCGGTGATATAGGTGGTCACAAAAGATACTTTTATATGATGCATCATGTTTCTTGAGTTTCTCACACCAGACGTATGTCTGACTCGTGGTTTTGTCTTTCCCTTAAATCCTCAAGTGCTCTTTCGAACAATTTGAGATAGGTAGGTTTTCGTTGGATATACTTTGGAGCTCAACGAGACGAGCTGGATGCTTTCACCTACCGTGGTATTTTATTTCTACTACACTACTAATATGTATATATCAGTATTTATGAGGATAGGTTGTTATAACTGTCTTGGCTGACGATAGTCCTTGGGATAGTAATTCTGAAATCTATGTATCTTAGAGTTGCCCCTTGTACTGTGTTTTTGGATATTATATACTATTGTTCTGTTGTAAGATTGAGATGTTTTGTTCTTTCTTTCTTGTTCTTTTTCTTCTACTTTTTCTTTTTACCCTAGGAATATGTCTTTCTAACACTGAGTGTTTGACATGTTAATACCGTGGATGTATTAGTGTCGACATTTTAAGATCGAAAAAGAGCGTCTTTACATTTGGTATCAGAGCTAAAGGTTAAGCAAGAACCTTGGCTTTGGTTGGGTAAACTCGGTAGAGATAGGGTAAGCGATGCCCTAGAATGTATAGAGTGTATTATATGTATGAGATGTATTTGTATTTGTTATAAACGTATGCCTTAAAGGTAATTCCAACTATGAAAATTAGAAGATCTTATATATCGGTAATTTATATAAGTATGATTTGTAAGTGTAGTTTAATAATGTTGGGATTAATGATATTCATTTGTTATCCCTCATTGATTATTGAGTCAAACTCAACCAGTTTATGAGAATTACTATCATTTGTAGATTGATTTGTCATGTTCAACTAGTTTATGAGCATTTATTATTGCTTATTAATTGTTGATTTGTGCTCAACTTGTTATAAGCATTGTTATCATTTATAGATTGCTTTTTTATGCTCTCCCAGTTTATAAGCATTGATTATCAATTATTGATTGTTGATTTGTGCTCAACCAATTTGTGAGCAATTTACCTTTTTACCACACGGGTTGGGTATACATTAATTGTGGGTGCATTGAAATGAACACCTTATGAATTAAATTTCATAGTTTGACTATAAGGCGTTCGGTGACGATGTTGGTTTAGAAGTTTACTTTAATAAAAGAAGTTTAGCATAAATTTTCAAAGAAAGTGATTTTATATAAGTATGGTCTGTAAAATATGGTTTACAAATGAAGAGAATTTAAACTGATATATTGAGAACTTAAATCTGGTGTGTTTGAAAATGGTTTCCAAGATATTGGAAAAAAGTACGGTAGTATTATTTGGAAGTATTTGTGGATATTAACATTTGGAAAAGAGTTTTAAGATTTGTTCGCATTCGAGGTTACACTTAGAATCAACGATTCAATTTAGGAACAAAGTATTTTTGTGTATTCCAGTTCGAGTGACCCAAAAATGACTAAAAATAGACAAGGGATGTGTTCAGTTGGTAAGCACTTCTCGTGAGTATCACCATTTGTAGTAAGGGATATATTCTAGGACTTGGTAGACTCGTTTCCTTGCTTTTGGTGTTACTCGATCTATTTATATATTTTTTATGGATTTTAAAGTAAATATTTGGAAATAGGTTTATAAATTGAGATCAAGATACTTAGTATGATTTTACGATGTAAGTGATACTTCGTTAAAGACGGTTATGATTTAGTCCTAAAAGTATGATTTGATATATAAAAAGGTATATGTATATATTATTATTTCAAATGATTTGGAATAAACCTCAGTTTTTTAGTCTTAAAGTTTTCTTTAAAGAAATTTAATATCAAATACAGAGTAGTTTTGGTAATACAGATTTTGAAACGAGCTTTATGTAGAAAAGATTTGTGTGTATGCTATGTAGGGACCCCGAGTGGTCATGGTATGGCCCAACTAGTTATGGAACATTTTCATGTTTTCCCTTTATAGTAAAAGACTTTTAATGAATAACTGAAACCCCGATAAGTTATGTTATTGATGCATGTATCCTATACATTAGGACAGTGTGGTATGTTCATCCTATTATCATGGGTTTGTTTGGTATTTTTCATTTATCGGGACAAAATGGATATTTAAGCGATTTTGGACAGTCTAAAACTTCTAGATCATTATAAAACTTAAAGCTAAGTGTTTTGAAAATATAAAGATGAGTTAATGTAAATCTTGAATTTAGAAAGTAGTAAGTTAAAAAAAGTTTTAAATTGGTTTAAGTATCCTTGTTAAGTAAACCATTCAGTGTTATTTGGATAACTAATAAATGTCTTTACCTTAGGGGTGTCTAAGGAAAGTATGTGCTAGGCCTGAGTTTAGATACCAGTATATTGCTCTTCCCAGCTACTTTCCTGACCCGAAGGATAAAGAAGTCTAAAAGGTTGACTCGATTTTAAGACCCAGATTTCTTTTAGGCCTTCATTTAAATTTTAGAAAGTAGAGTGAATCTGATAAAATTGGAACGATACAGAGAAATTTAGCATGGCCCCTGCACAAGGAGAGTGAATCTGATATTTTATGTATACTCTTAGGATGTTGTATAGTATTATAAGAGTATAAACTTGAGTTGTATATTCATGAAATGTTTTATAAGTGAAGTTGTTTTTTATGAAATGTTTTATAAATGAAGTTGTCTTTATGAAATGTTCTATGAATAAGGTATGTTCTATAAAGTGCTTCGTAAATGATTTTAGTATTGCATGAGATACTATTTGTGTAAATGAATGTGATATAAAAAGCAATTTATATAGTTGAAGAAACTAATGGGATAAAACACGTAAGTTGTACGTAGATCATTTTATTCACATGACTGTTTTTGATCCAGGATTCGACTACATGCTTTCAGGTAATTTACACCGGTCCGAGCTAGAATTTTTTAATCGATTCTCGACGGTGAACATTTGAAATGGATTCTTAATATGATTATGAGGTTTTCTATCATAGTATATAGCTATGTAAGAAAAAAAAGGTTTCTAATCAAGGAACCTGATCAGAGTTCGCACTAGAGAGGTCAAGTGATCTATACTAGTTTAGAAGTGAAATTTATGCGATCGAGCAAGTAATTGGATCAGATATTGCATACGGATGATCCAAGCACATCATATGGGCTTAATTATAGGTATATTAAGTTGTTGGCTTAGGGGAGTTCAAGGAATGACTTTTCGATTTGTTCTGAGGTAGGATGAATAATCGTCTAAGTAATAACCTGAGGCTATTGGGCGTAAGTTACTCTTAGTGAATTATTTATCGTCCTTGTGTGATGAGAGGTTTTTTGAACCTGAGAAAACCTTGTGCTTTGTTTGCTAGTAATTTTGAATACTATTGAGTACTGATATGTGCTTGTTTCTTTTGTCATTTTGGTTGTGTTGGAAATTTGGGAAGGAAATATTTTAAGTGAGGTATAATGTGGCGACCCGTAGTTTTAAACACTTCATATTTATATATCTGAATTATTTAAATATTTGAATTTTGGATTAAATGTATTAAAAGTGATTTTATAACCTTGATTAACCACTTTTAATTAATAACACATGATGATAAACTTGTTTTTGAAACATGTTTACAAAAATAAATAGTTTGAAGAAAAATCGATAATGTGGCCGAAAATCGTTTTATCGATAAACAACTTTTTACTCGATATAAGTTGTTCAAACTTCTTAGGCATTTCTACTATAGTAACATATCATTAACTAGTAAATAAAAATATTTTAGTAGTTATGGCTAACTAATGCTTGGGATGATGTCATAGGTGATGTCATGGAAGATATTTTGGTAGAGGAGCCTTAAGGATGAAGTAAGAGGAGATATTTTGGATAGTAGAAGCACATGGGAATGAGCATGCTTATGACCTTCCATAGGAGGTTTATGGGATAGGGTAACCTTTGGAATAACTACATAAACCCTATACTAAGCTCACAAATTCATTTGCAAAACAATGACCAAAAACTATGTCTTCATCCTCTTCATCTCTTCACTTTAATTTCCAAAATCTAGGCAAATGAACTCCAAACTCTACCAAATTTTGGAAAAGTCCCTACACAACGTAGGAGCTTGTAATAGCTACTCAAATGTTTATGGAAAGGAGCACAACACCCCAAACCAAGGTGAGGCCGTGAGCAATAATGAAGGGGGAAGGAACCCGAGAGCAATTTGGAGGCAAGGGTGGTGTTTTCTTGCTTTTCGATGATGGTAGGAAGTGTTATTGAGTTCTATAGGATTGTTCTTGGTGTTAGCAAGGATTTTAGTGAGTTAAATCACTATTGAAATGTATATATTGTGTCTATATATGTGTGTGAATATAAAGTAAAGATATGTACTAATGGAAATTATAACTTTGGACCCCTCTTGTTTTGGAAAGCAAATGTTAACTTTATATAGTATATTCACTTTTAGTACCCTTTAAAACTTGTGTCATGGCCTAGACTTAGTGTTTACATGTTTGGTATGGTTGTGTGTGATGCGGAAGTATGTGTGAAATTGTTTGAAGACAAAGAGTCACTATAAGTGCACTTAGAAATCTCTTGTGTTTAACTTGTTTAAAATGGTGATATGTAAAGATGTTGAGATATAACATATCGTGGTTGTGCTCTACACCTATAGTATTGTATGGGGTAGTAGGTAAAAGGTTTGGATAATTATAGAACTTGTAGAACAAAGTTGCAAAAGTTAGAAGCGAGAAAGGTCGCTATATGAGCACTTTGTAAATGCCTAGTTTCGGAAAATTTTAATATGATTTTGAAAGATGTTCTAGGGGTTTCTTTTCTTGGTTATTAAGTGCTCTAAGTATGGTACTTACTGTAAAAAAAATGAGTGTTTAAAATAGTTGTTTGTGTTAAGAAAACAGATCAAATATTTCAAGCATTTTAAGTCTTCTCTGTTTATCTTTTACAGCATTTAAAATAAAAGTTTTCTGACCTACAATAGGAGTTTTGAGTTTCTATTGCACCATTTGTCGTATTGTGGTTTTCAACTATTTTTGGTGATTTAAATGTGTTTAAATGATAGTCAAATTTATTGCTTTTATGAGATCATTTTATGAATGATTAATAGCAGGTTTTATAGTATTTTAAAACTGATTTCAAGTTTAAATATATTTTTAATAATTATATATGAATTTTTAAAGTAAAAGGTTTACTTTGTATAATTTATTTAAAATGGTTTTCCTAGTAATTTCTAAATTAGTTATTTTTACATAATATACAGATATTTAAACCATATTTATAAGTTATTTTAAAGTATTTTTATGTATGTATAAGTTTGGAAAAGTAAGTTAAGTATTTTTAATACACACACACACAAAAGTTTGGAAAAGTGATTTAAGTATTTTATATAAGGATAAGTGGGTTTTGGTTATAACACTTAGTTATAATGAATGGTTTTGAGAAGTTATTTAAAAAGTATATTAGGTTGTTAAATAAGTGTAGGTATAATTAGATCTTTAAAAAGAACGTTTTAAAGATAATGATAAGTATAAAATGTTTTAGGTTTATAGTCAACAATGTTTTAATAATGTTTTTTAGCCCATTTGATTATACTTGTGAATATACTTTGATCTTTAAAACAGAAAAGGTATTTTAAAGATAATGATAAGTATGGATTGTCTTAGGAAAAAGTTAGAAAAAGAAAAGGTTTAACTTATAAAAGAGAAGGGTTTTACAGTAACAATGTTCGATAAACATTAGATTTTAACCTCTTTGATTATATTTTTAAATGGGAAATCTTGTTAAATGATTTGTGAATATTTTTATACTTTTGAGATAAGAATATGAACACATTTGAAGAATGTAAAGAGTAGAAATGAATAGTGAAGTAGTAGTATACATGTATATATATTTTATAAATATATTTTAAACATATATACAAGTATTAACAAATAAGATTTATTTGAATAAGGGGATTAAAATTCGATTGTGTGACTTAATTGTGTTACTCATGTACTTAGTACTAAACCTGAAAAAGTAGACTTGTTCTATCTGTGAGAGCTTAGAATGATGTGTCAAGGTAGGGCTTTGATGCAACCAGCGCTCTAACCTATCTGGATTCACTCTTGATCGAAGGATAGTGTAAGTTGAGAATGACATAAATGGTGATAAGTATACTAGACTTGATTTCCATATGCGATCGTTTTTATTGCTATTAAATTTAACCAAAAATCTACCTAGGAAATATCTAGAAGAAGTAGTAGATTTGTATGATACGGCTATCCTCTCGATGCTGCTCTATCTTACGTACAAACTCATCTTGCTCTTTGAGGATAAGAGATAAGGACGTCCATCTGGATAAGAGGTGATACTTTAGCTTATGCATTATCTGTTTATTTCTGAAAGAACTAGAGTTACCAGAAATTCATCGATTTGGTTTTGTAGAGTCCAGTATCAAGGAGAGTGTACTTATATGAGATGACTCAAAACCCGTAACCCACTTCAAAATTGATATATGAGTTCCATGTTTTGGAAGCGGTGGTGGAGTGAAATGTTATAGAGTTGTACTACCTATCTTAAGGCTAACTACGAGGGAGAGGTTAGCGCTAACATTTCAACGATGCTATCATGTTGTACTGTCTATCTCGGGGATGATTCCAAGAGAGAGGACAATGTTTTCATTCGTCAGATGACTTATGCTGGAACTCATGGAGATTTGTGAACCATTCGAGTAATGATGGCTTGTGTTTTAAGATGTTGGAATCCATGGAGAGATTCAAGATCTGTTCAAGTAATGAAGACTTGTATGATGAGATGCTGAACGTGACTTCACCATCAAAAATGACAGAAAACATAGTAGGTGCATAGCTAGTGGGTTTAGCAAACCCAAGTGTATATCAAATCCATATCTAGAGATGCTTACGAATGTTACTAACGGGAGTTGATGATATTCGACATCACATGTTCGGACGTGGTCCAGCTATATTTACATTTGTGGTATATTTTATCTAGAGATATACGTTGCTTTGGAAGGTAGTTTCTGACCTTTGTTAAGAGGCCTGCCTCTGTTTACTAGTGGCACCTCCAACGAAAATCAGTATGTGAATGAACCTTAGCGGTTTTGATTATATACCCAATATTGTTGTGATGTGAGATGCAAGCAGCACAGCTATTTTTTGATTTATATTTTACACCCTAGACGATATCTATTATATCACCATATGTAATTATTAGATGGTTTGGTTCCTTCAAGGGGAAAACCATTCTGGTGATTCCGGTGGTCTCGATAAATACTATTTTATGGTGCATCACGTATCTTGAGTTCTCACAACAGATGTATGTCTGACTCGTGGTTTTATCTTTACCTTAAATCCTCGGGTGCTCTTTTGAGCGGTTTAAGAAAGGCATGTTTTCATTGAAGATTCTTTGGAGCTCAAGGAGGCGAGGTGGATGCTTTTACCTACCATAGTACTTTACTTCCGATGCATTACAAGTATGTATATATACACATTTGTGAGAATATGATGTTATAACTGTCAAGGTTGATGATAGTACTTAGGATAGTAAATTTGAAATGCTATGTATTTAAGAGTTACCCTTTGTACTGTCCTTTTGGATATTATGTATTATAGTTTCGTTGTGAGATTCATATGTTGTGTTCTTTCTTTCTTGTTCCTTTTCTTTCTTCCTTTTCTTTTTACCATAACAATCTATCTTTATGACACTTGGGTGTTTGGCACGTGAATATTGTGGATGTATTAATATTGACATTTGGCGGTCGAAAAGAAGGGTCATTACATTTACATTGTTTTGAAATGCTTTTAGGGCTAAAGGTTAATTTTGGAAAGAGTTATGTTATGGTTTAAAATGATGTCAATGCTGTTGAACAACTAGCTACTAATACATTTAATTGTTAAACCATAAAGTTTCCTATACATTACTTAGGGTTTTTTATTAGACCAACTAAGCTAAAAAAAGAAGATTGGAAAATAATAATTAATTAAATTAGTAGAAAATTATCCAATTGAAACTATAGATTCTTATCTAGAGCATGTAGAATAGTTCTAATAATCTTTGTCGTATTAGCCCTTCTTATTTATTGGATGTCTTTTTATTTTTTCCAAAATGGGTAATTGATAAAATAGATAAAATTATAAGAAATCTCCTTTAGAGTGGGGATAATTCATGTAGTAGCATTAACTGTTTCATTAGCTGGGAAACAGTTTATAAATCCAAAGAGAATTGAGGCCTTAGAATTATTAATCTGCATAAATTTAACATGTCTTTATTAGGAAATTGATTTTGGAAATTTAATAACAATTATGAAAACACTATTTGGAAAGAAATTATTTCAAATTAATTTTATGTTAACCTTCACCATATTACTTTTAACTGCAATAACACATTTTTGAAATTATTTTAAAACATCATGATATTTTTAACCTTGGGATCAATAATATAGCTCATTCAGGAAATAATACATCCTTTTGGTATGATAGCTGGATTTCTGTTATTTTATACAAAGAGCTATTTGATATTTGTAATTTCAAAAATGCCTTAATTTTTAATAACTCAATTTTCTTTGAACTTCAATTTCAAACGGTGCTCTCAAAGGTATTAACCTAACCCAATTTAGTTCACTTTGTACCAAACTAGAATAATATAATTTGGATAACGAGAGCGATATTGAAATTTGATGTTGGGATAACAGTAAAATATAATCCTCAAACTCAACTTATAAGTTTTTAAATTTCTTAAGGACTAATACTAATATTTTCAAATTCATTTAGAACGTTAATGCCCCTCCTAAAACAAAGTTGCATATATGGTTAATCCTAGAAAGAAACTAAACACCATTGAATTTTTAAAGAAAAAGAATTTGCTTAGAGACGAAATTTGTTCCTTTAGTAATTTAGACGTAGGAAATGTAACACACATATATTATAATTGTCCCTTAATTAATTCAAATCTTGTAAAACACACTTAATATTTTTGACTTTAACAATTAACGATCTTAATTATGACTACTATAGAACAATTTCAGATTTCAGTATACTAAAGAAAATATCTTCACCATTATTTATGTTTTGAGAGGAACCAAATAATGTTTAATACTGTTAATACTCCTTCTAATAATCGGATTTATGCTCTTCTTGTTTTCACTTGTAATTAGGTTGTAAATTATAGTTATAAATTAGCTAAAAATGTTTCCTTCAAAGAATTTCTTAGAATAGTAAAAAATTGAATTGATATCATGAAGGTACAAATCATTTATAATAAAAGGAGACACATTATGACCTTAAGCAATGACCTAATAGACACTTTTAGCTAAGATAACTCGATGTACTTCTCATTCTCGTTTTCCTTTTTGCACATATATATGTACATAAACTCTCATTTATATACATATATATGCGTGCTGGACTAATGTTTGTATTTGAGTTTTTTTAGTTTAGTAGCTACCATGGATTTGATTGCTTAAGCTCTGGTGCTTCCATGGAATGACTACTAAGCTTGGTTACCTTTAGAGGGCTCGCTACGGATTTTTATTTTTTGGCTTGCTTATAGCCCTGGTAGTTTGGGAATGTTGTGCTTCTATCATTTCCATGGACCTACTTTGGTTGTTCCTTTATGTGTGACAAAAGTACATCCCCACTTTTTCCATTCTTTAGATAATGTAGCATTTTTGGCCGACATTATTAGTCGTTCCTTTGGTGTTTATCGGTTTGCACTTTGTAACAACCCGCTTTTTCGATTCTCAGAAATCGACTCTAATACATTCACGGTATTCACATGCTGAACATCCAAATGCCAGAAAGACATATTGTTGGGGTGAAAGATAGAAAAGACAAAACAGAATCCCACAACGTGATGAGTAATATATAATACACAATAGGTCTTTACAAAAAGAAAAGGAACTTTAATATACATACTATAATCATAGCAAAACTAACATATCATCAGTTTTGAAAGTTATAGCAACATGTCCTTACAAATACTGATAAATACCAAAAGAAAAAATAGCGGAAGATAAAATACAGAAATACGTCTTGGAGGCTCCAAATCGTCTCTTGAAGCTCCGAAGTGTCTAGCTAAATCTGGAAAATATGCTTGGGCTGACCCGAACATTATCAGAAAATAATACCCATATTAGTCTGGTAAAACAGCATGAGAAACACAATCAAATGGATTTGTAATATTTTAAAAACCTTTAATAACAAAGGTATCTCGTAAGACCACGCCGCACATAAACATTTTGTAGGAAATCTTATGATATTATAATAATGTCCAGGGTTGGAAAATAAATATATAACATATCTGGAATGGTTACCCATAATTACATTCAACAGTACTAGGTTCTACAACTAAAACCGTAGGGTGCGTATTGGAGATTGGATTCCATCAATGACAAGGCTACTGGGGTACCGCTGGCCACAATACATCTTTAGATAATGTACCGAGGGCCTCACATAGACCCCCTACGAATTAGAGCCATCGTGCCCCTCGAACATGGCAAGCCGAATTACATCATTCCTTAGGCACCAAGGCTGCAAACCTATTTCTTCTGGCCCTACTCTTCCCATGTGCACATGTACCAAATCCATAAGTATCCATTCTAACACTTGGAATGTTAACACCGCCTTTCAGGCGCAATGCAATGCCAGCATTCATCCATACAAGTTATTCAGGATATGAACAAACCGAAGACACTCCTTCTACTACATCCATTTTAGAATCACCCTTAGGATTACTAACAAGTAGCCCATGTACTTCAAAGAACTCCATCTTTGATTCTATTGTCTCAAAGCAGTATTGAATCTCTTACAAAGCGTAGAACACACAAATGGCTTTGGAGTGGTTATGGTTTTGAGTCATCTCATATAAGTACACTCCCCCACTTACCGGTCGCCCCAAAACCAAATCGATAGTTCTGGTGAACTCAACTCTAGTTCTTTTGGAAACAATCTGACCACACATAAGAGCGAAGATCACCTCCTAACCATTTAAGCAAACGGATTTCCTTATCCTTTGTCCTAGGAGAACAAAATGAGATTTAAATGCATAGTACAACATCATCGAAGATGATTGTGCCAAATAACTCTAGTGTTTCTCCTAGATATTTCAAAGGTTATTTTTTGGCCAAGCTTTGATAATCGGTTATTTAACTATCAAATAAACAAACAATCAAGCTTAGATTTAATACCATGTAGGATCCACTAAGCCTCTATTAATTAATCTTTAATTACCTAAATCTCTTTCAATTATTTGAAAATAACTTCACAAAAGATAAATTCTCAAAGCCCTTATATAATTGGAAAAATATTCATATACTTACATCATCAGTATAAGTATATTTACAAGATATAAAGAAAGACTTTCTTGTTTGTTTCAAAATTATATGAAATAGGTCAAAACAAATGTTATTTAAAACATTGATTACTATAAATCAAACCACTATCCTTCAGTGTTAAGTGTGGAAAGAATGTTACCATACCATCATAATTAAGAATGATTATTTATCAAAATCAAATCTCATTCCTTTTATAAAATTCCCTTTTTATAAGCCCATTTCATATTTAAAAATCCTATTATAAATCTCCAAATTAATTTGTAAAACTTCTTTTATAAATCTCTAAAATTTATTTATAAAATTCCTTTCTAATAATAAAACTCTTTATTTAAAAACCCTTTATAAAATTCCTTTACAAAAAATCTTTATAAAATCCTTTTATAAAGCCAAAACTCATTTTTGTAAATCTTATATATTTAACATAAATCTTCGTTATCTTTAAAATAGCATATGAAAATCCATTCTTTTATTTATAAATCTCACTTACAAAATATCATTTATAAAACTTCTTTACAAAATGTCGTTTATAAATCTCATTTACAAAATCTCATTTATAAAACTTCTTTATAAAATAATTTATTATTTATAAACACCTTTATTATATTAATTAACTACCTTTAAACATCATGAATAATTAATTAACTTAAACATCATTAATAAAATAATTAATTAACTTAAACCATAATTAAACCAATTAATTAACTTAAAACAACATTTATAATATAATTAAATATCTTTAAATGACAATAATAATATAATTAAATATCTTTAAACGACATTAATAATATAATTAAATATCTTAAAACAACATTAGTAATATATTAAATATCTTTAAACGACATTAATAATATTATTACATCATTTATAATTAAATAAACACTTAACCTTAAATTGTTATAAAATTGAAATTAATTTAAGCCATAGCCTTTCAGATTCGGAAAGAGGCTTAGCGACCACTATGGTACTTAAACATGCTACCATTTATTCTTAATTCACTTTCTAGGTCATATTATTGGTATTTACATAAGCAAGCATATATGTAAATAAAATCAACAATTAGCGATCAATAGCTATTCATCACTTAACTAATATCAATTAATTCACATATTTATTAACTGGCATATGAATAAATGTCCAAATTAATATAATAGTAGAATGGAGATTTATTCTGCTAAATAGATGTCATCAAAAAGCTATTCGGTTAATTATAGAAAAACAGTATTTTATTCTGCTAGACAGATGTCCAAAATAATTTATTTAATTTAACAGATTGATGTTTTATTTGGCCAAATAGATACCACCCATGAAGTATAATTGATTTAACCACGTTATTATTTAAACAACGTAATTATATCCAGTCAGTTTTATTTTATCATTAAATTATACTTCACTAAAACTAACAACTATTTACATTAAAGTGTGGTACTCGTCAATATGACTCTAATGTAAGAAACCGTGAGTTAAACGGATCCAAAATGAGTAAGTTATTCCTCTTTCAAATTTAATTCCTTTAAATTAAATATTCTAATTTGCAAATTCACTACACTACAAAAACTTCCCCGGGCCTTAAACCCAGCCCAACTTCCACTCTACTCGAACCCAATACTTAAACACTCATCCAAACCTTCTTCTCCCATTACTTAAATCCCTAAATCCAAATTGTTTTGCCTGTACCCAACACGTGTACCAACGTAAATATGCACGGCCACCTCTCTCCGCCAACCAATGATCCAAGGCCACCTATATGTCTGAATGCTCGAGTTCGTCATGATGGCACCAGCGTCGCCACAACCAGCCCGGCCTAGCGAAATCTGACCCTCATTTCAAAATTTTAAAAAAAACGCACGCCTAGGTTTTTCGAACACGAGCACATCGCGACCCATTTGCTCCACCTCTGGCCGTTGACAAACACCACCGCTCCTTCCACTGCGACTGTTGTCCAACACCACAGCTCCGATCTCCACAACGGCCAACTTGCCGCTCACCGTCACAAGCCTAAGAACCGAACCCAAAATCCCATAACCCTAAATCCACTTCGCCTCACTGTCGTGGTCCACCAAACATCATGCTACCAACTCTATCGCCTCGGCCTTGACTTATGCTTCCTTCCAATCACCTCCGCCCTGTCTCAAAACCCTTGGATCACCAAAATTTGCTAAATGACCAGAATCTGATAATCTCACCTCGATGACGGAATCCCAAGCCCTAAAATCATACAACTTGCTTTAAAAATCATGATTTTCCAGTACGAACATGATTGTATATTCCATTCGTCGATTCTAGCTCGACGAAAAACTGACACCACTTAGCCACTTATTATTTTCGACCAATATCTCATGCACTACTCGACGAAACAACTACCAACTATTTTTAAAAAAAACTAGGGACTAATACGAACTACTTTACAGTTGATTGTTTTGGCTAATTTTAAGCGGTTTTGAAGATAATGATTTTTAAACATGAGAGGGTGTGTTTGTTGATATTTACAGATAGTAGAAAGAAGAAGAAGATGACTACTTATGCTTGTTCATGTGCATGTGTGTGTCTGTGTACACTTTTCCAAGCAAGCATTTTTTTTTCGTTGCATATATTTCTCAAAGCAATATCAACTTGTTAAGATTATAACACAACATATACATATGAATATAATATTAAAAATCAAAACTAGCTACAAATAATTTACACCATCATTACTTATTCCCAAAAGTATGTAATAATTTTTTTAGTGTTCTCACCCTCCCAATTTGTTGAAAATGCAAGATTCAAGCTTTCTTCCCTAGTAATTAACGCCAACACTGTTTCATTACTAAATTCCAACTTTTAAGAAAAATGAGAAGATTTTTATTAATTTAAGAATGGAAGAGGAAGGGGAAATTGGGGTTAAGAAGTGTAAAATGAAGGTGAAAAATAATAAAAATTTTAGGACAAGAAGCTTACTTTTTATAAATGAATGAAAATGCTAAAGACCAAAACCACTAAAGCCACCTTTTTCAAGTCGATGCACTAACTATATGAAAATATGTTGGATCTTAAGTGATCCTTGTACTACTGTTAATTTGCTTACTTAAGGAATCTGTCAAATTTCAAATCCATCTTTTCATTTTTAAATTTAAGTATAATTTTATATTTATTAATTCTTATTATTATAATATTGTTACATTTCACAAATATGGTTTTTTTAACTTTACCTAACCATTTAGATATTGTTTACAATGTATATAGAGGTTCAACAACTTTCTACAACTGGTAGTTTGATGAATAACTGAAAATTTAGAAAGCGGGTTTCAGTTGCATTTTCAGTGTTTCATCGGACTACCTGTTTTAGTAAACAAAATTCGAAAACGAATTTTCTACCATTAGTTATTAATTAAAAGAGTGTTATTTGATTATTAAACCATTGATTGAATATTTAATATAAATTAAATACTCACAAATCAAAGCGATAGAATTCCGGGTCATGTAACGAGTCGGATTTTGCCCGTTCGAAAATCGACATCCATATTTACATCGTACTCGAATGCCATATATTCGACCGTTCAAATCCGAGTCGCCGGAGCTTATAACACACTTAAGTAAATAACAACACAGCGGAATAAAGAAATCAATGATATCATATACAACTCCAATGAATACAATATCCAGAATGATATACAACAATGATATCAATATGATACAACAATATCAGAGATATGATACAATGACAATAGCAGCGGAAAGAAAAGATAACATCAGCAGTGGATAGAAAATCTCCAATAGAATGCTCTAATCCATAGCTAGCTCCAACTAATCCACTCAACCTGAATATCTGAGAAAACCCAACTCTAGACTGCCCGTGTGGAAAATAGTGGGCACCCAGAGTTTAGGAAGGGAACAATAAACTCCGGATCAGTCATGGGACTGGTGTGAGCAACAAAAACAGTTTATCTTTAAAACAAGCAACAAAGGATTTTAAACATTGAAACCCGCAATGCTTTTGGAAAATGAAACTACCATAAGACCTCTCACCACACACACAATGCAAACGCAGAATTGGAGGAGATTTCTTCTTATGATAGTCAAACATGCTTACTACGCAAACAAAACTCCTTTGATATTATTACTAGTGCATAGTGTGAAAATATTTCGAAAGTATAATATCAATCTTAGCCAGCATACAACATTTCATCGTATGCCTACTATAGCTACTACGTTCGATAGCAGGTTACCGCCACATTCCATAGCAGGTAATACAACTAAAACCGTACATGGTTCGTATTGTTTCTTTGGATTTCCAACAAATGATCAGGCAAAGGAACTTCCTTACCAAAATGGAAACGCCTCTGGAAAGACGCCCCGGATCCTAACCGGATCTCTGCAAACAAAAGGCCGACGCTACCTCACGCTTTAACCAAGCTGTAACTAGGTAACTAACACACGAGTCATGTCATCCCTCGGTCGTCACCGACCTTTATCCGAGGTACCTCGATCATAAAGCAACAACCACAAAGTATAATAACTGTGCAGCATCCACATAGGTAAAATATCTAGGCTCCATACCATGATATCACCTTTTATCCAGAAGGAAATAACATACCCTAGGGGCGCTACCCCTACAAACCTTTGTCGCAACATTCCTGTTTCGACCATTACCGGGTTGTGAGGCTCGACGAAGTCTCGTCCACAAAGCAACGCTTTTTCACAAAGCCACGCTTTTTCACAAAGCCACGCTTTTTCACAAAGCAACGCTTTTCCACAAAGCCATGCTTTTTCACAAAGCCACGCTTTGATCAACAAATGATCATCAGCACTTCGTATGCCACATTACCAAATTGGGAATGTATCACTAGTAACCATCAACTACATAACCTCTGAGCTCATACGTCTCAGAGAAGGGTGTTAAGCTAAGAGAATAAATTCTCCGCCACCAACAAAAATGTATTTGATAGAAACCAGCTTTACATCTCAAAGTGTAATGTCAGACACACATCCATACAAGTCTGTTTCGGATTCGAACAGAACCGAAGGCACTTCCGAAGAAGCCCTTGCAATCCGGGTATTCACAATCCCGATCGGATTTCCCATCACTTAGGAAATCTCTATACCGGCGCGACTCAGTGCAGAGACAATCGATAGGTCATCCTATCGTTCTCGCAAATACCCGGTCTTCACCACCGGTCTTCAAATGCTATCCATATACGACATATCATTTATTCGGAATGGGTTATACGACACAAAGGTCCTCTCCCGGCTAAACCGAATAACGAGCGCAATTAAAAATCATATAGATACTGGGGTCTCAGTTAAATCACAGCTTAAAGCCCAAAACTTTTCATTCGAATGGTTAAAACAAATTACCATTTCCAATCTTTTAAACAAAAAGATTCATTTCAAAAACCTTCAATGGTTTAGACAATTTCCACACTTTTAATCTTTTAAACAATAAAGATTCAATGCACAAAGTTAACCCCATTCACAAAGATCCATTCATGGATTTCAAAACAATTTCCATTTCAATTGAATTAACTCGTTAAATCTTTAAGTCAAGATTTAACTTATAGTTTTCAAAACTCGTTTTCAATGATTCATTCATAGTCTTTCAAAACAATTCCATTTCAAGTTAGATTAACTCATCCGGTCTTTGAAATCAAAGACTCATTTCATAGTTTTCAAAACATTTCAATTCCATTTCAAACTTGAAATTATTTCAACACAAATTGGAAATCCTTTCTTAAAATGAAAGCTATTATTATTTGAAAACAAGTAGTTTTCGTTTTCGGAAAAATCCAGTTATATTTACACGAGTTAAAACTCTTGAATTAAATTCAAATTCCCAAATCAATATCTTTAAAATGGTTTAACCCATATATAACTTGTACAACATCTTTAATCCCTAGTTTCAAATCATAGGATTCAATTTCAAACTTGAATTCAAATTTAAATCAAATTATTTAAATTTCAAAACTCCATTAAGTTATTCGAAATAACTTTTATCTTTGAAATTCCATTTCAAAAGCTCAAATTTCCAATTTCAAATCAATTGAAATTTAAAATTTCAATTTCAAAACATTGAATTTAAATCATCTGTGACTTAACCGATTTCCACGTGAAATCCATATTTGTGTGTGTATGGTGTAGTCCAGGGGTTTTACACACAATAGTGCAACATCAATCATCACAGATATATCGATAAGCGGTATAACCCATAACGCTTATCTTCATTCACAGTTTCACAGATAAAATAAATTTATCAGTCACAAAGATTCACTATTACAATTCGATGTGGGTTTCGGATAACCAACTGGAATCCGACTCCCTGTCGCATCGAAATTCAAGTGTCGTTTTACGGGTCAAAGGTTTTCATATTCACATAGCAGTATATATCACAAAAAACAGAAATCACAGCTCAGCACAAGGTAATTCACATCACAAAGCATCACAAATCAGGATATCAAACAATTCAACCATTCAACGAAATCCAAACATCCATAAGTAGAATCAAATAATATCTGATAATAATTAATTTATACCAGATTAATTACTTATGAATAAACTACAAATCTTGGTTAATTAATCATTAATTAATTACACATCATTCTGATTAATTATTCTTTAATCATTTATTAATTAACCATTAATAATAAATTTAAAATTAATTAACCCCTTAATAACTCATTAATAAATAAATCAACCCTTAATTAATCAACCTTTAATTAATCATTCTTAATTAATTACAACAAGTGATTATTAATTAACTTTAATTTATTAGAATATCCAACATTAATTACAATAAGTAATTAATCCCTTGTTTACTTTCGTTAAGTAATTAACAATTTAAACTGATTATCTTAATTAATTAATCTAGTTTTTTTTATATATACTTAATTGTTATTAAAACAATTTAAACTTAAAAACTTCGTTATGCCCAAACTATGTCGTAAACGAACTTAAGTTTATATTTAAACTTTTGTTTTTAAAACTTGTTTAAGTTAACTTCCATTTATTTCCAAACTGAAATACATGTTAAGTTTACAGTATATTAAAATTTAGTGAAAAATTGTTTACTTAACATTACCTTTAAAATGCAATACTGCTGTTTGGAAACAAACCCGAGTACTACCCCCGCTAAAACCCGAGGAAAGCACGATAATTACTCGAGTAAGGCTTGAGTTTCCCCATCTCTTTCCCGCGTTTTCCCCCTACTCTTTCTTCTTCTTCTTCTTCTCCCTGATCCTTTCTTTTGTTAAATTAAAATATAACTGCAGTGTTATACAAACTCATGCGAACCATCAGTTTGAAACTCGAAGAAACCCCAAATATACTCGAGCAATATCACGCGACGACCCCATCTCTTGAATCACTAACACCGATCGCCCATGTCATACACGTGCACAGTAGCACCACCTAGCTCCGGCAAACACCCATACCTCAGGCACATCACAAATCTCTCGCATATTCGAAATCCAAGTTCGAATTGACAACAGAAATTTCGAACCGAAATTCAATAGTTCGACCCAAAATACAGAACTCCAACTAATCAACAAGATCACCTCGCCACCGCCCCTCACTTCATCGGAGACGCCCAAAATTCAACCACACCACGACAACACGACAAGCTTCCTCCCTCTTGAATTTCGTGAAGCTCGATCATACATAGGAGCCGTACGCGTCTCGTAACCGAGATGAACAAGAACTCCAGAAAAAACCCTAATACGATCTCGTACTCAAATTTCACACCATAGAAAATTTTATTTACATTTTTCCTACGATCTACAATCCTCCATCTACCTCCAGAAACAATTCCAAGAATTTACAATTACGTGATCGTCAGAAATCGATCAAATTGTGTTTTCTGTTCATCCTTCAATTTCTCTCGGTTTACCCAAATAAAAATCTTGATTCCATTTTTAAAATTCATAGTTTTCGGAGATAAATCAAATTATATACATAAAACATTAAATCATGAAAGTTGAATTCTTTGATATGTAGAGATTCCACTGTATGTTTCATCTTCCAGTTAATTACTTAAATAAATTTTCTTAAAATTATTCTTAGAATTAGACTTACATCCTTTCAATTATTTTCTCTTTACGAATCGAGGTCAAAAATTGATTCATTCAGAGGATCTGGATTTGTTTATGAGTTGGGGCTTGTTGTTTAACAGAGAAGACATATATATGTATATCTTCAGAAACATAGGCATTTGCATCTATATATATATATATATATATACAGACATCACTTATATCCATGCAACAGATCCCTGTCACAACATCAAATATTTATCACACACAATCAAAACAGTAGAGGGGAAGTTTGCTCACCTTGTTTTAGAAGAAAGAACAGAGATAAACAGAGTTTCTATTGTTGAACCCGATTTTGAATTTGCAAACTAAAACTTGTTCTCGGTCCAGACATTGATTTCCAGGCTTGAAAGCTTGAAACAGGTTGATGAGTTTTATTGAATTTTTTGTAGCATTTTTACTAAGCTTTCTTCAGATTGAACTGGAACTTGAAAACTTAGGTCTGAGACTTGCTTTTATTTCTCGGTTTTAAATTTTTATGAACGAAAGTGAAAGTATGAGATGATACATACAGGCTAGAGAATAATGTAGAGGTAAGATCTTTCATGTGTACTTATAGTATTTTATAAAATTTGGCCAGAGATTTTTATTTGAAATTGGAGGCTGAAATCTTGTTTTAGCGGCTAATATAAACTTATGTTGTGTACTAAGGAGGCTAGCATTAATTTGCTTTGTACAATATCAGACCAGAGATATATTTTCCTTTCATTTCATTTGGGTACATATAGATTTGTAAAATCTTTTCATTTCGGCTGTACATGTATTTCTTGTTTCTTTTTTTACAAGTTAATTCATACTTGTATCATGTTGTCTACATTTGCAAGCTTCACATATTTGTTTATTTGTTTAATTATGTATGTACATAGATTTTTTTGTTTGTTAAATGTATGTTTACTGTCTAGTTTTACACAATAGCATGGGTGAAGATGTTTTGTTTGTTATTTTACTTTGTTGTTAAATTTTTAGCAAATATATTACTTTATATTTTGGTAACCTAACTTTTATTTTTATTTCTATTTCTTAATATAAACCATCAAGTTCAATTTAAATTATTTTATTTTTTCCAAAATCATTTATTTTAGAATTTATTTTAAATCAAATATACTTATATTTATAATCCCAGATTTACTCATATATATCTTTACACATATATATCCATATATATACAATATTTTAAAGTTACAAAATGATTTATACCAAATTCAGGGAAACTCGCAATCAATGTATCATTTAATTTAACAATTTTAATTCAAAAATTAAATTAATTATTAGTTTAAATTTATATAAAATCCGGGGTCGTTATAGACTTCCCCCCTTAAAAGAATTTCGTCCTCGAAATTACCAAGGAGACACAAAGATAGATGAAGAATATTTCATCAACTCAAACTGAACATCTATCCTGCATTTGGCTTACCAAATCAGAATATCAACAACAGATACAAGAACGAATCTGTTTAACACTTCACAAAATACTCGGGTTATCCAGATCTACGAAATATACAGTGGCATCGGTTAGTCCGAAGGAATAACTAACCATTCGTAGAATATATTGGGATCAAAAGAATAGATAGATATATAGATACAATTTCAAAATTTTCAGTTTAGAAACTAAAATATACCTATCAACCATAGCAATCAAAGCAACCAATACATCCAAACAAACAATTCTGGCCTTTTGGAGTTTATGTCCCATACAAATATATCGAATTTCTTTCTGGATCTACCAGGAACTATCGAAGAATTGAGAAGAGATGTTGAACAAAAGAGATTGATAGAGGAAAGATTGCTTCCTCGTTGTTTCAGAGTATTGATCATTTTTACAGTCGTATTCCCCTGTCCCTTATCTCATCCTCTTCTCGCACTCATACTTACTATCAGTAGATAGCAAGAGAATTTACTGAGGCATACGGACGGATATCTTAGAGATTACTCATTCTAGAGTTTACTTCACTCTATCTCTAATGAGCTACTTAACGTGTTATACTCCTGAGCTAAAGTTCAACCATAGCTCTGATACCACTTGTAACGAGTCGGATTTTGCCCGTCCGAAAAGCGACATCCATACTTTACATCGTACTCAAATGCCGTATATTCGACCGTTCAAATCCGAGTCGCCGGAGCTTATAACACACTTAAGTAAATAACAACACAGCGGAATAAAGAAATCAATGATATCATATACAACTCCAATGAATACAATATCCAGAATGATATACAACAATGATATCAATATGATACAACAATATCAGAGATATGATACAATGACAATAGCAGCGGAAAGAAAAGATAACATCAGCAGCGGATAGAAAATCTCCAATAGAATGCTCTAATCCATAGCTAGCTCCAGCTAATCCACTCAACCTGAATATCTGAGAAAACCCAACTCTAGACTGCCCGTGTGGAAAATAGTGGGCACCCAGAGTTTAGGAAGGGAACATTAAACTACGGATCAGTCATGGGACTGGTGTGAGCAACAAAAACAGTTTATCTTTAAAACAAGCAACAAAGGATTTTAAACATTGAAACCCGCAATGCTTTTGGAAAATGAAACTACCATAAGACCTCTCACCACACACACAATGCAAACGCAGAATTGGAGGAGATTTCTTCTTATGATAGTCAAACATGCTTACTATGCAAATAAAACTCCTTTGATATTATTACTAGTGCATAGTGTGAAAATATTTCGAAAGTAGAATATCAATCTTAGCCAGCATACAACATTTCATCGTATGCTTACTATAGCTACCACGTTCGATAGCAGGTTACCGCCACATTCCATAGCAGGTAATACAACTAAAACCGTACAGGGTTCGTATTGTTTCTTTGGATTTCCAACAAATGATCAGGCAAAGGAACTTCCTTACCGAAATGGAACCGCCTCTGGAAAGACGCCCCGGATCCTAACCGGATCTCTGCAAACAAAAGGCCGACGCTACCTCACGCTTTAACCAAGCTGTAACTAGGTAACTAACACACGAGTCATGTCATCCCCCGGTCGTCACCGACCTTTATCCGAGGTACCTCGATCATAAAGCAATAACCACAAAGTATAATAACTGTGCAGCATCCACATAGGTAAAATATCTGGGCTCCATACCATGATATCACCTTTTATCCAGAAGGAAATGACATACCCTAGGGGCGCTACCCCTACAAACCTTTGTCGCAACATTCCTGTTTCGACCATTACCGGGTTGTGAGGCTCGACGAAGTCTCGTCCACAAAGCAACGCTTTTTCACAAAGCCACGCTTTTTCACAAAGCCACGCTTTGATCAACAAATGATCATCAGCACTTCGTATGCCACATTACCAAATTGGGAATGTATCACTAGTAACCATCAACTACATAACCTCTGAGCTCATACGTCTCAGAGAAGGGTGTTAAGCTAAGAGAATAAATTCTCCGCCACCAACAGAAATGTATTTGATAGAAACCAGCTTTACATCTCAAAGTGTAATGTCAGACACACATCCATACAAGTCTGTTTCGGATTCGAACAGAACCGAAGGCACTTCCGAAGAAGCCCTTGCAATCCGGGTATTCACAATCCCGATCGGATTTCCCATCACTTAGGAAATCTCTATACCGACGCAACTCAGTGCAGAGACAATCGATAGGTCATCCTATCGTTCTCGCAAATACCCGGTCTTCACCACCGGTCTTCAAATGCTATCCATATATGACATATCATTTATTCGGAATGGGTTATCCGACACAAAAGTCCTCTCCCGGCTAAACCGAATAACGAGCGCAATTAAAAATCATATGGATACTGGGGTCTCAGTTAAATCACATCTTAAAGCCCAAAACTTTTCATTCGAATGGTTAAAACAAATTACCATTTCCAATCTTTTAAACAAAAAGATTCATTTCAAAAACCTTCAATGGTTTAGACAATTTCCACACTTTTAATCTTTCAAACAAAAAGATTCAATGCACAAAGTTAACCCCATTCACAAAGATCCATTCATGGATTTCAAAACAATTTCCATTTCAATTGAATTAACTCGTTAAATCTTTAAGTCAAGATTTAACTTATAGTTTTCAAAACTCGTTTTCAAAGATTCATTCATAGTCTTTCAAAACAATTCCATTTCAAGTTAGATTAACTCATCCGGTCTTTGAAATCAAAGACTCATTTCATAGTTTTCAAAACATTTCAATTCCATTTCAAACTTGAAATTCTTTCAACACAAATTGGAAATCCTTTCTTAAAATGAAAGCTATTATTATTTGAAAACAAGTAGTTTTCATTTTCGGAAAAATCCAGGCATATTTACACGAGTTAAAACTCTTGAATTAAATTCAAATTCCCAAATCAATACCTTTAAAATGGTTTAACCCATATATAACTTGTACAACATCTTTAATCCCTAATTTCAAATCATAGGATTCAATTTCAAACTTGAATTCAAATTTAAATCAAATTATTTAAATTTCAAAACTCCATTAAGTTATTCGAAATAACTTTTATCTTTGAAATTCCATTTCAAAAGCTCAAATTTCCAATTTCAAATCAATTGAAATTTAAAATTTCAATTTCAAAACATTGAATTTAAATCATCTGTGACTTAACCGATTTCCACGTGAAATCCATATTTGTGTGTGTATGGTGTAGTCCAGGGGTTTTACACACAATAGTGCAACATCAATCATCACAGATATATCGATAAGCGGTATAACCCATAACGCTTATCTTCATTCACAGTTTCACAGATAAAATAAATTTATCAGTCACAAAGATTCACTATTACAATTCGATGTGGGTTTCGGATAACCAATTGGAATCCGACTCCCTGTCGTATCGAAATTCAAGTGTCGTTTTACGGGTCAAAGGTTTTCATATTCACATAGCAGTATATATCACAAAAAACAGAAATCACAGCTCAGCACAAGGTAATTCACATCACAAAGCATCACAAATCAGGATATCAAACAATTCAACCATTCAACGAAATCCAAACATCCATAAGTAGAATCAAATAGTATCTGATAATAATTAATTTATACCAGATTAATTACTTATGAATAAACTACAAATCTTGGTTAATTAATCATTAATTAATTACACATCATTCTGATTAATTATCCTTTAATCATTTATTAATTAACCATTAATAATAAATTTAAAATTAATTAACCCCTTAATAACTCATTAATAAATAAATCGACCCTTAATTAATCAACCTTTAATTAATCATTCTTAATTAATTACAACAAGTGATTAATAATTAACTTTAATTTATTAGAATATCCAACATTAATTACAATAAGTAATTAATCCCTTGTTTACTTTCGTTAAGTAATTAACAATTTAAACTGATTATCTTAATTAATTAATCTAGTTTTTTTTATATACTTAATTGTTATTAAAACAATTTAAACTTAAAAACTTCGTTATGCCCAAACTATGTCGTAAACGAACTTAAGTTTATATTTAAACTTTTGTTTTTAAAACTTGTTTAAGTTAACTTCCATTTATTTCCAAACTAAAATACATGTTAAGTTTACAGTATATTAAAATTTAGTGAAAAATTGTTTACTTAACATTACCTTTAAAATGCAATACTGCTGTTTGGAAACCAACCCGAGTACTACCCCTGCTAAAACCCGAGGAAAGCACGATAATTACTCGAGTAAGGCTCGAGTTTCCCCATCTCTTTCCCGCGTTTTCCCCCTACTCTTTCTTCTTCTTCTTCTTCTCCCTGATCCTTTCTTTTGTTAAATTAAAATATAACTGCAGTGTTATACAAACTCATGCGAACCATCAGTTTGAAACTCGAAGAAACCCCAAATATACTCGAGCAATATCACGCGACGACCCCATCTCTTGAATCACTGACACCGATCGCCCATGTCGTACACGTGCACAGTAGCACCACCTAGCTCCAGCGAACACCCATACCTCAGGCACATCAAAAATCTCTCGCATATTCGAAATCCAAGTTCGAATTGCCAACAGAAATTTCGAATCGAAATTCAACAGTTCGACCCAAAATACAGAACTCCAACTAATCAACAAGATCACCTCGCCACCGCCCCTCACTTCACCGGAGACGCCCAAAATTCAACCACACCACGACAACACGACAAGCTTCCTCCCTTTTGAATTTCGTGAAGCTCGATCATACATAGGAGCCGTACGCGTCTCGTAACCTAGATGAACAAGAACTCCAGAAAAAGCCCTAATACGATCTCGTACTCAAATTTCACACCATAGAAAATTTTATTTACATTTTTCCTACGATCTACAATCCTCCATCTACCTCCAGAAACAATTCCAAGAATTTACAATTACGTGATCGTCAGAAATCGATCAAATTGTGTTTTCTGTTCATCCTTCAATTTCTCTCGGTTTACCCAAATAAAAATCTTGATTCCATTTTTAAAATTCATAGTTTTCGGAGATAAATCAAATTATATACATAAAACATTAAATCATGAAAGTTGAATTCTTTGATATGTAGAGATTCCACTGTATGTTTCATCTTCCAGTTAATTACTTAAATAAATTTTCTTAAAATTATTCTTAGAATTAGACTTACATCCTTTCAATTATTTTCTCTTTACGAATCGAGGTCAAAAATTGATTCATTCAGAGGATCTGGATTTGTTTATGAGTTGGGGCTTGTTGTTTAACAGAGAAGACATATATATGTATATCTTCAGAAACATAGGCATTTGCATCTATATATATATATATATACAGACATCACTTATATCCATGCAACAGATCTCTGTCACAACATCAAATATTTATCACACACAATCAAAACAGTAGAGGGGAAGTTTGCTCACCTTGTTTTAGAAGAAAGAACAGAGATAAACAGAGTTTCTATTGTTGAACCAGATTTTGAATTTGCAAACTAAAACTTGTTCTCGGTCCAGACATTGATTTCCAGGCTTGAAAGCTTGAAACAGGTTGATGAGTTTTATTGAATTGTTTGTAGCATTTTTACTAAGCTTTCTTCAGATTGAACTGGAACTTGAAAACTTAGGTCTGAGACTTGCTTTTGTTTCTCAGTTTTAATTTTTTATGAACGAAAGTGAAAGTATGAGATGATACATACAGGCTAGAGAATAATGTATAGGTAAGATCTTTCATGTCTACTTGAAGTATTTTATAAAATTTGGCCAGAGATTTTTATTTGAAATTGGAGGCTGAAATCTTGTTTTAGCGGCTAATATAAACTTATGTTGTGTACTAAGGAGGCTAGCATTAATTTGCTTTGTACAATATCAGACCAGAGATATATTTTCCTTTCATTTCATTTGGGTACATATAGATTTGTAAAATCTTTTCATTTCGGATGTACATGTATTTCTTGTTTCTTTTTTTACAAGTTAATTCATACTTGTATCATGTTGTCTACATTTGCAAGCTTCACATATTTGTTTATTTGTTTAATTATGTATGTACATAGATTTTTTTGTTTGTTAAATGTATGTTTACTGTCTTGTTTTACACAATAGCATGGGTGAAGATGTTTTGTTTGTTATTTTACTTTGTTGTTAAATTTTTAGCAAATATATTACTTTATATTTTGGTAACCTAACTTTTATTTTTATTTCTATTTCTTAATATAAACCATCAAGTTCAAATTTAAATTGTTTTATTTTTTCCAAAATCATTTATTTTAGAATTTATTTTAAATCAAATATACTTATATTTATAATCCCAGATTTACTCATATATATCTTTACACATATATATCCATATATATACAATATTTTAAAGTTACAAAATGATTTATACCAAATTCAGGGAAACTCGCAATCAATGTATCATTTAATTTAACAATTTTAATTCAAAAATTAAATTAATTATTAGTTTAAATTTATATAAAATCCGGGGTTGTTACAGACTTCCCCCCTTAAAAGAATTTCGTCCTCGAAATTACCAAGGAGACACAAAGATAGATGAAGAATATTTCATCAACTCAAACTGAACATCTATCCTGCATTTGGCTTACCAAATCAGAATATCAACAACAGATACAAGAACGAATCTGTTTAACACTTCACAAAATACTCGGGTTATCCAGATCTACGAAATATACAGTGGCATCGGTTAGTCCGAAGGAATAACTAACCATTCGTAGAATATATTGGGATCCAAAGAATAGATAGATATATAGATACAATTTCAAAATTTTCAGTTTAGAAACTAAAATATACCTATCAACCATAGCAATCAAAGCAACCAATACATCCAAACAAACAATTCTGGCCTTTTGGAGTTTATGTCCCATACAAATATATCGAATTTCTTTCTGGATCTACCAGGAACTATCGAAGAATTGAGAAGAGATGCTGAACAAAAGAGATTGATAGAGGAAAGATTGCTTCCTCATTGTTACAGAGTATTGATCATTTACAGTCGTATTCCCCTGTCCCTTATCTCATCCTCTTCTCGCACTCATACTTACTATCAGTAGATAGCAAGAGAATTTACTGAGGCATACGGACGGATATCTTAGAGATTACTCATTCTAGAGTTTACTTCACTCTATCTCTAATGAGCTACTTAACGTGTTATACTCCTGAGCTAAAGTTCAACCTTAGCTCTGATACCACTTGTAACGAGTCGGATTTTGCCCGTTCGAAAAGCGACATCCATACTTTACATCGTACTCGAATGCCGACCGTTCAAATCCGAGTCGCCGGAGCTTATAACACACTTAAGTAAATAACAACACAGCGGAATAAAGAAATCAATGATATCATATACAACTCCAATGAATACAATATCCAGAATGATATACAACAATGATATCAATATGATACAACAATATCAGAGATATGATACAATGACAATAGCAGCGGAAAGAAAAGATAACATCAGCAACGGATAGAAAATCTCCAATAGAATGCTCTAATCCATAGCTAGCTCCAGCTAATCCACTCAACCTGAATATCTGAGAAAACCCAACTCTAGACTGCCCGTGTGGAAAATAGTGGGCACCCAGAGTTTAGGAAGGGAACAATAAACTCCGGATCAGTCATGGGACTGGTGTGAGCAACAAAAACAGTTTATCTTTAAAACAAGCAACAAAGGATTTTAAACATTGAAACCCGCAATGCTTTTGAAAAATGAAACTACCATAAGACCTCCCACCACACACACAATGCAAACACAGAATTGGAGGAGATTTCTTCTTATGATAGTAAAACATGCTTACTACGCAAACAAAACTCCTTTGATATTATTACTAGTGCATAGTATGAACATATTTCGAAAGTATAATATCAATCTTAGCCAGCATACAACATTTCATCATATGCCTACTATAGCTACTACGTTCGATAGCAGGTTACCGCCACATTCCATAGCAGGTAATACAACTAAAACCGTACAGGGTTCGTATTGTTTCTTTGGATTTCCAACAAATGATCAGGCAAAGGAACTTCCTTACCGAAATGGAAACGCCTCTGGAAAGACGCCCCGGATCCTAACCGGATCTCTGCAAACAAAAGGCCGACGCTACCTCACGCTTTAACCAAGCTGTAACTAGGTAACTAACACACGAGTCATGTCATCCCCCGGTCGTCACCGACCTTTATCCGAGGTACCTCGATCATAAAGCAACAACCACAAAGTATAATAACTGTGCAGCATCCACATAGGTAAAATATCTGGGCTCCATACCATGATATCACCTTTTATCCAGAAGGAAATGACATACCCTAGGGGCGCTACCCCTACAAACCTTTGTCGCAACATTCCTGTTTCGACCATTACCGGGTTGTGAGGCTCGATGAAGTCTCGTCCACAAAGCAACGCTTTTTCACAAAGCCACGCTTTTTCACAAAGCCATGCTTTTTCACAAAGCAACGCTTTTCCACAAAGCCACGCTTTTTCACAAAGCCACGCTTTGATCAACAAATGATCATCAGCACTTCGTATGCCACATTACCAAATTGGGAATGTATCACTAGTAACCATCAACTACATAACCTCTGAGCTCATACGTCTCAGAGAAGGGTGTTAAGCTAAGAGAATAAATTCTCCGCCACCAACAGAAATGTATTTGATAGAAACCAGCTTTACATCTCAAAGTGTAATGTCAGACACACATCCATACAAGTCTATTTCGGATTCGAACAGAACCAAAGGCACTTCCGAAGAAGCCCTTGCAATCCGGGTATTCACAATCCCGATCGGATTTCCCATTACTTAGGAAATCTCTATACCGGCGCGACTCAGTGCAGAGACAATCGATAGGTCATCCTATCGTTCTCGCAAATACCCGGTCTTCACCACCGGTCTTCAAATGCTATCCATATACGACATATCATTTATTCGGAATGGGTTATACGACACAAAGGTCCTCTCCCGGCTAAACCGAATAACGAGCGCAATTAAAAATCATATGGATACTGTGGTCTCAGTTAAATCACAACTGAAAGCCCAAAACTTTTCATTCGAATGGTTAAAACAAATTACCATTTCCAATCTTTTAAACAAAAAGATTCATTTCAAAAACCTTCAATGGTTTAGACAATTTCCACACTTTTAATCTTTTAAACAAAAAGATTCAATGCACAAAGTTAACCCCATTCACAAAGATCCATTCATGGATTTCAAAACAATTTCCATTTCAATTGAATTAACTCGTTAAATCTTTAAGTCAAGATTTAACTTATAGTTTTCAAAACTCGTTTTCAAAGATTCATTCATAGTCTTTCAAAACAATTCCATTTCAAGTTAGATTAACTCATCCGGTCTTTGAAATCAAAGACTCATTTCATAGTTTTCAAAACATTTCAATTCCATTTCAAACTTGAAATTCTTTCAACACAAATTGGAAATCCTTTCTTAAAATGAAAGCTATTATTATTTGAAAACAAGTAGTTTTCGTTTTCGGAAAAATCCAGTTATATTTACACGAGTTAAAACTCTTGAAGTAAATTCAAATTCCCAAATCAATACCTTTAAAATGGTTTAACCCATATATAACTTGTACAACATCTTTAATCCCTAGTTTCAAATCATAGGATTCAATTTCAAACTTGAATTCAAATTTAAATCAAATTATTTAAATTTCAAAACTCCATTAAGTTATTCGAAATAACTTTTATCTTTGAAATTTCATTTCAAAAGCTCAAATTTCCAATTTCAAATCAATTGAAATTTAAAATTTCAATTTCAAAACATTGAATTTAAATCATCTGTGACTTAACCGATTTCCACGTGAAATCCATATTTGTGTGTGTATGGTGTAGTCCAGGGGTTTTACACACAATAGTGCAACATCAATCATCACAGATATATCGATAAGCGGTATAACCCATAACGCTTATCTTCATTCACAGTTTCACAGATAAAATAAATTTATCAGTCACAAAGATTCACTATTACAATTCGATGTGGGTTTCGGATAACCAACTGGAATCCGACTCCCTGTCGCATCGAAATTCAAGTGTCGTTTTACGGGTCAAAGGTTTTCATATTCACATAGCAGTATATATCACAAAAAATAGAAATCACAGCTCAGCACAAGGTAATTCACATCACAAAGCATCAAAAATCAGGATATCAAACAATTCAACCATTCAACGAAATCCAAACATCCATAAGTAGAATCAAATAATATCTGATAATAATTAATTTATACTAGATTAATTACTTATGAATAAACGACAAATCTTGGTTAATTAATCATTAATTAATTACACATCATTCTGATTAATTATCCTTTAATCATTTATTAATTAACCATTAATAATAAATTTAAAATTAATTAACCCCTTAATAACTCATTAATAAATAAATCAAACCTTAATTAATCAACCTTTAATTAATCATTCTTAATTAATTACAACAAGTGATTATTAATTAACTTTAATTTATTAGAATATCCAACATTAATTACAATAAGTAATTAATCCCTTGTTTACTTTCGTTAAGTAATTAACAATTTAAACTGATTATCTTAATTAATTAATCTAGTTTTTTTATATATACTTAATTGTTATTAAAACAATTTAAACTTAAAAACTTCGTTATGCCCAAACTATGTCGTAAACGAACTTAAGTTTATATTTAAACTTTTGTTTTTAAAACTTGTTTAAGTTAACTTCCATTTATTTCCAAACTGAAATACATGTTAAGTTTACAGTATATTAAAATTTAGTGAAAAATTGTTTACTTAACATTACCTTTAAAATGCAATACTGCTGTTTGGAAACAAACCCGAGTACTACCCCCGCTAAAACCCGAGGAAAGCACGATAATTACTCGAGTAAGGCTCGAGTTTCCCCATCTCTTTCCCGCGTTTTCCCCCTACTCTTTCTTCTTCTTCTTCTTCTCCTCCCTGATCCTTTCTTTTGTTAAATTAAAATATAACTGCAGTGTTATACAAACTCATGTGAACCATCAGTTTGAAACTCGAAGAAACCCCAAATATACTCGAGCAATATCACGCGACGACCCCATCTCTTGAATCACTGACACCGATCGCCCATGTCGTACACGTGCACAGTAGCACCACCTAGCTCCGACGAACACCCATACCTCAGGCACATCACAAATCTCTCGCATATTCGAAATCCAAGTTCGAATTGCCAACAGAAATTTCGAATCGAAATTCAACAGTTCGACCCAAAATACAGAACTCCAACTAATCAACAAGATCACCTCGCCACCGCACCTCACTTCACCGGAGACGCCCAAAATTCAACCACACCACGACAACACGACAAGCTTCCTCCCTCTTGAATTTCGTGAAGCTCGATCATACATAGGAGCCGTACGCGTCTCGTAACCGAGATGAACAAGAACTCCAGAAAAAACCTTAATACGATCTCGTACTCAAATTTCACACCATAGAAAATTTTATTTACATTTTTCCTACGATCTACAATCCTCCATCTACCTCCAGAAACAATTCCAAGAATTTACAATTACGTGATCGTCAGAAATCGATCAAATTGTGTTTTCTGTTCATCCTTCAATTTCTCTCGGTTTACCCAAATAAAAATCTTGATTCCATTTTTAAAATTCATAGTTTTCGGAGATAAATCAAATTATATACATAAAACATTAAATCATGAAAGTTGAATTCTTTGATATGTAGAGATTCCACTGTATGTTTCATCTTCCAGTTAATTACTTAAATAAATTTTCTTAAAATTATTCTTAGAATTAGACTTACATCCTTTCAATTATTTTCTCTTTACGAATCGAGGTCAAAAATTGATTCATTCAGAGGATCTGGATTCGTTTATGAGTTGGGGCTTGTTGTTTAACAGAGAATACATATATATGTATATCTTCAGACACATAGGCATTTGCATCTATATATATATACAGACATCACTTATATCCATGCAACAAATCTCTGTCACAACATCAAATATTTATCACACACAATCAAAACAGTAGAGGGGAAGTTTGCTCACCTTGTTTTAGAAGAAAGAACAGAGATAAACAGAGTTTCTATTGTTGAACCAGATTTTGAATTTGCAAACTAAAACTTGTTCTCGGTCCAGACATTGATTTCCAGGCTTGAAAGCTTGAAACAGGTTGATGAGTTTTATTGAATTGTTTGTAGCATTTTTACTAAGCTTTCTTCAGATTGAACTGGAACTTGAAAACTTAGGTCTGAGACTTGCTTTTGTTTCTCAGTTTTAATTTTTTATGAACGAAAGTGAAAGTATGAGATGATACATACAGGCTGGAGAATAATGTAGAGGTAAGATCTTTCATGTGTACTTGAAGTATTTTATAAAATTTGGCCAGAGATTTTTATTTGAAATTGGAGGCTGAAATCTTGTTTTAGCGGCTGATATAAACTTATGTTGTGTACTAAGGAGGCTAGCATTAATTTGCTTTGTACAATATCAGACCAGAGATATATTTTCCTTTCATTTCATTTGGGTACATATAGATTTGTAAAATCTTTTCATTTCGGCTGTACATGTATTTCTTGTTTCTTTTTTTACAAGTTAATTCATACTTGTATCATGTTTTCTACATTTGCAAGCTTCACATATTTGTTTATTTGTTTAATTATGTATGTACATAGATTTTTTTGTTTGTTAAATGTATGTTTACTGTCTTGTTTTACACAATAGCATGGGTGAAGATGTTTTGTTTGTTATTTTACTTTGTTGTTAAATTTTTAGCAAATATATTACTTTATATTTTGGTAACCTAACTTTTATTTTTATTTCTATTTCTTAATATAAACCATTAAGTTCAAATTTAAATTATTTTATTTTTTCCAAAATCATTTATTTTAGAATTTATTTTAAATCAAATATACTTATATTTATAATCCCAGATTTACTCATATATATCTTTACACATATATATCCATATATATACAATATTTTAAAGTTACAAAATGATTTATACCAAATTCATGGAAACTCGCAATCAATGTATCATTTAATTTAACAATTTTAATTCAAAAATTAAATTAATTATTAGTTTAAATTTATATAAAATCCGGGGTCATTACAGGTCATTACGTTCTTCCCTCCTTAAAAGAATTTCGATGTCGAAATTTCACCTCAATCAAACAAAGAAGGAAACCAACCAACACCAAAACCTAGCCATTTTACTTTCCAGAACTACTTGTGGAAACATTTTGAAAAAACACAACTTAAGTTTAAATTTTATATAATGCTCTACTATATCCTAGAGGTATATACCACTATCTAGTTCAAACTTTTTTATCTTGAATCTATTTTTCTTATGTAAACACAAGATTCAAATACCCAGTTTTTATTTCAAAACCATTTTTGAAATGATACTATATGTCTTAATCCATATAATATATATAACC
Organism: Allium fistulosum; assembly: GCA_030737815.1. NCBI lineage: Eukaryota > Viridiplantae > Streptophyta > Magnoliopsida > Asparagales > Amaryllidaceae > Allium > Allium fistulosum. The sequence continues at coordinate 361,185,319 of CM060906.1, forward strand.
CGAGTAACCGCAAAATGATGCCTAGGAATTGGGTACTAACAAATAGTATCATACATTCCCTCACCAAAAGGGTAATATTTAAGAGAAGTGTTTACCATCCGAACACTTCTCTTTCCCATTTTTAGTTAATTTCGAGTCACTCGAACTAGTGAACTTAAAAACACTTCTTCTATTTTCAAAATTGCCATTTTGAAACAATCCTGTATATATTTCCAAACAAATAGTTTTAACAAATATTCATTTCCACATTACTTTGGGTTTTGTTCGGATTTGAACTTATTTCGACTGTGTAATGATAAAGAGAATAATTTACTAAGTGCAATACAATATTTGCCTAAGCAAACCTCCAATCGTCACTTAGAATATTATTTTGATCATCAATAAACAAATCGAGACTCATTCTCCAAACCAATCCAAATAAAAAATATACCTTACTTTAACATTTCCTTTTCAAAATATTTATACTTGTAAAAACTTCCAAGTAAAACCATTACTACTTTTATCAAAAATCTTTTGGACACTTTTTAAAGACCATGGGATTTGAATCCTCAAAAATCCTTTTATGTAAGCAGGTTTTTTTTCAAACAAAATTTTATAGAATCATCTTTATATAAAATCATTTCTCAAATATTTATTTCAAAATATTCTATCTTTCTTTAAATAACATCTTTATTAAAATCCAATTTTTGACCCAACATTATCATTGAACGCCTTATAGTCAAATTGTGAAACTTAATTCACAAGATGTTCGTTTCAATGTTCCTCCAATTTTCTATTTACCCAACCCATGTTGTAAAAAGGAAATTTACTGATAAATCAACAAACAATAGTCAGTACCCAAAAATGGACGAGCATGACTAATTAAACCCTAATGATAATAATTTAACATTATCATTTTCTAACTAACAAGCACATAAAAAATAACTATATTAAATTTTTTGAAAATCATTCTTTTATATATAAATATATTCTTAGGTAAAATTATTTCATTTACCAATTTTAAAAACAATACTGTGTCGGTTGGCCTTGTTCAAGTGTTTAGAAATTCCTACCAATGACGTTGGCTAGTCATATTGACCAAAATCCATAAACCACTCAACAGAACGATCAACACAACATAAAACATTTTTATAGCACTAACAAATATGCGCTCTCATATATATATATATATATATATATATATATATATATATATATATTTATATATATATATATGCTCAAACTCATTCTACGGTGTTACCCTTATCTCTAATGAGTTTACCCTACCAGTGCCAAGTTTCTCGCTTAACCTTCAGCTTTGATAGTAACTATAACAACCTGTCTTTTCGGTCCTTTGTCATGTACCAAACATCCAAGTGTCGGAAAGAAGACAGTTGGGGTGAAAGATAAAAAAGATAATAGAATCTCATAACGTGACGAGTAATATATAATATACAACAGGTCTTCACAAAGGAAAATGAACTTTAATATACATACTATCATCAGAGCAAAACTAACATATCATCAGCCTGGACAGTTATAACAACATGTCCATACAAATGCTAATAAATACAACAAAAACAAACAGCGGAAGATAAATACGGAAATACGTCTTGGAGGATCCAGCTCGTTCCCTAAGCTCCAAAATGTCTAGCTAAATTTGGAAAATATGCTCAGGCTGACCCGGGCATTATAAGAAAATAACGCTCGGATCATTCTGCTAAACCAATGTGAGAACACAATCAAGTGGACTTTTAATATTTTAAAAACCTTTGATAATAAAGGTATCTCGTAAGATTACGCCGCACATAAACACAGACGGGTTTTTACCTTACAGTAACCAAATCATTTTATAGGAAATCTTGTGATATTATAGTAATGCCTACGGTTGGAAAATTTATATATACATATCTAGAATGCTTACCCATAATTACATTCAACTGTACTATTTTCTAAAACTAAAACTGTAGGGCACTTATTGGAAATTGGATTCCATCAATGAAAAGGCTATTGGGATACCGCCTGCCACAGTACATCTCTAGACAATGTACCGAGGTCCTCACATGGACCCCCCTACAAATTAGAGCTGGCCTACCCCTCGAACATAACAAGCCAGATTACATCATTCCCCGGGCACCAAGGCTGCAAAACTATTGCTCCTGGCACTACTCTTCTCGTGCGCACGCATACCAAATCCATAAATGATTTTATTGTGTGTTGATTTGCATTTAAAAAAACTTTGCATTTCATTTCAAAAGCAAAATTTTACATTACAATTTCTCATTGACTTCACTCTGTTCACATCCCTCTGTTAACGTTTTGTGTTGATTTGGATTACAATTTCATTGTTCTCTACATCCCTTTGTTCACATTTTCTTCTCTGTTTGCACTTCTCTGTTTGCAAACAACATTCAGTGCCTTTAACCATACAACAACCACCTGCAACTTGAGCAACATCAAATACCCCACTGCTACATCACTTAACCATTCATCTCCACCACTTAACTGTCAGCAACCAACTTCCTCCCCAACTTCACAGTCACACCTCAAACACCATTACCTTGCTGCCATCACACCCCAACCATTCCCTTCACATCAGTAAACTCCTCCAACACCTCCTCCATACATCGCCGCAACCAACAGCTTCTTCCATCAAACCATCACAACTACACAAACCATCATCATAAACCACATAACCAACTACCACTGTCCACAAAACCACATAACCACCATCAAACCAACTGCATTCCCATCACACTTGCATTCATCCACTACTGCCACTGTCCATAACCTTCAACTCACTTGCATTACCATATCAAACCATACAAACTTCCCAACTACCCCTAAGCAACAATCTCCACGACCAAACACTCCATCACTGCCTATACAACAATCACCTCAACCTTCAAGTGCAACTCCACCACCTTCTTCTCACAACATCCTTGCATCCCTGCATCTCTGCCATACCCCATCATCACTACTGCAAAAACACCTACCCACTACTGTCATAGCCACTTCCTCAATCTAACAGTGCACATCAACTGCCTTACTACGTCAATCTCCTTCACCATTCCAACAAAAATCCACAACCTGAAAACCATCTGCGACACTCAACTCCAACCTAGCTCTGACTTCTATCACCATTTCTGCACATTAAACCCAAACTGCCTCCATTAACACTGCCTTGCCTCTGCATCCTTCATTACCATCACCACACAACAAGCCTCCGACCACACTACAATCTGCAACCAATACGTCAATTCCATCAACTCTCCTCTGCAAATAGCTCGCAATTGAATATCCCTCCACAAACCAAAATTTTGAATGCCTGAAACCTACCCATCCAATCAACCAAACTCCAGCATCTCCACCACCGCAACCATCCAGCAAACATCACAACAAGTCCATCAGCCAACAACCCTACCTTCACTACAACCTACCATAATTCCACTGCACCTCCTCCCAAACCCGCGACCATCCATTCAAAAAAAAACCAAAACTTCCTCCTCCTAAGCAACCAAATCGAACCTCATCCTCCTCCTTCCCGAATTCGCTACTACTCAACCTGAAGCACTTCCATTTCCATCACCACTCCTCCTCTGTAGATCCGAATAACCCATTCGACCTCACCGCTCTAGCTCCAAGAACTAATCGCCTTCATCATGACCATCAATCTCCTTAAAACAATCTCCTAAAAATCGAATTTCAACTGTCGATTTTCATTTCAGGTTGGTGCGATCGTATAATTTCATAAAAAAACGCTGGCAAATTGATTTTGAAGATAAAAAGAAGGCGCATTGCATTTTGGGGTGGATTGATAAGCAGGCTGGGTTAAGTTTTGTTCTGGGTTCAGTTTTGTTTTGGGTTGAGTGTTGTTTAATTTTTATTTTACTTTTTTTTTCTTAGTGTAACTTGATTTTTATTCTTTAAAAAAATGCTCGTTTACAAATTTGTTTTGGCTTTTAACTTTTGGATGTGTGTTGTGTTGCTTGTTGTTTTGAGTGTTTATTTTTTTATTTTTTTTATTTCGTTTTAAGATTTTTGTTAAGTTTCTTTTAAAAAAAAGTATTTGCTTTCGTTTCTTTTGTTTTTAACTTTCATTCCTCCTTATTTCAAAAAATTCAAAAAGAAAGTTTAATTTTGCTTTTGTTTTCGTTCGATCCTTATAAAATTTTCCTTATAAAAAATAGTATTAGACTCATTTTTTAGGTTGTAATTTGTAGGAAATAAAAAGGAATTGCTGCTTTTGACTACTCTGCTCAGCTTGCTTGTAAAAAAAATCGATGCTTTGGAAAAAATAAATTGCTAATAATTCTGCACGCTCTGGTATCGTGCTCTTATCTCTTGTTTTTATTTGCTTTGTATTGTTGGTTGCTTGTATTTTAAAATTTTCAAAACAAAAACAAAATAAAATTTCTTTCATAGTTGCATCATTAATTTACGTTTAATTTCTGTTTTGCATTCATTTCATCTTATTTTCTTTTCTAAAGGCAACACCCAAATCCGCATAAGGTGGGGGATTTCATCACCCCTTCCTTGACCCACAAATTGCATATCATCGTAGAATTTACTAATAATAACGGTTAGACTTTGGACTTAAGGGAGTCACGAGCTCACTTAGGGCTTAATTGTGTCTTGACAAGTTGTCTTCTTTGAACAATTTATATTCTTGGTGTCTAGGCTACGGCAGAGCAATAATCATATATACATATTACGGTGATTCGTAAATATTATAATAATTGTTTCTCTGAAGGTACTTAAACCTTCGGCTATATTGCTACGGTGATTTGTGGTGCACCGATAACTCATGTCTGTTACTTGGCTAAGAACTATTTTGTTGGATTAAGACAAAGTGTGATTATACAATTTTGGGTTAGGAGCTACTAAGGACAGAAAATTTGTAATTAATTCCTTGCATTCATTTATTTGCATTAGTTCATGCATATTTAAAACCAATAAAAAAATCCAAAACTTAAAAAAAATTGTACATTTTACTTAACTTAGTTCTTTTTTCAAAAAAATCCAAGAAAAAAAATCTTTTTAAATCTTTTCCTTTGAAAATTTTCAATCAAAATCAAAAATCCAAAAAAAAACTAGCATTTACTTGAGTTAGTTTTCTTTTTAGAAAAAAAAATTCAAAAAAAATAATCTTTTCAAAATAAAAAAATTGAAAATCAAAAGTAAAAAAACAAAACAAAACAAAAATCTCCCTTTTGAAAAATAAATCCTTTTGGTAAATATTTTTCCTTTAAAATAAATATATAAAAAATAATTTTTCACTTCATTTCACCTTCTAAACCATGCTTCTTTCTCTTAAATTCAATTCTCACTTCTTTCTCTTCTCGTCTTTTTCTTGCGCATGAGTACTTGGACTCGTGACACAACAACTAATCGTTTAACTCGGACAAATGATACTCCAACAATGGTAAACGAAAATGCCCCTCGCACTCTCATGGATAGAACCTTTTCCGATAGAGTTTCTATTTCTTCTTGTATCACTTTACCCGCCCATATGGGTAATCACTTCGAAATTCATTCAAATCATATTGCCACGCTTCCGAAATTTAGCAATTTTGAACATGATGACCCATACATTTTCTGAATGAAATTCAAACAAGTTAGCGCAACCATTAAACTCCAACAAATTTATGGTGACGGAATCAAACTTCGATTAATTTCGTTTGCTCTTACTAATTACGCTGAACAATGGTTGTATAGCTTACATCGAATTCGATCAAAACTAGGGAAGAATTCGTTAAAGTATTGTTAAAAAAGTTCCGCCCCTTGGAAAAAACAATTAAAATCCAAAACGAAATTGTCAACTTTCATCAATTCAGGGGTGAAGCTTTTGGACAATATTTTGAAAGATTTAAAGAGCTTTTGTTAAAATGTCCACACCATAATTTTGAGAAATGGACCCTTTGCCAAATCTTATACGATGGACTTGAAAAAAGCTCACGAACCATGCTTAAATCGATGTGCCAAGGCAATTTTCTCATCCAACATCACAATGATGCTTGGCAATTTCTTGAAAACTTGGCCGAAAAATCATTCCAATGGGAACGTTCTAACAAAAAATCCATTTATTCACGATCGAGTGCACACTCTATAGGATCATCTTTGGCTTCGGAAGCTAAAATCGATGCAATGATCAATAAATTCGACAGTGTTTACTCATCCAACCAAATGAACCAAGCTTCCCAACCAATGTGTTATAAATGCAGTGATCCAGAACACATAGCCGATCGGTGCCCAAATTCGATCGAACAACTCAATGCTTTCAATAAAGTTAAGAATGACCCATTTTCTCCAATGTACGGTCCTGGTTGGAGAAATCATCTGAACTTTTCTTGGAACCAAAATAATTCCAACACGAATTTGGTTTGTCCTAATTTTCAAGCATTTACGTACAATGCTTCGTACACTCCCATTCAACCCAATCATTTTCAACAAAATTTTGCAGACCCGTCTCAAAATCAACCGCAACAATCTTTTGCTCCCCAAGAGGATAAACGATTAAGTTCACTTGAGGAAAGTCTTGAAACTTTGGCTAAGGCAACCACTCAAAACCTCCAATCAAATAGTAATTTGCAAAATTTATTAACCTCGTACATGTAGAATACGAGTCAATCGATTGCTAAACTTGAAACTCAAATGAGTCAATTAGCCACATCTGTAAGTGAACGTGAACGAGGCATATTCCCAAGTCAGCCAGTTCCGAATCCTAAAAATCAAAATATGAATTCGAATCAAGCCCGTGTTGTTCAAGATAGCAACGTAACCCAAATGAATGTTATTACGAATTTGCATTTCGGTAAGAAAATCAATAATCAAGTCGTTAATCCCAAACGATTTACCGGAAATTCCTCTTGACACTTCAAAAATGAAAAGCGATTTTGAACAAAACGTTGAGCCAAACATCGAGTCAAACTCCAATCCAAATTCTTCTTCTACTCAAGTAGACCCACTTACTGAGTAGTTCTGTTTCCAAATCATCTTCGACCCAAGAAAAAATCCGACCAAATGGAAAAGATGTTGGAAATTTTTAAACAAGTCAAAGTCAACATCCCGCTTCTTGATATCGTTCAGCAAGTCCTAACTTAAGCTAAGTTTCTCAAGGACTTGTGTACCCAAAAACGACGTACTCATATACCCAAGAAAGTTTCCTTAGCCACCGAACTTAACGAAGTCTTGTCTCAATCAATTCCCGTAAAATACAAAGATCTTGGATGTCCGACGATCTCGTGCACGATAGGAGATAAAACGATTGACAAATACTTACTCAATTTGGGTGCGAGTGTCAATTTGATTCCTTATTCCATTTCCAGCAACTTAGCTTGGGTGAACTAAAACCAACGAAAGTAACTCTTCAATTTGCCGATCGTTCGATAAAGAAACCCGTGGGAGAAATCAAGGATGTATTCATCAAAATCGGTCAATTTATGTCGATTTCATTGTTTTGGAGACTCAATCTGTGAATACTCGGATGAGTCAAAGTCCATTGATTTTAGGCCGAGCTTTCTTGGCTACTTCAAATGCTTTAATCAATTGTCGAAATGGTTTAATGAAAATTTCTTTTGGAAACACGACCTTGGATCTTAAAATCTTCAATCTTAAAAATCAATCGAACGACCCACGTGACCAAACGCTAGAAGTTAGCTTCATTCAAGAAAATTTTGATAACAAAACAGTTGACCTTAACAATGAACGCGAGACCGAATATGAACAACTATTTCAAGATGAGCCTAATGAAATAGAAACTGTGCTTCCGTTTGAACCCCTCACTGTTGAATCAGAACTTCAACCGAATTCTTTGACTGAGCAACCCCCAAGGTTGGAACTCAAACCCCTTCCTGATCCCCTTAAGTACGCATACTTAGGTGACAACGAAACGTTTTCCATCATAATCTCTTCAACTCTCTCTCTCTCTATTGATCAAGAAACTTCCATACTTTCAATTCTGTCAAAAAACAAAGAAGCAATTGGTTGGTCGATCACCGATACAAAGGGATTTAGTCCCTCTCTTGTTCAACATCGTATCCATTTAGTTGACGATGCCAAGCCTATTCGTGACGCGCAACAAAGGCTTAACCCAAAAATGAAGGATGCGGTTCGAGACAAAATTCTTAAACTTCTCGATAACAGAATCATATACCCAATCTCTGATAATTCATGGGTTAGCCCAATTCATGCCATGCCTAAAAAGTCTGGACTTACCGTTATCAAGAACGATTTTAACAAACTCATTCCAACTCGTACCCAAACGGGTTGGTGTGTTGCATTGATTACCGAAAATTAAATGCTGCAACATGTAAGGATCACTTTCCTCTTCCTTTCATTGACCATATGCTTGAACGTTTAGCCGACCATGAATTCTATTGCTTTCTTGATGATTATTCCGGTTATAACCAGATTCCAATCACTCCAGAAGATCAAGAGAAAACGACTTTCATGTGTCCCATTGGCACTTTTGTGTATCGACGTATGCCATTTGGCCTTTGCAACGCTCCTGCTACGTTTCGAAGATGCACAGTCAACATTTTTTCTGATATGATCGAACGCTTTCTGAAAGTATTTATGGATGGTTTTTCCATCTTTGGAAACTCTTTTTCCGAGTGCTTACACCATCTTGAGTTGGTTCTTAAACGATGTAAGGACAAACATTTAACGTTAAATTAGGAAAAATGCCATTTTATGGTCAAACAAGACATTGTCCTTGGGCATGTCATTTCAAATAAAGGCATTGAGGTAGATAAAGCAAAAGTTGACGTAATAGCGAATCTACCCATTCCCAAATCTGTTAAGGACATTCGTTCTTATGCAAGTAAATCAAACTCAAGTGAAATGTCAAGTGAAATGCAATATAACTTTAAGGACGTTGGGATTCCATCCTTTAAGGATCCGTGGAACTATCTACATACATAGTACAATACGCTACATAGATAATGTCTACAGTAAAGTAAAATATCAAAATAGCGTTAAGGCGTTACCCATATCCCCCTTACTACATTTTTATATAATTCCCATAGTCTATACAAATATTGTAAGCTCCACCAAACCGGTGGGATACTCAGGGAGCACTCCATAAGTATGGTACAAACCAAACTCGTAGTGGGCGCGATAAGGCATATGACAAGGCACGCGAGGCAATCCCTAGGGTAGGACTCTACCGTTTTGCAGAACTGGGCTGGTGGTAACGCATAGCAGCTACTACCACCCACCTCGAGACACACTCCCATAATCAAAGGTGTGCACCAATCAAATCACAAAGCAATAGAATGGTTTCGAAGAAGCATGCTCGATCGGAGGTGCAACGTCACTTAACCCAGGTATAGCTCCTGTTTTAGTCACATAAGCTAACTCGAGGGAGTCAGGGCTGCGTTCATACCTCATAAGACGTTCGCCAAACCATCCTACTTCGTTCTGGAATCTCCACCATGTGCATAGTTGTTAAAGTGGTTTTCGGTATTGGCAGAGAGTATGACAATATCCGATCCTGGTCTTTTTAACAACCAAACGCTTATTTCACACCGTGGTCATTTTATAAAATCACTTTATAAATATTTAAATAAAATCTCAAATCGCCAATTTATATCAAAATTAAATATCCACTTCAAATTTATTTAATTTTAAAATATTCACTTAATCACTTTTTATAACATTTTAAATAAAATTTAAAATCAAAAATTTAAATCAAAATTAAATATTCAATTTTAATTTTATTTAAATTTGAAAATATTCATTTAATCACCTTTAATTAAATCAAGTTATAAAATCGTACCTTTAGAATTCCAAAATCAGTAAGTTCAAAATAAATCCTTATTTAAATTCAATTATTAACCAATTTAAATTACAAATCAATCTCAATTTCCCTTTCCAACCTTAATTTATTAAAGTCAGTAAAAATTTATTTTAAAAATATTAATATAATTTTTAAATAAATGTTTATATATATTTTAGTTAAATTAAATTTTATTTGGATTTATTATATTAAATTCTATTATTAAATCTATTTAAATCTTAAATATATATTTTAAAAATAGTAAAGTTTTAAGTAAAATTTTATAATTTAAATTCTCAAACTTAACTTATAATTTTTAAATTTCCAATACATATAATTTTAAAAAGAAATCTAAATTTTTTACACATATTAAAATAAAATATTTATATTATATTTTAAATTAGAACTCATATATTTCCTTTCTAAAACTTAGGAAATCATTTTCAAAATAGACCAACGATGTTCGTATATAATTTTCTACCTATGGTCAAGTGATACAGATATCTATCATTTCAATCCGCAATAATTCAAATTTACGGATATATATCATTTCAACCCGCAATCCCAAAATTCAAATCAATAAAATCGCTTAGGTTTATCATTTAAACCCATAATGATTTTCCCTAATCTAAAATATCGTTCGAGTATGTATCATTTCAATCCATAGGGATTTCCTAAAACTAAGGGAACTTGTAGAGTGAGAACAATAGCATAATAATTTAAAACAGCATAACATATCAATTACAAGCATATATAATCATTAATTTCTAACCAAATTAACATAAGTAAACAAATTTAAATATTAACATATCATATTCACAAATTTAATTTTTAACCAATTCAGTTTAACAGCACATTTCAATCGTCATTTCATATGAATATAAATTTACTAAACATTCAAATGTTAATCATGAGTGACGCTCACCTTTTGTGGCTATGGAAAACAACGACAGCGAAGAACGATGCAACGGACACGGACATGAAATCGGGACACGACAAGTCAAAGATCTACGACAAGCACAAAAGCAGATTTAGTCTGAGAATTCGATGAAACAAATATATATACATATGTGTGATATATATACATTTTATTTTATTGAAGGAACAAATATATAACTTTTCTGCCAACAAAAAAGTAATATGTATAACACATATGCAACATATATAAAAGAGTGGCTTGCTGCTTACATATGCATCAAATATATATACAGCACATATGCAACATATATAAGCATTCATATATATATATATATATATATATATTATAAGCAGAGAAGGCTAGGACAGAAATCAAAACAAAGCACAGAGTGATGCCAGCGCTGGTCGACGACGGGTTGTGGAGTGGATGGTGCTGGGTCGGCAATAGAAGACTGCGGTGAAAAAGAAGGCACGGTCTGAGTGGTGCAACACAAGGGGAGAGGGAAAGGTGATGGCGATGGCTCAAGGTTGCTAGGTGGCTTGGAATGCAGGGCAGATATGGTGGAGGTTCAAGGAGTGTGTGTGGTGGCGGTCAGGGTGGGGAAAAACGGGTCTCGGGTTGTGTGCTGGGTATTCGGCAGTCGAAGGGAGCAAAGCGGAGTGGAGGGCGGCACAAGGCTGTTCGTGGAGGGCTTGGGCGGCTGCCTAGGCTAATGTCAGGGAGGATAAATGGTGCGGAGGGCTGTTTCACTGAGATGCTCGGTAGTGGAGATGAGCATGGGTATCGGCGTTTTGTGTTGTGGTGTGTGATACTCGGTTTGGTAGAGAGTGATAAGCTGGAGTGTTAGGAAGGGGAGATGGAAAGGTGCTTAGGGTCTGACTTAGGGTAGGAGGGAGGAAGAACTCGGGCACGAGCATAAAAAAATGGAAGATGAACAGGGTTGTCTCGGCTGTTGATGGGAAGCTTAAATTCTTCGGGCACGAACAGGATTAACTTCGAGCCAAAAATGAAAGCAACCATGAAAATATATATGTAGTTATATAAATTTCTCAAAGCAAAAGAATTGAAAAGCCGAAGAGAGACAAACAGGAACTCAAAGCAAAGACAAAATGATATATACTGCTATATATTTTATTTTCAAAACAAAGAAGGAGAAATAATGAAAGGACGCACGCAATATATATCAAAATCAAGGACTAGAAAAGGACATCGGTTGAATTCAGAAGTTATTAAAAGAAACCGGCTATTAGTATAATACAGTGGATAAATGAAAGGTCATAGAAACCCCAAAAGGCCCAAATACGGAACCGATACGGCAAATCGTTTTATCGATTTCGCCGCGTACCGGACACCGAAATGCACAAACGAATATACTACGGAGATCAGCACGACGAGACGAACAGAACAGTACACAGATATTAGATATACAACCATCCTATCAAAAACTCGATACTCGCTGCCAAAACTGCCGCTAAAACGCCGAAAATAAGATAAATGGGGCTAAAGCAGTCCAAATTTGGCGAAATGAAATACGACGACTCACTCAGAAAATGATTTACATTTTTCTTATATAAAAATATTTAGGTTTCAAAAATATTTAATTTCCAGCAATTTAACTAATTTAAATTTAAAATTTGAAATTTTACAAACAAACAAACCTTTATATTTTCTAATCAAAATTTACCACTTGCTATAATTAAAATAGACACATTAAAAAAATCAAATTTTCATTACAAAATTTTATTATTTAGTTTTATGAAAAATTTAGTTAATTACGTGATTTAATCGTTAAACTTCTTGGGTCGTTACACGCCGTGCGCTTGCGGTATTATAACGATTATATTTTTAATGGCAATTTTCTAACCGATAGAAAATTCCACCGTTATAAAACAATAAATATTAATTCTAGATTGAGGAATGATGCTTCTAATGGTAGTGAACCACATAGCTCTGAAGCATATTCCCTGTTTTATTCATTCCCGGGTTGTGAGGCTTGTAAGGTCACAATTACCTTTTTCCTCTCTTAGCAATCCCACATGGAATACTAACACTGCCTTCCAGACGAAATGCAATGCCAGTATTCATCCATACAAGTTGTTTAGAATATGAACAAACCGAAGGCACTATTTCTACCACATCCATTTTGGAATCATCCTTAGTATTAGTAGCAAGTAGCCCTTGCACTTCAAAGAACTCCTTCTTCGATTCCATTATCTCCAAGTAGTCTTGAATCTCTTCCAAAGCGTAGAACATGCAAATGATTCTGGAGTGGTTATGGTGTCGAGTCATCTCATATAATTGCACTCCTCGCTTACCGGTCACCCCAAAACCAAATCGATAGTTCAGGTAAACTTAACTCCGAATCTTTTGGAAATAATCAGATGGTACATAAGAGCGGAGATCACCTCCTAACCCTTTAAGTTGATGGATTTCCTTATCATTTGTCCTAGGAGAACAAAACGAGATTTATACGCACAATGCAACATCATCAAAGATGACGGTGCAATATAACTCCTGTGTTTCTCCTAGATATTTTAGAGTTGTACTTTGGCCAAGATTTGATAGTCGGTTATTTAAATATCAAATAAACAAATAATCAAGCTTAGATTTAATTCCACGTAGGATCCACTAAGCCTCTATTAATTAATCTTCATTACCTACATCTATTTCTACTATTTGAAAATACCTTCACAAAAGATATATTCACAAACACCTTATACTCCTTTCAGTACTTCGAAAAATATTCATATATTTATCTCACCGATATAAGTATATTTACAGTATATTAAGAAAGATTTTCTTGTTTCTTCCAAAATCATATTAAATAGATCAAAACAAATGTTATTTAAAACATTGATTACTATAAACCAAACCACTATCCTTTAATGTTAAATATGGAAAGAATGTTTTCATACCCCTATAATTAAGAAGGATTATTCATCAAAATCAAATCTCGTTCCTTTTATAAAATTCCCTTTTTATAAGTCAATTTCATATTTACAAATCCTATTATAAATCTTCAAATTAATTTGTAAAACTTCTTTTATAAATCTCTAAAATTTATTTATAAAATTCCTTTCTATTTATGTAACTCTTTTCTAATAATAAAACTCTTCATTTAAAAATCCTTTATAAAATTCTTTTATAAAGCCAAAACTCATTTTTATAAATATGATATATTTATTTGTTATCTTTAAAATAACATGTATAAATCCATTCTTTTACTTATAAATTACCATTTATAAATCTCTCTTACAATACATCGCTTGTAAAACTTCTTTACAAAATATCGTTTGTAAATCTCCTTTATAAAATATCATTTATAAATCTTCTTTGTAAAATGATTTATAGTTTATAAACATCTTTATTAAATTAATTAATTAATTACCTTTAAACATCATAAATAATTAATTAATTAACTTAAACATCATCAATAAAATAATTAATTAACTTAAACCATAATTAAACCAATTAACTTAAAATAACATTTATAATATAATTAAATATCTTTAAAGGACATTAATAATATAATTAAATATCTTTAAATGAAATTAACAATATCATTAAATATCTTTAAATGACATTAATAATATAATTAAATCATTTATAATTGAATAAACACTTAACCTTGAATTGTTATAAAATTAAAGTTAATTTAAATCCATAACCGTTCAGATTTGAAAAGAGACTTAGCGACCAGCATGATACTAAACAGGCTACCATTTATTCTTAATTCACTTTCCAAGTCATATTACTGGTATTTGCAGAAGCAAGCATATATGTAAATAAAATCAACAATTAACAGATAAGTAAGTTATTCCTCTTTCTAATTTAACTCCTTTAAACTAAATAATCTAATTTGCAAATTTATTACACTATATGTAACAACCCGCATATTTTACGATTGTATATTTAAATGTTTTATTTAAATATAGCATCGTTAATCGGATTAAAGTCCGAAAAGCTACTTTTCGTAAACAGTCGAATTGGGACTCGAGACCACTTCCATATAGTCCAAAATGGCATTTACAACTTTTTTGAGTATAAACATCGATATGTTTGGAGTTGAGTGAATTTTGCTATTTTACAATTAGGGCTTTGGGTTTGGGTTTTAGCCCATTAACCCAACATATTAACCCAACTCTACTCCACTCCTCTTCATTCCTTCATAATATTTCCTAACACTTCAAGCTCAGTAAAAATGGGGAGAGGAATGGGAAATTAAAATTCAAAACCCTAGTTCCTTTGCAAATTCAAGTTCTAGCTCCAAAATCAAAGAGAAGCTTAGGTAAGCATCCTCTTCATCTTCTCCATCTCAATCTCTCTTCAATTCTCAGAAATTCCTAACCCTAACCTAGGAAAAATTTCATCTTTGATAATAGATTGAAAATTCTAGAGGTGTGTTAAATAGGAATTGTTCTTGCCTTGTTTTAAAAGCTTCTCCTTCATTGTTTTTGGGTTTAAAGGTGAGTTTTTGAACTCACATCTACGTCTATAGATTTCGTTGTTGTTAGGTATGAATTCTTAACATCTATTCATGTTCATTTGCTTTTGATTTGAATTGAATTGGTGAATATTCCAATTTTTGGTGTTTTGAGGTCAAATCTTTGAAAATCAAATCTTTGATGTTTGAACACGTTAGTGGGGTGTTTCGGAGGGCCATACAAGGCTGGGTTATCGCTTGGCGTAAATCCCTAGTCGTTGTTGCTCGCTCATTCGCTTCCGTTCCGTGTTGTTGATTTTGCCCCCACAAGGGGGCTAGGCTGAAACTGCTGATGAAGCAGGTTCAGTCGACTGAACCAGGAGGTCAGTCGATTGAACCAGGGGGCAGAAAATTCTCTGCCCCTGTATCAGTCGACTGACCCACTGAGTCAGTCGACTGAGCCTGGAAACCGAGTGTTTCTAGGCCTGTATCAGTTGACTGACACACTGAGTCAGTCAAGTGAGCCTGGAAACCGAGTGTTTCCAGGTCTGTGTCAGTCGACTGACCCTGTAGTCCAGTCGACTGATTCTAGGAAATGTTTATTTTGCCTATTTTGGGCAAAGTGTGGATTTCCAATTTTTGATCGTTTCTCCTTTCTCCGATTAGTTGTTATCACTTTAGTTGACTTTGATAATTTCTTTTTCGGGATTTTTGGCAACATCCATTTTGATGGATTCAGTATCGATTTCTTTGGATTTGATTCACGTCTTCATATGTGAATTGTTGGTGATTGATTGTTTCTACAATCATTTCTATGACTTGTCACTTTAAAATACAAAGGTTTCTATACTAGTAGTAAATATTCTAACTGTTTCACAAAGATGATTTCAACCCTATTTTTAATACAAAGCTTGTTTTTAAAATCGTTTTCCAATCTATTAGTATATACAAACCTTTACCTCATTCGTATGAGAAGTCTAATTAAACGACTTTGTAAAACAAGTGGTATGAAACGCTTGCGTTTACTTCATCGGTTAATTCTTGGACTTATTCGATTGAAAATCTTGTGACAATCTTTAAGTGAAAATCTACAATTTGTTCGTAAATATTTAAGTTAAGCCAGTGGTTATGGGGCATGAAGCTAAACTCATTTATTTACTAGCTTAGTGTAATCGACACTTCTTATTGATCAATGGTGATCATTTTATGGTTTAGACTAGCGATGTGCGATGTCTTTTTGTCCGCGTGGGGGACTATACCCCATTCTGTTAAGCTTCGTCTCATTTTTATGGGCTAGCGACCTATGGTCTTTGGACCGTTCGTGGAGCAATCGGCTCGATAAGTCGGTGCATGAGGCGTATCTTTTGAGGTGCGTCGATGTTCGATTAGGCATGGGGTGTATCTTTTTAGGTGCATCGATGTCCGACTATACATGGGGCGTATCTTTTTAGGTGTGTCGATGTTAGTTTATAAATGGGGCATATCTTTTCAGGTGCGTTGATGTTAGTTTATACATGGGGCGTATCTTTTCAAGTGCGTCGATGTTCGACTGTGCATGGGGAGTATCTTTTTAGGTGCGTCGATGTTCGGTTCATGGGATAGCGATCCGTTTGTGATACACGTGTTTGTGAGTTTTCATGCTCTCGTTTGTGATAGGCCTTCCCCCTTTGTGATTTCTGGATTTTTAGTTGATGATTTCTAGAATTTGTGTTTCACCAATTTTTGTGGATTGGCATTGATATGTTTTGTCAATATTTGTGTTTTGGTGAATAATTTAAAGAATGTGATTCTTTTTGGTGTTTTGAGATGATTTGAGATATTGTATGATTTTGGTTGTTATTTGATGTATACTTGTCACAGTATGACATTATTGTTATCATACGTTTTTATCATATCTCTTATCATGTCTCATTTTATCTGATATTTATAGCTAGACTGATCCGTTTATTATTTTCTTCTTAAATAATACTCGGGTCAGACCGAGGTTTTTCAGGTGCTCCTGCTTGACTTCTTATCAGGGTCCTTCACCTGACTTTTGGCTAACTACTTTAGCATAGTAGTATTTGTTAGTATATATTTGAGATAGAGACTCCTTGATGTATAATTATTCTTTTGTCTAGCACTTGTATCTATTCTTTTGTGATGCAGTGGATCTTGTTTGACCACTACTTTGATGTACACTTTTATGTGTTTTATTCATATCTGATTCCGCCTTTGTAATATGAATATATGTGACTGATTTGTGTTATGTTTATTTCTATATTTGTTTCCGAAGTCCACATAGCCACTGTGTGGTAGCTTTGAGTTTGTATTTGATATGTTGGATTTCCTCTTGGAATAAAATGTAAGTTATATTATCTGACATATCGGTACTCGCACAAAGCAATTACACAGATGGTCGCTCTTCAATAGCGTTATTCTTCGTGCTAGTCGATGACATTACCCAGTAGTGTTCTTGGCTAGCATGATTATAGAGGTGGGGCGTCACAGCATGGTATCAGAGCCAAACTTCGGAACAATATAGAATAATCTAGCAAGGATCATTGTCCTAAGTCTTTCTTAGAAATCGTGCCATAGGATTTAATTCGGGTCTTCGTACCATTCTATCCTATTTTCTTTTGTGATGCCTTGTTTTATCAATCAAGTTTGTTTGAAATTCATTCTGTGAATAACCTTTTTTCCTCTTCTTTCTTTCTTAAAGAAGAGAAATGGTTAGATCAAGCCGTCCCAGCGCCGGTCAATCCAGTGCTACTCCTCAGGATGGAGTATTTATGTCTGCCCAACAGCTTCTAGATCTTGTAAAGAATGCTCAAGCTGTTGGACCTATTCCAGAGCCTACTCATCCTAAATTCGGGTTTGCACGCTTGTGCAGAGATTATACCGTTTTGGGTGGAAGGCCATTCAAGGGTTCCGAAAATGTTATAGAAATCCAAGCTTGGCTTAGATCATGCGATCGCATCTTTTCCCGCATGGTCTTGATTCACTTCGTGTCCAAGTGGCTTCTAGCATGCTCCAAGAAAGAGCATTAGATTGGTATGAGCTTTTGATTTCTAAAATTATCGAAGCGGATCTTAATTGGGAGCAATTCCGGGAAAGATTCGAATTGAAGTTTGTGCCGGAAGCTGAAAAAGTAACTTTAGCTCGGCGCTTTATTGACCTTGTTCAAGGTGAATCTTCTGTGACGGATTACGTCGCATCTTTTGAATCTCTCTCTAAATATGGGGTCGAATATATTAATACCCCATTGAAGAAAAATCAAAGATTTGTCTATGGGTTGAAAAAGAACCTTAAAAAGTCTTTACTTCTGAAACTAGAAGTTTCTTTCGATCAGCTTGTAGATATCGCTCTTCGGCTTGAAGAGGCCAATAGAGAAAGTGATGTTGAAGTTGTACGTGCCGAACAGAACTTCAACAATAACATGAAGAGGCCTATTAAGTTCAAAGGCCCCAATCCCAACAAGAAAGGGAAGCAAGAAACTTCAGTAGCAAAGACTCCTACCACTAGTCGTGGACGATGCTACAATTGTGATTCTATGGACCACTATGCAAATGAGTGTCTGAAACCCCTTTATTATCGCTATTGCAAAAGTTTGAGTCATCATATATCTGCGTGTCCCATACTTCAAAGCAAGAAGGAGGGAAAGCTAAATGTTGCGCAAGCCCCTAGTAACCCTTTTCTTGGTCAAGGTATTTTTCATTCAATCCTTGATGGCATTATTTTATTTCGTGATTATCCTATTCGAGTTCTTTTTGATAGGGTGATCCCACTCTTTTATATCAAAAGAACTTGTTGATTCTTTTTCTTTAAATATTATTGGCTTGATGACTTCATTGAGAATTGCGATTCCGATTAGTGGATCCGCAACACTCAGTTTACTTTGTGAAAATGTCGAGATTATTTTATATGATTATTCTTTTCGAGCCGATTTGCATGTGATGTGCTACTTAGGCTTCGAAATTGATTTTTTGGGAAAGGATTGGCTTGATCTTTATGAAGCCCACATCCTATGTCATGAGCGGACTATATATCTTCAACATTCTCAATCTGTTAAGCAGATTTCTATTGATTTTAATGATTTTGATTCCAAATTCGGTGATATCATTTTATTCTTTAAACCTACAAGATGAAGAGAATATTATTTCTCTCATTCAAGTAGTTTGTGAATTTTCCGGTATTTTTGAGCTTGTCTTAGGATTATCACCTAAGCAATCTATTATAGGGTGCTAAGGTCTTTTCAGCTCGACCTTGCCACCGGTTTTCATTAGCTACGAGTTGCGGAGGATAGCATTCCACTTACCGCATTCCGCACTCGTTATGATTCTTATGAGTGGTTCGTTATGACATTCGGTTTGACGAACCTTCTACCTTATTTCATCCATCTTATGAATCGAGTATTCTACGAATATCTCGATGAGTTTATCCTTGTATTGATTGATTATGGATGAAAACAACAATTTGAAATTTGCAAATCTTTTTAATAAGATATTTATAAGTATGAATGGATTTTGTTCTTAAAACGAGTAAAGAATATTTGTAAATTTTATAAGAGGCATGTTTATCATATAGAAGATGATTTTGTGTTATTTTTCCCATTGAGTGCTTTAAGAATTCTGGTCGGTATGCTTGATCAACGTTATCGATAGGAATCTCCTAAACGCTATGATGAGACAGTCAAACACAGTAAATTGACTTGTAAAATGTAAATTTTTCTAAAAAGATGATTACACAGAGTTAAATATAATTTTGAAAGTCTTAGCTTTTCGGGAAAGGGGATCATTTCAAAGAACTCTTTTCCGATGCTTTTATTCTTGCGATTCCCGAAGGGAACCAAGATTTTATTGTTTATACCGATACTAGTTGTATTCGTTTGGGTGTCATTCTCTTGCAAAGGAATGTGTTATCACATATGTTTCTTGACAATTAAAGCTTGTCGAGACTAGATATGCCACTCATGATCTAGAGCTCGCGGCTATTGTTTTCGCTCTTAGAATTTGGCGACATTATCTTTTGGGAGAGAAATTTGTTCTCTACACCGATCATAAATTTTTGAAGTATTTACTTTCTCAAAAGGAACTTAATTTGCGTCAACAACGTTGGCTCGAGTTCCTTGCATCTTATGATCTTGATATTCTTTAAACTCCCGGAAAGGGAAATCGAGTTGTCGATGCCCTTAGTCGTAAGCAACAAGCGGTTGTTTCCATGATGATATCCGAATGGAATGATCTTGAGACTTTATCCACTTGTGAGATTCGAGATCGTGAATCCAATTTATGTTCATCTCTTGTTTTGTGTAGCCTCAAGGCTCGTCCTTCTCTTTTGGACCGTACCTCTTTTGGCTAAACTCTATGTCAAAGAAATTGTTAAATTGCATGGAGTTCCTACTTCTATTGTTAGCGATCATGATCCATTATTTTACTAGTGGATTTTGGTAAGGTCTTCAAAAGCTTTGGGAACAAAGCTTAATTTTAGCACCGCTTATCATCCTCGGTTCGATGGACAACCGAGCGTGCGAATCAAACTCTTGGAGACCTCTTTCGTGCATGTGTTTTTGATTTTGGTGGAAGTTGGGAAAATCATATTTCTCTTGTTGAGTTTTCTTCCAATAATATCTTCCAATCTTGTATTGGTATGGCACCTTTCGAGGCACTCTACGGAAGGCCGTGCCAATTTCCTTGTGTTGGCTTGAAGCCAGTGAGAAGCTGGTTTTAAGTCCAAACTTTATTGGTGTTCATTTGTGTTTCACTATGAAGGGTGTTGTGCGTTTCAGTCGATCAGGAAAGTTAGCACCTCGATATTTTGGTCCATTTCCCATCACCGAACGTATTGGTTCCGTGGCTTATCGCCTTTTTATTACCGGCTCAATTTTCTGTAATTCATGACATTTTCCACGTCTTTCAACTACAGAAATGCCTTAGGGATTCTGATTCTAATCTTGAGCCCGATATTGTTGAGAAATTGAGGTTTCACCAAATTTGACTTTTGAGCAACATTCTATTTGTATCATTACTTCGAAGGTTAAACGCCTTCGAAATAAAGATATTCTTCTTGTGAAAGTTCAATGGTCCTCAAATCCTAAGGATTTCTCTTGGGAATCTTGAGAATTCATCGAGCAAACACATCCAAATTTACTCTTTCGTGTTCTTTATGGTGAACTTCTTATTTCAAATTTTCTTTTGTGTTGATATGCTTTTATGGTTGTTATTCTTTATTTTCCCCTTAATTATTACGAGGACGCAATTACTTTAAGGAGGGTAGTCTGTAATAACCCGCATATTTTACGATTGTATATTTAAATGTTTTATTTAAATATAGCATCGTTAATCAGATTAAAGTCCGAAAAGTTACTTTTGTAAACAGTCAAATTGGGACTCGAGACCACTTCCATTGAGTCCAAAATGGCGTTTACAACTTTTTTGAGTATAAACATCGATATGTTTGGAGTTGAGTGAATTTTGCTATTTTTCAATTAGGGCTTTGGGTTTGGGTTTCAGCCCGTTAACCCAACATATTAACCCAACTCTACTCCACTCCTCTTCATTCCTTCATAATATTTCCTAACACTTCAAGCTCAGTAAAAATGGGGAGAGGAATGGGAAATCAAAATTCAAAAACCTAGTTCCTTTGCAAATTCATGTTCTAGCTCCAAAATCAAAGAGAAGCTTAGGTAAGCATCCTCTTCATCTTCTCCATCTCAATCGCTCTTCTATTCTCAGAAATTCCTAACCCTAACTTAGGAAAAATTTCATCTTTGATAATAGATTGAAGATTCTAGAGGTGTGTTAAAGAGGAATTGTTCTTGCCTTGTTTTAAAAGCTTCTCCTTCATTGTTTTTGGGTTTAAAGGTGAGTTTTTGAACTCACATCTACGTCTATAGATTTCTTTGTTGTTAGGTATGAATTCGTAACATCTATTCATGTTCATTTGCTTTTGATTTGAATTGAATTGGTGAATATTCCAATTTTTGGTGTTTTGAGGTCAAATCTTTGAAAATCCAATCTTTGATGTTTGAACACGTTAGTGGGGTGTTTCAGAGGGCCATACAAGGCTGGGTTGTCGCTTGGCGTAAATCCCTAGTCGTTGTTGCTCGCTCGTTCGCTTTCGTTCCGTGTTGTTGATTTTGCCCCCACAAGGGGGCTAGGCTGAAACTGCTAATGAAGCAAGTTCAGTCGAGTGAACTAGGAGGTTAGTCGACTGAACCAGGAGGTCAGTCGACTGAACCAGGGGGCAGAAAATTCTTTGCCCCTGTATCAGTTGACTAACCCACTGAGTCAGTTAACTGAGCCTGGAAACCGAGTGTTTCCAGGCCTGTATCAGTCGACTGACACACTAAGTCAGTCGACTGAGCCTGGAAACCGAGTGTTTCCAGGTCTGTGTTAGTCGACTGACCCTGTAGTCCAGTCGACGGATTCTAGGAAATGTGTATTTTACCTATTTTGGGCAAATTTGTGTGGATTTCCAATTTTTGATCGATTCTCCTTTCTCCGATTAGTTGTTATCATTTTAGTTGACTTTGATAATTTCTTTTTCGGGATTTTTGGCAACATCCATTTTGATGGATTCGGTATCGATTTCTTTGGATTTGATTCACGTCTTCATATGTGAATTGTTGGTGATTGATTGTTTCTACAATCATTTCTATGACTTGTCACTTTAAAATACAAAGGTTTCTATACTAGTAGTAAATATTCTAACTCTTTCACAAAGATGATTTCAACCCTATTTTTAATACAAAGCTTGTTTTTACAACCGTTTTCCAATCTATTAATATATACAAACCTTTACCTCATTCGTATGAGAAATCTAATTAAACGACTTAGTAAAACAAGTGGTATGAAATTCTTGCGTTTACTTCATCGGTTAGTTCTTGGACTTGTTCGATTGAAAATCTTGTGTCAATCTTTGAGTGGAAATCTACAATTTGTTCATAAATATTTAAGTTAAGCCAGTGGTTATGGAGCATGAAGCTAAACTCATTTATTTACTAGCTTAGTATAATCGACACTTCTTATTGATCAATGGTGATCATTTTATGGTTTAGACTAGCGATGTGCGATGTCTCTTTGTCCGCGTGGGGGACTATACCCCGTTCTGTTGAGCTTCGTCTCATTTTTATGGGCTAGCGACCCATGGTCTTTGGACCGTTCGTGGAGCAATCGGCTCGATAAGTCGGTGCATGGGGCGTATCTTTTAAGGTGCGTCGATGTTCGACTAGGCATGGGGTGTATCTTTTTAGGTGCATCGATGTCCGACTATACATAGGGCGTATCTTTTCAGGTGCGTCGATGTTAGTTTATACATGGGGCGTATCTTTTCAGGTGCGTTGATGTTAGTTTATACATGGGGCGTATCTTTTAGGTGCGTCGATGTTAGTTTATACATGGGGCGTATCTTTTCAGGTGCATCGATGTTCGACTGTGCATGGGGCGTATCTTTTTAGGTGCGTCGATGTTTGGTTCATGGGATAGCGACCAATTTGTGATACACGTGTTGGTGAGTTTTCATGCTCCCGTTTGTGATAGGCCTTCCACCTTTGTGATTTCTGGATTTCTAGTTGATGATTTCTAGAATTTGTGTTTCACCAATTTTCGTGGATTGGCATTGATATGCTTTGTCAATATTTGTGTTTTGGTGAATAATTTAAAGAATGTGATTCTTTTTGGTGTTTTGAGATGATTTAATATATTGTATGATTTTTGTTGTTATTTGATGTATACTTATCGCAGTATGACATTATTGTTATCATACGTTTTTATCATATCTCTTATCCTGTCTCATTTTATCTAATATTTATAGCTAGACTGATCCATTTATTATTTTCTTCTTAAATAATACTCAGGTCAGACCTAGTTTTTCAGGTGCTCCTGCTTGACTTCTTATCAGGGTCCTTCACCTGACTTTTGGCTAACTACTTTAGCATAGTAGTTTTTGTTAGTATACATTTGAGATAGAGACTCCTTGATGTATAATTATTCTTTTGTCTAGCACTTGTATCTATTATTTTGTGATGCAGTGGATCTTGTTTGACCACTACTTTGATGTACACTTTTATTTTTTTATTCATATCTGATTCCGCCTTTGTGATATGAATA
Organism: Allium fistulosum; assembly: GCA_030737815.1. NCBI lineage: Eukaryota > Viridiplantae > Streptophyta > Magnoliopsida > Asparagales > Amaryllidaceae > Allium > Allium fistulosum. The sequence goes on from CM060906.1 coordinate 361,209,510, forward strand.
TCTGTGACTGATTTGTGTTATGTTTATTTCTATATTTGTTTCCGAAGTCCACATAGCCACTGTGTGGTAGCTTTGAGTTCGTATTTGATATGTCGGATTTCCTCTTGGAATAAAATGTAAGTTATATTATCTGACATATTGGTACTCGCACAAAGCAATTACACAGATGGTTGCTCCTCAACAACCTTATTCTTTGTGCTAGTCGACGACATTACCCAGTAGTGTTCTTGGTTAGCGTGAGTATAGAGGTGGGGCGTCACACTATACAAACTTCCCCAGGCCCAAAACCTGACCCAACTTCCACTCTACTCAAACCCAATATCCAAACATTCATCCAAACCTTCTTCTCCCATCACTTAAATCCCCAAATCAAAATTGTTTTGCCTGTACCCAAGATGTGCACCAACGTGCACATGCACAGCCACCTCCCTCTACCAACCAACAATCCAAGGCCACCCATAAGTCCCAAGCTCGAGCTCGTCGTGATGGCGCCGCCGCCGCCCCCTCTAATGCCACCTAGAAAAATTCGACCCTCATCCTAAAATTTGAAGAAAAAAAATGTGTTCCAAGGTTTTTCGAACACTAGCACGTCCCGACCCATTTGCTCCACCTCCGGCCACTGACAAATGTCGTCGCTCCTGCCATCGGGACCACCATTCAATGCCGCACCTCTGAGCTCCACCTCGACCAACTCACTGCTTACCATTGCCGCCACGAGGCTAAGAACCGAACCCAATATCCCACAACCCTAAATCCACTTTGCCACATTGTTGGGGTCCATCGAACTTCGTGCGACCAACTCCATCAACTCAGCCTCGACTCGAGCTTCCTTCCAGTCACCTCCACCCTGCCTCAAAACCCCTAGATCACCAAAATTTGCTAAATGACCAGAATCCAATCAAATCACCTTCATGACACAACCCAAGCCCTAAAATCATACTACTTGCTTTAAAAATCATGATTTTTCGGTAAGAACATGACATAATCCATTCGTCGATTCGAACTCGACGAAAAAATGACCCAACTAGACCACTTACTATTTTCAATCAATATCTCACATACAACTCGATGAAACAAACCTCGACTATTTTTAAAAAAACTAGGGACTCATACGAATAACTTTACAGTCGATCGTTTTGCCTAATTCTAAGCTGTTTTGAAGATAATGATTTTTAAACATGAGAGGGTGTATTTGTTGATATTTACAGAGAGTGGAAAGAAGAGGAAGATGACCTCAGGTGCTTGTTTGTGTACCTGTGTGTGTCTGTGTTAACTTTTTCAAGCAAGCATATTTGTTTTCTCATCACATATATTTCTCAAAGCAATATCAACTTGTTAAGATTATAACACAACATACACATATGAATATCATATTAAAAATCAAAACCAACTACTAATCATTTACATCATCATTCCTTATTTCCAAAAGTATGTAATAATTTTTTTAGTGTTCTCACCCTCTCAGTTTGTTGAAAATACAAGATTCAAGCTTTCTTCCCTAGCAATCATTCCCAACACAATTTCACAACTAAATTCCAACTTTTGGGCTAAAAGAGAAGACTTTATTAATATAAGAATGGAAGAGGAAATGGAAAAATAGGGTTAAGAAGTGTAAAATGAAGTTGAAAGATAGAAATGAAAAGTGAGATAAGAAGCTTACTTTTTATAAATGAATGAAAATGCTAAAGACCAAAATGCCCCTTAAACCATTTTTTTCAACTTTGCCATCATTTCCAAAGCCACTAAAATGTCATTTTCAAAGTCAATGTACTAACCATATGAAAATATGTTGGATCTTAGAGTGATCCTTGTACATTTGTTAATTTGCATACTTAAGGAATCTTTCGAATTTCAAATCCATTTTTCATTTTTTAATTTCAAATATAATTTTATATTTATTAATTCTTATTATTATAATATTGTTACATTTCACAAATATTTTTTTCTAAACTTAACCTAACTTTTTAAATGTTGTCTAAAATGTATACAAAGGTTCAACAACTTTCTGCAACTTGTAGTTCGATAAAAAGCTGAAAATTCGGAAAGTGGGTTTCGGCCACATTTTAAGCTTTTCATCAAACTGCATATTTTATTAAACAAAATTCAGAAATGAATTTTGTACAATTAGTTATTAACTAAAAGAGGGTTATTTGATTATTAAACCATTAATTGAATATTTAAAATAAATTAAATATTCACAAATCAAAACGATAAAATTACGGGTCGTTACATACTTTATCATTTCTTCTTGACCTATTATATTAATATGCACTCTAGAGTTTAGACATGGGAGGGTTTTTCCTTTATCTTATACACGCACACATATATATATATATATAATATACTGTATTAATAATAATATAAAATTTTGCTTATGGCTTATTGTTTGAAATAAAAAAATTTATTTTTTGAAAAATAAAAATATTTAAAATTCCAAATATTGAAAAAGGTCATATATATGTGTGTATGTGCATGAGTGTGTGCATGTGTGTATGCATGAGTGTGTGTGTGCATGTATATATGTGTGTGTGTGTATGTATATAATTTATAGATAATCTATATGGATTGTATTTTAATAAATAATTAAAAATTGTTTTAGCTCATAGCTGCAAAGTTAAAAAAGTGTATTTTAATCTTTGGAAAAGTCGAACTATTTTAAAATTCAAAATTTTAAATTATTGCATTTATGACCTCTGGCTCAAGTGGTTAGAGATATGACGCTTTAGACAAAGGTTCTAGATGTCACAGGTTCAAGCTCTTAAGACATCATAATGAGTGTTCTGCTTGAACAAAGTATCACTCTTGTTATCAAAACAATAATTTTAGATATATATATATATAATTAATATGACTATATATATATTATTAAACCTGAATAATTTATTTTAGTGTCTATGTGTATATGTATGTGCCAAAAGTTATATTATAATCTATATATTTATCTTTTTAAATTTGTAACAACTTTGGTTTTGGAGGTTACCTGTAAATATTAAATTATAACGGTAGTTATAATTTAATATTGTGAATTAAAATAAATTGGAGATTTAAATTGTTTACTTGAAATAAACAATGGATTTTGGAAATGAAATGTGAAAATGAAGTTTTGGAAACTTTATTTTGTTTATTTGTGAGATAAATGAGTGAAATATGATTTTTATTTAGAGATAATGTAATAATTTTTGTAATTATTGCCAAATGCTTCTTTTAATAATTTTTAAAGGAAGTATTTGTTGTAAAAGGTATTTATTATAAATAAAAACATGAAATTTGATTTAAAAATAAGTTTTGATCATAAAATTGATGAAAAATAGTTTGTTATATTTTATTACACAAGAGAATTATTTTTGTGTAATTTTTAAAGTCAAAAATTTTATTTTATGTAAATATTAAGGTAAATTGTGTATTTATTTAAAAATGATAGTTTTTAATAATAAAAAATATTTTTATAGTAAAATTATCTTTTTATATGTTGCAAAATATTTTATTTAACATGATAATGTGATTGTCTAAATTTATTTTGAAGAAATTTTGTTAAAACACATTGGTTTGATTTAATTACATGTGCATATTTTATTTTAAGTAAGTGAATTATTTAGTTAGGCTATTTTCTTTTAATTTGGGTCCAAGCCCATTTATTTTCTTTAGCTTGTAGGAGAAAAGAGGAAAACACTTCTTGCACGTACTTTCATTTTGTAGCAAGCCAAAAACAGAAAAAGAGAGCAAACTTTACCCCTTTCTCAATTCAAAGCCAAATCTTCATTTTCTTCAATCAAAATTGTTGTTTTAATCAAATCTAAAGAGTTTTCAATAGGTAATCTTTTCCAAAACACAATCTTTTCATCAAAAATCCAAATTTGTGAATTTGATGGTCGGTAATAATTTCTTCTTTGTTTGCATGTATCTACTTCTCATTTTTACAGGTTCTTGAAGTCAAATCCATCTCCAAGCTCTCTCCTTTCAGCACAAATCCTAGTTTTTGATCTTCATTGCAAGGTGAGTTAATTGCTCACAAATGCTAGCTAAAGCAAAGCTTCAAATGCCAAAAATCTATGCAAAAATAGCTTCAATATATTGATTTTTTGTTGATGTTTTTGTTTCTGTGAAAACTGTGTTTGGGTGTTACTTTGCATGTCATTTTCTGTCAATTCCGGTAAAGAAATGCTGCCAGATTTTCTTCTACTGATAGTTCATGTGTTGTAGTATATGCCTGCAAAATTTCACAGCAAAACTCTTCTGTTTGATACTTGAAAACTTTGCTGCAAAATCAATACGAAGCCTGGAAATCACCTGTACAAATTTCTGTTTTCTGAGTTGCTGCAAACATGCCCTGGGTCCATGTTTGAGATAGCATATCTCTTTCATTTTCTGTCGGGATTCATTTGTTCTTTATTTGAAAGCTAAAGTTTTCTACTATGTGTACCAATTTTTAGTTCAATTAGAGGTCATTTGGTCCTCTGTTTCATGCCTGTAAGTTGAACCTGAGATGGTTTTCAGACCTGGGCATATTTCTGTTTTCTGAGCTACTTTAAACATGGCCTGAATCCATGTTTAAGACAGCGTATCTTTTTCATTTCCCGTCGGAATTCATTGATTCTTTTTTTATTGGAAAGTTGAAGTTTTCTACTATATGCGTACCAATTATTAGTTTAATCTGAGGTCGTTTGGTCACCTGTTTCATGTCTGTAAGTTGAACCCAAGAGGGTTTTCAGACCTGGGCAGAATTCAACATGCCTGCGTCCATGTTTGAAATTTCATATCTTTACTATTTCATGTCGGAATTCAGTGAACCTTTTTCCAGTTCATAGATAAATTGTTCTAAATTGTGTATATCAAATTTCAGACCATTCCGAGGTCATTAAGCCATTCAATTATGTCTGAAAGTTGAACCTGAAGAAGATTTCAGACCTGGGTAGTGACTTTTTCTGCCCCTTTTTCTTTTGTTTTGCCTTGTGTTTCAGTCCATTTCGCTTGCTTCCTCTACTCGATTTTGTGATATTTCTGATGTGTTTCATGACTATGATGCCTATCAATAGGCTGGCCAAGAATTTGGTGAATTTGAAATTCAAATAGAATCGAATTTGAATGTCGGTTTTGAGTGTTTTTCTTTGATTTCGAGCACGAATTTTTCCAAACGATTTTGAAATAATTTTTAAAATAAACTAGCTTTTGAAATAATTATTATATAATATTTTTAAATTATTTTCAAGCTATAAAATATATATATTCTCTATAATAAGGGAATTTTCAAAGATTGTTTTAAAAATCGATTTTGAAAAATGGTTTTAAAAACTTGTTTTCTCAAATAAATCATTTTATATATAAAATACACGTTTTTGCACTATTCGAGCTAATGAGAAGGAGAATCAAACGATTGGGTAAAACACGTGGTATGGGACACGTGCGTTGATCTTTTCGGTTAATTCCTAACTTGCCCGTTTGATCGTTTTGACCATCGGGTCACATTCGCCGATGAGATGAGGCGAATATTTTTACTGCTTTCTGGTGTGGCATTGGCTAGCGGTTAGTAAACTGATTAGTGAGAACGTGTGGTATGGGGCACGCTGTTAACACTTTTCGGGTTTCTATCTGAGAGTTTGTGACACATTTGTCTAAGAGACGTATTTGCCAGTACAGGACTTTTGGGTCATTTGTCCTTCGGGATGTTTGGCTAAGAGACGTATTTGTCCATTGAGACATATTTGTCCTTCGAGACGTTTGTCTAAGAGACGTATTTATTTGTCCTTCGAGATGTAGTCCTTTGGGATGTTTGTCTAAGAGACGTGGCGCCTTATTTTGAGAGAACAGTACTTGGCAGGCTTCGGCCATAAGCACGTGCTAAATCTTTGAGATGATTTCATTGATTATTTATGATTTTCCAAGGGTATCGCCTATTTACATTATTGGCCATTCGAGCCGTTCAAGATATTACATATATGGTGATTACATCTTTGGAAATTTGAACTCTTTTGAGTTCTATATTTGGGATTTGAGTTTGCCAACACTTGGCGTTTATTCGAGATTTATACTCTCCTTTAAGCAGATATATGTGATTGCCTTTATGGCGTATTTTCAAGATTTGAGATTTCTCTTTTGAGAATGTATTTGAGATTGCCCTTTTATGGCGAGTTTGAGTTTGGGATTTCTCCTTTTTAGGAGTTATGGTTTCTCTAAACCATTATGGCTGTTTTGGGTTTATGCCGATGATATGAGGCATGCTTATGCTTGTTGTTTTAATGTTGAGTTATCTCTTTCGAGATTATATATGCTTGATGACACTTCATCACTTGAAGTAATCACATGTACTTAGAATAATTTCTTCTCATTTGAGAAGAATTATCACCCTTTTCCTTATGCATCTTATTATCAAATATCCTTATTAAACTGATTGTTTTAGATATACTGACCCGAGTATTTTATACTCGGGTCGGACCGAGTTGTTTCAGGTTAGATACCTGCCTTTTGGACTTAGCCTTGCTTGATGCTTCCGCTTGGATATCTATTATCACCTTTTTGTTGTTGTTGTCCTTTTTGTTGACTCTGATGTATATTTTTGATTCGTTGTATATATTGTGGTCTTCGAACCACTTATGATGTATCATTTTGTATCGTACTGGGGATGTATCTGTATATGTGTATATATATGTTTATTTGCTGTTTTGTGATGTGATATGCATTTAGTTGTTGTATTTTGTTCTGATAGATCTGTTAGCCACCTATAGTTTTGTATTAAGCACTTATTGAATATGTTGATTCTCTTGAGATGGAAAAAAAATTAGAGCATTAATCGACGTATTCAGTAGATGTTTAAGACAAAGCTATAGATGGCGCTCCTAACCAGCCTTATTCTCCGCATTAGCAGGCAGTATTACCCAGTAATACTCTTTGTTAATGTGGGTCTCGGAGTGGGGCGTCACAAAATCACTATATATATGCACTAATAAAGTAATGGATGAATTAAAAAAGAAAGCTGTTATTAATAGCTTATATTGGTGTAGATATAAATATAAATGTTTATTTATTTGCATGTACGTATGTATAAATATGATGTGGTCATTAAATGTGATATTAAACTCATTTATTAACCATAAATTACAACAGTTAATTAAATCCCTTATGATATATGGTCATCATGTTACCCTTTGGTTAGATCACCATATTTAATATAGTTATAATGTTTTTTATTATGAGTATGAACATATTATATATCATAATATAAAACTAAATTAAAATTAAATTAATAATAAGATATTATTATTAAATCATAACAAACAAACATAAATTTTAATATACTTAACCAAATTAAAATAATATCCCAAACTATTTAATTAACCAATATTAAATATGATTTACTATAAAATTATTATTCATATAAACACACAAAATACAATCTTGTGCAAATTGATCATAGTAAATTATTTTGAAATTCGCCCTTTTATCCTCAATGGCCAATGCACTTGATCCAACATTCTCCCTCTGAATTAGGTCAAGCATGCAAGTTATGAAGACCGAGAAAAAATATGAGGTTCATGAAGGAAGCGGTGCTTAAGCAGTAAGTTTTTGATGAAGATGTTTGAGCACTTGCAGATATTGTATATAAAGCGCAAACAACATCCTTCACTCCCTGAAAAGGTCCTTCTCCTCCTTAGTGAAGGTAGGACGATGGGTTAAGGAAGAATAAAGAAAATGAGGTTAGAATGAAAGAAATTTGTTTAAGGAAGTAAAATAGAAAAATAAGAGAAGTTATACCAATAGCTTGAAAAGAAAGAACGAACCCATTATCGTTAGAAATAAAAATATATTTATCTGACTAAGTATGGGTCTTGCGCCGTGAAGTGTGAAGGACAAACTTTTGAGCCTGGATGGTAAACTACTCGTATCAAGAAGTAGGGTTCTCCTATAACAAATATAGAAAGAGAAGCTCATGGCAGGAGGGAAGAGAAACTAAGTGTTCAATGCATAAAATGTATGTGTAGATCAATAAATAATAAGAGATAAGAGCTATCTAAATGAGCGCTATTCCTAGGTTATCCACCCGTTCTTTAATCAATAAATAATAAGATATGAGAGCCAACTAAATGTGGGCTATTCCTAGGTTATCCACTAATTCTTTAATTATTGGAGACGGGGGAAGATACAAACCGCAACAAAGATGCTCCAAGGTAAGAGAGATATAACCTTTGGAGGAAGATGATTATGCCTAGAATGGGAAGGAACTCTTAAAGAGTAACTCTAATAGTAAAAGTGTTGAGGATATATGCTTTTTGCACAACAGAGAAAAATTGAAAACAAAGGTCCTGTGTGAACCGATGACACTATCTGAGGTGCTTGGAGTAGCATCAGAAGAAATGGTTAACTAGAAAGAAATGGAATATAACAAAAATCAGATCGAAAGCGCTTTCTAAAGGTCACCACCCAAACTCGGCTATATTTATACTTTACACTTGTTCAATTTTAGTATGCATTTTACTACCAAACAACTGGTTATGGTTTTTACGTATAAATTTTTATATCAAAAAATATAAACAAAAACAACAGAAAGGATAAAATCCATTAAATGCATTTGATCAAACACATGGCCGACGATATCAGGTCAGGTATTTGATCAAATGCATGATAGGCAATATCAAGTTAGGGAAAATCATGAAACAAGAATCCTTGATAAGCACACATATTTACAAAAAAGGAGAAGAAAAAATAAAAAATAAGATAGAAAGAGATACTCATGAAACATGAAGCTAATTTAGTCAAGGCAATCACAGAAAACTCAAGAAGAAGTTGTTCTTATCTTTATAAATAACCAAAGTGTGAAAAGGAAAATAAGGGAGGAAGGGAAGTATATATAGAAGATGGGAACAGATCTCATCCATAGAAACTTAAACGGTACATAAATCTTAACCATGTAAGAAAAATGATGACAAAATGAATTCTCGAAATACGAAGCGGAATTATCAGAATAAAAAATAGTATTAACTGATAATAAAAAGATATGTGAGCTGACTAACGCACAACACATGTTAGAAGCATTTAATACAAAAATAACTGACAAGACTATTGAAAATAAGGGTAAAGAATTACAAATCTACCTTGATTTACATCAATGCAAACTTAAGGGAAAAGTGTTACATCCATTTTCTTATCAAAGTGTACAAATAGAGAAAAGTCATGAAAACATTGAAGCTATCTACGTGGATTGTTCAATATAAGTAGGAGCATATGAAGTCTTTGACATGTAGAGATAACATAGGACAGAAGGGATGCGACCGTAAGCTACATCAACCACACATGTTTCAAATATAGCATACAATGACCCTAAACCCCATGTTGTACTCTCACAAACCAAAACGGATGCAATTGAACCACTAGCACATCACATTTCTCAACTACACAAGGAAGCACTACAAGAGACCGTTGAGACACTTAAAGCAACAAATCATAACTAAAAGAAAAATTACGCTATAAATGTAACATCCCCTATCTTGAGGCCCGAAACTAAGTGCTACAGATGCTAAAGTCATATATAGTATTAATTTTCGATGACAAAATGCGGACATGTTAATGGTATCCATAATATCAGAAGCATAAGAATATGAAATAAAAACAAAAGTTCACATTTCATTTCTAAGTCATAATTTCATATTCAGTACATAATCCCAAATGTTGCCAGGTTCAGATTAAATATAATTATTACAACTTACTCCAAATGCGATATATGAAGATGTCCCCTTGGTTGATCAGAGTTACTAAATAGACATATACAACTTCTGCTAATACATACAACAAAATGTCATAACATTGCGGAAATAATTAATAGGTAGTCTCTTAAGTAGCCAGCCCTTACCTCCTGCACATCTTTGGAAGCTTTATTCGCCAAGCTTACTAAACTTATAAATCCTTCCTCTTAACCTACTCAAATTAAATTTTGAGCACCCAAGAGTTTAACGGGAAAACATAAACTTCGAGTCAAACAATAAGCCTGGTGTGAATAATAATATGTCATCTTGGTTTATTGATATCTAGTGAGACCACGTCGCTGAGCGAAACGGGTTTTCCTCTCACTAGTATCCTTTTAAAACATATCTTTTGCAAATCAAAATCCTATAACCAAACTGGTTAAGATAAACAATAAAAATAATAATATGCATGCATGCAACATGGATAATCATAAAAAATATGTTTAAATCAAAGGACTATCCATCCTAACATCATAGTGTTCTCAGGTTGACTATAAAGCTATGGCTGACATGGGCCTACCAGATATATCAAATTATCTAACTCGCCGATAGAAGCAATTGGGCGGCCTGTCCGAAACGTACTATTCCTAGGGTCAACTGATCCTAATGGTTTTGCGGGCTCACCAATAACTTATACCATCTTTATGTATTCCTTTCTATGTGTAAATCTACTTTTAGTCTTACCCGTGACAAAGCCATACACACCGGAATTTTGGACTTATATTAGCTAGGGGCTACTAGCTAAAGTATAGGATGCTACCCTACACTGGTCCCATCTGGTTTCCTAATTTATGAGTCATTTCATCCTATCACAATTCACCCAAAGGAGATAAGAACATTAATATTTTTAATAACATTCTGGGCTAATTACCCTTATTAATTCCTTGAAAACATAATTCTTGATGAATGATTTAACCCTCAAAATCATATTTTGAAATAAGAAGAATTATAGCCATTTACTTTATCCAAAATATTTATGCCATGATATATGCTTTTTATAAAACACCATTGATGAATTTCGAAACCATTTGAGGTCATCGCCTCTCAAAAGTATAGGCTATAGAACCAAAACAATATAAGTCCTTATATTGATAAAAAGCGATAAGGTCATCATCGAAGAGGGTCTTTGTCCCTTTAAAATATGTTAAAGTCGTTTGTTTGTAAACCATAAGGTTATAGAGTCAAAGTTATGAATGTCACACTTCATAGAGTGTCCACGTCGATAGGTATAAAACTTAGTTTGCATAGTTTAAAGCCTTTAAAGGATAGTGTCGACATTGTTAAATCTCAGCGACATTTATAAGTATTAGCATCAATGCCTTAATGGAAATAGCAGCCTCATTAGGATGAACGAGATAATAGGCGGCAGCATGCCTTTCTGAAAACAATGTTAAGGATTAAGGAATAAAATCGACGACCATCAAGGTCAAAGTCATAAAACGCGAAGTCATTATCAAACATTGCGACGTCGTTATCGCCACTATAAGTCTCTTCGAAGACATTGGGGTACGCGATGTTGTTTAAAAAAAGCGGCGACATGCCTATATGTATAAAACACGGCACTAAGCCATGCGGTAATACCAACATCGAAGACCATGATGTCGACTTTGATGTTGCGTCTCTTTCCTCGACCACGCCGATCCATTCCATATCAACTAAAGTTGATATCATATGTATCGCAGTGATCGACTTAGAAGACTATAGATGCGGTGAGATGAGGAGCGGCAACATGATCTTGGCGTGGCAAAGCCGTAATTAATTAGAAAATTGTTTTATTGCCATTATAAGTAATTCCATTTTACTAACCTCAAATTCTTGTCAAATTCTCATTGGTTAAACCACACTCTCTATAATTTCTTTTCAGAAAACTGACTTAGACCAAAATATCTCCCACAAAACAATTTGCAAACTCACCCTTTTTATATTAATAACTTAATATAACAATTAAGCACTTCTAGCTTAATAATTTATATATCATTCTTAAACACTGGAAAAATTCCCCAAAAACCACGATAAATCAAATTAACCATATACTTCAACATATAAAAACTTCGGGGCCTAAAACTTAAATTTAATTATTTTTATTAATTAAACCCGAGTTAAACAATTTTCCAACCTTAGAAAATTCACCAAATATTCTCATAAATACAGGAAATTACGAAATTCAAAACCCTCTTCCAAAATAATATTTTTAGCATCATACTAAAATTTCAAGGCATTTGGGTATCATATGATAGGTTTTCTAACTCAAACATATCACTAAATTTCATAAATAATTTCTATAAATTCACCAATAAGCATATAATCGTTCAAACCATCATAACATGACATATACAAGCAATAGAAATGAATTTATTCTGAAAACCGAGAATAATATCAAAATGTGAGATGCATAAACATTATTCACCTTGATTTGATATAGGAACTTGAGATTTGTGTTTTAACTTGATTTCCCTGAGCTTTTTTTGATTTCCAAACTTTACTCTGCTTGAATCCCCTTGATAATGGCCGACCTTGTTCTTTTGATTAGGTTTGTGTGAATGAAGTGAATAAGAGATAAAGAATGTAAGGGTATGTATTAGGAATCATGTCTCATTCCTATTTTGCCCTTAACATATGTTCTGCTTTCTTACCTAAGTTCTAATTGCTCTTATTAATTCATTAAATTAGGCACGGCCTATAATTAATCAAATCTCGTTTTCCTTTATCACCTTACATTATTTTATTTTATTCGTCTAATTAAATTCCTAAATAATGTTAATCAAAATTAGGATGGTTATAGACTCCCCTCCTTAAAGAATTTTCATCCTCGAAATTACGATAGGGTACACAACAACTGTCATAATCATAAGTATAAAACATACCATCGAACAAGTTAAGATAAGTGTCCCTAATTATGTCTTCTATCTCTCAAGTATAGTCTCTTTCTTCATCACTCCACTGGGCTTTTACTAATCTGACTATCTTGTTTCTTAGCTTTTTCTCATCCTTAGTCACAGTACGAACTGGATGTCTAAATATGGTCATGTCCGACTCCATTACTAAATCTTCTAATGCAGCTGGAGTTATAGTAGTCTCTGGTTCTCGAACACACTTCCTTAGATGAGAAATATGGAAAACATTGTAGGCTGCTGCCAAACTGCTGGGTAACTCTATCATGTAAGCGAGTTTCCTAATCCTTTCTATAATAGGAAATGGTCCACCAAACCTAGGTGCCAATTTCTCAAACTTCCCAAATCTTACTACACCCTTCATCGGTGATACTTTGATGAAAACATGTTCTCCAACTGAGAATTCCAAGTCCTTTCATCCTTTACTTGCATAACTTTTCTGCCTGGGTTGAGCTTCCTTCATTCTAGCCCAAATCAACTAAATCTTTTCTGCGGCTTCTCTTACCATATCCGGTCCAAGAACTAACTATCTCCTGTCTCTAACCAACATACGGGTGATTTACATGGCCTTCCGTAGAAAGCTTCAAATGGTGTCATTCCCATACCAGTCTGATAACTATTGTTATACAGAAACTCGACTAAGTGTAGATGGTTTTCCCATGATCCTCCAAAATCTAGCACACAAGCTCTTAACAAATCCTCCAAGACTTTGTTAATTCTTTCCATCTGCCCATCGGTCTAGGGATGGTAAGCGGTACTCATCTTGAGCTTGGTACCTAAAATCTCTTGTAGACTCTTTCAGGATTCGCTAGTAAATAAGGTATCTCAGTCGCTAACTATACTACTGGGAAATCCATGCAGTCTAACTATGTTTTTCATAAACAACTTAGCTAATAAAAGGTGGCGTTTTTGTCGAGTTAATGGGTATAAAGTGTGCACACTTAGTCAATCTGTCCACTATAACCCAAATACTTTCATTTGCTCTATTCGACCTAGGCAACCCGTCTATGAAATCAATAGATATAAAATCTCATTTCCACACTGGAACATCTAAAGGCTAAAGCAATCCACTTGGCTTCTGATGTTTGGCTTTTACTTGCTGATAGTTCAAGCATTGTTTTACCCATAAGCCAACATCTCTTTTCATACCCTCCCAGAAGAAACTCCTCTTCATATCATGATACATCTTAGTTCCTCTAGGATGAATAGTGAACTTCGATCTGTGACATTCTCTAAGAACTTCTTTCCTTAGGTCTCCAACGTCTGAAACACACAACCGCCCCTTCTTTCTCAACCATCTGTTTTGGTCAAGATAAAATCTTTCAAGTCATCAATCTTAGTTCCACCTTCCAATCTTCTAATTTTTTCAGCTGAGATGGGATAATCTCTTTGTTTAGAAGCAATACATTCGACCAATACCGGTCGGACTTCCAAACAAGATAACATTGCGGTACTCTGACTAGAATTGGCAGTTGATCTTAACCGCACAATACAAGTAGTCAATGCTTCCAAATCTTTCCATTCAGCCAACAAAGCTAACACCGCACTCTGATGTTTCTTGCTAACTGCATCTGCAACTTTGTTTCCTTTTCCTGGTGTGTACTCAATTCCAAAATAACAAGCAGATAAAAACTCCAACCATCTTTGTTGTCTCATATTCAACTTCTTATGAGAGAACAAGCATCTTAGCGACTTATGATCCATATACACTAAAATCATTCTCCCAAAAGATGGTGTCTCCACACCTTCAAGGAAAAAATTACCATAGCTAACTCCAAGTCATGAGTCGGATATCTTACCTCAGGCGGTCTAAGCTGTCGAAAAGTGTAGGCAATCACTTTACCCCTCTGCATTAACACAACTCCTAACCATGTTCCATATGCATTAGTATACACCACCAATTCTTGGTTTCCATCTGGAACAACTAACACGGATGCATTAGTCAATAAATGTTTCAGCTTTTGGAGTGCCTCCTCACATTTATCGATCCAAACAAACTTCACGTCCTTCTTCGTTATTTTGGTCATCGATACTGCTGTACGAGAGAAATCCTTAATAAATCTCTGGTAGTAACCAGTCAGTCCAAGAAAACTCTTTATCTCAGTCACTGTCTCGGGTCTCTTCCAATTATTAACTGCTTCGATCTTAGCTGGACCTACTGACAACCCTTTCTCTGAGACTACATGGCCAAAAAAACTTCACCTCTTTCTTCCAAAAATGACACTTCGAAAACTTCGCTTTTAGCTGATGCTGCCTCAACATCTCAAGTACTATTCTAAGATGAATCTCATGATCTCTTTCATCCTTAGATATATCAAAATGTCATCTATGAATACCAATACAAACCTATCTAAGTGCTCATGAAAAATATGGTTCATTAAGTCTACGAAGAAAGCATGTGAATTAGTCAATTCGAATGACATTACCAACCACTTGTATGAACCATATCTTGTTCTAAACGCCATCAACAGAATACTATCTTCCGCTACCCTTAGTTGATGGAACCCTATCGCCAAATCCAATTGGAAAAATACTTTGGCTCCACTTAACTGATCAAATAAATCATCATTTCTTGGCAAATGATATCTATTCTTTATCGTCTTTTCATTCAACTTACGATAATCAATGCACAATCTTAACGACCCGTCCAATTTCTTCACAAACACCACGGCTGCTCCCCAAGGCAAACTACTTGGTCTAATAAAATTATTTCCTTCTATGTTCACTAGCTGCACCATTAACTTCTTCATTTATGTAGGTGTCATCCTGCTAGGCGGTCTACTTATGGGTTCAGCTCTAGGTACAATATCTATTTAAAAATCAATTTTGGAGGTAGTCATGTAACAGGCTCAAAGCCATCTACAAATTCTCTAACTACGAAAACCTGATTCGACTCATCTTCCTCCTCTATTACACCCAATAAAGCATGACCATAAAACTTGGATTCTCTACTGACTATACAATTTGGTTGCTACTATTAGGGTGTCTTAGTGATATTTTCCTATCATGGAAAAATATCCTTGCATCATAATAACTTAACCAGTCCATACCTAAAATAATCCCAAAGCCCACGGAATCAAACAATGCAAACTGCAGCAAATATATGACCTAATAATGCAAACTATAAATGGTCACATCTCATCCCTGGAGTTGCATAACCTCCTATTGGATTCGCAATCCTTAAGGAAGTAACTAGGTATAAGGGTTCTAGGTTAAGCTTATTTACCAAACAATAAGATATGAAAGAATGTGATGCAGCAGTATCAAATAGTACTCTAAAAGGCAAGCCATGAAAAAAAGCATACCTCCCATCATAGCTTTCCTTTTCTCCTCAGCTATTGGTCTTGAGGTAGCCAGTTCTAATGCGAACACTTTTCCTTTTTCAGCTTTAGTTGGTTCCTTGCACTAGTTCTTATAATTTCCAACCTGGTTATAGTAAAAGCACTTGATATTCTTCCTTCCAACCGTGTTTCCATCTCCTGAACGACACTCGTTTGAAGAATGTCATTTCTTGTCACACTTGTAACACACAACATTTGCTTTTCCTTTCCTAGCTGCTCCGCCCTTCTAAGCTCCTTTCTTATAAAAGAACTTCCTTTTCTGATTCTGCCCACTATGAGCCTCCATTGCCTTATTACCACCAAAGAAAGCAAGCATCTCCTCGTTTCTCAAAGCCATCTCCACTACTACATCACATGGATCTCCGAGATGTGGTAAAGTTGCCCTAACAAGCTCAGGTCTTAACACGTGGATGAACTTCTAGTTTCTCTTAATCACTGTGTCCACGGTAGCATATCCATATCGGGCCAGCTTCTCAAACCTTGTTGCATACTCCAACACAGTTATATCACCTTGCACCAATTCTGCGAACTTCCTTAATAGAGTTGACTTAGCGATCTCAGACATAAATCTTTCTTCAAACCTCCTTCTGAATTCAGCCCAAGTCAAAGTTTCCTCAGCAACTCCAATAGTAACACTATTCCACCAGTACAATGTAGCCCCTTACAATTGCCTAGATGCCAACCTCCCTTTCTGTTCATCATTCAATCCTAGATCAGTGGAAATCCTTTCACAATAAAGTAACCAATTCTCCACCTCGATAGCATCCTCTGTTCCAATGAATGGCTTCCCTCCAAGTCTTGCATAGTATCTACTCAGCACAGTTGTTCACAACTGGAACTTCATGATTCACTCCTCTAGCATTTCTACCAACTAACCTAGCAACAGCTCTTGCGTGCATCAAGTTGACAAAGAAATTATACATTGCTCTCATATCAACTGGTGATACTATTCCTGCACCTAAGTTAGCAGCTGTCTGTCGACCCGGATTCCTTCTAGTATTGGGCCTGACATTTCCATGGGTAGTGGTGCTTCCTCCACCGAGATTCACTCTTCTGTTTTCTGTCTCCATATATTACTTCCTTAAACCTACATTTGAACCTTAGTAAGATACGGAAGAATGGTATAAGAGAGATGTGAGAATAGAGATAAGGCGTGTACTTATATATAGCAAATACAAGTACGTTACTATAGCGTTATCCCATACCCCAATCTTATTCTCTGATTCATTTGGATTATGTTTTCGAAAACCCTTTTTAAGTTTCAAATTCTGTAGTTTTACATAAACCTATGCTCTAATACCAAGTTGTAACATCCCTCATCTTGAGGCCCGAAACTAAGTGCTACAGATGCTCCAGTCATCTATAGTATTAATTTTCGAAGACAAAATGCGGACATGTTAATGGTATCCATAATATTAGATGCACAAAAATATGAAATAAAAGAAAATTTTCACATTTCATTTCTAAGTCATAATTTCATATTCAGTACATAATCCCAGACGTTACCCAGGTTCAAATAAAATATAATTGCTACAACATACTCCAAGTATGACATAAGAAGATGTCCCCTGGGTTGATCAGAGTTACTAAATAGACATATACAACTTCTACCAATACATACATACAACAAATGTCATAACACGGAGGAAATAATCAATAGGTAGTCTCGCCAAGCTTACTAAACTTATCAATCCTTTCTCTTAACCTACTCAAATTAAATTTTGAGCACCCGATAGTTTAATGGGAAAACATAAACTTCGAGTCAGACAATAAGTCTGATGTGAATAATAATATGTCATCTTGGTTAATTGATATCTAGTGAGACCACACCGCTGAGCGGAATGAGTTTTCCCCTCACTAGTATCGTTTTAAAACATATCTTTTGCAAATCAAAATCCTACAACCAAAATGGTTAAGATAAACAATATAAACAATAATATGCATGCATGCAACATAGGTAATCATAAACAATCTGTTTAAATCAAAGGACTATCCATTCCAACATCATAGTTTTCTCAACTGACTATAAACCTATGGCTGACACGGGCCTACCAGATATCAAATTATCTAACTCACCGTTGGAAAGCAACTGGTCGGTCTGTCCGAAACTTATTATTCCTAGGATCAACTGATCCTAATGGTTTTACGGGCTCACTAATAACCTATCTCATCTTTATGTATTCCTTTCTAGGTGTAAATCTACTTTTAGTCTTACTCATGAGAAAGCCCTACCACTGGAATTTTGGACTTATTTAGCTAGGGGCTACTAGCTAAAGTATAGGGCACTACCCTACACCAGTCCCGTCTAGTTTTCTAATTTCTGAATCATTTCATCCTATCACAATTTTCCTAATGGTGATGGAAACATTAATATTTTTAATAACGTTCTAGGCTAATTACCCTTATTAATTTATTGAAAACATAATTATTTATGAATGATCTAATCCTCGAAATCATATTTAAAACAAGGAAAATTATAGCCCTTTACTTTATCAAATTTTTTTTGCTATGGTATATGCTTTTTATAAAACACTATTGATGAATTACGAAACCATTTGAGGTCATCGCCTCTCAAAACAATAAGCTATAGAGCCAAAACAATATAAGTCCTTATATTGAGAAAAAATTGATGAGGGTCTTCTTCCCTTTAAAATATGTTAAAGTCTTTTGTTTGTAAACCGTAAGGTCATAGAGTCTAAGGTATGAACGTCGCACTTCATAGAGTGTCGACATCGATAGGTATAAAACTTAGTTTGCATAGTTTAAAGCCTTTATAGATGGTGTCGACATTGATAAATCTCGGCGACATTTATTGACATCAATGCCTTAATGAAAATAGCAGCCTCATTAAGGTCGACGAGATAATAGGAGACAACATCCCTCTTCGAAAATAATGTTAAGGGATTAAGGAATAAAATCGACAACCATCAAGGTCAAAATCATAAAACGCGAAGTCATTATCAAACGTTGCAGCGTCGTTATCGCTACTATAAGTCTCTTCGAAGAAATTGGGGTCGGCGACGTTGTTTAAGAAAAACGGCGACATGTCTATATGTATAAAATGTGGCACTAAGCCATGCGGCAATACCAACATCGAAGACCACGATGTCGACTTTGATGTTGGGTCTCTTTCCTCGATCACGCTGATCCATTCCATATCAACTAAAGTTGATATCATATGTATCGCCATGATTTACTTAGAAGACCATAGATGCGGTGAGATAAGGAGCGGCAACATGAATCTCGACGTGGCAAAGTCATAATTAACTAGAAATCTATTTCATTGTCATTATAAGTAACTCTTTTTTACCAATCTCAATTTCTTGTCAAATTCTCATTGGTTAAACCACACTTTCTATAATTTCTTATCAAAAAACTGACTTAGACCAAAATATCTCCTACGAAACAATTTGCAAACTCGCCCTTTTTATATTAATAACTTAATATAACAATCAAGCACTTCTAGCTTAATAATTTTGTTATCATTCTTAAACACTTGGAAAATTCCCCAAAAATCATAATAAATAAAATTAATGAATCATATACTTTAACATGTAAAAAATTCGGGTCCTAAAACTTGGTTTAATTATTTTTAATAAATAAACCAGAATTAAACAATTTTCCAACTTTAGAAAATTCACCAAATATTCTCATAAATCCAG
Source organism: Allium fistulosum (assembly GCA_030737815.1). Classification (NCBI taxonomy): domain Eukaryota; kingdom Viridiplantae; phylum Streptophyta; class Magnoliopsida; order Asparagales; family Amaryllidaceae; genus Allium; species Allium fistulosum. The sequence goes on from CM060906.1 coordinate 361,229,135, forward strand.
AAAATTAAGAAATTCAAAACCCACTTTCAAAATAATGTTTTTAACATCATATTAAAATTTCAAGGCATTTGGGTATCATATGGTAGGTTTTCTAACTCAAACATATCACTAAAAATCATAAATAATTTCTATAAATTCATGAATAAGCATATAATCATTCAAACTATCATAGCATGACATATACCAGCAAAAGAAACGAATTTATTCCTAAAACCGAGAATAATATCAAAACGTGAGATGCATAAACATTATTCACCTTAATTTGATGTAGGAACTTGAGATTTGTGTTTTGACTTGATTTCCCTAAGCTTTCTTTTGATTTCCTAGATTTACTCTGCTTGAATCCCCTTGATAATGGTCGGCCTTGTTCTTTTGATTAGGTTTGTGTGAATGAATTGAATAAGAGATAAGAAATGTAAGGGTATGTATTAGGAATCATGTTTCATTCCTTTTGCCCTTAGCATATGTCCTCTTTTCTTATCTAAGTTCTAATTGCTCTTATTAATTCATTAAACTAGGCATGGTCTATAATTAGTCAAATCTCATATTCCTTTATCATCTTACATTATTTTATTTTATTTGTCTAATTAAATTTTTAAATAATGTTAATCAAAATTAGGGTTGTTACAATAAGTCACCACACCTAATTGTTTAAGCAACAACCCATTATCATGTGCAGGACTGCACCAGATGCTTTATTAAAATAAGACCAATTGAAATTATATCAATGCACAACATAGCTCTTTTACAGATGGCAAACATCCAAGAGCATCGCGCCAAGTTTCAAAAACAAATCATCGCTTATAAACTATCACGCCTAAACCAAATTATTTGACCTAAATCAAATTATTAATCAACGATACATGTAACACCCCACCTCTATACCCATACTACCAAAGAGTATGTATTACTATATAATACTGTTTGATAATATGGAGAATGAGGCGATATTCGGCTGTCACACATGAATATTCTCTTCGACTAACATTGGTATATATTTCAAAAATCATAAACAACTCACCAATACGTACTCTGTACCGGCACAATGCAATAAACACGTGCATTTCCAAGATAGAACAATACACAATATAAAATAAATCACAGAGAACACAGAGTCATCCATGCAGCGATAACATATAATCATAAATATACATGAGTCCAGATGGAATATAAATAGGTCAAACTCCCACTATCTCAAAATTATAAAATGTATAAATCAATACATACATCTCAACATCATCAATATACATGAGGCTACAAAATAGATAATGCTACACTAATCAACTTATAGTCTAGCCTCCATCTATGCCCAACAATCACAATTTGGTCTCTTCGTCCAATTTATTTTGAATACAAGCACAAAAATTTATTTTCAAAAGATTAATTATCAAATATCGAATTCAAACAATTTTATTTTATTTTAATTAAATTTATTTATTATACGGCGTAGAAAGCTGATGCAGCCCAGCCTGAAGAAGTCCTAGGTCGCAGACGACCTAACGAACTAAAACTGGGAGATAAGTCGTTGGAAGTTGAAGACTTAGGTCGCTCACGACCTAACGAAATTTTAGGTCGCTCACGACCTAGTGAAGGTCGCTCACGACCTAGTGAAGGTGGCACGCGAGTTAATGGATTCAGCGTGAAGGCAGGCGAACGAGCTAACAAGCTACGACCTAAGTTAGGTCGCGAGATTGAATTACGACCTACTTTATGTCGCGGAGATATGATTCGACCTATGCTAGGTCGTTGGAAGATAAGACGCGTGAAGATAGGTCGCAAAGAAGAGATACGACCTAAGTTAGGTCGCGGAGAGGAGCTACGACCTACGTTAGGTCGCGAAGAGGGTTTACGACCTATGTTAGGTCGCGAAGATGTCCTGAAGCAATGTTGTTAGGTCGCTCATTGGATGCCGTCTTATTTTAGGTCGATGCCTTCTGTTGTTAAGTGTTAGGTCGTCAACGACCTATACTACGTCGCTGATGGAAGCTAATGTATTGAAGTTAGGTCATGTGAGTTGTATTTTAGGTCGAGGCCGATCTATGTGTTGTAAATATGGATATTATGTGTTGTAATGTGATATATTTCGTACTATTTTGTTGTGTTCTTTCTTTAGGTCGTTAACGACCTATAGTAAGTCGTAAGTCGTCTGTTTTAGGTCGTGTTGTTTAGGTCGTTGCCGACCTAAGTGTTGTACAGTTTTGAGTCGCGTGTGTTGTAGAGCTCTATAAATAGCGGGGTGGCCTCACTTGTAACAGTTGGTTAATTTTGAATAAAAAATTCTGTTTGTTAGCTTTGTGCTTTCATTAAATTGGTAGTTGAGTGTGATCTCCTATCTCCTCTTTCGGCATTCGAGTGCGCTCGGATCAACGATCGAGAAGCCAATTCACGGTATTAAGTGCGCTTGATCAATGTCTGAAGAATTGCAGATCTTCTTTCACGGTATCGTACGCGATCAACGTGACGAAGATAGCTAGAATTCGGTATCTTCGGATCAACGAATTTGGGCCATTCAGTATTCTTCATTCCATCGATTGCTACTTTCACAGAATCATCATTTTGTTATTCTGCTGCTGCATCATTTGGTATCGGAGCTAGACTTAGCCAATCATAGCTAAGCCGAGTCTTGGAGCCAATTCTTATTCAAAGAGTTCAAGTCGTGTTCATCACAAAGTTGCAACAAGTTTGGAGTTGTCGATCCGTATCGTTTTGGATCAAAGGGTTGCGAAGTGTTTTGAATTTGGCCGTGGAAGATTTGCGCGCCAAAGAGTTTGAAGTTGAAGGCCGTACCTCATTTGGTATCATTTTGATTTGTACAAGCCGAGAGTTAAAGTTTGTTTCGTTTGACAATGCCGCCGAGGAGAGCTAATCGACATCAAAATATTGAAGATTTGTACAAGAGGGAAGATGTCGAGCAAATGGAACAATGCATAAGTAACAAATTCAATGAGAAGTTAGATGAAGGTATTGGAAGGTTAGAGAAATTGATGAATGATATGAATCAAGGTCAAAGAAGGAGGTCGCCAATCTCGAACCATGGAGGAAACCGAGTTTCGCCATCGGTTACGGAAGCGAGAAGGGTATTGCCACAATATGATCGAGGAAGAAGAGAATCATCAGTTTCGATGAGAAGAGATCACCATGAATATCGAGATGAAGAAAGAAGAACTCAACGTGAGTTTGAGTATGAGTCATATCATGATGAAGAACGACATAGCAGAAGAGACATGTATGATCGAAGAGATGTTAATGGTCGAGATCGATACCGAAATTCACGTGATTATGATGAAGAGAGTGATAGAAGCAATATTCATTATCGAGATCGAGACCAAGGACGAAATGCAAATAGGGATGTTGAGGATGATCGTCGATGGGAATCAGGGATGAAGACTGAAATTCCAGAATTCAAAGGTGGTATGCAAGCTGAGGAGTTTTTGGATTGGTTGTCTAATGTGGAGGAGATTTTTGACTTCAAGGAGGTTCCAGAACATCGTAGAGTGAAGTTGGTTGCTACAAGGTTGAGGGGTAGAGCTTTGGCGTGGTGGCAGCAAACCAAACTTACATGTGAATAGATGGGAAAGTCAAAGATTGAATCTTGGGAGAAGATGAAGAAGTTGATGAGAGCTACATTCTTACCTTACAATTATCAATCTCTCATGTATCAACGCTTGCAGAACTTGAGGCAAGGAACAAAGACTGTTAATGATTATGTAGACGAATTTTATCAGCTTATTGCCAGGAATGATATAATGGAAACGGAGGAGCAGCTAACAGCTAGATTTGTTGGAGGGTTGAGAATGCAGATTCAAGACATGGTGAATATGTTTGATCCCAGATCAGTCGCTGAGGCACATCAGAAAGCACTTGCTTGGGAGAAACAAGGGAGACGTGGTGGTGGTGTGTTTACAAATTCTAACAATCCAACGAAAGGGGCTAGTAGCAGTGTGAATGTTTCAAAGGCTGTTGCAAAACCGGTTGTTAATGAAGTTGCTAAGACCAGGATCAATAGTGGTATCAAATGTTTCAACTGTCAGGAGATTGGTCACAAAAGTAATGAATGTCCAAAGCCAAAGAAGCGAACGATGATTGCTGAGGTTGAGGATGAGGGCGAGGAGGCTGAATGTTCTAATTCATCACCGGTTGAGGAGGAAGAGTTGTTGTCAGGAGATGATGGATATACATTGATGATGAGGAGGAATTGCTTGACACCGAAGCAGGAGGAAGAGACTAGCTGGTTGAGGAGTAACATCTTTCAATCAACTTGTACTATCTTGGGAAGGGTTTGTAAATTTGTAATCGATGCGGGAAGCTGTGATAATATTATCTCTACAGAAGCTGTGAAGAAGTTGGCGTTGAAGACAGAGAAGCATCCGAAACCTTACAAGTTAGCTTGGTTGAGGAAAGGTGGGGAGGTGAAAGTTGGACGAAGGGCTTGTGTTAATTTTTCATTTGGGAAGAAATACAAGGATGAAATTTGGTGTGATGTTGTGGATATGGACGTATATCATCTGTTGTTGGGGAGACCGTGGCAGTATGATAGAGCAGTGCAACATGATGGACGTACGAACAGCTACAGTTTCATATTTGAAGGCACCAAGATTACTCTAGTTCCTAAGAAGAGACAACAAGAGGAAAATAAGTCGGAGGAGATTGAAGAGCTTAAAACGTTGCTATCTTTGAAGGAGTTTGTTAAGGAGGTAGAAGAGGAACCTGGAGTATTTCTGTTGATTGGACGTGAGAGTCATGAAGTGGTTGAGATTCCTGAAGAAGTGAAACCAGTGCTGGGAGAGTTTGACGATGTATTTCCTGAGGAGCTACCAACGGAGTTACCGCCGTTGAGAGACATTCAACATCAAATTGATCTTGTTCCAGGTGCTGTGTTGCCACATAGACCGCACTACAGAATGAGTCCAAAAGAACATGAGGAGTTGAGAAGGCAAGTGGAAGAATTGCTTGAACAGGGGCGTGTGCAGGAAAGTTTAAGTCAATGTGTTGTGCCAGCATTGTTAGTACCAAAGAAGGATGGGACGTGGAGGATGTGCACTGATAGTCGGGCGCTGAATAAGATCACTGTGAGATACAGATTTCCTATGCCAAGACTTGATGATTTGTTGGATCAGTTGAGCGGAGCTACTATCTTTTCGAAGATTGATTTGAAGAGCGGTTATCATCAAATTCGAATCAGACCAGGGGACGAATGGAAGACAACATTCAAGATGAGAGAAGGATTGTATGAATGGCTGGTCATGCCGTTCGGGTTGTCGAATGCACCAAGTACATTTATGCGGGTGATGAATCAGATTTTTAGACCATTCATTGGGAAATTCATGGTGGTGTATTTTGATGATATATTGATCTATAGTGGAAGTCCAAAAGAACACTTGCAACATCTGAGAGAAGTGTTGATGGTACTACGACAGGAACAATTTTATGCTGCAACAAAGAAATGCGTGTTCATGACGCATAGTGTTTTATTTTTGGGGTATGTTATATCGGGAGGAGGTATACAGGTGGATCAGAATAAAGTTGAAGCAATCAGAAATTGGCCACAACCCAGGACGATAACCGAAGTTAGAAGTTTTCATGGTTTAGTGTCATTCTACCGAAGGTTCATTCCACACTTCAGTAGCGTGATGGCACCAGTTACTGATTGTATGAAGGGGAAGCAATTTTTATGGTCAGAGAAAGCAGGGGTTGCTTTTGAGCGAATCAAAGAACTTTTGACGACGGCACCAATTCTAGTGTTGCCAGATTTTCAGTTGTTGTTTGAATTACATACTGATGCATCGAAGGTTGGAATTGGAGGGGTGTTGAGTCAGAAAGGACATCCTATTGCATATTTCAGTGAGAAGTTGTCAGGAGCAAAGATGAGATATAATACTTACGATGTGGAATTTTATGCTATTGTGCAAGCTGTGAAACATTGGAGGCATTACTTGTTTCATAAAGAATTTGTTTTATATACTGATCATGAGGCGTTGAAGCATATGCAGGGACAGGACAAGATTACAGCTAGGCATGCTTCGTGGATTGCCTACTTACAACAATTTACATTTGTGGTGAAGCATAAATCGGGAATCACGAATAGAGTGGCAGATGCATTGAGTCGAAGGAATCATTTGCTGACTACAATGAAGGTTGAAGTGACGGGGTTTGATGTATTACCAGAACTATTTGTTGATGATCCTTACTTTGCAAAGTATGTAGATGAAGTCAAGGATGAGAAGACGGATGAGTTTGTAATGGTGGATGGTTTTCTTTTTAAGGGAAATCGATTATGTATACCGGAGTGCAGCTTACGTATGAAGATTGTAAAGGAGTTGCATGAGGAAGGACATGTGGGCAGAGATCGTACTTTACAATTGATTTCTCAATCTTATTATTGGCCTTTGATAAAGCGGGAAGTTGGAAAGTTTGTGGAGAGATGCCATATTTGCCAAGTTTCCAAGGGAACAACGACGAATGCGGGATTGTATATGCCGTTACCCGTGCCGATTAGACCATGGATTGATATCAGTATGGATTTTGTTTTGGGATTACCGAGAACTCAGAGGGGGAATGATTCGATATATGTTGTAGTGGATAGGTTTTCGAAAATGGCACATTTCATCACTTGTAAGAAGACAGCTGATGTCGTCCGTGTTGCCGAGTTATTCTTTAAAGAAGTGTATCGCTTACATGGTTTACCAGAATCCATTGTTTCTGATTGGGATACTAGATTTCTAATTCATTTTTGGCTGAGTTTGTGGAAGATGGTGGGAACAAAGCTAAATTTCAGTAGTGCTTACCATCCGCAGTCTGATGGTCAGACGGAAGTTGTTAACAGATCTTTGGGAAATTTATTACGGTGCCTGGTGAAGGATAATATGAAGAGTTGGGATATGAAATTATGTCAAGCAGAGTTTGCCCATAATCATGCTGTGAACCGTAGTACGGGGTTCAGTCCATTCTAGATTGTTTATTCAAGTTTACCAAAAGGGCCGTTGGATTTGACAATAATACCACAACCAAAGGGGACTGTTAAACGGGCTGTTGATTTTATTGATGGATTGGCAGAATGTCAGAAAATCGTTCAAGAACGATTGGAGAAAGCGAATGAAAAGTATAAGCGATCTGCAGATTTGAAGCGACGAAGCGTCGAATTTAATGAAGGAGATTTAGTATATGCTGTGCTAACAAAAGATCGTTTTCCGATGGGAGCATACAATAAACTTAAAGCACGAAAGATTGGTCCTGTAACAATTGTGAAACAGATCAATGAAAACGCTTACAGGTTGATGCTGCCAAAGGATGTGTACACGTCTGACGTGTTTAATGTTAAACATCTGATACCGTATCATGGGAATGAGTTTGTTGTGGAAGAAGAGGGCGCAAATTCGAGGTCGAATTTTTCTCAACCTGGGGAGGATGATGCAGCCCAGCCTGAAGAAGTCCTAGGTCGCAGACGACCTAACGAACAAAAACTGGGGGATAAATCGTTGGAAGTTGAAGACTTAGGTCGCTCACGACCTAACGAAATTTTAGGTCGCTCACGACCTAGTGAAGGTGGCACGCGAGTTAATGGATTCAGCGTGAAGGCAGGCGAACGAGCTAACAAGCTACGACCTAAGTTAGGTCGCGAGATTGAATTACGACCTACTTTATGTCGCGGAGATATGATTCGACCTATGCTAGGTCGCTGGAAGATAAGACGCGTGAAGATAGGTCGCAGAGAAGAGATACGACCTAAGTTAGGTCGCGGAGAGGAGCTACGACCTATGTTAGGTCGCGAAGAGGGTTTACGACCTATGTTAGGTCGCGAAGATGTCCTGAAGCAATGTTGTTAGGTCGCTCATTGGATGCCGTCTTATTTTAGGTCGCTGCCTTCTGTTGTTAAGTGTTAGGTCGTCAACGACCTATACTACGTCGCTGATGGAAGCTAATGTATTGAAGTTAGGTCGCGTGAGTTGTATTTTAGGTCGAGGCCGATCTATGTGTTGTAAATATGGATATTATGTGTTGTAATGTGATATATTTCGTACTGTTTTGTTGTGTTCTTTCTTTAGGTCGTTAACGACCTATAGTAAGTCGTAAGTCGTCTGTTTTAGGTCGTGTTGTTTAGGTTGTTGCCGACCTAAGTGTTGTACAGTTTTGAGTCGCGTGTGTTGTAAAGCTCTATAAATAGCGGGGTGGCCTCACTTGTAACGGTTGGTTAATTTTGAATAAAAACTTGTGTTTGTTAGCTTTGTGCTTTCATTAAATTGGTTGTTGAGTGTGATCTCCTATCTCCTCTTTCGGCATTCGAGTGCGCTCGGATCAACGATCGTAGAAGCCAATTCACGGTATCAAGTGCGCTTGATCAACGTCTGAAGAATTGCAGATCTTCTTTCACAGTATCGTGCGCGATCAACGTGACGAAGATAGCTAGAATTCGGTATCTTCGGATCAACGAATTTTGGTCATTCAATATTCTTTATTCCATCGATTGCTACTTTCACAGAATCATCATTTTGTTATTCCGCTGTTGCATCAAAAGCAGAGTTGATACAATACATAATTCAAGGTAAGCTGATGAAAGACACGCGGTATAATATGACGACGACAGTTGGGTACGGTGAATGATGTCACCAATCCATGTATATGATGTCATTCAAGGAAAGGACTTTAGAAGAAGAAAGAGATCGAATTTCCAAGAGTCAAAGAATTATTATTAAAAAGGTTGTACATAAATGTAAATTAAAGTATGTGCTTGTATTCAAAATATAATATAAAGAGAAAGAATTAACCCATGGACTTGGGATTCTTGAATATTAAAACCATGTAAATCTTTATTTTTCTACTACTATATTTATTCTTCCGCTTTGTTTTCTCCAATAAATTAAATTAAATTCACTTAGGCATTTTAGCCAACGGATAATGTGCACCCTCTAAGTTGTATAAGCATTTAGAAATAGAATTGGTGCCTAAATTGGCATTTCAGCAAACATTTGATTTGCTAGTTTGTAGTTATACGAGCATTCGGCGATACATCTACTTCACATTGTTATGAGATCTAAAAATATCATTAACATATGCTTGCACAAAGGACTATTTAAAGTTTCTTCAAATTGATTAACCCTTCTAGCTTTCTCAGATTATGGGTTCTAGCCTGGTCATTCATTATTATATATAGGTTTGAAGATTCAGTTATTTGAACTATTGTTATAAAGTTTACATATGTTGGGTAAATTAAAAGCGCTGGAAATAATCTATGGAAGCTTTTGTAAAATGCCCGCTTTAACTTTCAAAATACACAACCATCTCTTCTCAAAAAAAAGATTTGTAAAACACCTCTTTTTTTATTTTAGTCAGAATGCATACAACGTAGACCTGCAAATATCTATATTAGTTTATAACATGTTATTGAAAAGTGTTTTCATGTATTATAAGTTTGAAAATAAGCGACGGATCCTTATTTTAATGGAGTTTATCCAGGCAACGATTAGAATTTAACATAAAACAAAAAAAATAACCTTGACTAAAGAGTCTTATGAACTGTTTTTATAGAAATTAGCGGTTTTAACTAGTGAACTGTTTCTGGTACAAATTAAGGGTTTTAACTCGTAAACCTTAAATATGCTGATATACAAAGACTGATCACCAAACCAGTAAGCACACAATCATATAGAACTAGAAGTAGAAAGAACCAGAAACGGATCTTTAGAATTTTACAAAATACCTATACTGGCAACTTATATAGCCATCGATAGAGACGGAAAAAAAGGAAAATCGAGTATTTTTGGGTTCTAAACTCTGACATTTGAAGCAAGAGAATATCATACCGCCTAAGTACTTTGTATCTATGAGTTATCGAACATGTCGATAATATTGGTGGTTATGGCGATGATGCTAGTGATCACTGCTAATATTACCATGCTCCCTGCAATGATTCTATCTTTTCTCTAGGACATTCCATATACATCCCTTAGAACAATTGCTGCTGGGAAAATCAAGGACATGCTTACGGAAGTAGTAGAACCAATAAACTGGAATAAAACCCAAATATTTGGAATTGCAATCGTTGCCAAACACACAAATTAAATGTCATCAAGACGGAAGAAAAGGTGAAAAATCTCACATTATCGGTCACTAATGGCTTCTTCTTGGGAAATAACTTCTCGTCAGCATTTAGCCTCAATGAGAAATTAAGAAGAGAGAAAACAAGGATGAAATGCAAAGCATATAGCTCAGTCTAACTATGTCGTTCAACATTGGCCCGTAGTTCGAGATTGAGCTTTCGTGATCGATAGTGGATAGTATATCGCACATAGTTGATTGCCTAAACCAGCCAACTGTTGAGCATATTATAGAGCAAAGTAGGAGGGAGATTAATTCGAACTGCAAGTTTCTTGTCAGAAGCAAAAGCTAACTCTGTGCGAACTGGATGAACTGCACCAACAAACACAGTTCGTGTTAGCTTGTAATATAATGAATAGAAACAAGTGTACGTATATATAAAAAGAAAAGGCTTACTGTTGTAATGGAATGTGAAGGCGACAACAATTACAGGAACTGCAGTAAAAAGCTCAAAAAAGGATTGCTTGCTGAAATCTGGGGACAACCTTGGTGGCTTTGCAGTGCCTTGATACAACGCATAAAGAGCCAGACCTGAGGTTATGATCACGAAAAATACAGCGAGAAGAGCGCTAATATTGCCGATGTGTATTTCAATGAATCTGCATGAATCAAAGCAAAGGGATGCCAAAGGATTCACCCATGAGTTCCGCGCATGTAGAAGATGCACCGTATGATGTGTACTTTAACATGAAACCAACCGACTTATCGCATAAGAATGCCATGAAACCAATTAAGAAGAAAGCAGGACCTACACCAAGTATTCTCAATGTGGCAGGCAGTGACATGATTCCACAACCGATTGCGGTAGTTGATAGGTTGAAAATTGCACTGCTCACTGATGAACCACTTTCGGTGCTAGCACAATTAGATCACTGGCCGAGACAGGGGTCTTCATTTTCTTTTTTCCTTTTCTTCTTCTTTTATTCATGATTTGGTGGGAAACTATGAGCAAGGTTCTGGGTTTAAATATTTGTTGGACATTTATCCTCTAAGGGTAATTCTGACATTCTACATTATGAAATATAATCGTATATTGGCAATCATGCAAAGTGACTATTTTCTTGGAATATAGACTATAATTAATTTTTGCAGTATATAATATCCATGATTTCAAAACGTGATTATAGTGACCAAATGAACCTGCCTTCAATCCCCAAAGTGTCCCATGTCAGCAATCATTGAAGAAATATATTTGTTCCTATATTTTATTTGAACAGTCCATGACAATAAAATATGGTGTTAGTAATAGGATGAAGTATAAAATGGAATATGATTGCATATGGCAACAAGTGACTGGTATTTTGGAGTATAGAGTATATATAATATTGCAATATATAATATGCATAATTTCCAAACGTAATTATATTGGCCAAATGAACCTGCTTTCAGTCTTTAAAGAGAGCTATTGTTATCATATATGCCAAGGTGGAAAGGGTGCAATTTCTCTCCCCTCTATATTATATGTACTCGTGTACTATAATAATCTCAACCATTCATTTTGTATTATCGGTAATTCATCTAACCTCACTAAATTATCAATTTGTTACGAAGATTGACTGTAATTTTTACCATATTAAGGACAGTGTATAAGGATAATGAGGATTTGTGATCTGTAAGGTGCAGTATTTTGTCAATCTGGTCCAAACCAATTAAATTTTGACACACCTTAATGGATATTTCAAAGGGATCCTCTTTAGAGAAAATTAGCATGTCTCAAGAAGGGCTCGAAAATACATCAATATATGACAAAATTTTACTGTATTGTATTTGAAAAAATAATGGATACTCCATGTGCAAATTAATAAAGCTTCACCAACATCAATATTTTTACTTTGTATAAATATAACACAACCACCGATACATAGTACAACGGTAATTTATGCAATTAAAATTTCACCATATTCAAATACTTACTTTATATAATATATATTATAATCCTAAGTAACAGTTAGCAGTTTGACTAACCAAAAATTTGCAGTGAAGATGGCAATTGTTACAAAACACAACGCACATTTAAGTTAAAATTTGGACAACATAGACTGATGAAACCTCTGATGGAAATACGGCAGACTGAAAAATAATAAATCAGAAAACACTATCAGCAATTTCATTACTTTTAACCAAAATGCAGCTGCATTAGAACGTTGACGATTATAACATTAAACAATCACAAGATACCTCCTCGTAACAAAAATTACTGCTACAATAAATAATTTTGTAGTGATGTAGTGGTTGTATGGTCGACAAAAGATTTACTCATCTCATCTTCAATGAAGCCTTTCCCGATTTGAATACGCTTTCAGTAACTGAGAGCTCGGTCGCTGCCCATGATTACGTTGTAATGGTGTATATATAGTGTATCACTGTATATATACAATTAGGTACTCGTTATTTTAAGATCTGGAACCAGTGAAGTCCCACTCCCATCCTAATAGAGTCATAGGTCTAGCTGTTACGATGTTCAGTCTGGAACCAATGAAGTCCCACCTGTATAGGGTCATGAGTCTAGCTCTTACAACTTCAAGGAGCAGTATCAACTCCAATGGCAGCTATCTCTTTTCTTACATGTTCAAGAACGTTTTGGTTATTTATGACATACCAACCAAAAACTAAAAGTAAACTTTCATTTTTAAAAGGATTACAGTTCGCTGGAGCAAATAATTTAACTTCTCATCCAAAATAATCACTACTAACTTTCAAATCTAAAGAAATCATAATTTACTTCAACAGATTTTTAAATATAATAATAGAGGGACATTTTGACTTAAGATTCTCTTTTTATTAAAAAGGAAAAAACAAAAAACAAAACAATACAAACCGTAGCGATGCATCTCTTCCATAAAAATCAGGTAGATTAGTCCATCGTTTTATATATATTTATATAATAGTCGTTCAAAATGATGTTAAATTTGTTATATTAATAGCTTCTCGACCATTTTCGTGTTAGATGTGATAGTAGAACCTCTAGGTTTTTGTTGTTTCTTGTGTATTGTATGCTTCCTAATGGAAAAAGAGGATTTTGTTGTTTCTTTTTTCTAGATTTAAGCTTTAAATTGAATCAAATCTTGTAACTTCTTTTTTTTAAAGCAATAAAATCTTCTCTTCTTAACATGATATACACTGTCTCGCAATAGTAGAACTACTATAAATCTCATGTATAATTTATTCTTTTCAGTATGTGCATCTATGGTCCGTGTTTGGTGTTTAGAATATTAGTCTCTTATTATTTCTACCTCATCATCAACACAATCCAATTATTCATACCGGTTTTGAGTGATTCATGAGATTTTTCATAATAGTCTGGTGGTAGAGCTATTAGGTTGATTGGTAGAAGGTGTTAGGCAGTATAGCAGGAGATGAAGATACCCCAGTTGAAACAAGACCCTATGTTAGAGGATCTTATGTTGCATCAGTATCTCAGTTGGCAATAGAGAAGTAGAATATGGATAATGACTTCGAGAAGTAGCAATAGAAGAAGGGTATTCTAAAGAGGAATATGATTCATTATGTAGTATTTGACAATGAGAAGTTGACGGTTGTTGTTTCAGTCGTAGAGAATGAGAAGAGCAAAGAATAAACTTTTACTACTCCATAATTGGCCATAAGAGAGAATCTTATCTCAAAGATTAGCAGTGAAATCAATGTTAGAGGAATTTAGACCAAGCTAGAAAATCTCTACTTGAAAAAATCACCCACACTAACCCACTACAAGACACACAAGGTTTAGCGATGGCTATATCTAATCGACGGCCGTCACTAGCCGACGCAAATAGCCATCGCTTTTTAAGTCGTCGATCGAAAAAAATGCGACGGCTTTTACAACGACCTTGTCGTTAACTTTTTGACGGCTAGAGACGACCTAGCCATCGCTAGCCGACGACGACCGATGGACATGTAGCATGAATCTGTGCATTACGTATATGCCAATTTGGGGTTCGCTAGTCGTTGCTATCCTATGATCAATAGGCCGTCGCTAGCCGTTACAAACTTGAAAACCTGTTTTTCATAACAGCTGTTGTTTCGACCATCAAGCCACACAAATATTTCATTTGTCTATCAACATCATATACAACGCATATAAATCCAATTTCACAAATACAACCATCGCATACAACACATAATATCATACATATCACACATAACCAAGTTTATATCACAAAAATCGATATTTACATCAATATTCCATCAAACAACGCAACCACACCTACAAATCCTCATGCCATCAAACGAAACAACCATCAAACTTCCACAAATCCATCAAACATTCACAAACAACACGACCATCAAATAGTATCAAATCCATCAATACATGTCAAATAAGTACAAAACAAAAAAATCAAATATCCATCAAAAACACAACCATACCTACTCATCATCATCATTATCATTTCCAACATTTCCCGACCCCTAGGAAGGAAATGTCCCATGTTGCCATGTATGCCGTAATCCGACCATCTAGTAGCATAGTCACTCCACCCTTCCGCCAATCATTGAATTCTTCTATCTGAGGTCTTAACTGTGTTATCTCCTTCTCCGCCTGTGATTTCCTATAATCAGCCTGGGAACTCCTCGTTTGTAAATTAGTTAATAGATAATTATAATTTTGACCTAATTAAATAAAATTTGTAAATCAATTAATGAAGCTAGTTAACCTCTTGATTATCGTAACCGTAGTGTCTATTCCGCATTGGCTTGTCGGTCACAACATCAAAAACTCTGTCCTCCTCCTTAGATGTTAACTCCTCTCGGTCGGTCGTCTACAGCGCTCGAGCTCGCTCCATTTCAAACCTTTCCTGCAATTAGGAATAGAATTTTGCCATGATAAATATTCAATTTTCAATTTATGTAATGTGAAATATAAAAAAATTAAAACATATTTACCGATATAGCTTGAGATTTAGGGTATGTCCAAGTAAACATAACTGAGCCATCTTCACTGCTATGCTCAATGGCATGAGTCCGAGTGAAGACCTCCGCATAGGTAGGCTCACGGCCCTTCTCCTTTGCCTGAAATTATGTATGAATAAACAATGTATATATATGATTAAATAATGTTATAAGTATTTTATAATCGTGATTTATAAATTTACCATTTCCATCCGATATTGTTGGAAGGATTTTCATTCGTCAAGGTGTATAACAGGATTTTTATTCCTTTTGCCGAGTTTCGCTCGGCAATTTCCTGTAAATTTAAATATACGATTGAATAAATTAATACAATTATTATACAAACTTTAAACAAATCATAATAACAATATGAAACTAGAAAACTTACTGTCGCGGTGGGTGTTTCCCAATGCTGTTGAAAATCCACCCAAATACTAGCACTCATCTAATCAATATTTTTTTTTATGCCTGAGAGGGTGTCCGTGTAATTTTTCTTTGGCTTCTTGTTCCAGTGATTCCTACACAGATCTTGATCTTCCTCTTCTACAACTATTGCAGTCTACACATTGAAATTAAAATGAATTATATACAATATGTTAATTTTCAAAGATCAAATATGTCATTTTCAAATGAATTATAAATTTATACTTACCATCAAATCGGCCCATATGGCATTCTTAATAAATAGTGGGATATCATCCCATGTTGGTCAACAGCCAGACATATGACTCATATATGCCTTTCTAGAGATGATCAGGATAAAATCGGAAGGCAATAGCTCAAATCCCCTGTATTAATTTTGATGTCACTACACCATAGATAGGATTTTGGCGCAACCTTAGGCGGCACATTTGATACGGCTATAAGCCGTATCAAATTTTAATACGGTTTATAGCCGTATCTATATTATTTAATACGGCTGTAAGCCGTATTAACATTTGATACGTTTTATAGCCGTATCAAAATCTGTGCCTCTTTTCGTGGGAAAATTTTCCCCAAAACGCACACCCTCCCTCCTTTTTTTTATTTCCAGCATTAAACTTACTTCCGGTCCTTCTCGCTAAAAACTTATAAATCTTCTTCTTCTTGCTCCTGCCATCGGTAATGAGATCAAGTGGGCTTTAGGTATATCTCGTCAGATTTTGTCGCTGTGCGCTTTGTCTTCTTGCTCCTGCCATCGGTAATGACATCGATACCCATTTTCTTCTTCTGCGTCAAGATCCCAAATGATTTTGTGATAATATGTGATTCAATAATAAAAAGTAAGTAAATAAAAATAAATTACAGTTTACTGCGAAATTATCAAGTGAAACATCGAGTTTACAATTTGCGTTTCATTTTGAGTTTCAAAGGGTGATTTTTTGAAATAAGCGTATCCGATCTCAATTGGTTTCAAAAATATTTTATTTCAAAACTTGCAATTTATTGACGTCAAAGCCAAGAGATTTCCAGCTTACTGATTCCCAAAGGAAGAAATTTCAAAAAATGAGGAATTTGATTTCATAAATCACTTGATTTCATCTCAAAATCATGTATTTCAATATAAGGATAATGGATGTATGAGCCTTCAAAAGGTATACGTGGATTCAGTTTCTAAACATAATAGGTACATGGTTTTATACATTTGGGATTTCAAAGGTATTAGTATCGCATATATATACATCTAGGTTTAAATTTGTGAATGATTTTGAGGAAAGGTTAACTCAGAAAGGAACTTATTTTGAGGTATAGAATTTCGTATACCTGAAGATTTGAGGTGTCTCGCATAAGTATTCAGATCGATGTCAGTCCCTTGTATACGCAGTTTTGTATGTGCAAGCTTCAAATGGATATATGGCTTTGAAAACATATATTGCATGAGTACACCGAATTTCAAAAATATGAATTTGTGAATATTGAAATTCTTATATATATAGCTTTACACATACAAATATTAAATGTATATATAAGTAAATTTGTATATATCAAATTTCGCAAATGTGGGGTCGAATAAATATGTGATTTCAAGTGCATAAGAATTTCAAAAGAATTAAATTTTATTTGGGTTTCAAATTCAAATGGGCATATTATTTCAAATATATACCTTCAAGTGCATAAGCTTCTAAATAAGTGTAATATCTTATATACCGGTTTGAATGCTAAGTTTAAAGAGTATACAATTTTTGCATTTGTACATATTTTAAATGTATAATTTTTAATACATACCAGGTTTAGTAAAAACAAAATCTTATATTGTTGACAAATATAGAGATTTGTATACACCTGGGATACAAATATATAATGCTCGATTTCGAAGACAATTGATTTCGAAAATGCAAGTGTTTCATATACCTGTAATTGATGTTGCATATGCAGTTTTTGAAAACACTATTTTACATGTGCATAAGGATCCATGTGCATCAGGTTTCTCTAATAAAAAGAGTTTGCATATAAGCATATGTTGGTTTCGAAAATTACATGCTGCTATATAAAGAAAAAAAACAAAAACCTGACGCATGCATGTTCTTGTTATGTTTTGTTTACATATTCTCTATGCCTATGTTTATATTAAAGACATGTCACTTTCTTTTTATGGCATAGGCTTATATAACAGCTTGGTGCTAATGTTGTATATGGTTCTGACATTGTATATGGTTTTGACATTGTTGTATAAGTGGATAAAATTATTGTTAATGGCGCAAGCCAAGTATCAGGAGAGGGGTAATGCATAGACATTACTCCGGTGCTACAAAATAGCGCCGTTGTAATGGCAAATTTTTTGGAAACAGTTTGGTGCTAATGTTGTATATTGTTCTGACATTGTTGTATAAGTGGATAAAATTATTGTTAATGGCACAAGCCAAGTATCAGGAGAGGTAATGCATAGACATTACTCCGGTGCTACAAAATAGCGCTGTTGTAATGGCAAATTTTTTGGAAACAGTTTGGTGCTGATGTTTAAAATAAACCCTATATTTTGAGTTCCATTTATTGAAACGTATATAGTCCATATATTTTAACTATTTAAAATTAATTAAATGTTTAAAATCATAGTATATTGGAAACGAAAATCCACATTTTACACTTATGTTAAATCATAGGAATTCATAACATATTAATTCACATGTAGTTTGCATAAAAAGATCGGTTAAAGTTACACTTTCTCGCACACCACAACTACACAAGTACATAGTATTATCTACTGATTCTCAAATCAACTAAAATATTATGTTAAAGGTGAAAGGAAAGCTGTCACGTTTATTTAAAAAAATAAAATGGTAATACACTTTCTTTTTTAATTATTATTACTTAGGACTTTCACAAGCTACCCTAATTTTGCAATGATAAAATGAAACTTAATTGAACAGCTTTCAAACTATCAAACATGGTTATGAGGATGTCAGTTAAAGAAACCACGTTATATTGAACAAGTTGGAATTTAAACTAATTGAGAAATAAAAAATCCAAAGCCTAAAGCAGCCTGTAATAAAACTTCAAAAACCAAACCCCATGCAAGAGAAGTAAACAATATTTGCGAGCAGGAACAACAAAAGAGAGCGATAATAAGCAACAATCATTTCGAACAAACAATTTCATGAAAAGGAAACGGTAGCGGTGATTCAATGAGACAGTGATGCAATGAGACAGTGATGCACATTTGCAAGTGATTCTATTTGTTAAACTGTAGCAGTGGTCAAAAATCTGATTTGTAGAAATTCAGGCTTGGTTTATTAAACTGTAAGAATTCATTAACAGAAATATTTCTGTTAACGAAATAAGATTTAATGAAATAAGATTTAAGCTCATTGAATCACTTGCAAGAATTCAGGTCATTGAACCACTTGCAAATAACAATGAGCTTAATGATTTGCATTAAATCTTATTTCATTAAGCTCGTTGAAATAAGAATTTCATTAAGCTCATTGAATCACTTGCAATAAACAAGAAATTCAGGTCATTATATACCAGAGATATTTCTTGCAAGTGATTCATTAAGCTAATTGATTTGAAAAATGAGAGATTTTCCAAATTCAGGCTTGGTTTATTAAACTGCAGCAGTGGTCAAAATTCTGAATTCAGGTCCATGTGGTCTCCTGTTTAAAAAATTACTTATTTGCCTTAATCTTTTGTGGAAGTTTACTACTTGGTCAACCCCTGATAATAATAACAATAAAATAATAATAATAATAATAATAATAATAGCAGCAGCATTAGAATATTTTCCAACGGATTATCTCAAGACAGTTCCACCAAAATGAAGGCTTTGTGTAACCCATATACGGAGAAGAACCTCATCAATTGAATGTCTCGGTTATACATCAATCAAACATCAAGATTCATGTGTAGAAGTATAATGCCCATCTTTATGTACTACCATCTGAAAAGCATATGAAAAATATTTGTTAGAAAGGTCAATTTGCACACGTTTTACTTTTTATTCACTGATAAATGCATTACAATAATCATATTAATGAGTAATAATCTGCTGTAATTTTTGACCCTGTTTTAAATTAATTGCACATACCCAAAGACTAAGCACTAGATCACTGTCATCCCTTAACCGCTATTAGATGAACTCCAACAAGTGATATATGTAAGAAGTTATCCATGTCACCGTCCGATTTAATCCAAATTTGTATCACGAGACGAATATTTCTTTTTTGACTTTTAGTCTAGATTCATACAATCAAAATTATTTTCAGACTTGAATACATCAGTTGATGATGTTTGATATTTTCTACTAAATCAACATAGTCAAAACATGTTTAGTATGCTATTATACTGATTTCCACACGTTCCTCTTAACATTCACTCGGATTTTATTGACACGATTTTAATGAGGTAAGTATCATATTAAAGTGTCCAAAAAGTAGTGTTATAGGGTGAAATATTTAGCTGACAAAAAATTATATAAGCAATTTCAAAAAGTTTATAAATAGGAACTTCAAAAATCAGTATGTTTTGGATGTATTTTTTGGTGATGACTAGTGAATGTTATGGTTCCAAATTGTTGAGCTTGGAGAAATGAGTTTAATTTCTCAATATAATTTCAAAAATATTCTTTTCGAGCAGTTGGAACGAGGACCCATTGAAGGGCAAGTCTCATGTTCTGTTAAATATGATATAGGAGGGCAGTATGTCTTTCAGCATAGACAAACAATGGATAAATGAATTAGATCTAAGGTCTACATACTATATAGACGGGGTGCAGAAGTTCATTAGTTTTGTTGAAGAAAACGGTGGTAAGAAAGGATTGTATTTATGCCCTTGCACCCGGTGCAAAAATATGAAGACGATCAAATTAGATGACATTCATTTTCATTTGCTTAGATGGGGTATTATCCAATCGTATACAGTGTGGTATTTTCATGGGGAAAAAAGGGCGGAGATGGAAAAACAGCAACCAGTTAGTCATGGCAGAACTACTGCTGAGTCTGAACATATTAGGATGGAAGATCTGGTCAATGATGCAGATAGATTTCATCATTTTCAACCTACAAATTCGTTGCCTGATCATGCTAATGTTGGAGAGCAGTCTACTGATTATCCAGATTGGCATGCCAATGAAAGTAAGAAGTATAAATCGATTTTTGGTAGCGTAAAAGAGCCACTGTATCCTTCATGTTCAAAAGGGATTACGAAGCTGTATGCCATTGTAAAACTGAATAGCTTGAAGACCCAATACAGCTTTTCAGATAATGGTATGACTGCACTTCTCGAACTAATAAAGGAGTTACTCCCCGAAGGTAACACGCTGCCGACAAAGTACTCCGACGTGAATAAGATCATTAAGCAAGTTGGGATGAGTTACAAAACTTATGATGCATGCATCAATGATTGCATATTGTACTGGAAAGATGATGCGAACAAAGTTTCTTGTACAAATTGCAATGAACCAAGATATATGACATCATTAAACGAAGAGAGAAAATGCACCAAAGTACCTCGAAAGACATTAAGACATTTTCCTTTAATTTCTAGATTGAAGAGACTGTATATTGTACCATGGATGGCAGATGCGATGACCTGGCATGGTCGTGCCAAGTCTGATCCAACCGTAATGCGTCATCCATGTGACACTTCTCAATGGAAAGTCGCAGATTCATTTGATCAAACTTTTGCTGTCGAGCCACGAAATGTCACACTTGGAATAACAACAGATGGTTTCTGTCCACATGCTTCTCTCTCTAACCCTTACAGCTGTTGGCCAGTAATTGTAGTACCATATAATCTTCCTCCGTCTATGTGCATGAAAAGGGAGTTCTCAATGTTAACATTGTTGATTTCTGGGCCAAAACAACTAGGAAAGGATATTGATGTTTATTTACAGCCGTTGATAGACGAGTTAAAGCAGTTATGGAAGGGAGTAGTTACATTTGACTCGTTAAATAAATCTGAGTTCACAATGAGAGCTAGGGTGCTGTGGGCAATCCATGATCACCCTGCTTTTGGGACTTTATCGGGATGTACAACTCACGGTTACTTTGCATGTCCTATTTGTGGGGAAAACACTCGTTCTTATTATCTTCCTGAAAGTAAGAAGATGTGTTACATGGGACATCGAATGTTTCTTCCTAACGAACACAAGTTTCGATACGATAAGACATATTTCAACAACGAACAAGAACTTCGTCGTCCTAAATGGCCATTGGCTGGTTTTCAAGTTGAAAAGAAAGTAGCGAATATCAAAATGAAAGTTGGTAAACAAAAAGAAGAAATTGGTCGAAAACGGAAAAAGTCAACCAATGAAGATGTTGACAATATTTCTGGATGGTATAGGAGGTCTATCTTTTTTGATTTACCATATTGGAAAGCAAATTTGGTCCGACATAATATTGATGTTATGCATACGGAGAAGAATGTCACGGAGCATCTCATCAGCACCATTATGGACCATAAAGATAAGTCAAAAGATGGCATCAATGTACGCAAGGATTTGAAAATCATGGGTATAAAACAAAAGTTGTGGGTGATGGAAGATCCTGAAACAAATAAAACAATCATACCAAAGAGAACTTTCGCTTTGAGCAAAGAAGAAAAGATACGATTTTGCACCGTTTTGAAAAATCTGAAAGTGCCTAAAAAAATTTCTTCTAACTTTCACAACAATGTGAGCATCAATCCTCCTGAACTAAGAAATATGAAGTCACATGATTACCATGTCATAATGCAGCATTTGCTTCCGGTATTGCTTCAACATTCTTATCCACAACATAAGGATCTACGAAATGTTGTTCATCGTATTAGTTTATTCTTTAACATTTTGTGTTCAAAGGTGATCAATAGGGAACATCTTTTAAAAGCAAAGGCTAGCTTAGTAGAAGCAATGTGTGTTTTTGAAAAACATTTTCCACCTGCATTTTTTGATATCAGTGTCCACCTTATGGTTCATTTAGCCGATGAAGCGTTGATTTGTGGCCCTGTCAGATATAGATGGATGTATCCGTTTGAATGGTAAATTTCTAATTTCAGTTATGCACATCATTATTTCATATAAATAGCTACCGTCTACAGTATATAATTGATCACATTTATAGGTTGATGAAAACATATAAAGGATATGTGCGCAACAAAAGATACATTGAAGGATGTATTGCAGAAGGATATATCGTACAAGAAGCTAGTCTTTACTGCATGGAATATATGCCAAACGGAGGTGATGGCAATCATAAACATACCCGCGAAGCGTTTTTAGACGAGGACGATGAGTTTGCTGGTGAGATACCTCTGGATAATGGTAAAGACATAACGTTAACCCAAGTGCAGTTTGAACAGGTGCATAGACGGGTCCTTAATAAGTACGATGGATTGGATGAATGGAAGAAGTAAGTTCACGAACTTGTTTGGAATTTTAATTTTTTTAATTCAATTTATATATACATTTTGATATGTGTTTTTCGTAGGAGGTATAACTCCTATGTGAAAAGTACTAGATTTCAACCTAGAGGCAGGGCTACCACCGTGGAAGTAGTTCAAAGTTTTAATCTATGGTTACGTAATGAGGTTTAACTTCGTCTTAAGTATTTCATGTGTTTATAAGTGTGCAATACACCTTTATGACCATGCTTTTTTACTTATTAAAATTTATGTAGCTGTTAAAGACCATCGATGTTGATCCAACTCTGTGGCGGTTAGTGCACGGGCCGAAGTTCATAACGCGTAGTTATATGAAGTACCAAGTGAATGGATTTTCATTTTCCACGAAAAAGTACGAAGACCGTATGGTAACACAAAATAGCGGTGTATGCATGAGAGCAATTACAAAATTTAGAGCGAGTGGCAAGGATAAAAATTATAAGGAAGCAGAAACAACGTATTACAGAGTCATTCAACAGATACTTGAGTTGGATTACACTGACTTCAAACAAACATTTTTTTATTGTGATTGGGTAAAAGTTGAGGATAAGGTCAATGGTTGCAAAATAGATCCCATTTCAAACCTCGTCATGGTAAATTTAGGGAAATTGAAGAACAAAAATAACATGAATGACGAGCCATTTATTCTTGCATCAGAAGCGAGTCAAGTTTTCTACTCAAAAGATTTAAAAAATAACGGATGGTCTGTAGTCTTGCATACACCAAAACGGTTGACTACAAATGTGGATGACATTGAGTTCCCTACCGTCTATCAATCAGCTTTTGAAGACAATGAAAAATTAGAAGACCTTACCAAATCCATATGTTAACTTATTAGTATTCGTACATCACATGATTGTGTATGTATATTTTTAATTGCACGATTGTGTGTATGTATGGTTTTGAATATTTTATACATTCAAATGCAATTCCAGGTGTTGTCACTTAATAATTTTGTATGTGCAAGTGTGTTATATTATGGAGTGTTGACATTGATACATTGATACATGTATAATTATTATCGTGACTTATTAAAATAATTAGTAATATTATATTTTGCAGGAAACTATGTCAGAAAATCCACCATCTTCACATTCGTCATGTTCAGAGGCGAAGAAAGTTGATCAAAACTTACTTGGTATTCCGGTCTCAGATAACGCTGGAAAAATCGCTACTATGCTCGGTAAACTAGTAAGAGCTCATGTGCCTATATCATATATAAGTTGGAATAAAGTACCTGGAATATACAAGGACAATGTTTGGAACGAATTGGTGGTAAGTATCCTTATCTGTTTGACAACAACTATTTCATTCAATAGCCTTATGGTTTCAACTCTTTGCACAACACATAATTTAATATATTTTTTGCAAAAAATTTATGAGCTCGATCCGCTTTCAAAGGAAATGTTTTTAAAGATAATGGCCGAGGCTTTTAGGAGATACAAGAAAAACTTGAGAGTAGTTTATTATGATCCTTTCAACAATGACGAAGAACGGTTGAAAAATTGCCCACCTACAGTTGCTCAAAAAGATTGGGCAGAGTTCGTAAAAAATGAAGCAACGCCTGAAGCGAGCGGAAGAAGGGAGGTAGGCAAAAAGAACAGAGCAGTGCTCGGTTATGCTCATCATGCAGGACGTAAAAGTCATGCTAAAATAGAACAAGAAATGGTAATTTATATTCATTTTCATTCAAATGATTTACACATAGTGATTGGATATTCATGTCGTTGCATCAACTTGTATTGCAGATCGTTGCTAGTCCATCAACAAATATCAGTCGTCGTCAAGTATGGGAGAAGACACACAGGAAAAAAGATGGTAGCATATCAGATGCCACTTCTTCATACTTTGTAAGTTAAACAAATATTAACTTGCATATTCTTTAAAATTCCTTATTCATGTAAGTATTATCATATTACAGGATCAAATTGCGAAAGCGAAGGAAAAGATCACTGATAGTGATGAAGAAAAATTGACAGTGGATGAAGACATCTTATCACAAGTGCTTGGTAAGGATGCAAGGGGTAGGAGCCGCGGTGTTGGGACCGTTATACCAAAGACTAAAGTTAAGGCTTGTACCATTGCACAGAAACGACTCCGACATGTTCATGGCGAGCAGGATGAGTTGAAAATGAGGGTGGGAAGTTTGGAGGGTACAGTGGGAAATTTGTCTGGGCAAATGGAGGTTTTGATCAACATGGTAGGAAATATTGAATAGGGAATTCGTGCACCGGTCAGTTCTTCTGATGGAGGACGCGCCACACAATTCAATGCTCCTGAATTCATTGCTTCACAGTTCCAGGATTCGACCAATGTTACGAACAATCAAAAATGTGAAATCCTAAACTCTGATTTAGAAGTAATAGGAACAGGTATTTTTAACATTTAAACATTTATGACATAATAAGTAGAAAACTTAAATAATAATAAATATTCCCTTTTATTGCAACAGGTACTATATGCCGAGATTCTACATTGTCCAACATCCATGGGAAATCTGTACCATCCACACATGAAAAAGTGGTGTTGGACAATATACTGTTACCAGATGAGAGAACCAGCAAAATGAATCATCAATTTGCAGAGACCTTTGCTGATGTTGGAGTGGGTGGATATGTGTGCCATCCGAAGTGTCTTATTCGATATCTCTAGATGATGAAGCAGGTATATTTTCTGTTTATGTGGTCCACCTTTCTCTCTTGAAGCTTTGTCCAATGTCGAATAACGACTTTAATAAGGTGTTTCTACATATGAATTATGTGTATTATTAAGTTTATCTTTAGATAACGATTATCAAAAAATCTTTAAAATGTCAATTTTAGACACTTAAGTTACTCAGATGGTATCGAGATGAATTTTAAAATCCGAGATGTACACCCTAGATACACTCATCTCACCCAAGATCTCATTCGATATAAGATATTATGTGTAGAATTTCCGAGGCGAGACGCCATTGAAATCTGAGATTTAAAACCTTGGTAATAATAGTAGCTACTATTTTCTACTTATGTTAGTATCATTGTAATTTATATAACAAAGTATATCCCTTAATATTATACTAACATAATTCGAAGAAAATGTTATTATATGATTTTTGTTAGTGGATAAATTTATTATTAATTAAGAGAATTATGTATAATTTAGGGAAAATTATGTGTAGATTTATTACTTTGTGAATTGTGTCATGGGGTTATTTGATATGAGTAATAAAAGTATGCCCATCGACGTGGCTATCAGCATTCATAGATATATCCATGATAGAAGTCTACCAATCAATGTGGCTATCAATATTCATTGATATGATAGAAATATGCCCATCAGTGTGCCTTTCAGCATTCATAATTATATAATGATAAAAGTCTGCACATTGGTAAGCTTACAACAGTCGTGGATTTTGTGATAAAAGTTTGTCCACCAGTATGCCTACCAACAATTACAAATATCATGGATTACATGTGGAAAATAATTAGGTAGACAACTTGACATTTGGATAATTGATTTAATGAATGAGACTTAGAATACAGTTTAAAGTGGAAGATAGGCTGCTGATGTCTATACAAAGATAATCAAAATATAGATTTTTGGATAAAAGCATCAGCTGAGGGTTTGTATAACAGTACAATTATCCATGTAAGATGAAATTATACCAGTTCTATTTTAGTCCCATGTTTCTTTTTCCTTTTTTTCCTTTTTCCCTTTTTCGAGAAATAAAACGACAATATGGAATTTATTTAATTATATATAGACAAAAGGCAAGGAGATTTGGACCAAAGTAGTGATATTGATAAGTAAATATTCTTCTCAAACAAGCATGAATATGATTTTGTTAAATGACATGTAAGTATACATCATTAGAAAAATTTTGTTTGCTTAGTTTATACTTCTTCTTAATAAATTATGTTATTGGCACTTTGCACATATTAGTACTGCTTTTGAAATAAGATCAGGTTTCTGAAATAAATCTGGATGTGAAATATGAATAAGTGTATTTGGGTAGACATCGCTAGTGTGAACTGCATTATCTTTTATGTAGCTTATTGATTGGATTTTTTTGACAACCAAAACATCCAAGGACGAAAGGTAAACTTCGGTCAGTAAATCAAATTCTAGTCCAGACATTATATCTGGTTGTCATCTGATTAACAGTACAATTTCAAAAGCATGCAGAGCTTCAACAAACGGGATGTGCTGGGAAATTGCCTTAGCCTGTTCCCCTATTTATATTGGATTCGATTTTCAGTTTAAAAGTCGAAAATTGGTTGCAAAATGCAAAATGCAAAAGGCAAAAGGCTTGATGCAGTTAGATCGATTCACCAAGGTCCACAAGTATAATATATAGAGTGGGCAGTACTTTGGACGAGCTCGAGGGTGCCACATGCATGCAGCGTCCTTATTTGGAAAAGAAGCGTGTGAACCTGAATTATTGCTTCACATTAATGAATCAGCATTCTTTTGTACACATAAAACTATTGTTACCTTCTTTCTAACAAATTTATACTATAGTAGGCACGGATAAATTGTTTGATCTGGATATGATTTTTATATGCTTTTGAAATGGGTGCACACTTTTGGATTTTTTTCGATTTTCGCTTCATTTCATCAGCTGTTACGTAGAACGTAGTGATGTGAATGCTTATTTGTATCTTATTTTTGGTTGCAGGTACGACAAGTTTATTGGTGTATGATTCCTTCTCAAATGATTTTTCAGTTGTACCAAGATTTGAGGACTTCAAAGGTGTTGGGCATTTCCTTGGCATGGAGTGTGTGTATTTTTTAAAATGTAGGCCTTTTGTGTTTGCTACTGTTATTATATAACAATACAATCTCCTATGATTATCATTATCGTTAACTATGATTCTTGAATTGTAACCATATAAATACTTGTAATGCCAGCGATATATTAATGTGCTAAATGCTAGTGTTATGTAATAGATATTGTTAAGTTATTACGCACTGCAATGCGGATTATTGAATCATTTGAATGTGCACTGTCTATAATATTAATATTATTTGTTTTGATGTCACGGAATGATTTTTGATTATATATTGGATATGAATAGGTCTATAATATTATATATTGGATATTGATTATATATCTATATCTAATTGACTAATTAGATACAGCTTTTAGCCGTATCTAATTGGTTCATTAGACACTGCCTAGATACGGCTTCTGGCCGTATCTAATGTGTCAATTAGATACGGCTTCTGACGGTATCTAATGTGTCAATTAGATACGGCTTCTGGCCGTATCTAATGTGTCAATTAGATACGGCTAATGGCCGTATCTAATTGTCAAATTAGATACGGCTAAATGACGTGTCTAATGAGCCAATTAGATACGGCCTAAGGCCGTATCTAATTGGCTCATTAGATACGGCTTTTAGCCATATCAAAATATTAAGCTCGGCATATTTTGATACGGCTTTTAGCCGTATCAAAATATCGTTTATGGTGTAGTGTGTAGACATTTAATAAATTTTAAATAATATACATACACTAAATATTAATGACACTGCAATAAATTTGATACTTACCCTCAACTCTTTGGAATCATTATCGCCCTTGAGCGTAAATCAACCGAGCCACGGGCACCCTCGCCAACAACAGGAGAAGCATGAGATCTGGAAGATCTCCTATGAGACATAATATCTGCCATAAATATATCATTTCATATAATGAAAAATCATTTTATTATTCAAAAACATGTCTGGTTAATAATCACATAAAACTTCCACTAAAACTACAAAAATGGAAAAAGATTTCCTCAATACATAGAATTAATTAAACAGAATAATACATAGCTCACAACATAGTCATCATAATTAATAACAACAGAAACTCAAAATATAAATTATACAGTAAGAAATACAAATATCCATCATATATACATTACATATCGATAATTAATAATCAGTCTTCGTCATGTTTTGATTTAGACTCGGTCTCGTACTCTATATCGTTTCCCTCTGTACTCTCAAATGCTTCTATTAGAACATTTGATTCATCGTTCAAAGGCCCTAAATCGGTATGATTATTTGAACCAAAAATAGCACAAACACCCAACAGATTTTAGAAGAGAAGAAAATTGAAGAAAAGTAAGTAAAACGAGCAAAAAAAATACACCCAACGTTTATAGTTGTTCAGCCGATCGAAGCTTACGTCCACTTAATGTTTCTTTTGATTATATTGTTGTTTTGCAAGTATAGTTCTTATGCAACGGTACCACTCCACAGATGGGTACAAGGAAATATGTAAGAATTGTAAGGAAATCGAAGATCCTCAAAAGTGAGTCTCTACCCCTTTATTTATAGCAATAAACCATCAGGATGTGCTCTTCCATGACCTCCATCACTTCTCCCGCGTTCTAGCAACAACTCCCCACTAACAAACGTGGCCACATCGTCACTTTTTATGGATTGGTACCGATCCATTGGCATGGATCGGTATCGATCCATAAAATTGTCTTATAGATTGTTTTGAACTCTTTATGATGAAGCGATTTGTTGTTTGGTTCATGTTTCTCGTATTTTTTGTAGTGCTTGAAGCTTGTGTCTTGGTCAAAGTGATGGATCAATGGTGGAATGAAGTTGCTAGTTTCAAGTATCAAGGAGATCGATAGCAAATTGCATGAGATCGATGGTTTGAAGCTTGAAAAGGGTTATTGGCATCATGGTTGATGATCATGGAAAGTTTGATGTGAATTTGGCACCAGTTTATGGATCGATACCGATCCATAGGGATGGATTGGTACCGATCCATCACTTAGTGATTTTTGACTTTGGAATTTCGGAGGTAGCTTTTTCTCCACCTTTTTATTCTGGTTGTGCTTGATTTTTAGGCTCTTCGGTTATCTCTCTGGGCTTCCTACCTTAATAACTTTCGAGCTTGGTCCATCAAGTCCATTTGGGTAACTGCCTGCTCAAAAGGCTAGATAACACTTGCCCCCTAAAGCATGCCTTGCAAATGGAAGGTGGGCTATGTACAGGACCAAGTATCGAAGTCAATGGAACATTGGTAGTTGAATTTTATAGTTTTCAGCTGATCGAGTAGTCGTAAGCCATCTCGTTCCCTTGGATTCACCTGTAAATCAGAGGTCGTTCTAGATCATGATAATCAAGGGCTCAAGTCCTTGCCTGAGTATCATTCACAATAATCATTCCATGTTCTTCCAGAAGTCACCAGTCACAAGTTGAAATCATGACTCGATCGTTAAGGAATCATTTCAAGGTTCAGTGGCGTTCAAAACCAAAGTCTAGATTTTAAGGTCTCTGAATCATGCATTCAATGACCGACTCAGTTCCCGATCACTCAGGATCATTAGTTAAAAGCTCGATCTCTCCGGATCATTATTGGAAACAAGGTTTTAAATCTCGGTAATCTCGGTCGAGATCTTGTTTTCAACCTTGAGCGATTCAAAACAGCAAAATTCGAATTAATCTCAGTTGACCTAAATCTCGGCCGAGATATTCAAATCTCGGCCGAAATCTCGACCGAGATCTATTTGTGAGGTATCGGCCGAAATGATGTTTTTTTTATTTTAATTTTTTTAGTGGGCTTGGTCCAAATTTCATAAAATTATTTCCTCTACTTATTATAATACATTCTTCTATCCTCTACAATCATTTCGGTCGGGAATGCATTTCGTTGTAATTTAATTCATAGTATCCAGTTAAGCTACTTAATATAGTTCATTTCATATGCACAAATTAATGGTGTTTCCATCCTTTTTTTAGTTTAAGCTAAATTTCATATGATTAAATTAGTTACTTTTGTAATTAAAATATGACTAGTGGAATGCTTGATTTAATTTTGTTGACTAATGACTACCAAGATCTTTTACATGTTTGGAGCTTGGAATTTTAATTATATGTTTATTTGTAAATGTAGGATGGTTCTATATTTTGTTTTTACTATGAAATATATACAATGTAAGAAAACCATTAGTAATATTATTAATAATTATTTGTTTATAGTGTAGAGAAGTCAAGTAACTATTTGAACAAATGAAAGTGGGGTACCTATGTGACTTTATGTTTCATGTTTGCTTCATCTTGTTGTGATATTATGTGTTCAATTCATAAATCCTTATTATTTATTTACATCATATAGTGTGGATGTTTTTTCAAGCTACTCATGATGAAAGTGTTATCACTACAAATCAAATCAATTAAATTATTATTTTAGTTAGTATTTATACATTTAGTTGTATGCAATTTAATATTAAAATACCAAATATTCCGAGATAGCTCCAAGATAAACTTTAGGACCCGAGATGTAAATCCGAGATGGATGCCTGATATACATTTATCTCGTCCGAGATCTCGCCCGATATGAGATTGGGTCTCTAAAATCTTCGAGACGAAACGTGACCGAAATCCGAGATTTAAAACCTTGTTTGGAAATCTTGATCTCTTCGGATCATTAGTGGAAATCTCTATCTCTTTGAATCGTTATTGGAATCTGTGGCTATTCTGAGCCGATAATTAAGTCCACGATCTCTCCAGATCGTTAATTAAATCCATGACCGTTCGGGGTCGATAATCCAATCCATAGTCTCTTCAAACTGTTATTAAATCCATGGTCGTTTGGGGCCGGTAATTAAATTCATGGTCTCTCCGGACTGTTAATTGATTCCATAGCCGTTCGGAGTCGATAATCAAACCCATGGTCTCTCCGGAACCTTGTTGAGCCCGATCCGCTCATTCTCCGGTGAGGGGACTCAATGACAAGCAAGCTTATCTGCTCACTCTCCAGTGATGGGATTTACTTCTTATACTCGGTCGGGTCTTAATGTGATCAATATCGTACAAGTCCATCCACTTGCTCTCCAACAAGGGAATTTGCACCTTGCACTCCAATCCCGACTCTCTGATCGGGACTTAATACGATCAATATCGTACAAGTCCATCCACTTTCACTTTGGCAACGGAACTTTCACCTTGTGGTCATTGCCCCGTCTCTCCAATTGGGACTACCATGATCAATATGTTTCATCACTTTCGAGTGGATTTCAATAAGTAGGGATCCATCTATTGGATTTGAATTTAAATGTTAACAAACACAAAGTCAAACATCATAATAATCGCCTCTCTGGGCGTCACAGCCTAGCATCCAACTCAAAGCGTGCCTAAGGATTGATCGAGATCTCATACATAAGTAAGTTGCTCGACTGTATCATTGCACTTTTTATTGAAAGTGAAGATAGAGTGTGAGAACCGAACCTGATTCCCTGCCATCTCAATCAAGAGATGACTATCCTTAACCTTAGTCCAAGGTCGTTTCCATTCAATACGGATGATGGCTGCTCTTGTTCAGCCACCGTAGCTCGGCTTTTCATATACTGTTGTAATTGGTTGTTTCTGACCTGTTCCTCGATCAGATCACGCAAGTGTCTGCAGTCATTTATGTTATGCCCATCTAGCTCATGGAATAGGAAATATTCTCCGAACGTCTTTTCACGGTCTGTGGGCTCTCTCATTGCTGGTTTTTGATAAGGGATTTATCCCCTGGTCTCAAGGTAAATTCGCTTTGGGATTTCATTCAAATCTGCCTGAGAAGAGAATTTCATTCCCTTCTCTACTGCTTTGATCCTTCAAAGTCATCATCCATCTTTTGATTGCCTTTATCCTTGCCAAATCCTACTTCGGATGGTCCTCCGCCATCCACAGCATTGATTTCTTCCTACTTAACTTCAGCATCCTCTTGACGTAAGTATCTTTCGGTTTCATGATAAAATTTTGCGAGATCCATTGGTGGATCCCATTCCAAAGCAACGTTAAAAACTGTTTTTCTAGCCACTCCCAAAACTGCCGCCATCAGAACCACTGATGGATCTGGCCTATCTACTGCGGTGCCACCGTATTAAATCTT
The DNA here is from genome assembly GCA_030737815.1 of Allium fistulosum. NCBI lineage: Eukaryota > Viridiplantae > Streptophyta > Magnoliopsida > Asparagales > Amaryllidaceae > Allium > Allium fistulosum. The sequence continues at coordinate 361,261,823 of CM060906.1, forward strand.
GTCAAATAACTTCTGAGGGACTCATCAACCCTCTGCTTCACACTTGATAATGTCATAACATTCTTGGGTCATGAAATATGGACCCAAAATTGCTTTACGAATCTGTTCACTAACTCGGTCCATGTGCTAAGGGAACCGTTCTCCAGCTACCTAAACCATAATTCCACCAAATCTGTCAGCTATAAAGGGAAATATTGTCCCATGATCTCTTCAAACACACCCAGCACCTCCATCCTGGAAGTACCTCATCGAATGAACCATTTGGATCCGTCTTCCCGTCATATGTCTCCAACGTAGGTAAATTGAAATCAAGTGGATACATAGTGTATCGAATATTCAAGGTGAATGGACTCCTATTCACATCCTCCAGGCTTCAGTTAGGCAATCCACCCCTCATAGCTCATCTCACCATGTTAGCAAGTCTATCATCGTCATTCAAAGGAATTCTCAAGTTAGCATTCTCAGCTTGCCCCCATTTCCACAAGGGAATTCTGCCACATACTCCTCTGTTCGTGTTTTGACATTCGGATTTGCATTCAAATGCTCAACGTTATCTCCAGGAAGTGCACAATTTTCAGCTAAGCCAAGATTACCCGTGCCCCCGAGTTCTTGTGGTTCGGTATTGATCCATGCGTGGGGATCAGGAGATCCATGCATAAGGATCAGTACTAACCTGTATGGTTGGTGCGTGGTTTGCTCCAGCTTGTTACACTCTGCTTTCAAATGCATGCGCTTCGACTTCAGGTCTTCGATTCTGGTTGTAGCTACTTCAGTATTTCTAATTTGTCCCATTATCTTAAAGAAATTCTTCATCATCTCTTTCTGGTGAGCAATTATCTTTTCCTGCATCTCATTTATCATGGTCTCCATCTCATCCCTGATTATGTAAATGGATGGGGGGTTAGATCCTGAGGACATCTCCTAGCTGCCCCTTGTTGATTTCCTCCAACAGTAGTTTTTCTAGCAGATTGTTTTGTCATTTTGATTTTTAAGTCTCAAATCAGCGAATTTAAGTATTTCTCATTGAAAACACCAAAATGTTTAAACCAAAAATGGCACAAACACCCAATAGAATTTTGAAGAGAAGAAAATTGAATAAAAGTATGTGAAAACGAGTAAAAATAATACACAGAAGATTTATAGTGGTTCGACCGATCGATGCCTATGTCCACTCAATGTTTCTTTTGGTTATATTGTTGTTTTGCAAGTATAATTCTTATGGATCAGTACAACTCCATGGTTGATTACACGGAAATATGTAAGAATTATAAGGAAGCCAAAAGATCCTCAAAAATGAACCTCTACCCCTCTATTTATAACTGTAGACCACCGGGATATGCTCTTCCACGACCTCCATCACTTCTCCCATGCTCCAGCAGAAACTCCCCACTAACAAACGTGGCCACATCATCACTTGTTATGGATCGGTACCGATCCATAAAATTATCTTATGGATTGTTTTGAACTCTTTGTGATGAAGCAACTTGTTGTTTGCTTCATGTTTCTCATCTTGTTTGTAGTGCTTAGAGCTTATTTCTTGGTCAAAGTGATGGATCAATGGTGGAATGAAATTGCTAGTTTCAGGAATCGAGGAGATCGATAGAAAATTGTATGAGATCGATGGTTTGAAGCTTGAAGAGGGTTATTGGTATCAAAGTTGATGAGCATGGAAAGTTTGAGGCGAATTAGGCACCAGTTTATGGATCAGTATCGATCCATAGGGATGGATCGGTACCGATCCATCACTTAGTGAATATTGACTTTGGAATTTCTGAGGTGGCTTTTTCTCCACCTTGTTATTTTGGTTGTGCTTGGTTTTTAGGCTCTTTAGTTATCTCTTCGGTCTTCCTACCTTGATAACTTTCGAGCTTGATTCAATAAGTCCATCTGTTTACTGCCTGGTCAAAAGGCTAGATAACAATGATCGCTGGTTATTATTATTTCATTATTCAAGATTTTCTTGATGTGCTGCTTCATCCGAAAATATTATTTCCATCAAATGTAAATCTTGTCTTTGTTTTAAAAACAGCCGACCAATCTGCTTTATCCCTTTTAAGGATGGATATGGAGCAAAATAAACTTGTAATGATTGTTTGGCTAATACAAAAGGATCATACTTATAGTAATGCGAGTTATGCTTTATTTCAATAAGCTTATAATCTTTGTGCACACTAATTCCAGAACCAGGAATATTGCTGAACCAATTGCATTTGAATAAAAAAACTTTTTCTACAGGTTGTATAAAATATGTCAATTTTAAAACCTGTGTTAAGACACCATAAAATTCTTTTATATGCTCATGTGGATCATCACTACCTTGAAAAATACACTGTTGTTATAGGTTAATTTTTCAGCATCATATTTCTTGGCGTTGAATTTAAATCCATTAATGAAGAATATTGGATAAGTCTTGACATTTCTTTTTGGTCCTAGCACAAGCTGTTTCAATCCTTCATTACAGACACAAGTTCTTTGATCATAAACGTGTTAGAACCTCCATTCTATGTTTCAATGACAACAACTATACAATCATATATATTATACATCTTATCAAGCTTACAAGTATATACTACAGGAGAACATCATGCTCAAAGGTATTGGGATTCGAAGACAAACAAAGATCTATGGACTATGCTATGATTAGTAAGGTTATTCTAGTGTATTAAGAGTCTTAGATAAAACATTGTAAGGTCTCCTTAAGTATATATATGTAGACACAATTTCATATACACTAACATAAATTAGAAAACTAGATTTATCATCCACAGACATCTGAGGAAAAAACCACAGACGTCTGTAAAAATACTCGGGAAAATTATTTCCTGAAGGCACAGACGTCTGAGGTTTCCCCATAGACGTCTGTCATTTGAAAAACTGCAAATCTCTGAATATACACTTCTTTAAATGAATAGAAAATCAACTCTTCGTTGAAAGGTTGCAGCAATTAAAATGAACAGAACTTGTCTAACAGTAACAACTCTTCATTTGCATCATTTTGAATTTATAAATACTACCATGATTGGGATTTAGAAATTAACAGAATTGAATTAATTGAATCTATTATCTCTTGATTTCTTATTACTCTCTTGTGCATACATTGCTTACATACTCTCAATCTATCATAACCAAAATATAATTTTGGTTAAATCACTTCCTACAACTCAAAGCATTCACATCACATACTCAAAGGAGATCATAGGAAGATTTGTACTTTCAGTCAAAATCTGTGTTATTTGGAACACAAGATTGTCCGATATATACTTTTGTATTAGCCTATTCCTCCGGGCGAAGCGATGTTAGTTGGTTAAAGGAAATACCGAAGGGGAGCTTCAGGACTGGACGTAGGACGGGGGTCTGAACTGGTATAAAGATCTGGTGTGCTCACTTTTATTATTTGCCTTATTTATATTTAATTATTATTCTCTGCTTAATATAGTTAGTAATTACACTCACACACACACACACACACACACACACACACACACACACATATATATATATATAAGTTTCTTTACTTAAAAAGATCCTAGAGACTTTCAAAACGTAGTCCAAAAACCAATTAACAAAATCTTTATTGATATCGCCATTTGAATGTTGTGATCGTAAATACTGTAAATATATATAATATATTGCACTATAATATGTAAGTATAATTGAAATAAATATGAATTTGGAAATTCATAAATCTAGAATTATTATTTAATATTACCTAAAAATGGTGCAATTATAGCACAATTAAGAAGAACATATGTGTGTGCTACATAGTAATATCTATCGTCTAACCATAGTTCCACATATTTTCCAGCAGGTCGGCTATGCTGTCTAAAAATAGATAATATTATTTGAGAAGAATCTTATTCAACGGCTTCATCATTATGGGGACCACTTACAAATGATAAGTTCACATGATCATTGAAATAATGAGAGACAAAGAATGAAGCTTCTTCTTCAAGATATGATTTGCAAATCGAACCTTCAACTCGTGCTTTTTGTTTAACTTTTTTCTTCAGATGATTCAAGTACCTATTGCCAAATTAATTCAATTTAAATTTACTTTTGTAAATTTGAATTTTAAATTAAAATTAATATTATGGATATTCAATATTACCTCTCAAATGGATACACCGGTCCATATTGCACATGACCTCGAAGAAGTGCTTCGGATGGAAGATGAACAGATAAATGCTCCATTACATTAAAGAAACCTAGAGGAAATATTTTCTTAAGTTTGCAGAGCAGTATAGGGATATCCTCTTCAAGTTTACGTATATGCTCGACTTTTAATGTAATTGAAGAAAGCTCTTTATAAAACAAACTTAATTTCATAGCATACATACCAAAACACCACAAAAATTCCAAAAGCCTAATACGTCAAGTGTGGGGTCAGTATCGACCCATCCCTGGGGTCGGTACCGACACATATCACTTCACCAACTCCATCCCATCTTCTGCCTACTTGTTCCCTTCGATACTAGGAACTTATTTGCAGTGTTGTTTCATTAATTCCATGCAACTCTCTATCAATCTCCATGAACTCCTGAATCGACAACTTTGTTCTTCCACAACTTTGTCATTTAAACTCAGAAACAAGCTATTATTGATGCAAACAACTATGGAATCACGAAGCTAACCACGAGACGAGCTGAAGCAGAGATTTGGAGGCTTCTAATTTGGCTAACTTAGGGATTGGTATTGATCCCTACCCATGAAGTAGTACCGACACATAACGTTTAATGATGTGGCACCCATATTTTCTGGAGAACTGGTCTATAGCAAGGAGAAAAGCCTGGAGATCTTTTGTGCAAGATTTTAGGCTTTCTACCTCTGTAACTAGATTTTTAAGGATCATTTTGGCTCTACTTCTACTTTACTCTAAATTCTTGTAATTCTGAAAATCTAAGTGTTAGAGTTGTGCCGACCCCTAAGAACTTCTGCCCCCAAGTCAGTAGTTAAGCAATAAAGTCACTAACTGGATGTAGGCCAGAATTTGCCGAACCACTATAAATCTTTGTGTGTTCATTTCTTACTTGTTTTAATTTGTTTTTCTTCACTTTTTATTCTCTTCTATAACTTCTAGTTATTTGTGCCATTTTTGGTTCAAACACTTACTGTGCAGCTGTGCTTCATATAGATGAGTATCTTTTTGTAACAAATAGAGTAATAGTTCATTCATACAGTTAACGTGGTTCAAAAATGCTCAGTTCGCTAAAAAATATTCAACTCTATGCATTTCCAATATCCGGTCAATAACACCCATATCTTCTTGGTAATAAAATTCCAAATTACCGCTTACACAAATTTAATTAACCAAATAAGCAATTCATTTAAAAAAGAAAAATGGTTTAGAAATATGATTTGCAGTTCAAAACCAAAATAGCAATGTATTATGCAATTATACTTTAATTAAGATGTATAATGAATTTCATATTATAAAACTAAATCATAGAATTCAACATAGATGACAATGTTACATTTTGTTATTTGAAAATTTAAATTTGAGATTCCGATTTAAAAAAGAAATTCTATGGAGTAACCTTATTATTATTATTTTACGTAAGTTACCCCTTTTAGGACCCCAATTCTGCTTTTTAGTAAGTTTAATCCAAAAACCGGCTCTGTAGTTAACCAAACCTCAATTTATAGAGCGGTATTTTTGATATCATATACACTAGAAAATACCTAATTTCAATAGCATTTGAAGAATGAAATAATCTTCACTGCATTTGGTAGTTGACTACCATTTGACTTGAATAATACAAAAAATGAAGTGGTCAAATAACAACACAGTATATGTATGCCGACTTCAGTGAAGAGCATACACTTTCTGTCGCTGCTTGAAATCTAAGTAACTTTTAATGTACATTTCTATGCCAATAGCACTGATCGGTTTATACAACTCCAATGGCAAACTAGGCAATTGATAATTACTATTATGAGCACACAACAAACATATTCATCATGAAACTTATGCTAAATAGTTATTCAATTCAATACATAAGTTTCAGTAATGGATACTCCATAAAATGTAACAAAGAAACTAACAGTGAAAAGAAAATTCAGCATAGACCAAAGTACGTTAGTAATTTCACTCACACAAGAAATCCATCTCAAAGAACAGTTGGACAAAAAAAAGAGCACGAGAAAACATAGACCAAAAAACAATTCATTATTAGTATCAATTGGTAAGACCAATTTCTAGCAAAATGAAAGCATGATTAGAGAAGTAAATTTTGAAACACGACAAAACTAAAAAATCATAAAACATACCAAACTTGCTTTTCCAATCGATTGTCAAAGTAGAACGCAAGCGCTTGTCTTCCATTATCTTCGTCAAATCGGTGGAGAATAAATGAAGGAGGCGGTGCTAGAATGACAAAGGCAGTGGCAGAATGGTGGAGGCGGTGGTAGAACAAATCGAAGGAGCGATAACCCTTGAACTGAGCGAAAGAAGAAATAATATGAAATGATGAAATGTTATGCTTGAGAAATGGGATAAGATAAAATTATAGTTCTATCCACAATACTTTTAACTATTTATGAAATTACCAGATTTAGTAATGGTAATAGCCGTGACAAACGTTCGTAATGGAAATATCTGTTAGAAAATTTTCACGTTATTACCGTTACAAATTAAAAATGAAAAAGTGTTACAAAATGGGCTGATTGGTGTAGTGCTTAAGAATACCATGAAACTTCAACATGAATACTCCACTTTGATTATAATTAAATCATGGCATGACGATCCATCGAGCAACTATAGTTGGGTCTGAGTTGAAGAACAGGGAGTGAAACACTGCTTAATAGAGAATTTGTCTCAGTTGTAAGAGGTTAGTATCACGATCAATTGTAACTAACTTAAAGTCAAAATCTCTTATTAGAGTGAATGGTTAATAATAAATATTATTATTGAACCGAGGACATTTTATGAACTGATCAAGTTGAATGCGGAAAATATTGGAGTTTTAACCAATACCCGACTCCATGCATCCTAACGTGATATGGTATTGGCGAAGAGAAATTTTAAATTATTATCACCATTGGCACCGTTTAAGATAATATAAATCAGATTTTATTGAAAAGATATATATGCGATGAATTTGGTCAAACTATCAAACCACTGGCTAAGGTAACATGTGAACTTCAACATTTGAATTGTTTAATATTAATTGCCGACTAAATTCAAACCCCTGATCATACAACCGTATTTGTGAATTCTCCAAAATATACGTGATTTGATTAATTTATATAATGTCGTAAATTGATTATTATTTGAGAAATATTTATTATTATCTAATTTATTTGATGCTTAGGAGTTGTTTGTAGTTATTGTATGCATATATAAAAGTTATATTTGTGCGCATCGATATACTATATTAGTGTAACTTTAAATAAGCTTAAAAAAGATAATTGCATGAAAGGATATATAGAAATCTTGTGTCGTGATGGCATCTAAGGTTGACCACGTGTTGAGTAGAGAAAGAGGTGGAGTGAGAGAAAATTAAGGGATTAATTAAAGAAGTTTTAATTAAAAGAAAGGAAAAGGTTTCATTATTTTAAATAAAACAAATCTACTAATTTTATTCTCATTCATTCATTTCATTTTTCCCTCCTCTCCAAATCCATGGCAGAAAATTAAATTGTCTCTTCGAGGAAAATCAATTCCAAATCAAATTAAAATATCTAATAAAATAAAAGCTGGGTGATTCATCTTTTTCTTTTAAAGTTGAGTGTGTATATTCGAATTTGTAATTTTAAAATTTGGATATTTTATTGTGATCAAGCATGAAAATTTTCGTATGGTTTGAATCTATTATTAATTAGTGTTTGTAAAAGGAAAAATCTAAAATATTACCTTATTCTTTTTTCCTTTTAATCTGATTTGGTTAGATCTAGGTCTAAGGTAAAATCTATTTCCAACCCCACATTTAACCAAAGCATGCTCTTATTTTAAAGTATCTAATTTTATTATTTAGATTTGTTCTCGTACTTTTATATACGTTTATATATTAAATATATATAAGTGGCAATAAAATATCATATATAAGTATGTATATGTCTAAACTATATATATGTATGGTAGTCTAAATATTTATATGCAAACCATATATGCATATTATAGTATTTTCAAATATATTTATATACTTAGGCATTTATATTCTCAATACTCATACGAAATTATCTTATGTATATTTAAGTATAATATATATCTCCCTACTCCCTCAAGGCGGTAATGTTAAATCCAACTAAACACGGTTGGGAAACAAATGCTTCCTACTGGGCTAGCTAACCTCCCATTCCTGGCTTGGCAATTATCGAACTAGTGTTTCTATTGCTCGCGCTTCTACTGCCCATTTCTTCCGCTCGCGTTTTTGCTGATTCAACCTCTCCTTCCATCGTTGCTCGAGCTCAAAGTGTCGTTGTCCACCCTCTGTTATCTCATCCGTGCTTTTACGGACAGATCTGAAACCCTATCACTTCGAATCGCATCTCAATGGTAGGTTCGTACCTTAATCTGGACGTGAACGACCAATTCCCGCCCCTGATCCGAGGTGGCCAGTCATCACCAGTTCCGCTGTCTCTACTACTGCATGCGTCGGTGGGAGACTGGGTCGTACTGGTGCTCTATCAGATGCTGGGGAGCTTGCCTCTATAGCTCAGGCTTCGAAGGTATTATTTGCTGATTTAGTTTGTGATAATCCAGTTAATCTTAATGATGTTAGTACTATAACTGCTACCGACCTCCTTGTTGCCGTTGATACACCAAACTCCATTTATGGTTGGTCTTCTTTGTTTAATAAGAAGCCTGGAAATGAAGGCTCGTTTTTCCCTAAGCAGTATGATGTTGCCTTCTTCGATAAGGCTATCCCGCCTCCTAAGGAGGTTTTAGACGCTGGTAATGCCTTCTGGAAAGACTATCTCGTGGGTTTCTTCCTTGATGAAGCTCCCAATTACTCCATTGTTAAGAAAAAAGTCCTCGCTAAGTGGTGGTTGCATGGTAAGCTTGATGTTAGATGTGATAATTCTTTATATTTTTTCAAATTCTATTGCCCCTAGGAAAGGTCTCATATTGTGGAATCTGATCCTATTATTATTGATGGAAAAGTTTTTATTATTACCAGTTGGAGTCCTTCTATAAACTTGGACTATGAGCAAGTCCTTTCCATTCCCATTTTGGTCTTATTTCTCGAACATCCCTTCAATTTTCCAATTCCTCAAGGGGTTTAATTGGATTGCTAATCATATAGGACATTTGATCTGTTTCGATGTATCCACTGAGCACAGGAAGCTCCTTCAATATGCCAAGGCCCTTATTGAGATTACCCCTTCTAGGAAATTACCTACTTGCATTCCCATTTCCTTTGCTAAGGGCAGGGAGGCCTACGTTGACGTTTCTTACCAGTGGAAGCCTCTAATTTGTGACCTGTGCCACTCTGTTTTGCCATTTAATCCTCTCCTACCATCATTCCTCTACTGATGCTGTTAAGCTTCCTTCTACATTCCCTCTCCTTAGGGCCCTAGCTCAGTGTTGGCATATCAAAGATCCCTAGTACCCGATCCTTTAGATTCACCCTCCGAGACTCTATTCGTGCGCCCTATTGAGCCTCCACCTCTACTTCCCATTCCCATATCGGCTCCTTCCTCAACTGTCCTTATAGCAACCACTTCCAATGACTCCACTCCTATTCCGAACCCGCTCTCTCCCCAATCTTTACCCTCAAGAGGGACTTATCCTTGCCCTAGTTTTTGATCCGCCTAGCGCTGAGCAAATAGCAGTGGATCTATTGAGAATTTCACCAAGGGTACGCAATTAGTTTGGAACAATGATGCTGGAATATGGTCCCATAAGGAAAGCGGATTATGCTATCACATGAAATGGAAAATATTTTCTAACTAGATTTCTGATGATGAGAAGGATGAACGAGAAATATACTACAGACTTGCAGAGGGTGAGTTTGTCCTATGCAATGATGGTGAATTCAGTTCGAAAAATAAGGAGATTTTAAATGCTTCGAACTAGGATCGAAAATATATCTTCTTCCCGCGATCTTCTGGGTATTGCCCTGAGCTTATTGGCTGGTTCTATGGATGTGCGGGGATTTAGTACTGATATTTGCCTTTGTTGTTATTGTTGTATTATTTTCTATGACTTCCTTTTGTTGTAGTTGGTCTTGTTCGGTTATGTGTTCTTGTGTGATATTGTTATCTGGCTAGACATGTTTGTAGATATTTTTTGCTATGGGCTTAGTTCCTAGGACTCTTGTACCTATTATTATTATTATTTCATATATACATATATTTATACATATACATATACATACATACATACATATATATACATTATGGTTGTATGGCCCTAGGGTCCAGTGCCATAGGGCCACACATCCTTTTTATCAAAAAAATCAATGCGATTAACTAGTAAATATAACATAATGGAATATGATTTTATTGAATAATTAGATTGGACCTTGTGAAACCTATTAGACTTAGTAGGTCCACTATGATCTAAACAGAAAAAATTTGAAGTCCACCTATTTCACTAGTTGTAGATCGACTCAGTTCCCTTATTGGTATCAGAGCCCAAATGGTCTATGCGGTTTAATTAGCAACTTTATAGCCAACTAATTTATGCATGTATAACTATAAAGGTTTTAGTTGAAAATTTATCTTAAATAAGGTAAATTAAATAAAAAATTCAAGTTTATTTAATTATTTAATTAAAATAATTAATTAATTAAACGACTTATTTGATATTTAATTAATTAATTATTAATCAATTGAATTATATATGCTGATATACATATATGTAAATAAAACTATAAAGGTTCTAGTTCAATAACTTAAAATGTTTTGATTTTCTAAATTTTTTTCAATAAATTAAACTACATGAATTTATTAAATTTATTAAATATTTAATGAAAATGTTTAATTTAATAATTAATTAATTAAATAGATTATATATATATATATGTTTGTATGTATGTATTTATGTATATACATATGAAACTATAATTTTTATAGTTAAATATTCTTCTTAAATAATTTAAAATGAATAAAATAAAATTTCTAAAATTTTAAATAAATTAAACTGAATTAAAAAAACTAAAATCAATTAAATGTGATTTAGTAATTATGTTAGGTTAATTAAATGTTATTTAATTAATAATATACATATAAATATTATATAAGTTAATTAAATAATAAATGATTATAAATAAATTAAACTTATACAACTATATATGTATAAATATAAAGAAAGTGGAATTGAAATAAATATATAGAAAGTGGTCTTATGTTGTCAAAAGATTATTTTACAAAATGTGTTTGCAGAGTGTGAAGCTAGATGTTTGTTTGAGTCATGTTTGTTGTAGTGAGGCATTTGTGCCTAATTGAGGTATTAGCCTCTCTCCTATTATAACTTGTTACATGAAAAGTCGATGGGCCACTATAAAAACCAGCATGTAGTTGCTGAGATGTCTTTGTGTTACACCTGTAATCATTGTTGTAAAGTAGTACGGCCACTATAATCCGGCTTGCTTGTACAAAATAATAATATTTTGTTTTTCCTATAAAAAAATAAAAATAAATCCAAAATAGACTTTTGGAATGAGTACAAAAATAAAGTACATATACCATGATTTCAGATGTTTTCGACGCTTAAATCATGAGGGAATTACATAAGAAATACATTATTCCTTAAATTTATATCACCCTATTGTTTATATTAAAGATCATGAACCTTTAATATATAAAATTATCCTCTATCATTTATATATTGATAGATTACTTGCATACTCGCTAGTTGTCAAACAAACTCAATCTAGGGATGTTATGCCTAGTGCTACTAATATATTGTTAGACGAGGTAATATATATGCACGTATTTGTTTAACAAACTTCAGGTATATGCATTATACTTAGGTTGTCATGAAATGATAGGTAAGAGTGAATAGTCTCTCTTGATTTGTTAAGCGAACTTAAGGTCGAGATCGAGATGAGAAAAAGGAGCAAGGTTAGGAGATGTATATGATATAATCAATAAGGAGTTACGTTTGTGGATCTATGGTTTATTAAGCAAACTCAAGGTCAAAATCCAAGCGCAAGCGAGTCCTAACTCTGATTAGAGTATATTTCTCTCACAATTTTGATGAATATAAAAATCTAATGGGAGCTTTATTAAAACAATAAAATAATAACATTTAACCTTTATATTGTAAAACATATGTTATATAAAATTAAATTATCTACCTCAATAAATTTGTGCATCTAATATAACTGATAAAGTTGTATATTAATTAAAATGTACAAGTGAACCGAATTAGGATTGACGATCACATATATAATATGCTCATCAATAAATCCTATATCATGTTGCCTCTTCAAGGCCCATTAGCTCAAAATAATGTGTTCAATGCGATTAAATGCGATAAGAATCTTGTTATGTTAGAAGTAACACGGATTAAGAAAGACTAGATAGACCTAAGAATTTGATCATCGAAATATCAGTTTGACCAGTTTACTTAAGTGCAACCTATACAATATCCTTAAATGTTAAGGTTGTCCGGATGCACTTTTGTAAAAAGTTCGGTGCACCCATGTAGTAAGAGTTTCCTTTTGAATGGTTCGACCAGTTGAAAGTGAATGTTCGAGAGTAGTTGTGACATAGGCATAGTTAGGATAAAGAGAGTGAAGGGTTATCTCTACTACATGTAGAGACATAAGGAACAATAATTATATAAAATAATAGCGTACACTCGATAAAGAATGAAAATTGTAATTTCTATTTGAAATGTATTTTTGTATTGAAAATTATTTTCTATAAGAATTATTTCTTCGAGTTTAAGATATTTGATTTGAAACCCTCGATTGTAAACTAGTAGTTATGGTGGGCAAAATAAATTTCCAATAGTAAATGATTGAATAGGGCTTCGTGTTTCATATGTTGTTATAAAATGGTGGAAATAGTGGGGGTATACCATATAGTATTCATTAATGGATACATCAAGATACGAAAAATTATTTTCATAAATGTACCCAATATTATTTATAAAATAGCTGCTATTAGCATTGACTGAAAACATGCATAGTTTTGTTCTATACAAATATTATGTATATTCAATTTAAGGTAAAACTATAATAACAGTATTATATTATCATAACAAAAGTGAAGCACTAGCTATAGAAAATAAAAAAATATCTAAATCTTTGCAATTATTTTGGAATTGTAGACTAAGCCAAATCTTTGAGAAATAATTCTTTAATTATATGATTATGATCCATATGGTATTGGTGAATTGTATCCAAACAATGAGGCAAAATGCCCATTCAGTGGGAGTGACAAAAGAGTTAATGAACTCTTCGAGTTGATGTATATATAGATACATGTAATCCAAGGTTTAATGATACCAAAGAAGATTTATTTGTTTTGTTTAATTCATCGATGAATTATCATGGACATGAATATATGTATTTGATATACAAGTGGTATATCCATGATAAGTTCATATAATATAAAATGGAAGTAAAAAACATAACATAAAAAGGAAATAAAACAATTCGATTTGAATGAATAAGTAATTGTATTGGAAAATAGTTCCAATAATGCAAAAAATGAATGAGATGCAACCTAAAAAGTTATTCCTTCCTATGAAACATAATGATGTATAGATATTGGTAATCAGACTTTGTTGGATAAAGTATGACTGATATGGAGTGAAATGGGGCTAACTTCTTCCTATAAGGATATATACTTAAGAGTAAGTACATATGTTAAATATAATTTCATCTAAAATAAAGTTTAAAAAATCATATTCATATAAGATATGAATTGATAAGATAACCCAACGTCAAATAGTTTAAAATGTGTGGTTGTCTAATTTATTTATGAACACAAGTCCCATAGACTTAATACCAATTTTTTTTTATGTAATAATAAAATACTATTCATGAAATGTCTATGAAAGCTTATTCTGTACTAGTATGGAGCCCGTGCCGATGGCACGGGTACAAATTTTTTTTATTTATAATTTTTATGACACAATAATTTGTAAGGATAAAAATATTGGTGAATGTAATATTTATTGAATATAAAATACATATAAAAATGAAATTTGTTTCATCTAATGTCGTTGCCAAACTAAGAGTAACTAATGTAAGCAAATAATCTCCAAATAAAGTGAAAGTCTTTGGTAATTATATACTACATATAAACTCTATCCATTCTCAAGTGAGCTACACATTGAAGATGAAGCAAACATAGATAACAATGGAAAGCAGACCTTCTTTAGACGAATTAATTTCAAAGCATTGGTACGCAATCTCAAACAAAAACCTATGATGGGCAAGCAAACTCTAATCAACTCATGGAATAAAGGATTCAATTGACTTTTGTTTTAATAGAGCAAATTGTAAATCCAAATAATTATTTTAAATAGACTAATTCTCATGTACAGGTTTCAGTTGATAGGTCACATATTCCATAAATAGCCGATCGTAACAATATTGCAATTACCAAAGTAGCCACTGTATTCTTCAAACCTTGTTCAGCAAAATTTTGTCTATGTTATAACGTACTTCATTATTCTATTAAGTAGAAAGCTGTAATGAAATAACTTTAAGACAATTGTATTTTTGATGACATAAATAACCGCCTCAAGAATAGGATTCTTTTTTTTTACAAAATATTATTTTTTACAAATACATGTTTTCATGATATATATATATATATGACAACGTTGAAAATGTTGTCTAATTAGCCTAAAAAACTAATAAAAGGCTGGACAGTTGATTGTGTAATCAAATGTGTGGATTTGAATCACATCAACCAACATAATATAACAATAGAATTTAAAAGGAGAAAAAAGCAACAACAAAAAAGTGCCACAACTCTATTTTTTAGTATATAATCTCCAGCTTGAAAAATTAAGTATGTGATAAATAAAATTATGAAAGTATGAAATTTAGTTGATTGGAAAGTCTATATGGAAGCAGATATTTAAGTTATTCATTTAAGTTTTCAACCAACACATTGTTCATGGGCAGTAAACCAAATGCAAAACTCTTCCTTTTTTGTAACGACCCTGAATTTTGAACAAATTAAATTGAAGATGTTTAATTAATTTTAAATATTTAAATGATGATTTGACTTGAATTTCAAATTATCAGAATGAATTGGCGATTAAATTTTTGAATTTAATCTATTGAAAGTTGAATAAAATTTGAATCTTCAATTTTAAGCCGGTTAAAAATAATTTAAAGGCTTAGAAAATTGATATTGATAATACTGAAGATAATAGAAGTTTCAGAATTGAATTTGAAAGCGATTTGTTCGGTTTGAAATTGTATCGTTTAAATTTAATTTAAAAATAGCCTTCCGAGGCAGAGTCTCGGAATTTGACGAAACCAGTTCCATTGGGTCCGTAATATTGAATTATTACTGGATTTCAATTTTCGTATTTATCAGAATTGTTGTGTGAACACACGACGTATAAACGCGTAAAGATTTAAATCGAATTCAATTTGAATTTCGGTAACAACCGGGGTTTTTGCATCGATTTGATATCACCGTTAAACGATTTCTCTGCTAGCTAATTGCTTATAGGAGTTTCGATTCTTATTGGAATTCGTTTAATAAAAAAATTGTTGTTGGAATTTTTGAATCGGTTAAAATTCTTTTGAAAAGAAAAAAAATTGTGAAGGGTTAAGTGGGCTTTGAAAAATATATACTGGCCCATGGTTCTTTGATACCGTGATAAAATCCAAACCCGATCCCCTTTCATTCTCATTCGAAACCCTAAGACAAAAATAAACGAGATAAAAAATGGCGGCTTCAAAATTTTCGTTCATTCCTCATTCCAAATTAGAGCCCGTTCCTCTTTGTCCAAACTAGGGCTTTGGCCTCGCGTTCGCTTCTGTGGGATTGGCTAGAGCTTCGACTTTTCGCAAATTAGGGTTTCGAACTCTTGGGCTTGCTCGAATCTCTGGAGGTGATCGCGGCTACTTTAGTACGCGTCGAAAAAGGTGAGTGGATAACCGCTCACATCTAATTCCAGCTCCAGTTTATTTGCGTTCGAATTTGATGATTTTCAGTCGTATTTGTTTTTCTGAGTTGATTTCTTGGTCACGGTTTGAAATTATTGCTTTGATAATAGTTTCGTTCTTTTCTCTTTAACTTTGGGGCTTTGTTCCCTTGAGCGCTCGTCTTTGCTTTGATCTTGCTTGGCTTCGACTTCGCTTGCTCCTTAGGGTATCTGAAACTTTGTGATTCCAGAGTTTCGTACTTTCCTATTTCTCAATCTTCCTGATATATTTTTAACTTGAGTACCACAGTTTCGATTCTCCTTGATTCTCACGGCATTTAAAACTTTCCTATTTTTAAATCTTTGACCTTTGACAATTTCAAATATACGAAGTTGATATTTCTTTGTTTCTGTTTCGTGAATTTTGAAAATTGCTTCTTTGTTACTTCATATATTCATCGATGTTGGCATTGTTTGATATTTCTGTAAATCCTTTGTGAGCTTATGGCCATCTCTATTTTCAGTGCTTGCATTCATGTTTGTCTGAAGTCTTCATTGTTGAGGTATTTTTGCATTTGTGTATTTTTGATCCTCTGGCCCTATGAGCTTTGTCTCTGGCCATTTTTACTATGCATGTAGTTGATGATGTTGTTTGTGTCAGTTGCTTCATTTGCTTAGTGCATTGCTCCCTTGCATTCATATTCAGATCATATAGTCTGCATTGCTGGACTTGGTCTGGTTTGGTTTGCTTTTGCTTGTTCATTGGATTTTGTACTGATTCGCATTGAGTTGCACTGTTCGTCCACTGTTTCACCTGAACCTGTTCACTGTGTTGTACATGTGTTTAAATCTTTGATCTTGAGTCACTGATTTTCATAATCTATTTTAATATGACCCCTTTGTCACCTTGATGCATCTATTCCAGTATGCATTAATGCCAGTTTGTTGTTGACTATGGCCTAGACATTGATATGTTGATACTTTGTTGCCACTGCATGCTGTAGTTATTCATATCCCAGTTAACTTGCATCTACTTGAAGTCCTGTATATGGTAGCTTGACCATTTCATAGTAGTTACTTGCAGTTTTACATTGTAGCCTTGATTCACTGTTGCATTTGTTGTTGTGGCCATGTTGAAATTGTGCATGTTCATATATACTCCTGGTTTCATTGTATGACATAAGTTGGTCTGCATTTAGTAGTTGAGCCAATGTTGTGGACCGAGAAATTCATTTTGATGTTCACCTGTCATCACTGGTTCAAGTGTAGTAGTACTTCTTGTACTCTGATTGCTCTATCCTTGATGTTTCTTTTGTTCTGATTCATTGATTCGTTTCATATTTCGTATGTCGTATTGGCGAGGCCGTACACATTAGCGTGTACGGCAGCCAATCAAAACTTGATGTTTTGTTGTTTCAAAAAATTGTTTTAATGTTGAAAATCCAAAATATTTTGAATCGTATTTTGATTTGGTTTAAATTGATAATCTTTGTAGTTAATCGCCGTTTTCGGCAATCCCATTCTTTTCTAAATCATCTTCATTTAGAAATCTTTCCATCTATCTCTGTTGATGATTTAAATCTGCTGATTTATTGTTTAACACTGTTTAGTGTTAAAATTTTCGTTATCCGATTTCTTTGTTTAAAGAGTCGGATAGACGAGAATTATTGTGACTATCGTCTATTTGATTATTATTGTCTCTATGCACTAATAAACTGGTTTGAATTAGACTGACCTGTGTATTATTTTCTTTTGAATATAATACTCGGGTCAGACCGAGTATTTTTACAGCTTGAAGATTTTCGAGCAGCGAAGTTAGAGAGAGAGAGAGTAAAGAATCATTTATTTCGAGAAAATTGTATTTTAAGATATTCCGCTGTATCAGTATTAAATTGTATAAAACTCTGATGTATATAAAAAGATTTATAGTAATGAAATAAATTCTCATTTGTTTTAATTCATTGTTATTATTCTGTGTTTCTGTGGCTGATTCTGTTTAAACGTTATAAACTAAATAACAATTCGTCTTTTTGAACGTTTCTAGTTGGTTTAATTACCGACTGGAGACGGTCAGAAGGGGGAATGTTACAGAGTGGTATCAGAGCTTTGGTTTACACAAAGCTTAGTTTATGGTGTTTAATATGAATAGTTACTAGAAAAACTTTAAAGAAAATATTTTTCAAATCTAAAGAAGTATAAAATTGTTTTGAAAATAAAGATTTTTAACTTAAGAGAAGTTAAATTGAATTGAGTTGGTATTAATAAATATATGACTTGAAATTTAACTTAAGAAAAGTTAAATTGAATTGAATTAGTATTAATAAATATATGATTTGGAAATTTAACTAAAGGAAGTTAAATAAATTGAACTTGATTAGATAAATTATTGAGATGGAAAGTTAAACTTAAAAGATAAGTGATTATATAATATGAATTGGGAAGTTTAAATTTATAAGTTGTATAAATTATAAAATGAGAAAATTTAAGTAAAACCAATTGTTAAAAATGGTTAAACAGTTTTGTTAAGTAAAACAAAATCTGAATTTTGAATAGGAATATGAATTTGACTCTAGCAAAAGTTAAATAAAATGATTTTTGGAAAATAAATGCAAGTGAAGATAAAATGAAACATAGCTTAAGTAATGTTGAATGAGGTTGAATTTGATATCAAAATGAATTAATAAAGTGAAGTAATGAATATGAATTTGAATTATATAAAGGAAATTCAACTTTAATTGTAAAAGTGAATTAGTGAATAAACATAAAATAGAAGTGTTGTTAAGAGTTGAATAAAACTTAAGTTAAGAAGTTGTGAATATGATGAATATTAGAATTCAATCTGAATTAGAATATAAACCAATTGAAATTAAGTGTGTTAAACCAAATTGAATGTAAGCAAAGTAAATAAATTTGGTTTTGCTAGTTGATTGTATAGAAATTCACTAAGTGTTAATGAAATTGAATTAATGGAAATTGGAAGCTAAGTAATTGAATTCAAATTGAAAGATAAGTAAATCTAAATAGAATCAAATTTGATTTGAATTGAAAGCAAACTAACTTGAATATAAATTAGTGAAAGTAAACTAATTGAATATGAATGGATGTTAGTAAAATCCAATGTAAATAAATCAAATGTGATTTAAATTGAAAATCAATTTAATGAATGATTTACTAAAGAACTAGTTGATTATTTTGGAAATAGAAAGCAGATGCAAAGTTCAAATGGGAATTAGATTTGAAAATTTTGAAGTTGTCAACATGACAATCCATAATAAATTTAATAGATTCAGTGATGAATTTAAATTTGAACTTGCAGAGAATTAAGTTAAGTGGAAAACTTAGTATTGGAAAATTTGAAGTTGGTTTAAAACCAATATTGTGAAAAGTATGCGGAATTCAAACCATAAATTGAAGTCTTTATAAATAGGAATAGAATTTATAAACGATGTTTATAAATCCGAAACTGACTTATTTTGATAAGTAAATTCTTATAGCTTGTTAAAAGATGTATATTCACGATTTTGGACCGTGAATATATTATTGAATAAAATGGACATGTTTTGGGAAAGTGATATTTTAAAACGAAGTTAATTGTTTTAAAAGATGTTTTCAAAGGCATTGAATATCGAAACCATAGATTTCAACATTCATTGTTGAAATAGACGTTTTCAAGAAATAAGGAAATGATGGACTATAACACTGTTGTTATAGTAAATGATTTCCGAAAGGAAATGTTTTGTATAGTATTGGGATTTATACATCTATCTATATTTCGAATTCCTATACTAGTGATTTTGAGTTGTCGTAACGATGTTTTACGTAACATTCGTTTTAACTCAAATAAATATGTGAAAGAGAATGATTTCCTTAAAGATGAAATATATACTTAATTTGATTTAAGTATATCGAATATTTTCAAATGTTGAAAATAAATTGGATTTGTGAATTACTTATTTTTAAATAAGTATGGAAATGTTTTTCCAAATATGAAATGTTGTGAATATATTCCGTAAGGGATTAATGATTTGAAATTCATTTTTGAAGTCGAAGTTGAAAAGTTAAATGAGAATTTGAACAATTAGTTCAATTTGAAATTTTTCAAAAAGATTGAATTGTTAAGTTAAAATTGAGTTTAACTTCGACATCAAAGACAATATAAGTTGAGCTTTGAATTTCAGATGATGATTTGGATTGTATGTCTAACATTGTGAATTGATGACATAGCAATTGATCTCTATTAAATATATATCTGTTGGTGGCGGAGAATTTATTCTCTTAGCTTAACACCCTTCTCTGAGACGTACGAGCTCAGAGGTTATATATCGATAGACATCAATTCTGTGTTGAGAATTGACGATGTAGCGTGAAATCCAAATCGAATGTGAAAGTCGATAATAAATGGAATTATGAATATGAATTAGGTTTGAGATAAACTTAAATTTCCAAATCGACTTAGAGGAAAATTTTGAAATCCTCTATTTTGTTATGAATATGGATATGTAAGTTTTTAGAACTTATATATATGAATGCGGTAAATTTGAAAACCGTCAGTTTGGGAAGTAAATTGTTATGGAAATCTTATGTAAGTTTACATGGATATGATATGTACGAAATGTGAAATGTAGTACTACATATATATGATATTATGTTTTCCAAACTGAGGATATGGAAAAGTACCTTCCATTTATTATTGGAGAAGGTATTGGAACTCGTGAAGAGTGTCCATTTGAAATTCGTAGCTACGTAGAATTTTCCATAAGTTGGAATGTCCATTTGGACTAGAATCCCTCGTGATGGGATCATGTTGATTATGATGTATGTTAGCGTAATTTGAGGGGCGAGATGCCTACAGTTACAAGCGATTCCATTGGGATAGTGGCGCAACCGCCGAGTAAACTGCAATCTAAATGCCAAAGCGAAATTTGAGGGGCGAGATGTCTACGGTTACAAGCGATTCTACTGGGATAGTAGCGTAACCGCCGTGTGGACCGCGATCTATGGCAACAACCATGGCGAAATTCAAGAGAGATGTGAAATCTACGGTTACAAGCGATTCTACTGGGATAGTAGCGTAACCGCCGGGTAAACTGTGATCCATGGGGGAACGTGCTTTCCATATCCATTTTTAAAAGAATTTTTAAAAGTATTTTCACTGGGAATTGAAGCAAGTATGTTTAGTACTTGGAGATTTTTAGACCTGCGCCTGGCCAGCGTATGTCTAATGTCTGTGAGAACGAAGATGGACTTGTTAAATTTCGAGTTAGCAAGTATTTTCAAACTGTAAATAGCAAATCAATAGTTTGAAATTAAAATTTCAAAATTCCTACCTAATAAACTAAGAAAGAGGATCTTTGAAATGTTTTGAAAGTCCACAGCTTTGGAAGATATATATTATGCAAATCTCTAACGTGAAGAATTTTAAAGTTTAAATTTGATTTTTGTAAGTCAAAAATTTGGTAAAAGACTTGCGTTTTGATTTTAGAAACCAATAAACAAAGGAGATAATAAACAAAACTAGTGAGATTAAACAAATGAAATGAATCCTATATTCATTTATTTGTATTGAGTTTCAAGCTTAGAAAAAATTGAGTAGGGTATAAATATCAATCGAATTTTAACAACCTTTCCTTTTCGTGGACGAAAAGTTTTAAGGAGGGGAGATTGTAACGACCCTGAATTTTGAACAAATTAAATTGAAGATGTTTAATTAATTTTAAATATTTAAATGATGATTTGACTTGAATTTCAAATTATCAGAATGAATTGGCGATTAAATTTTTGAATTTAATCTATTGAAAGTTGAATAAAATTTGAATCTTCAATTTTAAGCCGGTTAAAAATAATTTAAAGGCTTAGAAAATTGATATTGATAATACTGAAGATAATAGAAGTTTCAGAATTGAATTTGAAAGCGATTTGTTCAGTTTGAAATTGTATCGTTTAAATTTAATTTAAAAATAGCCTTCCGAGGCATAGTCTCGGAATTTGACGAAACCAGTTCCATTGGGTCCGTAATATTGAATTATTACTGGATTTCAATTTTCGTATTTATCAGAATTGTTGTGTGAACACACGACGTATAAACGCGTAAAGATTTAAATCGAATTCAATTTGAATTTCGGTAACAACCGGGGTTTTTGCATCGATTTGATATCATCGTTAAACGATTTCTCTGCTAGCTAATTGCTTATAGGAGTTTCGATTCTTATTGGAATTCGTTTAATAAAAAAATTGTTGTTGGAATTTTTGAATCGGTTAAAATTCTTTTGAAAAGAAAAAAAATTGTGAAGGGTTAAGTGGGCTTTGAAAAATATATACTGGCCCATGGTTCTTTGATACCGTGATAAAATCCAAACCCGATCCCCTTTCATTCTCATTCGAAACCCTAAGACAAAAATAAACGAGATAAAAAATGGCGGCTTCAAAATTTTCGTTCATTCCTCATTCCAAATTAGAGCCCGTTCCTCTTTGTCCAAACTAGGGCTTTGGCCTTGCGTTCGCTTCTGTGGGATTGGCTAGAGCTTCGACTTTTCGCAAATTAGGGTTTCGAACCCTTGGGCTTGCTCAAATCTCTGGAGGTGATCGCGGCTACTTCAGTACGCGTCGAAAAAGGTGAGTGGATAACCGCTCACATCTAATTCCAGCTCCAGTTTATTTGCGTTCGAATTTGATGATTTTCAGTCGTATTTGTTTTTCTGAGTTGATTTCTTGGTCACGGTTTGAAATTATTGCTTTGATAATAGTTTCATTCTTTTCTCTTTAACTTTGGGGCTTTGTTCCCTTGAGCGCTCGTCTTTGCTTTGATCTTGCTTGGCTTCGACTTCGCTTGCTCCTTAGGGTATCTGAAACTTTGTGATTCCAGAGTTTCGTACTTTCCTATTTCTCAATCTTCTTGATATATTTTTAACTTGAGTACCACAGTTTCGATTCTCCTTGATTCTCACGGCATTTAAAACTTTCCTATTTTTAAATCTTTGACCTTTGGCAATTTCAAATATACGAACTTGATATTTCTTTGTTTCTGTTTCGTGAATTTTGAAACTTGCTTCTTTGTTACTTCATATATTCATCGATGTTGGCATTGTTTGATATTTCTGTAAATCCTTTGTGAGCTTATGGCCATCTCTGTTTTCAGTGCTTGCATTCATGTTTGTCTGAAGTCTTCATTGTTGAGGTATTTTTGCATTTGTGTATTTTTGATCCTCTGGCCCTGTGAGCTTTGTCTCTGGCCATTTTTACTATGCCTGTAGTTGATGATGTTGTTTGTGTCAGTTGCTTCATTTGCTTAGTGCATTGCTCCCTTGCATTCATATTCAGATCATATAGTCTGCATTGCTGGACTTGGTCTGGTTTGGTTTGCTTTTGCTTGTTCATTGGATTTTGTACTGATTCGCATTGAGTTGCACTGTTCGTACACTGTTTCACCTGAACCTGTTCACTGTGTTGTACATGTGTTTAAATCTTTGATCTTGAGTCACTGATTTTCATAATGTATTTTAATCTGACCCCTTTGTCACCTTGATGCATCTATTCCAGTATGCATTAATGCCAGTTTGTTGTTGACTATGGCCTAGACATTGATATGTTGATACTTTGTTGCCACTGCATGCTGTAGTTATTCATATCCCAGTTAACTTGCATCTACTTGAAGTCCTGTATATGGTAGCTTGACCATTTCATAGTAGTTACTTGCAGTTTTACATTGTAGCCTTGATTCACTGTTGCATTTGTTGTTGTGGCCATGTTGAAATTGTGCATGTTCATATATACTCCTGGTTTCATTGTATGACATAAGTTGGTCTGCATTTAGTAGTTGAGCCAATGTTGTGGACCGAGAAATTCATTTTGATGTTCACCTGTCATCACGGGTTCAAGTGTAGTAGTACTTCTTGTACTCTGATTGCTCTATCCTTGATGTTTCTTTTGTTCTGATTCATTGATTCGTTTCATATTTCGTATGTCGTATTGGCGAGGCCGTACACATTAGCGTGTACGGCAGCCAATCAAAACTTGATGTTTTGTTGTTTCAAAAAATTGTTTTAATGTTGAAAATCCAAAATATTTTGAATCGTATTTTGATTTGGTTTAAATTGATAATCTTTGTAGTTAATCGCCGTTTTCGGCAATCCCATTCTTTTCTAAATCATCTTCATTTAGAAATCTTTCCATCTATCTCTGTTGATGATTTAAATCTGCTGATTTATTGTTTAACACTGTTTAGTGTTAAAATTTTCGTTATCTGATTTCTTTGTTTAAAGAGTCGGATAGACGAGAATTATTGTGACTATCGTCTATTTGATTATTATTGTCTCTATGCACTAATAAACTGGTTTGAATTAGACTGACCTGTGTATTATTTTCTTTTGAATATAATACTCGGGTCAGACCGAGTATTTTTACAGCTTGAAGATTTTCGAGCAGCGAAGTTAGAGAGAGAGAGAGTAAAGAATCATTTATTTCGAGAAAATTGTATTTTAAGATATTCCGCTGTATCAGTATTAAATTGTATAAAACTCTGATGTATATAAAAAGATTTATAGTAATGAAATAAATTCTCATTTGTTTTAATTCATTGTTATTATTCTGTGTTTCTGTGGCTGATTCTGTTTAAACGTTATAAACTAAATAACAATTCGTCTTTTTGAACGTTTCTAGTTGGTTTAATTACCGACTGGAGACGGTCAGAAGGGGGAATGTTACATTTTTAGTACTAAAATGAAAGTATTATATTCTTCTTAAATGTGCCCAAAGGAAACAATTCCTATTAAGCAAATTAAATGCAAAATTCCTTCCATTTAGTAACCAAAATTAAATCTCCAACAGAACAATGGAAGCATTGCAAACCAAAATTATGTAAATTTTAAACTATGTAGCAATGGCATATGTTATTTCATCATACCGTGAGAATGAAGATCATGCAATGTTGGCTACCCCTCAAAAACCTAAGAAAACATAGAAACAAATAGAAAGGTAAAACTAATAGTAGAAAAGAAGACACATTTATGACAACATTGAATGAAGGTATATAATCTGCAGACCTTGAAGAAAATAAGAAAAAGATGGTTTGAAAATGAAAAGAAATTATACATATCAACCCACTTGGTCCAAAAAAAAAACAAAGCATTTAGTAAGGTACCGTGATTTCATGTTAACTCACATTTGTCTCTCTTTTCGCTTCTATCAATTTAATTCATATATAAAAACTAAAGTAAGCCGATTTCAAATAATAATTTAAGAGGGAAAACCTGAATGTATTTTTGGGTTAGATTCCTTGAACCAGCTATGCTCTTTGATCTATTTATTCACTTCTTCATGTTGCCTGTCGGTTTTTCTGCTTTTTTCTTGTTGCGGTGGGGGAATTAATTTAGGGTTTCAATGTGACTTTGTAATGATAAAAAAAGTCTAAAAAGAGGCATATGAATTGGAGAGTAGAGATGAAGGAGGAATTTCAGAAGCGTTAGACATGAATTTCTGTTTGAAAAATGGTCGTGGGAGTGCAGATCATGGAGGTGGAAGTTTGGATGGAAAATAAATTTAGATTCGACGTTAACTCTTAAAGGAGAGTTTAAGTTTGCTGACATGGATAGATTTCGGCCATCTGATGTCTTTACAAAGGAGAAATCATAGCCATTCTTTGTCTTTCCGTTAAAACCAAGGAATTTTATTATATAAATTATCAAGGGACAATTGTTGTTTTGAGAAATGCCACCTTTACGATTTGGATATGATCTAAAGACTCTAACATAGGAATTTATTGCATCAAATGAAACAAAGTTGACCAAGCCTATAACAGACACGACTCGTTAGAATGAATAAGGGTTTTTGCATATTAAAGGAAAACTATGAGTTTCTTATCAATTTTGAGAAAAGGGTCTGTTAGAGATAACAATCTACTCGATTGTCAATAAGCCGTGAAAAGTATAGACTCTACCAGATGGCATGATGCTTAAATCCAAAATAGATTTCAAGGACATATCGGAATATGATTTTGGTAGTTATACCTGAATGGATATGATCCATTGGTCGCAGGCATATCTTCGAAAAGAAGACCAATGTAGTTTGGAATATAATAAGCGACGTTGACGAGAATAACATTGTAAATTTCAATTGTTGAAATTAGCATAACAAATTCTTCATTCAATGTGGTTAAGTTAATTCAAATTTAACTCACAAAATTATCGTTTGTTATGACTTTGAATTTTTCTACATTTTATCGAAACAGAAATTTCAAGTAATGATTTAGAATAGACTATTCGCATATAATGACCAATGTGTCACGATGTCGGTTGGAATGACCACCCTACACCTCTGATACCTAATATACCTTTGTAGTGCGCTATAACGGTACCAGCTAATGTAGGACGATTGACAAGGTGAATAAAAGTAGGAACTCCAAAAGTAAACCTGCCGTATATTTCACAGCACATCAGATAAAACATAATAATCATCACAGATATAAAATAGATGAGACAGTACTAACTAAATGAACCACATAATCAAAGTGCATAAGGTTATAATAGCTATATACAAAACAGATCGTAGAGTTTTATACATCAAATAATAAGTCAAATTATAAACTATCTCTAAGACGATAATCAAATATTGCCTAGGCTCTACAGTGTCGTACAATAGAATAATAAGCCAAGTAATGGTTATGAAAGTGTAGCCTCCTGCTAGTCCATCTGCACAACCCACCCTGTTAGAACCCTGTTTAGATGAATGTTTTAATGATGAAAACTATATATATATGCATATATATATATATAGTATATAGTGTATCATTGTGTGCAGGAATCCGAAGATGACGAATCAAATCAAGGAGAAAAGCAAAATTGTCATCTTCAAATCAAAAGACAAGTGTATGCAATTATCCTTAGAATTAATTATAAAATCTCCTAGATGGTTCGTATGCAAACACACATCATTTGCACACAACAAATTCAAATACAAAAGCTAAAGTGATTAGAAAAATTGGATTTATTAAACTACCTTTGTAAAAAATATTTTGTAAAGGTTCAGTCGACTGAATCAGTCTACTAGCTTATATAATTTAGTCAACTGAATTTTATCATTTCCTTTGCAATTTTTGATATTCGAATTCATTAGACTGATTACTATCCCAGTCGACTGAATAACCAGTAACGACTACTTTCTTAAATGACACTTTAAAGAGTTGCAAGCGCTCAAGTGCTTCTCCTCAAAGTGTAAAGGCTTTTCTGGATGATTGTAATCTTCTATGCAACTTTTTTATATCTATAAATATAGTCTAACTTGTAGAAGTGAATCACAACTTGCAACTTGAATTCTTCTCTCTCTCTTGAACACCATTTTCTTTCAAACTCTATTATTCACTCAAGAATTATTATAAACTTCCATAATCACAGTGCATGAATCTTTAATCATTAAGGATATTATAGGAAGCCTTGTACTATAAATCAAAATCTATGTTAATCGAACATAAAATTGTCAAAGTCAGCAAACTATTGTATTGCCTATTTCTTCGGGCTAAGTGAGGATATTTTAGTTAGTAGAAATTCTAAAGGGAAGCTTCGGGACTGGACGTAGGACGAGAGGTCCAAACTGGTATAAAAACTCTAGTGTGATTGCTTCTTACTTTATTTTACTGTTTACTATATTATATAGCTTTATATGGCATATACACATATACACACAAGTTAGCCGCATTATCATAGATCCTTTTGCATTTTCATTTGGTATCAAAGCCACAACCTTCTGTGCTATCATCTCCACAGCTGGAAATTGAGGAAGAAGTATCTCGGTCGACCGATAGTAATAAAGGTATCTCTCTTGTGCAACCATCAAAAAACATTTTAGCTCAAACAACTATACTACAAAATCAGGAGATCATTTTCAAACAACAAAAAATGATGAGAAAAGGACAAAGGAAATTTGAAAAGAGCACAATTGGTTTTCTTGAGAAGATATGAAATAAGATCTCTTCTTTCTCGCACTCATCTTCACCATCACATGCCTCTTCTGATGAAACTGAAAGTTGAAAATTCCTTCTATTGGCTAGTTTTAATTCTATTTGTTTATGTCCTTGTCATGTTAGTGTATGAATTATTTGTTGTTTGGTCTGCATTAGTAGTGCTTGGGTTTTTTTTTGCAGTATGATGTATGGACTATCTTGTGTTTTATTTTTGTTTATGTTTGAATGTTTATCATATGTAAGTTGTTTTGTCAAGTTCAAATGTCATGTTTGTGTTTGTGTTTCAATTGATATTTGTGCTTGTTGTTTCAAATGAAAATGTTCCTATAAAACTCCTTGTTTGTTTTAGTTGTATTTATATACTCCACCTTCGTAATATTTTTTCCTTTTGGTGGATGAAAGAAGGGGAGAAAGTATAATGACGGGGGAGCACATATTAAGAAGGAGAATTTTTAAGCTCATATCAATTCATATCATATATAGTTGTCATCATCAAAAAGGGTGATAATGTTAGAACCCTATTTAGATGAATGTTTTAATGATGACAACTATATACACATATATATAGCATATTATTGTGTCCAGGAATCTAAAGATGATGAATCAAAGCAAGGAGAAAAGCAAAAGTGATCATTTGCAAATCAAAAGACAAGCGTATGTAATTGTCCTTAGTATCAATTGTAAAATCTCCTAGATGGTTCATATGCACACATACACATCATTGGCACACAACAAATTCAAATACAAAAGCTAAAGCGATTACAAATTTTGGATTTATTAGATTGCCTTTATAAAAAATTATTTTTTAAAGGTTCATTGTACTGAATCCATTTTCAATCAACTGAGGATAGTCGACTGAACCAGTATACTAGCTTATATAATTTAGTAAACTGAATTTTGTCGTTTCCTCTGCAATTATTGATGTTCATATTCAGTGGACTGATTACTATCCCCAGTCGATTGAATAACCTGTAATGACAACTTTCTAAAATGAATTCAAAGTGTTGCTATAATTCAAGTGCTTATCTTCAAAGAGTAATGGCTTTTTTGGATAATATTAACCCTTCTATGTAACTTTTTGATATCTATAAATATAGTCTAACTTGCAGAAGTGAATCATAACTTACCATCTTGAATTCTTTTCTCTCTTGAATACCATTGCTTTCAAACTCTATTATTCACTTAAGAATTATTATACCATCATCATATGGGTGTTCGGGTGTTCGAGACATAATACTATTGTTGGAACTGGGCCAGCCTGCAGTAAAGGAATTGGGTAAATTCAAAAAAAAATCCCTAAGTGGATCTTTAATGGGCCTATGTAGTCTAATTCATTTATAACTTTTATAATTTTTTTTTAAATAAAACTAATATTTTATTTTAAATCTACAAATAAAGTTTTATTTTATATAATTTGTGTTATATTTTATATATGTACATCATATACACATATTTGTGTGCTTGCTCGTGCAATAGGATAACGTGTATGGGTTTGACATGCCCGTGTCTAGGTGTTGCGATTTACATCTCAATGGACATGTTAGCCCCTCGTGATACAAATGGATTGTCAAAATGTGTATGTAAGTGTGTGTATAAATATATATGCCTTAAATATTCTATATATATATATTTGAAGAAGATTCAGTTCCCTTTACTACTGAAGAAATGTTCAACCTGGTCAACGTGAAACCAAAACCTATATAAAACCAAACCCAAATAAAACTCAAGCATAAATTTAAAAAAACTGTTATTCTAGGAACAACACGTGAGGCCCAAACCCGATATTCTCGTGATATAGAATCTTCCCGAGCAACTTTAGAACATTCATTGCAAGTGAAAAAATACTATAAATAATTCTTCTTTAGCTTTAACGTCTGTGGCAGCTACTCATATTCAAGCAACATCCTCACTAAATTGAGATCAAAACTATAAATTGTCGAAAGATAACTCTCGGTAACACAGATCAATCTTCATGGAGAGCCATGACATTAAATCATCACTTTGTTCAGATCTGTAAAGATTTGACCAGATCTGTACCTTCTAGTTCCAATAGATAAGATTTTTATTCTTGCTCTTGTTCGATTCATCTCGAATACTCTTGTTAATTAGTTCCATACCAATTTGCAGAGACAAAAACATCCACATCTAATCAAGTTCCCTTTGATTGTACCCTATAATGATATTTATGAAATAATAAATGAAAACCAAAACAGGTTGAGGTCATACCGTCATCATTCTTCGAGCTGGATCTGGAATGAGTAAGGTTCATGCTCAAGCTCTAGTATATCCAGGAAACCCATTCTTGATGTAAATCCCTATCTTTGATATTGTTGATGCTCTGAATGTATTTCTATTTGCATGCTCTAATGTTGATGAAATCTTGTACTAGCTTACATATTAAGCCTTCAGTATTGTGACCACAATTAAACACTCTGTTATTCCTTTCTCTCTAAATGCACCACACTACTGTTGATAGAACTAATTTTGCTATGTTTGAACTTAGATTATTTGAGCTAAATTTGTTTTGCAAATTATCAACTTCACTATTATGCACTGTTTGCGCCAAAAATGGTCACAAACCCCAAATATCGTGAAAGCACCAGTGTGTGAACACAAATCAACAATACATAATCATAGATCTCATATCTAAGTATTGTAGAGGATAAAAATGAAGAATAATAAACTTAAAACAGAAAGAAGTAGACAGAGACGCAAGATTTATAGTGGTTCGGCGATCTTGCCTACGTCCACTCTGAAGTAGTTTGCTTTATTGATCTTTCTTTGATGTTTACAAGTGAATTCAATGAATTACAGCAGCTAATTATGATTTGCAGCAGTGAAATTCATTGGTAGAAGCAGCAATGGAGTTTGGATCTGGATTCGGCAGAGTCTGGGCGTTGGAGATCTCAAAGAAGAAGAAGAACCCTTTTTCTGTTGGCTGTGGGGGTCTATTTATAGGTGTAGGAGGCTGATATTTCGTTCAGATCTCGGGAGACCCTCTCTGGCACGTGACTAGGTCCGCACGCCCAAGCCCGTGAAGTTTCGGTCCGATCTGTGATCGACACGAACAGATTTCGACTCGGTCAAGATTTCATCCAATGGAGTCGAAATTTGGCATCGACATTCTTTAGCTTGCACGTAGTCTTCTGTAAAAATTTCATAGCATTTGGACTTGAAGATTGGGAGATGTGATCGATACGAAATGGGGTTTTCGGTAGGCTGTTTCCTTCGACTCCATCACTTCGACTCGCTTTCATTTGACTTCATCACTTCGACTCGCTTTGGTTCGACTCGATAGCTGGGCGTGATTATCAGATGACGTGGCGAGCATTCCTCATGTTGATCCACTTCCTTGGCCGAGTCATTCTCGAATCTAACCTTGTTTGTATCGATGGTGACAGACTTCGTTCGTATCGGTTGTGTGCTTTGCCTTGCCTCGATGGATACGAAGCAGAAGTCTTCGGATGGATGCATAGTTGATATTGGATGATCGAGTCGAAATATGCATTGATCGACCGAGTTGAACAAAGCTTTTCCTAATGGGTGCGAGGCTGATCGAGTCGAAGTGTGCATTGATCGATCGAGTCGAAGTGTTGTTCTCTGAAGGATGCGGATCAAGTCGAAGTAGGCTTTCCTGAGGGATGTGAGCTGAACGAGTCGAAGAAGGCATCTGATGGAGGCGAAGCGGAGCGAGTCGAAGAAGTCACTTCTGATGGTTGCGAAGTGGAGCGAGTCGAAGTAGCCGACTCTGATGAATTCAAACTGAGTGAGTCGAAACGGAACGAGTCGATGTGGAGCGAGTCGAAGTGGGCTCGAGGCAGATTGAGTCGAAGTTGGCATTTCTGAGGGATGTGAGCTGAACGAGTCGAAGAAGGCATCTGATGGAGGCGAAGCGGAGTGAGTCGAAGAAGTCACTTCTGATGGTTGCGAAGTGGAGCGAGTCGAAGTAGCCGCCTCTGATGAATTCGAACTGAGCGAGTCGAAACAGAATGAGTCGATGTGGAACGAGTCGAAGTGGGCTCGAGGCGGAGCGAGTCAAAGTTGGCATTTCTGAGGGACGCGAACTGAGCGAGTCGAACGCGAGGCTATTTTTATTCAATTTTGCATCGGTTGTAACTTGAGCATAAAAACTCGGATTGACTTGAAATTTTGAACGTTGACTCTCATAGCTTTGCTTGTCGTGTCATATCAATTTTGGCTCGATCCGGACTCGGACAAAATTCGTCGATATTCATAGTGAACCTGCGCATAACCAATTTTCCAGACGAGCTGTCTTTGGTCTCTAGTCAAGTTCTTGGTGTCACGGCCTTGCCAAACGGTGGGATAACATTTGCCCCCCAAAACATGCCTTGCGGTAGGAAGGTGTGTTTTGTAATGCCACGAGCTGGATGTTTATATCCTATGATGACCTGCAAAGAAATTGATAGTCTAATTTGACCATGAATGATGATCGTTCGGGATCGTATGTCATTCGAGGTGATATGTGACCGTTCGCGGTCGGATGCCGTTCGCGGCGAATGGTGACCGTTCGCGGTCGGGGTGCCGTTCGAGGCGATTTGTGACCGTTCGCGGTCGGGTGCCGTTCGAGGCGAATTGTGATCGTTCGAGGTCGGGTGCCGTTCGAGGCGAATTGTGACCGTTCGCGGTCGGGTGCCGTTCGAGGCGAATTGTGATCGTTCGAGGTCGGGTGCCGTTCGAGGCGAATTGTGACCATTCGTGGTCGGGTGCCATTCGAGGCGAATTGTGACCGTTCGTGGTCGGGTGCCGTTCGAGGCGAATTGTGACCGTTCGTGATCGGGTGCCGTTCGAGGCGAATTTTGTATGCCCAGGGGGACATAGTATTAACAATGTCAGATTTCACGTTCGAGTGAGTTTCTAAACTGTTTATGGTAGCGGTTTATCGCCATCTCAGAGCATGCCTGAGGACCGTTCGCGATCCCTTACATGTGTAAGTGGCTTAGCCGTTGTGGAATCATAGGTAGTGGATTTTCGTTCAAAATGAGTTTTTCAACAGAGATGTTCAACAAAATCAGGTTCAAACATTAGAAATGGAAAATAAAGGTAAAATAGGGACGTCAAAGTGCAAGCACCTACACCGTTGCGATCGGTAGTCGTATCAGAGCATGCCTGAGGATCGTTCGCGGTCCTGTACATGTGTAAAAAGACTAAGTCGCGTTGGTGTGGAGTTTGCTAGTTATTCGTCATTATACCAATCAATTGATGACAAGCTGACGCCTCGATCCTGAGCCGTCTCCAGTAGGTGCATGTGGTGACCGCTCCTACTCCACCGTTGTTGTTCCCCTTCTTACATACTGCGATAGCAGACCATTCCGGATATGTCCCTCAACCTCATCCTTCAAGTGTCTGCACTCATTCGTGCTATGGCCATTCAGCTCGTGGAATAAGCAGTACTTGTCTAACCTTCTTTCGTTGTTGGTCGGATCCCTTCTTAATGGCTTTCGATAAGGAATCTGCCCCCTGGTGTCCTGGTAGATTCGCTCCAAAGTCTCATTCAACTCCGTGTAGGAGGTGAATCTTGGTTCCTTTCGTGGTCGTGCTAGTCCATCACTATTATCCTCAGCCTTTCGTTTCCCTTTACCAGTTCCTGAATCTGTTTTAGGAGGATTTTCACCCTTGACTGCATAAACCTCGGTTCCCTCTCCTTCCTCTCTTTCAGCATTTGCATCCTCTAATCGTAAAA
Organism: Allium fistulosum; assembly: GCA_030737815.1. Classification (NCBI taxonomy): domain Eukaryota; kingdom Viridiplantae; phylum Streptophyta; class Magnoliopsida; order Asparagales; family Amaryllidaceae; genus Allium; species Allium fistulosum. The sequence continues at coordinate 361,295,489 of CM060906.1, forward strand.
ATCCTTCAGCCTCGTGATAAAATTTTCCTAGATCCATAGGTGGATCCCTTGTTAACGAATTCTTGAACTCTGTGCCATCAGCTATGCCAGAGACAGCTGCCATCAAAACCATGGATGGATCGGGTCGATCCACTGATGCTGCCGCTGCATTGAATCGCGTCAGAAAGTTCCTCAAAGACTCTCCGGTTCTTTGCTTCAGTGCTGCCAAACTCATCACATTCTTGGGTCTTGAAATGTGGACCCTGAATTGCCTCATAAACCTCTCAGTCAGATCGGTCCATGTCCCTATGGAGCCACTCTCCAGCTGTCTAAACCATAGCGTTGCGATGTCTGTCAAATACAATAGGAAGCACCGGGCCATGACCTCCTCCGATGCCCCCAACACCTCCATATGCCTCATGTATCGTGTCAGATGCACTGCAGGATCTGTCCTTCCATCGTACGTGTCTAATGTTGGTAGCTTGAATTCTGATGGATTCAGGGCTTGCCTGATCGTAGGAAGAAAGGGACTCCTATTCACATCCTCCAGATCTCTATTCACTAGTCCGCCTCTCATGGCTCGTCTGACCATCTCCGCCAATCTGTCACTATCCCCAAGTTGTAGTCCTTGTCCGTCGTTTCCGATTTGCCCCCCCCCCCCGAGTTCACGAGGGATTCCTGGAGTCTGCTCTCCTGAACGAGCATTCGCTTCTCTATCAACGCCGCGCTGCGCAACTCCTCCTGGTACTGCTCTTGGGATCGGGTCAACATGCTCCGGGTAAGTGCCCCCTAGTTCTGGGGCTGTGCCAGATGGTCCTGCTCCATTTTGAGTTCTGGGTGTTCCCTGATTTTGCGCTCTAAACTTCCCAATCTGAAGAAGCAAGTTCTGGATCATTTCCTCTTGTCTTTTCATCATTGTCTCTATCTCATCCCTGGTGATGTAGATTGATGTCTGATTTTCACCTGAAGAAGCCTCTTGACTCCCTTCGTGTTGACTTCTCTCCGCCATTTGTCTTCTATTTGATTGCCTTGTCATAGTTTTTTCAAATCTGAATCCTTAAGCCTTCAAATTCAACTTCCAAACGATAGGATCCCTGACTTCAGTTCTCAGTGAAAGCACCAAAGTGTTTGCGCCAAAAATGGTCACAAACCCCAAATATCGTGAAAGCACCAGTGTGTGAACACAAATCAGCAATACATAATCACAGATCTCAGATCTAAGTATTTTAGTGGATAAAAATGAAGAATAATAAACTTAAAACAGAAAGAAGTACACAGAGACGCAAGATTTATAGTGGTTCGGCGATCTTGCCTACGTCCACTCTGAAGTAGTTTGCTTTATTGATCTTTCTTTGATGTTTACAAGTGAATTCAATGAATTACAGCAGTGAAATTCGTTGGTAGAAGCAGCAATGGAGTTTGGATCTGGATCCGGCAGAGTCTGGGCGTTGGAGATCTCAAAAAAGAAGAAGAACCCCTTTTCTGTTGGCTTTGGGGGTTTATTTATAGGTGTAGGAGGCTGATATTTCGTTCAGATCTCGGGAGACCCTCTCTAGCACGTAACCAGGCCCGCACGCCAAGCCCGTGAAGTTTCAGTCCGATCTGTGATCGACACGAACAGATTCCGACTCGGTCAAGATTTCATCCAATGGAGTCGAAATTTGGCGTGGACATTCTTTAGCATGCACGTAGTCTTCTGTAAAAATTTCATAGCATTTGGACTTGTAGATTGGGAGATGTGATCGATACGAAATTGGGTTTTCGGTAGGCTGTTTCCTTCGACTCCATCACTTCGACTCGCTTTCGTTTGACTTCATCACTTCGACTCGCTTTCGTTTAACTCGATAGCTGGGCGTGATTATCAGATGACATGGCGAGCATTCCTCATGTTGATCCACTTCCTTGGCCGAGTCATTCTCGAATCTCACCTTGTTTGTATCGATGGTGACAGACTTCGTTCGTATCGGTTATGTGCTTTGCTTTGCCTCGATGGATACGAAGCAGAAGTCTTCGGATGGATGCGTAGTTGATATTGGATGATCGAGTCGAACTATGCATCGATCGACCGAGTCGAACAAAGCTTTTCCTGATGGGCGCGAGGCTGATCGAGTCGAAGTGTGCATTGATCGATCGAGTCGAAGTGTTGTTCTCTGAAGGATGCGGATCGAGTCGAAGTAGGCTTTCCTGAGGGATGTGAGCTGAACGAGTCGAACAAGGTATCTGCTGGAGGCGAAGCGAAGCGAGTCGAAGAAGTCACTTCTGATGGTTGCGAAGTGGAGCGAGTCGAAGTAGCCGCCTTTGATGAATTCGAACTGAGCGAGTCGAAACGGAACGAGTCGATGTGGAGCGAGTCGAAGTGGGCTCGAGGCGGAGCGAGTCGAAGTTGGCATTTCTGAGGGATGTGAGGTGAATGAGTCGAAGAAGGCATCTGATGGAGGCGAAGCGGAGCGAGTCGAAGAAGTCACTTCTGATGATTGCAAAGTGGAGCGAGTCAAAGTAGCTGCCTCTGATGAATTCGAACTGAGCGAGTTGAAACAGAACGAGTCGATGTGGAGCGAGTCAAAGTGGGCTCGAGGCGGAGCGAGTCGAAGTTGGCATTTCTGAGAGACGAGAACCGAGCGAGTCGAACGCGAGGCTATTTTTATTCAATTTTGCATCGGTTGTAACTTGAGCATACGAACTCGGATTGACTTGAAATTTTGAACGTTGACTCTCATAGCTTTGCTTGTCGTGTCATATCAATTTTGGCTTGATCCGGACTCGAACAAAATTCGTCGATATTCATAGTGAACCTGCGCATAACCGATTTTCCAAACGAGCTGTCTTTGGTCTCTAGTCAAGTTCTTGGTGTCACGGCCTTGCCAAAAGGCGGGATAACATGCACCAATTGATAGTGTGATTAGCTGGCCATTTTAACTTGATTCGGCACCATTTCCATGTAAAGGTAGAAAAATTACATTTAAAAAGCAAATGTTCCAAGTTCTCATCATGTTCACCACATAGGACACATTCTGGATTAACATTGATACATTGTTGAATGAGTTTATGTTTGGTTGGGATAAAATCGTTTAACACTTTGTATAGACACACTTCCATTTTAAGAATCTGTTTTTGTGAAAGTCTATAGATCAAGTAATATGAATTGTTCTACTAAATTAAAACCTGTATACAATAGCAACGGAAACAAAAATGCTCTAAAGTATAGTGCACATGAGATTTTGATACTGGTTCGGACTTCCCATCCTACATCCAGTCTTAGACTCCTTTTGGATTTAGGCAATAACCCTCACTTAACCAGAATAATATGTATTTTACAAAAACCACCTGAATAAGCGAATATGACTTCATGCTTGAAAATCTTCAATAGGACTTCAACTACAAAAGCAGTAAACAGTTGACTTCGTGTGCTCTAAATAACATAGAAGAGTCGATGTAGTACAACCTTCATATAATCTTCTTCGTAAGTGGTATATTTTGTATATGTTGAAGAATGGAAGTAGATAATCACTTAAATGATATAAATTAAATGTTCAAGTGATCAGAAATTGCAACGTAGGCACTTGAAAGCAAGGAAGATTTAAAAGTGAATTTGAGAGAAAAGAAAATGGATTTTTTTTGAATCTTGAATCAAGGTGCTAGTTATAACGTTTGAAGAGTTGTAAGTGTTCATGAGAAGTTGCAGCAATTAGATACAGTTGCAACTATTTATGGAAGGAAGTGCCTCTTTGTTGAAGAAGAAGAACTCTTCATAAATTTCAAAAGTATAGCAATTATGGGGGACCGGTCGACTGATATAGTACCATTCAGTCGATTAGTTAAAGTCAAAATCATGAATTTTTAAATAGAAAAGAAACAATTCATTTTTGCCTTTATTTAGTCAACTGAAACTATGCAACTTGTTGATTGATTGAGTTATTTGTTGACTGTTTGTGTAATTTTAGTCGACTGGTTGTCTTATATTTATAAAAATATAATGCACATGATATCAGTCGACTAAACCATTTTTAGAGGGATTAAAAATAGTACATAACATCACAAAGAGTCATGCTACGTCATAAGATCATACAACAATTTATCATTCCATCACAAATTTCAACATCACAAAATAAACATATGACATCACGAATAGTTTTTAAAGTTACAAACTTTCAACATCACAAACTTTAATACCACAAGTTTCAAGTACCATAAACTTTCAACATCACGAACTTGAACACCATTAAGCTTCAAACCACAACTAAAGTACCTCATTGATAAAAAAGGCAAAGTTCTAAAGAACAATGAACAACATAAAGTTCTAAAGCATGAAAACATAAAAAGTCAAACCAAACTTTCCAAGGGTATGGTTGACTGGTGCTGTAGTAATCTCTAGTGATGATGAACTATCATTTGAAGTTGATGTGAATTTTGACAAAGATGAAGATGTGTTCTTTGGTGAGGCCACTATTAATATTGAATAAATTTTGATTTATAACCTTTTTATTCTTGTGTTTTTAATTGCCAAGTTTGTAGGTTTATATAGATGTTTTGGTGAAAAAATAGAATTGTATCTATATGGTTGAAATTCCTTTAACCAGAAGTTTTGCATTCTATTTATAGTTTTAAGGTAAAATTGAATTTAACCACAGAAATATAGATAGTTATATTTGTTCCTTATAAAACAAAATAGACTGCCATTTTATTCTAGTAAATTATATTAAATTACTTTCTATAATGAATAAATTCCAAGCTCTCTACATAGTTTAATAAATGTATTTTCATTTAACAGTTCTGTAAAGATGTCAGCAATTTGATTTTTGGAAGTTACAAATTCGAGTGAAATAATTTCCTTTTCTATATTCTCTTGTAAAAACTGAGGATGAATGTCTATATGTTTTGTACGAGAATGGTTTATTGAATTTTTAGATAAGTTTGTAGTAGTTGTATTATCACAAAATATTGAATATTTTTGTAAAAATATTTCAAAATTTTGAAGTGTTTATTGCAGATATATTACTTGAGCACACGCCAAAGCAGGGGAAATATATTCTAGTTCACAAGTTGAAAGTGAATCATAATTTTGTTTCTTACTAAACCACGATAGTAGAGACTATCCAATGAAATGACAAGTACTATTGATACTATTTCTGTCCGTCCGACGTCCTTCAAAGTCAGCATCACTATATGAAACTAATTTGTTAGGATATTCTTTTAGATAAGAAGAGTCTGTAGTTTTTAGTATTGGTTAAGTAACACAAAATTCGTTTAACTACTCACAAATATGATTCTTTAGGATTTGCTTGAAAATGTCCACACAAACAAATGCTCATCGAAATGTTGGGACGACTTGCAGTTAGATATAACAATGAATCGATCATATTTCTATATAATTTTAAATCTATATTCTTACCGTTTTCGTCTTTGTCTGGATCTACCGTACTACTCATTGGTGTAGTTTAGTAGAAGTATTTTCCATGCCAAATTGTTTAAGATGATTGTTACAATATTTTTCTTGATTAATGAAAATTTCATTTTTTAATTATTTGATCTGTAAACCAAGAAAATATGAGAGGTCTCTCATATGAGACATCTCAAATTCAATTTTCATAATATTCGCAAATTCATTACACAGTTTTTCATTTGTAGAACCGAATGTAATACAACCAACGTATACTTGAATAATTAAAATAATCTTATTTTCTCATTTAATAAATAGTGTTTGATCTACGTTTCCTATTTCAAAACCAGAAGCTATAAGATAGCTTTTTAATAATTCATACCAAACACGGGGTGCTTGTTAAAACCATAAAGAGCTTTGTTTAGCTTATATACATGATCAGGAAATTTTTCATGTATAAATAAAGGAGGTTGTTCTAAAAATACATTTTCTTTTGTAAAGCCATTTAAAAACACCCTTTTAACGTCCATTTGATATAATTTAAAGTTATGGTGACAAGAGAAAGCTAAAAGAAAATGTATTGCTTCTAATTTAGCTATAGGAGCAAACGTTACTTCGTAATCTATACCTACTTTTTTATTATATCCCTATGTAACAAGCCTAGCTTTATTTCTAGTTATATCTCCATTTTTATCAACTTTATTTTTGAAAACCGATTTCGTTCTAATGATAGTTTGATCATTTGGTCTTGGCACCGGTTCCCAAACATCATTACATTCGAATTGACTTAATTCTTCTAGCATTATAAAAATCCAAATATCATCGTTAGATGCTTCTTTATAATTTTTTAGGTTCAATATTTGATATAGAATTTACATGACCCATTTGATTTAATTAACATTTTAACGTTAGTATAACTTCACTAATTATATTTCCTATATGATGATCTTTTTGAGTTTCCTAAGGATGATTATCTAATATTGGTGAATTATTAATTACGATTTCTTGAGGAGGATTATCTAATATTAGTGAATTATTTATTTTGATTTCTTTCTCATCATCCTTGCTATTTTTTCTTTCTACAACGTCATTTTGTTATGGGGTTCTAGAAATAGTGAAATTGTGGCTAATACCCTTTTTAATACAATAATTATTAAATAGTTCATTTTCAAATTCGCACTTCTAATATTTTTAATTTTTAAATCCTTTATATTTTTTATTCTTTTTACAAAGATTTTAAACATTTTGAAAGTGTTACTTTTATGTTTTAAAAATAATGTCCCAAATGTATCTAGAGAAATCATCTACTGTAACAAAAACATACTTGTTATGATTTATAGATTGTACTTGTGTCGGACCAAAAAGATCCAGATGAAGTAACTCTAAAGGTTGTAATGTGGATATTACTTTCTTAGATTTAAAAGAATATTTTTTTTAATTTTTCTAATTGACAAGCGTCGCATAATTTATTAACATTAAAATTCATTTTCAGTAAACTTTTACTTAACTATTTTTAGATAGTTTATTTATTGGTTTAAAATTGATGTGACAGAATCTTTTATGCCAAAGCCAAATATCATTGTCTTTAGCCATTAAACACATATCAATATTATGATTTATTTTCATATAACATAAATATTTCTTTATCTAATTCCTTCAAAAATTAAATTTTCTTTGGTAAAAGATATTTCGTTTATCTTTTTTAAAGGAAATACTATCACAAAGTTGACTAATGCTAACAACTTGTGTTTTAAGTTCTTGACTAAAACAACATTTGTAATAAAAGCTGAATTAGATATACCATCGTTGCTCACATCGCCTTTTCCTATGACATATCCTTTGGAGCAGGGACGTAACTACTATATGGGTCGGGTGGGCATCTGTCCACCCTAAAAAAAGACAAAAAAATGAAAGAAGAAGAAGAAGAAAAAGTGTCGATTCAGCCTAAAACTCCAATCGTAAAGTCACGTAAATCTTCGATCTTTCATTTTGATGTCGTGATTTTTAGTTTTCGGATTTGCAGTCATTCGGTTATCGTAGGCATCATGACACATCGCAGCATCTAGACAGTCCTTACCCAATCTTCAAAAGGAATCAAAACCCTAGCATAAGCACAAACTATGAGTATGGAACACAATTGAAAGTGATTGCACTCTAAAATTAGCATTGCACCTGAGGTGTTGCGCTTCTTCTTCATTGGATTTGGTCTGTCGCAATCAATTTAGTTAAGCAGTTAAGTTGGTATTCCAATTTTATTTTTACAATTTGCGATACATCAATTCAGTATTTCTTGCTGTGATGCCTATGGTTATGAACTGGATAATGATGATTCTACTAATATTCTTAGTAAGATTAAATAACCGAAGATGGGTATGGAGATAGGTATTTTAAATAATTGAAAACTAAGAGTTAAATTTTTTATTTTATGGTTTCATTATTGTTTAGTGATGATTTAGTGCTACATCAAATTTAGCGTTAATCAAAAATTTGCCATATAAGCCTGTCATTGTATTTTGTATGTAAAGAAGTTGATATGTTTCGTCAAAGCCATTCACATTAGTGCAATTCATTTGAAATTTGATATTATTATGTGCGTAAATTTTCTAAAATTATATATATACCAAAGAAAACTAGTTAAACCTTAAAAAAAATTCGCAAAATACTTTAACATCTATGTTATTATGCCCACCGCAACTCGAAATCCTGGTTACGTCACTGCTTTGGAGTTATCTCCAAAGGTGACGGTTACTCCATTTGAGTAGAATGTTTGATAACATTTCTTTGCTTCCCGTCAGGTGCTTAGGAAACCATACCATTGTTGAGTATCCATTTGCCTTTTTTAATATTAGGTACCTGCAAGAAATATTAATTTGAATTGATACCCACTTCCTACGTTAGGGTCTTAAGAGTTAGGTCTTGGGAAACTATACCCAAGTGGGTTTGGTATTCCCTTTAAAAATAAAATCAGAATTTTTATGTACATTAGATATAAATGTTTCTAGATACCTATTTCGAATGAGATCATTGTTAGTTTTTGGTACCTATATTTTAATAGACTTGCTACTTTTAATAATAGGATCCGATTGACTAAATTTCCTTTCCTTCTTGAAATTAGTATATAATTAGGGTGTTCAAGACTAGATTTTAACTTGTTCGAGTTTTTAAATCCTAGACAATTTTTATTAGTAGAAGATTATGAGCTTTTTATAATTTTAGATAAATTTTCTCTTCCGTTATTCAAATTTAAAACATTTTTGGAATGATTTTCAAAATTATTTCCAAGCTCTTTTATCTCTATACTAAGTGAATCAATATTAGAATTTAAATTACAATTTTCTTTTGCTAATTTAACATTCTAATTTTTATAAATATCAACTTCACTATTTAAGATAGTGTTTTGAGATGTTAAATTATTATAAGATTCTTGTGATTTAGCTAGTTCTTCATCAAAAATTGTCTTTTCATCTTTTAATTAGTTTACTCCTAACTCTATCCTATGTAATTTTCCTAAGGTTTCTTTAGACATTCTTTTGATATTTTTTAATTTACCAAATAATTTTGAATTAATTTCTACAAGATCATCAAAAGAAATATCACTCACATCGTCGTTGGCCATTAAGCAAACATTTAGTTATTTCGAATCACTTTCGCTTTCTAAGGATGAAGATGAGTCTAAATCATCCTACGTGACTTGAAAAGCTTGCTTCCTCTTTATGAAAAATCTTTCATTTTTGTTCTTGAAGCCATTTTTCTCCTTTTTGAGATTCAGATAGTCCTTTTTTATATGGCCAAATTTGTCGCATTCGTAGCATTCGAGTGGCAAAGATGATGTGTTGTTATTGTTATTGTTGCCAAACCTCTAATTCTTCTTCATTTACAGAAATTTCTTGGAATTTTTTTACTAGAAGTGAAAAACCATCGTCATCAACATTGGATTCTTCTTTTTCTATTTGAAATGCTAGTGTTTTTCTTTCTTGAGCCTAATCTTTTTTTCCTGCAAATTCACTTTATATGACATGAGATTTCCTATTAACTCTTTGTGTTTCACGATACACGGATCATTAGCTTCTTTAATAGCTAAGACTTTTCCTTCCCACTCATCCATTAAAGAATCAAGGATTTTTGAAACAATATTGAAATTTGAAAATGTCTCGCCTGGTGCTATAACAGAGTGTTGACTGTTTTGAAATCGTGAGTACATGTCACTAATATTTTCATTTTGCTTCATTCTAAAATTTTGAAACTGGTCTGTTAAACATCAAAATTTTACTTTGTTTAACTTTTTTTGTGCCTTCATGAGTTACTTTTAAAGTGCGCCAAATTTCACAAACAGATGTACACCTAACTCTATTAAATTCATTTTTGTCCAGAGAGAAATATAGCATATTCATAGCTTTAGCATTACTAGTAGTATCTAGTTTTGGGTGTTTGACCATTATGCATAATCAGTGGTAGGAACAATGTATTCCTGTTGTGTGATATTCCAGGTGTCATACCCACTAGCCTACAGACATATTCTCATCCTAGTTGACCAATAAGTATACTTTAATCAGTTCAATAGTTTTGGTCGTGCAATAGATTATCCTTCAACAAAAGTAGAAGTAGTGTTTTCCATATTACTTGAATAATATTCTATAAAGTTTGTTACGTTTGTATGGATGTCTAGCTCTGATGCCAAATGAAAGTCGCTATGGATTGAGTAATATGAATTGTTATACTAAATGAAAACTTGTATATAATAGCAGCGGAAATAGAAATGCTCTAAAATAATTGCACCAGAGATTTTTATACTGTTTTAGACTTCCCATCCTACGTCAATTCCCAGAATCCTTTTGGATTAAAACAATAACCCTCACTTAACCCAAAGGAATAAGTATCTTACAAAAACTGCCTGAGCAGCCGAACAGAACTTCATGCCTGAAGATCTCCAATAAGACTTCAACTACAAAAGTAGTAAATAGTTGACTTTGTGTGCTCTAAATAACATGGATGTGTCGACATAGTACAACTTTCCTATAATCTTCTTCATAAGTGGTATATTGTGTATATGTGGAAGCATGAAAGTAAATGATCACTAAAATGACATAAACTGAATGCTCAAATGATCATAAATTGCAATGTAGGCACTTGAATGCAAGAGAGATTTCAAGGTGAATTTGAGAGAAAAGCAAATGGAATTGTTTTTTGAATCTTGAATCAAGGTGCTATTTATAATGTTTGAGGAGTTGTATGTGTTCATGAAAAGTAAAGCCATTAGATACAGTTGCAACTCTTCATGGAAAGAAGTGCCTCTTCGTTGAAGAAGAATAGGAAGTGCCTCTTTGTTGAAGAAGAAGAATACTCTTCAGAAATTTCATAAATATAGCAGTTATGGGGGGCAGTCGATTGGTAAAAGTCGAAATCATGAATTTTTAAGCATAAATGAAACGGTTATTTTTGTCTTTATTTAGTCGACTGAAACTATGCAACCCGGAGACTAATCAGGTTATTAATCGATTGTTTGTGTAGTTTTATTCAACCGGTTATCTTATATTTATAAAAAATATGATACACATGATATTAGTTGACAAAACTACTATGACTAGTCGACTGGTTTAAGTGTTTTAGTCGACTGAAACTACATAATCCTGTTTTTTTAAAATAGAAATGCATTTTGATGATTTATGTGTGTGTATACCGCTTTAAAGAGATTCTAACAATCATATACTTCTAGACACAAAACACTATGACTAATATACTTTGTTTTTTCATCGTCATCTTCTCCTCGTCGTTGTACCTCTTCATTAGCCGATATATTTTCTTGCAAAGTTAGAATATATATAAATATTTCTTATGTAGTTATCACTATCAAAATATCAAACTATGAACTTCTAAAATTTTATGCCAAACTACACTTTTCCAAGTTTTATCATATGGATTAGATTTAATTGTATCCCATATTGTCTTAAACATATATTTATCATTCGAAGTGCACGACCAAATCTAGTAATCCTCATTCTGGTCATTAGAAATCCATTCATTTCTAATTTCTTGTGACATCATACCTAAGAAACTATATTTGGAAGGCATCCATTACATGTTCTCAAAAATATCCCCAACCAAAACCCATTGGCTTATAATAATGAACATTAGGTTTCTGTTTAGTATGTTAACTAACCATCCACTTGAAGCCATGGGTCATCCTATAGGCAGTGCAGTCATCCTGTCCACTATTCGCTTCCTCGTACACTATTTAGCTAAGTGTCGCACCCCCAAAACAAAATTCCACATACCTGAATGATCATTTCTAATTTCTAATTCCCAGAACAGTCTATTATTAATGAATTTCTCATGCATCTATCTAGCCCATATACTTTCTTTGTTCACCAGTCTCCAAACCATTTTTATGCCCATTGCATTGTTTATATCTTCAAACTTTCGAAGACCAATACCTCCTTCAGCCTTCGGGCTACACACTATCTCCCAAGAAATTTGGCTATCCTTGCCCTTCCACAAAAAAATTAAGCAAATATTCTTAATTTTATTTAATGTGCCTTTTGGTAATTTGAAGCATTGCATCCAATGACCAATAATAGGATATATCGTGGATTTCAGTAGTACAGTACGATCGGCAGTGCTAAGCATTCTAGCTTCCTATCCTTCAAATCTATTTTTAATTTTATCCAAAAAGATACCATAGTCTTTGTCTCTAATGTTAACACTCGTGGGAGAGATACCTAGATAATTCATCGGTAAGGTTCCCAATATTGACATGTAATGTCATCAATTTCATCCTTGTTATCTATGCCTTCTCCAAAAAAAAGAGTGTTATCGCAATTGAGCTGCAACCCAGAACATTCATACAGATTTTTGAAAAACATCTTTACTTGCTTCTATTGCCCTAGTATCAGCTCGATAAAAAATTAAAATATCGTCAGCAAATATATATTAGTTATCTTACTAAAACTGTTAAAAATAGGAATTATCCATCCCGCTTCCACTATTTCCTCCATTAACAGTGTAAAATACTCCATCATAAAAGTGAAAAGAAAAGGCGATAACGGCTCCCCTTCTCTTAGACCATTTTCACTGTAAAAATATCCTACCGTTCCTCCTAGATTTATGATCGAATAACTTAGTGTTGATGCGCTCCTTAATAATGCTTGTCCATTTTAGTGAGAATCCTAAACATTTCATCATGTGAATCACAAACCATCTGTCTGCAATGTCATAAGCTTTTCGAAGGTCGACTTTAATACACATGTTTCTATTCTCCTTCCTACCAAATACTCTTACTGCCTCATAAGCAAATAAGATACCATCCCCTATAAATCTGTTTGAATGAAAGCGCATTGATTCTCAAAGATTAAAAGGTCCATAAACAGTTTCATTTTATTGCACGACACTTTTGCTAAAATTTTGTAAGTCGTGTTGCAACAAGCAATGGGTCTAAAATGCTGAATTGATGTAACTTTCAAGTTCTTTGGGATTAAATGACTAAAAGTGTGATTAATCTCTCTCAGAAATTTTCCATTCAAAAATGTTTCCTTAATCATATCCAGAATTGTATCTTTAAGAATATCCAAATGAATTTTGAAATTTTTTGCTTTGAAACCATCCAGTCTAGGAGTTAAGTCATCTTTCATATCTCTGATAGCATCATGAATCTCATATAACTCAATACAGTCATTTAAAAAATCCCTTCCATAATCTGTAATTAAGTTCATTAGACTATCTTAGGTGTTCGCTTGTCTCTTTTTTGATTAAATAATTCGGAATAAAATTTCACCATATTATTGCCAAGTTTTTTGGGCCCGCAGAAAGTTCTCCATTGATTGAGATATCACCAATCCATCTATTGTTACATTTCCTATTAAACGTGCCCTCATCCCCTAAAAGAACCGAATCACACTTTGATTTCTATTTCGACTCAATTAAGTCTCGTTGTATGGCCTTCTTCAAATTGTATTTCATAAGTATCATTTTTTCCATTATTTCCTACGATTTATCAGTTTCCAGGAGCTTCTAAATTCTGGACCATTCATTTCTGAAGTATTCTACCTCTTTACGTGTATTATTTCTCCCTTTAGCCCAAGTCTGCAATTTTCTTTTTATAACTTCCGTTTTCTACAGTAATTAAAATATAGGTCTACCTTTAAAAATTGTATTCCACCCCTGTAACACTACCTCATTATAGTCATCACATAATGACCAGTGATTCATATATCTAAATGGTTTCACCGTGCCCCTTTTTTGCTCTACAGTCGAAAAAATGATTGGATTATGATCACTAACCCCCGACGTGAGATAATTAGACTTTGAATTAGAGAACATTTGTATCCATTGAACATTAATGAACACCCTGTCTACCTTAGTCATGATATTTCTTTCTGGACTTGACCACCGGGAGAAATTGAACACTTGGATTTGCATCTCAATAGTACCATCCCTGACATCCAATTATCCAGCTCTTTGTTTTGCTGAATGGGACAGAGTTTCCACTTGATTTTTCTTTAGATAATCTTATACAGTTAAAATCTCCGAGTATTATCCATGGTTTATATATAGAGTAAGTATCCTTCTCTAGGTTTAGCCATAGTTTTTCCCTAAGGAGTTCAAAGTTATGAGCATAGACAAAACTGCAATTACATCTTGCACCTCCAACATTCATTAATTCCAAGGCTATATGTTGATCGCTCATGCTAAGAATATTATAATTCCATAAACCTGAATCAATAAGAATAAAAATTCGGCATTTGTAATGAAACGACACATTGCTTATTAGATACCATTTTGATCCCATCTTTCTTTTAACTTCCTCTAACTTAATGAACTTCAGTTTATATTTCTATTATACCAAAGCATGTAACATTATTTTGATTAATGATTTTCATTAGATCTACCATCCCGTTGGGCTTATGAAAGCCACTAATATTCGAGCTGGCTATAGACATTATTTGGTTTTTGATGGGCTACTAAGCACCCTGCCTTATTTGGCCATACTAACCTCTATTCATTTGTTATAATCTTCGTATTCCGAGTTCTTGGTGACTAACTGTTGTCTATTAATGTTTTCCCTTTTGTCAATTATGTTTTATTTTTCGGTTGTTACTATAGAGAGGATCTTCTCCTTCTTAATTTTGATACTAGATTGGGCTTTGTGATCTTCCTATAAGTTAGTCGTAAAACCAGCTTAACATGAACCACTTCTATTTCCAGCAATATATCCAAAACCAATTTAATGCTTAACTTTCGTAATATATGGACATATAATAATAATGTTAATCTTTTACAGGAGAAGGGCCATAATCTTAGTCAGCTGATTCAGATGACCCTGGAACTCCATTGTTGATCGATGATTAATGGTGGCGTTTTAAAATAACAACTTGTAACATAAGTGACTGGACTCTGCTCTGTGTTAATTCTATGGCTCCCTCATTCAACGGGGTTGTAGTAGCATGAGTTGATATAGTTGGAAGGCTGGCTGCCCCCACCAACCACTTAGCCGACGATCCTCTTCCCCCCCTTTGCTCAGAGTTGCCTTCCTTTACCTTATCACCGCGATAATCTCACTCGCCCTTCTTCTCAACTCTTCTTTGATTGCCTTCTCCTTTAGAATTGTTTCCTTAGCCAAGTTAAGTTGATCTATCATCGCCTCAATATCTTCAATTGTTTAACTGTCCCTTGTGTCGTCGGTATGGGTTTCCTTCCCCTTGGTGACTTTTCTCTTGAACATTGTAAAACTCCTCTTCTTTAATAGCTTTTCCCTCAATATCGACCTTTTTCCTATCTCCAGCTTCTTCAACAAGCTTGATTGAGCTACTCATCTCTTTAGATTTTTGTTCTATTTTATTTTATGTACTTTTTGGCATCCAAACCTTATTCATTGGACATTGGTGGATCCAATGTCCAAAGCACTAGCAATTATCGCAACGGAAAAGGGGGTTTTCGTAAATAATTTTCTACATATAGATATTACCATCCTCGTCTTTAGCTTCTACACATAAGGGGAATCCATTTTCTTCTGAAATTTCCACAAGTACTCTTGCAAAGGATATTCTTGTTTTCTTTTTAGTAGCCTTATTCATTCTAATAGTGATTCCAATAGTGCTAACTGGAGCACTAATAGCCATGGATCCCCAAAGATTAAAGCAAAGGACCGGTGGTCTAATCCAAACTGGCATTGTAGTAAGTAAATTTCGATCCGCTTTAACGGTGTCTTTCACGGGTATAGGCTCCGCTGTGGCCACCGCCGGTACCTCAGACATACTGATTTTATGGCCAGCCTCTCGACTGCAACCAACCTATAAAACATGACATTTTAGGGTAAGAGTTAATGCTTTGCCATTGATCACAAAGTGAGAAACCCCCATCACGTGTGCTCCAACAACAACAGCTCAAATACCATTTCTCGATTTTTGCGTGTCATCCTTGCGCGGGGGCCATGCTAAATTTCTCTATATCATTCTAATTTTATCTAATGTCCCCGAGGAGTTAACTTCTTCACGGTAATCAATTTTTTGTCAAAAACCAAGGACCTGATTCTAGTATCTTCTTACAATCATCCCCCAAACCAAACCTGACAACATAGAAACCGTTCTCCCTGGATTGAATTTCAAACTCTTTTGGCATAAGCTTCAAAAGTTTTAAAGAAAGGTTTTTTCCCAACAACATACAGAATAACACAATTCTGCCAACCTACTTCTGCTTCCAGTAGTGCCTCCTTTGAAAAGTTGCATATACGAACTCCTTTCTCCTAAATAAATGCTATGAATTCCAGATCTATCTGCTCTTGGTTAGTACATGCTACACCTCCACGTACTGCCTCACAATATGTAGCTTTTTTAGCATCGCTTGGAATAGAGAATTATCCCTAATTGTTCTTCGACCTTAAAGTGTTTCTAGCATCTGGGTACCTCTTCTGATGTTTCATATCAGATCCCTTATTAATTGTGAATTGAGCTCTGCCCCCATTGGATCCATCCTGAATTGCCCTACTGCTTTCTCCTATCAGCGCTTTCCCTTCCTCCGCGTTACCTTTGTCCAGCCTTCATCCAAGTGTTCCCTAAGTTCCATATTTATTCACGGTATTAGAAGATAATGAAATAATATACCTGATAGAAGAATTTAGATAGAGAATTAGAAGGGAAAGATTGGAAAAGTGAACGGCGGCTGTATTCCACCATTAGGGTTTTCTGAGATATTCCACCAATATGTATTTATAATTATATAATTATCATAATATATTGGTTGTAAATTATTTACACCATGCATTTATTAAAGTACATATATATACACACATATAAATATATATATATATACACACACACATATAAATATATAAATATATACACACATATAAATATATATATATACACACACATATATATATATATAATTAAATTATAAAATTATTATTAATATTATTTTATAAAATAATTTATAATATTTATGACATGAAATTCGAAATGAATTTTTTTTAATATTTATTAATTTAAATGTATACTTCGTATAAACATAAAACTAGGTAAAATTATATATACAATAAAAATTTATGATTAAATATATATTATGTTGCTGCTTTTGGCAAGAGAATAAAAACAATTATTTTAAAAAAAAAATCGTTTCTAAATAATATATTAATAAAAAAAACTTATAATAAATTAAAACCATAAAAAGTTAATAGAAGTTTTTTTAAAAATCACTTTCGGAACCATAATGTGTATTTTATATTATATAAAATTTTACAAAATTTTATATTATTACTAAATATATATGCATACATTTTATTTATATAATTAATTTTGAATTAAATAATAGTATTGATATATATATATATCTTTACTACTAATAAAGAGAATTCATTGAATAGATTTACTCAGTGTCTTTTTGAAATTCCAAATATACCCTTTTACATCTCATAGAGAAATAGTATTCAAATATGGGAATATAGCCTGTTATTTTCTAAGTACAACTGTCAGTTCCCAGGGAGAACTACAGTGTGAGTTCAGAAGATGAAGTATCCGAGTGTTCCATATTGTCCGTAATTTAGGTGGGAGTTAATCTGTCGAAGTCTCGCCGGATTCCGAATTAGTATGAAGAAAATATAGTAGTCTGAACAAAAAAATAGCGGCTTCTGCACTAGGCGGAGTTCAAATACGGGGATGTGGTAGCCTGTTATTTTCTAAGTACAACTGTCAGTCCCCATGGAGAACTACAATGTGCGTTCACAAGATGAAGTATCCGAGTGTTCCATATTGTCCGTAATTTAGGTGGGAGTTAATCGGTCGAAGAATCGCCGGATTCCGAGTTAGTATGAAGAAAATATTGCAGTCTGATCAAAAAAATAGCGGCTTCTACACTAGGCGGAGTTCAAATATTGGGATGTGGTATCCTGTTATTTTCTAAGTACAATTGTCAGTGCCCATGGAGAACTACAGTGTGCATTCACAAGATGAAGTATCCGAGTGTTCCATATTGTCCGTAATTTAGGTGGGAGTTAATTGGTCGAAGTCTCCCCGGATTTTGAATTAGTATGAAGAAGTTATTGCAGTTTGAACAAAAAAAAATAGCGGCTTCTACACTAGGCGGAGTTCAAATATGGGGATGTGGTAGCCTGTTATTTTCTAAGTACAACTGTCAGTTCCCATGGAGAACTACAGTGTGAGTTCAAAAGATGAAGTATCTGAGTGTTCCATATTGTCCGTAATTTAGGTGGGAATTAATCTGTCGAAGTCTTGCCGGATTCTGAATTAGTATGAAGAATATATAGCAGTCTGAATAAAAAAAATAGCTACTTCTGCACTAGGCGAAGTTCATATACGGGGATGTGGTAGCCTGTTATTTTCTAAGTACAACTGCCAGTCCCCATGGAGAACTACAATGTGCGTTCACAGGATGAAGTATCCGAGTGTTCCATATTGTCCGTAATTCAAGTGGGAGTTAATCGGTCGAAGTCTCGCCGGATTCCGAGTTAGTATGAAGAAAAATTGCAGTCTGAACAAAAAAATAACAGCTTCTGCACTAGGCGGAGTTCAAATATGGGGATGTGTTATCCTGTTATTTTCTAAGTACAACTGTCAGTGCCCGTGGAGAACTACAGTGTCCATTCACAAGATGAAGTATCCGAGTGTTCCATATTATTCGTAATTTAGGTGGGAGTTAATTGGCCGAACTCTCACCGGATTCTGAATTAGTATGAGGAAGTTATTACAGTTTGAACAAAAAAAATAGCGGCTTCTGCACCAGGCGGAGTTCAAATATGGGATGTGGTAGCCTGTTATTTTCTAAATACAACTGTCAGTTCCCATGGAGAACTACAGTGTGAATTCAGAAGATGAAGTATCCGAGTGTTCCATATTGTCCGTAATTTAGGTGGGAGTTAATCTGTCGAAGTCTCGTCGGATTCCGAGTTAGTATGAAGAAAATATAGCAGTCTGAACAAAAAAAGAGCGGCTTCTACACTAGGCGGAGCTCAAATACGGGATGTGGTAGCCTGTTATTTTCTAAGTACAACTGCCAGTCCCCATGGAGAACTACAATGTGCGTTCACAGGATGAAGTATCCGAGTGTTCCATATTGTCCGCAATTTAGGTGGGAGTTAATCGGTCGAAGTCTCGCCGGATTCTGAGTTAGTATGAAGAAAATATTGTAGTCTGAACAAAAAAAATAGCAACTTCTGCACTAGGCGGAGTTCAAATATGGGGATGTGGTATCCTGTTATTTTCTAAGTACAACTGTTAGTGCCCATGGAGAACTACAGTGTGCGTTCACAAGATGAAGTATCTGATTGTTCCATATTGTCCGTAATTTAGGTGGGAGTTAATTGGTCGAAGTCTCACCGGATTCTGAATTAGTATGAAGAAGTTATTGCAGTTTGAACAAAAAATAATAGCGGCTTCTACACTAGGCGGAGTTCAAATATGGGGATGTGGTAGCCTGTTATTTTCTAAGTACAACTGTCAGTTCCCATGGAGAACTACAGTATGAGTTCAGAAGATGAAGTATCCGAGTGTTCCATATTGTCCGTAATTTAGGTGGAAGTTAATATGTCGAAGTCTCGTTGGATTTCGAGTTAGTATGAAGAAAATATAGCAGTCTGAACAAAAAAAATAGTGACTTCTGCACTAGGCGGAGTTTAAATACGGGGATGTGGTAGCCTGTTATTTTCTAAGTACAACTGTCAGTCCCCATGGAGAACTACAATGTGTGTTCACAGGATGAAGTATCCGAGTGTTCCATATTGTCCGTAATTTAGGTGGGAGTTAATAGGTCGAAGAATCGCCGGATTCCGAGTTAGTATGAAGAAAATATTGCAGTCTGAACAAAAATAATAGCGGCTTCTGCACTAGGCGGAGTTTAAATATGGAGATGGGGTATCCTGTTATTTTCTACGTACAACTGTCAGTGCCCATGGAGAACTACAGTGTGCGTTCACAAGATGAAGTATCCGAGTGTTCCATATTGTCCGTAATTTAGGTGGGAGTTAATTGGTCGAAGTCTCACCGGATTCTGAATTAGTATGAAGAAGTTATTGCAGTTTGAAAAAAAAATAGCGGCTTCTGCACTAGGCGGAGTTCAAATATGTGGATGTGGTAGCCTGTTATTTTCTACGTACAACTGTCAATTCCCATGGAGAACTAAAGTGTGAGTTCAGAAGATAAAGTATCTGAGTGTTCCATATTGTCCGTAATTTAGGTAGGAGTTAATCTGTCGAAGTCTCGTCGGATTCTGAATTAGTATGAAGAAAATATAGCAGTCTGAACAAAAAAAATAGCGGCTTCTGCACTAGGCGGAGTTCAAATACGGTGATGTGGTAGCCTGTTATTTTCTAAGTACAACTGCCAGTCCCCATGGAGAACTACAATGTGCGTTCACATGATGAAGTATCCGAGTGTTCCATATTGTCCGCAATTCAGGTGGGAGTTAATCGGTCGAAGTCTCGCCGGATTCCGAGTTAGTATGGAGAAAATATTGAAGTCTGAACAAAAAAATAGCGACTTCTGCACTAGGGGGAGTTCAAATATTGGGATGTGGTATCCTGTTATTTTCTAAGTACAACTGTAAGTGTCCATGGAGAACTACAGTGTGCGTTCACAAGATAAAGTATCCGAATGTTCCATATTGTCCGTAAATTAGGAGGGAGTTAATTGGTTGAACTCTCACCGGATTTTGAATTAGTATGAGGAAGTTATTACAGTTTGAACAAAAAAATAGCGGCTTCTGCACCAGGCGGAGTTCAAATATGGGATGTGGTAGCCTGTTATTTTCTAAATACAACTGTCAGTTCCCATGGAGAACTACAGTGTGAGTTCAGAAGATGAAGTATCCGAGTGTTCTATATTGTCCGTAATTTAGGTGGGAGTTAATCTGTCGAAGCCTCGCCGGATTCCGAGTTAGTATAAAGAAAATATAGCAGTCTGAACAAAAAAAAATAGCGGCTTCTACACTAGGCGGAGTTTAAATACGGGGATGTGGTAGTCTGTTATTTTCTAAGTACAACTGTCAGCCCCCATGAAGAACTACAATGTGCGTTCACAGGGTGAAGTATCCGAGTGTTCCATATTGTCTGTAGTTTAGGTGGGAGTTAATCGGTCGAAGTCTCGCCGGGTTTCGAGTTAGTATGAAGAAAATATTGTAGTCTGAACAAAAAAATAGCGACTTCTACACTAGGCGAAGTTCAAATATGGGGATGTGGTATCCTCTTATTTTCTAAGTACAACTTTCAGTGCCCATGGAGAACTACAGTGTACGTCCACAAGATGAAGTATCTGATTGTTCCATATTGTCCGTAATTTAGGTGGGAGTTAATTGGTCGAAGTCTCACCGGATTCTGAATTAGTATGAAGAAGTTATTGCAGTTTGAGCATAAAAAATAACGGCTTCTGCACTAGGCGGAGTTCAAATATGGAGATGTGGTAGCCTGTTATTTTCTAAGTACAACTGTCAGTTCCCATGGAGAACTACAGTGTGAATTCAGAAGATGAAGTATCCGAGTGTTCCATATTGTCCGTAATTTAGGTGGGAGTTAATCTGTCGAAGTCTCGTCGGATTCCGAGTTAGTATGAAGAAAATATAGCAGTCTGAACAAAAAAAATAGCGGCTTCTACACTAGGCGGAGCTCAAATACGGGATGTGGTAGCCTGTTATTTTCTAAGTACAACTGCCAGTCCCCATGGAGAACTACAATGTGCGTTCACAGGATGAAGTATCCGAGTGTTCCATATTGTCCGCAATTTAGGTGGGAGTTAATCGGTCGAAGTCTCGCCGGATTCTGAGTTAGTATGAAGAAAATATTGTAGTCTGAACAAAAAAAATAGCAACTTCTGCACTAGGCGGAGTTCAAATATGGGGATGTGGTATCCTGTTATTTTCTAAGTACAACTGTTAGTGCCCATGGAGAACTACAGTGTGCGTTCACAAGATGAAGTATCTGATTGTTCCATATTGTCCGTAATTTAGGTGGGAGTTAATTGGTCGAAGTCTCACCGGATTCTGAATTAGTATGAAGAAGTTATTGCAGTTTGAACAAAAAATAATAGCGGCTTCTACACTAGGCGGAGTTCAAATATGGGGATGTGGTAGCCTATTATTTTCTAAGTACAACTGTCAGTTCCCATGGAGAACTACAGTATGAGTTCAGAAGATGAAGTATCCGAGTGTTCCATATTGTCCGTAATTTAGGTGGAAGTTAATATGTCGAAGTCTCGCTGGATTTCGAGTTAGTATGAAGAAAATATAGCAGTCTGAACAAAATAAATAGTGACTTCTGCACTAGACGGAGTTCAAATACGGGGATGTGGTAGCCTGTTATTTTCTAAGTACAACTGTCAGTCCCCATGGAGAACTACAATGTGTGTTCACAGGATGAAGTATCCGAGTGTTCCATATTGTCCGTAATTTAGGTGGGAGTTAATCGGTCGAAGAATCGCCGGATTCCGAGTTAGTATGAAGAAAATATTGCAGTCTGAACAAAAATAATAGCGGCTTCTGCACTAGGCGGAGTTTAAATATGGAGATGTCGTATCCTGTTATTTTCTAAGTACAACTGTCAGTGCCCATTGAGAACTACAGTGTGCGTTCACAAGATGAAGTATCCGAGTGTTCCATATTGTCCGTAATTTAGGTGGGAGTTAATTGGTCGAAGTCCCACCGGATTCTGAATTAGTATGAAGAAGTTATTGCAGTTTGAAAAAAAAAATAGCGGATTCTGCACCAGGCGGAGTTCAAATATGGGATGTGGTAGCCTGTTATTTTCTAAATACAACTGTCAGTTCCCATGGAGAACTACAGTGTGAATTCAGAAGATGAAGTATCCGAGTGTTCCATATTGTCCGTAATTTAGGTGGGAGTTAATCTGTCGAAGTCTCGTCGGATTCCGAGTTAGTATGAAGAAAATATAGCAGTCTGAATAAAAAAAATAGCGGCTTCTACACTAGGCGGAGCTCAAATACGGGATGTGGTAGCCTGTTATTTTCTAAGTACAACTGCCAGTCCCCATGGAGAACTACAATGTGCGTTCACAGGATGAAGTATCCGAGTGTTCCATATTGTCCGCAATTTAGGTGGGAGTTAATCGGTCGAAGTCTCGCCGGATTCTGAGTTAGTATGAAGAAAATATTGTAGTCTGAACAAAAAAAATAGCAACTTCTGCACTAGGCGGAGTTCAAATATGGGGATGTGGTATCCTGTTATTTTCTAAGTACAACTGTTAGTGCCCATGGAGAACTACAGTGTGCGTTCACAAGATGAAGTATCTGATTGTTCCATATTGTCCGTAATTTAGGTGGGAGTTAATTGGTCGAAGTCTCACCGGATTCTGAATTAGTATGAAGAAGTTATTGCAGTTTGAACAAAAAATAATAGCGGCTTCTACACTAGGCGGAGTTCAAATATGGGGATGTGGTAGCCTGTTATTTTCTAAGTACAACTGTCAGTTCCCATGGAGAACTACAGTATGAGTTCAGAAGATGAAGTATCCGAGTGTTCCATATTGTTCGTAATTTAGGTGGAAGTTAATATGTCGAAGTCTCGCTGGATTTCGAGTTAGTATGAAGAAAATATAGCAGTCTGAACAAAAAAAATAGTGACTTCTGCACTAGGCGGAGTTTAAATACGGGGATGTGGTAGCCTGTTATTTTCTAAGTACAACTGTCAGTCCCCATGGAGAACTACAATGTGTGTTCACAGGATGAAGTATCCGAGTGTTCCATATTGTCCGTAATTTAGGTGGGAGTTAATCGGTCGAAGAATCGCCGGATTCCGAGTTAGTATGAAGAAAATATTGCAGTCTGAACAAAAATAATAGCGGCTTCTGCACTAGGCGGAGTTTAAATATGGAGATGGGGTATCCTGTTATTTTCTAAGTACAACTGTCAGTGCCCATGGAGAACTACAGTGTGCGTTCACAAGATGAAGTATCCGAGTGTTCCATATTGTCCGTAATTTAGGTGGGAGTTAATTGGTCGAAGTCTCACCAGATTCTGAATTAGTATGAAGAAGTTATTGCAGTTTGAAAAAAAAAATAGCGGCTTCTGCACTAGGCGGAGTTCAAATATGTGGATGTGGTAGCCTGTTATTTTCTACGTACAACTGTCAATTCCCATGGAGAACTACAGTGTGAGTTCAGAAGATAAAGTATCTGAGTGTTCCATATTGTCCGTAATTTAGGTAGGAGTTAATCTGTCGAAGTCTCGTCGGATTCTGAATTAGTATGAAGAAAATATAGCAGTCTGAACAAAAAAAATAGCGGCTTCTGCACTAGGCGGAGTTCAAATACGGTGATGTGGTAGCCTGTTATTTTCTAAGTACAACTGCCAGTCCCCATGGAGAACTACAATGTGCGTTCACATGATGAAGTATCCGAGTGTTCCATATTGTCCGTAATTCAGGTGGGAGTTAATCGGTCGAAGTCTCGCCGGATTCCGAGTTAGTATGGAGAAAATATTGAAGTCTGAACAAAAAAATAGCGACTTCTGCACTAGGGGGAGTTCAAATATGGGGATGTGGTATCCTATTATTTTCTAAGTACAACTGTAAGTGTCCATGGAGAACTACAGTGTGCGTTCACAAGATAAAGTATCCGAATGTTCCATATTGTCCGTAAATTAGGAGGGAGTTAATTGGTTGAACTCTCACCGGATTCTGAATTAGTATGAGGAAGTTATTACAGTTTGAACAAAAAAATAGCGGCTTCTGCACCAGGCGGAGTTCAAATATGGGATGTGGTAGCCTGTTATTTTCTAAATACAACTGTCAGTTCCCATGGAGAACTACAGTGTGAGTTCAGAAGATGAAGTATCCGAGTGTTCTATATTGTCCGTAATTTAGGTGGGAGTTAATCTGTCGAAGCCTCGCCGGATTCCGAGTTAGTATAAAGAAAATATAGCAGTCTGAACAAAAAAAAATAGCGGCTTCTACACTAGGCGGAGTTTAAATACGGGGATGTGGTAGTCTGTTATTTTCTAAGTACAACTGTCAGCCCCCATGAAGAACTACAATGTGCGTTCACAGGGTGAAGTATCCGAGTGTTCCATATTGTCTGTAGTTTAGGTGGGAGTTAATCGGTCGAAGTCTCGCCGGGTTTCGAGTTAGTATGAAGAAAATATTGTAGTCTGAACAAAAAAATAGCGACTTCTGCACTAGGCGAAGTTCAAATATGGGGATGTGGTATCCTCTTATTTTCTAAGTACAACTTTCAGTGCCCATGGAGAACTACAGTGTACGTCCACAAGATGAAGTATCTGATTGTTCCATATTGTCCGTAATTTAGGTGGGAGTTAATTGGTCGAAGTCTCACCGGATTCTGAATTAGTATGAAGAAGTTATTGCAGTTTGAGCATAAAAAATAACGGCTTCTGCACTAGGCGGAGTTCAAATATGGAGATGTGGTAGCCTGTTATTTTCTAAGTACAACTGTCAGTTCCCATGGAGAACTACAGTGTGAATTCAGAAGATGAAGTATCCGAGTGTTCCATATTGTCCGTAATTTAGGTGGGAGTTAATCTGTCGAAGTCTCGTCGGATTCCGAGTTAGTATGAAGAAAATATAGCAGTCTGAACAAAAAAAATAGCGGCTTCTACACTAGGCGGAGCTCAAATACGGGATGTGGTAGCCTGTTATTTTCTAAGTACAACTGCCAGTCCCCATGGAGAACTACAATGTGCGTTCACAGGATGAAGTATCCGAGTGTTCCATATTGTCCGCAATTTAGGTGGGAGTTAATCGGTCGAAGTCTCGCCGGATTCTGAGTTAGTATGAAGAAAATATTGTAGTCTGAACAAAAAAAATAGCAACTTCTGCACTAGGCGGAGTTCAAATATGGGGATGTGGTATCCTGTTATTTTCTAAGTACAACTGTTAGTGCCCATGGAGAACTACAGTGTGCGTTCACAAGATGAAGTATCTGATTGTTCCATATTGTCCGTAATTTAGGTGGGAGTTAATTGGTCGAAGTCTCACCGGATTCTGAATTAGTATGAAGAAGTTATTGCAGTTTGAACAAAAAATAATAGCGGCTTCTACACTAGGCGGAGTTCAAATATGGGGATGTGGTAGCCTATTATTTTCTAAGTACAACTGTCAGTTCCCATGGAGAACTACAGTATGAGTTCAGAAGATGAAGTATCCGAGTGTTCCATATTGTCCGTAATTTAGGTGGAAGTTAATATGTCGAAGTCTCGCTGGATTTCGAGTTAGTATGAAGAAAATATAGCAGTCTGAACAAAAAAAATAGTGACTTCTGCACTAGGCGGAGTTCAAATACGGGGATGTGGTAGCCTGTTATTTTCTAAGTACAACTGTCAGTCCCCATGGAGAACTACAATGTGTGTTCACAGGATGAAGTATCCGAGTGTTCCATATTGTCCGTAATTTAGGTGGGAGTTAATCGGTCGAAGAATCGCCGGATTCCGAGTTAGTATAAAGAAAATATTGCAGTCTGAACAAAAATAATAGCGGCTTCTGCACTAGGCGGAGTTTAAATATGGAGATGTGGTATCCTGTTATTTTCTAAGTACAACTGTCAGTGCCCATTGAGAACTACAGTGTGCGTTCACAAGATGAAGTATCCGAGTGTTCCATATTGTCCGTAATTTAGGTGGGAGTTAATTGGTCGAAGTCCCACCGGATTCTGAATTAGTATGAAGAAGTTATTGCAGTTTGAAAAAAAAATAGCGGATTCTGCACCAGGCGGAGTTCAAATATGGGATGTGGTAGCCTGTTATTTTCTAAATACAACTGTCAGTTCCCATGGAGAACTACAGTGTGAATTCAGAAGATGAAGTATCCGAGTGTTCCATATTGTCCGTAATTTAGGTGGGAGTTAATCTGTCGAAGTCTCGTCGGATTCCGAGTTAGTATGAAGAAAATATAGCAGTCTGAATAAAAAAAATAGCGGCTTCTACACTAGGCGGAGCTCAAATACGGGATGTGGTAGCCTGTTATTTTCTAAGTACAACTGCCAGTCCCCATGGAGAACTACAATGTGCGTTCACAGGATGAAGTATCCGAGTGTTCCATATTGTCCGCAATTTAGGTGGGAGTTAATCGGTCGAAGTCTCGCCGGATTCTGAGTTAGTATGAAGAAAATATTGTAGTCTGAACAAAATAATAGCAACTTCTGCACTAGGCGGAGTTCAAATATGGGGATGTGGTATCCTGTTATTTTCTAAGTACAACTGTTAGTGCCCATGGAGAACTACAGTGTGCGTTCACAAGATGAAGTATCTGATTGTTCCATATTGTCCGTAATTTAGGTGGGAGTTAATTGGTCGAAGTCTCACCGGATTCTGAATTAGTATGAAGAAGTTATTGCAGTTTGAACAAAAAATAATAGCGGCTTCTACACTAGGCGGAGTTCAAATATGGGGATGTGGTAGCCTGTTATTTTCTAAGTACAACTGTCAGTTCCCATGGAGAACTACAGTATGAGTTCAGAAGATGAAGTATCCGAGTGTTCCATATTGTCCGTAATTTAGGTGGAAGTTAATATGTCGAAGTCTCGCTGGATTTCGAGTTAGTATGAAGAAAATATAGCAGTCTGAACAAAAAAAATAGTGACTTCTGCACTAGGCGGAGTTTAAATACGGGGATGTGGTAGCCTGTTATTTTCTAAGTACAACTGTCAGTCCCCATGGAGAACTACAATGTGTGTTCACAGGATGAAGTATCCGAGTGTTCCATATTGTCCGTAATTTAGGTGGGAGTTAATCGGTCGAAGAATCGCCGGATTCCGAGTTAGTATGAAGAAAATATTGCAGTCTGAACAAAAATAATAGCGGCTTCTGCACTAGGCGGAGTTTAAATATGGAGATGTGGTATCCTGTTATTTTCTAAGTACAACTGTCAGTGCCCATGGAGAACTACAGTGTGCGTTCACAAGATGAAGTATCCGAGTGTTTCATATTGTCCGTAATTTAGGTGGGAGTTAATTGGTCGAAGTCTCACCGGATTCTGAATTAGTATGAAGAAGTTATTGCAGTTTGAAAAAAAAAATAGCGGCTTCTGCACTAGGCGGAGTTCAAATATGGGGATGTGGTAGCCTGTTATTTTCTACGTACAACTGTCAATTCCCATGGAGAACTACAGTGTGAGTTCAGAAGATAAAGTATCTGAGTGTTCCATATTGTCCGTAATTTAGGTAGGAGTTAATCTGTCGAAGTCTCGTCGGATTCTTAATTAGTATGAAGAAAATATAGCAGTCTGAACAAAAAAAATAGCGGCTTCTGCACTAGGCGGGGTTCAATTACGGTGATGTGGTAGCCTGTTATTTTCTAAGTACAACTGCCAGTCCCCATGGAGAACTACAATGTGCGTTCACAGGATGAAGTATCCGAGTGTTCCATATTGTCCGCAATTCAGGTGGGAGTTAATCGGTCGAAGTCTCGCCGGATTCCGAGTTAGTATGGAGAAAATATTGAAGTCTGAACAAAAAAATAGCGACTTCTGCAATAGGGGGGGTTCAAATATGGGGATGTGGTATCCTGTTATTTTCTAAGTACAACTGTAAGTGTCCATGGAGAACTACAGTGTGCGTTCACAAGATAAAGTATCTGAATGTTCCATATTGTCCGTAAATTAGGTGGGAGTTAATTGGTTGAACTCTCACCGGATTCTGAATTAGTATGAGGAAGTTATTACAGTTTGAACAAAAAAATAGCGGCTTCTGCACCAGGCGGAGTTCAAATATGGGATGTGGTAGCCTGTTATTTTCTAAATACAACTGTCAGTTCCCATGGAGAACTACAGTGTGAGTTCAAAAGATGAAGTATCCGAGTGTTCCATATTGTCCGTAATTTAGGTGGGAGTTAATCTGTCGAAGCCTCGCCGGATTCCGAGTTAGTATAAAGAAAATATAGCAGTCTGAACAAAAAAAATAGCGGCTTCTACACTAGGCGGAGTTTAAATACGGGGATGTGGTAGTCTGTTATTTTCTAAGCTGTCAGCCCCCATGAAGAACTACAATGTGCGTTCACAGGGTGAAGTATCCGAGTGTTCCATATTGTCTGTAGTTTAGGTGGGAGTTAATCGGTCGAAGTCTCGCCGGGTTTCGAGTTAGTATGAAGAAAATATTGTAGCCTGAACAAAAAAATAGCGACTTCTGCACTAGGCGAAGTTCAAATATGGGGATGTGGTATCCTCTTATTTTCTAAGTACAACTGTCAGTGCCCATGGAGAACTACAGTGTACGTCTACAAGATGAAGTATCTGATTGTTCCATATTGTCCGTAATTTAGGTGGGAGTTAATTGGTCGAAGTCTCACCGGATTCTGAATTAGTATGAAGAAGTTATTGCAGTTTGAACAAAAAAAATAGCGGCTTTTACACTAGGCGGAGTTCAAATATGGGGATGTGGTAGCCTGTTATTTTCTAAGTACAAATGTCAGTTTCCATGGAGAACTACAGTGTGAGTTCAGAAGATGAAGTATCCGCGTGTTCCATATTGTCCGTAATTTAGGCGGAAGTTAATATGTCGAAGTCTCATCGGATTTCGAGTTAGTATGAAGAAAATATAGCAGTCTGAACAAAAAAAATAGTGACTTCTGCACTAGGCGGAGTTCAAATACGGGGATGTGGTAGCCTGTTATTTTCTAAGTACAACTGTCAGTCCCCATGGAGAACTACAATGTGCGTTCACAGGATGAAGTATCCGAGTGTTCCATATTGTCCGTAATTCAGGTGTGAGTTAATCGGTCGAAGTCTCGCTAGATTCCGAGTTAGTATGGAGAAAATATTGCAGTCTGAACAAAAAAAATAGCGGCTTCTGCACTAGGCGGAGTTCAAATATGGAGATGTTGTATCCTGTTATTTTCTAAGTACAATTGTTAGTGCCCATGGAGAACTACAGTGTACGTTCACAAGATGAAGTATTCGAGTGTTCCATATTGTCCGTAATTTAGGTGGGAGTTAATTGGTCGAAGTCTCACCGGATTCTGAATTAGTATGATGAAGTTATTGTAGTTTGAACAAAAAAAATAGCGGCTTCTGCACTAGGCGGAGTTCAAATATGGGGATGTGGTAGCCTGTTATTTTCTAAGTACAACTGTCAATTCCCATGGAGAACTACAGTGTGAGTTCAGAAGATGAAGTATCTGAGTGTTCCATATTGTCCGTAATTTAGGTGGGAGTTAACCTGTCGAAGTCTCGCCGGATTCTGAATTAGTATGAAGAAAATATAGCAGTCTGAACAAAAAAAAATAGCGGCTTCTACACTAGGCGGAGTTCAAATACGGGGATGTGGTAGCCTATTATTTTCTAAGTACAACTGCCAGTCTCCATGGAGAATTACAATGCGCGTTCACAAGATGAAGTATCCGAGTGTTCCATATTGTCCGTAATTCAGGTGGGAGTTAATCGGTCGAAGTCTCGTCGGATTCCGAGTTAGTATGAAGAAAATATTGCAGTCTGAACAAAAAAATAGCGGTTTCTGCACTAGGCGGAGTTCAAATATGGGGATGTGGTATCCTGTTATTTTCTAAGTACCACTGTCAGTGCCCATGGAGAACTACAGAGTGCGTTCACAAGATGAAGTATCTGAGTGTTCCATATTGTCCGTAATTTAGGTGGGAGTTAATTGGTCGAACTCTCACCGGATTTTGAATTAGTATGAGGAAGTTATTGTAGTTTGAACAAAAAAAATAGCGGCTTCTGCACTAGGCGGAGTTCAAATTTGGGATGTGGTAGCCTGTTATTTTCTAAATACAACTGTCAGTTCACATTGAGAACTACAGTGTGAGTTCAGAAGATGAAGTATCCAAGTGTTCCATATTGTCCGTAATTTAGGTGGGAGTTAATCTGTCGAAGTCTCGCCGGATTCCGAGTTAGTATGAAGAAAATATAGCAGTCTGAACAAAAAAAATAGCGGCTTCTGCACTAGGCGGAGTTCAAATATGGGGATGTGGTAGCCTGTTATTTTCTAAGTACAACTGTCAGTCCCCATGGAGAACTATAATGTGCGTTCACAGGGTGAAGTATCCGAGTGTTCCATATTGTCTGTAATTTAGGTGGGAGTTAATCGGTCGAAGTCTCGCCGGATTCCGAGTTAGTATGAAGAAAATATTGCAGTATGAACAAAAAAAATAGCGACTTCTGCACTAGGCGGAGTTCAAATATGAGGATGTGGTATCCTGTTATTTTCTAAGTACAACTGTCAGTGCCCAAGGAGAACTACAGTGTGCGTTCACAAGATGAAGTGTCTGATTGTTCCATATTGTCCGTAATTTAGGTGGGAGTTAATTGGTCGAAGTCTCACCATATTCTAAATTAGTATGAAGAAGTTATTGCAGTTTGAACAAAAAAAATAGCGGCTTTTACACTAGGCGGAGTTCAAATATGGGGATGTGGTAGCCTGTTATTTTCTAAGTACAACAGTCAGTTCCCATGGAGAACTATAGTGTGAGTTCAGAAGATGAAGTATCCGATTGTTCCATATTGTCCGTAATTTAGGTGGAAGTTAATATGTCGAAGTCTTACCTGATTTCGAGTTAGTATGAAGAAAATATAGCAGTCTGAACAAAAAAATAGCGACTTCTGCACTAGGCGGAGTTCAAATACGGTGATGTGGTAGCCTGTTATTTTCTAAGTAAAACTGTCAGTCCCCATGGAGAACTACAATGTGCGTTCACAGGATGAAGTATCTGAGTGTTCCATATTGTCCGTAATTTAGGTGGGAGTTAATCGGTCGAAGAATCGCCGGATTTCGAGTTAGTATGAAGAAAATATTGCAGTCTGAACAAAAATAATAGCTGCTTCTGCACTAGGCGGAGTTCAAATATGGAGATGTGGTATCCTGTTATTTTCTAAGTACAACTATCAAAGCCCATGGAGAACTACAGTGTGCGTTCACAAGATGAAGTATCCGAGTGTTCCATATTGTCCGTAATTTAGGTGGGAGTTAATTGGTCGAAGTCTCACCGGATTCTGAATTAGTATGAAGAAGTTATTGCAGTTTGAGCAAAAAAAATAACGGCTTCTGCACTAGGCGGAGTTCAAATATGGAGATGTGGTAGCCTGTTATTTTCTAAGTACAACTGTCAATTCCCATGGAGAACTACAGTGTGAGTTCAGAAGATGAAGTATCTGAGTGTTCCATATTGTCCGTAATTTTAAATATTCGAATTTGATGACCCAAAAATACGGGTCGTTACATTCTTCCCCTCTTAAAAGAATTTCGTCCTCGAAATTTTAAGGACGAAAAGATATAACGAAAACCAAACAATTAACAAAAGCTATGCACACTAAAAATATTATCGCCCATTACCCCGGTCGGAGGTACAGTGCCTTATCCTATCCATTTTTATTTATCAATTTAAGGTAGTTTCATTTTAAAATTTCTAGGATAATTTACTAACCTACACAAATTTTACTTAGGCACCTAACCTAAGCTCTGATACCAACTGTGACGATCCGGGTTTTCGGACCAGTCAAAATCGCCGAAAGACCCGTCCGTTCTAAAACTACGAATAAAAACTACCAACTTATTACACCATATTTGATAAATATCCAACACTACTAAATGTATAGGATACAACTTTCAATTTTACAAGTTATCAAAGTAATCAATTTAATCTACTAGTGTGCTTTAATACAAACCCAAAATCAAATACTACAAACAAACTGTAAATCTACCGCTGTGCAACTCTGATGAGAAACAACAATATCATTACCTGCAAACTCAATAAACAATGTAAATGCGGAATAAAATAGTAAGCATGAAAGATACAACAATACATGATATATGACAAATAACAAACAGAAAATGTTATGTTATTATTGGGGCTGCATCACTACCACTTGTGACTGCCTACGTACCCTTATCTAATTGGGTACCCAATTAGATATAGGATCAAGCCAACGTAGTTCTCCTACCGCAAATAGGACTCATGGAGCCTATGATGCAACAAATAATATGCAATTCCAAAACTACCCACTTAGGCTTAATCTTCAATTTTAGATTTTTACAATCTAATTAACTTTACCGAAATTATATCTTTGGACTTTATTCCCAAATTCTTATTTCAAAACTTTTGAAATATATATATCTATACATCCTTTATATTCAAACTAGTCCTTTACTTCGGGATGTAAAAATAACTCACTTTTTGAAAAAATACCAATATACAAGCATACAAAAACTATATGCTACCTGATCGGGAGGTTTCTAGCCATAACAAGGCAACTAGGTCCCAGCCTTAATACAATCGATAAATAACTATATCCCTCTATTCCAAGAGCGGACTATACAAAAAACACATGCCCACTTTTTAGTTACGGGTTACCCGAATCATTGGTAACATAACAAATCATTTTATATCCCGAAGCGATAAATCATTACACACTAATATTCACAAGTACTTTCAAATCTATTATAATTTTCATTTCCAAAATCTGTTCAAAAATCATCTTAAAACCATCGGGTTTAGTCCTCGAAATTCTTTCCATTTTATAAAACATTTTTATAAAATCCATTCTTATATAAATCACTTTTATGTAATATCACTTCAAAATATTCATTACCAAACATTTCTATTCCTTTTAAAGTGAAAACATTTCAACTTTAAAATCAATCTTCAAAACAATTCATTAAATTGAAGTGAACCAAATATTACCGCTAAACACCTTTTAATCAAATCGTGAAACAAATCACAAGGTGTTAGCCTACGATTGTTTTCTACTCAACCCATGCATATGGATGAATAAATTGCTCATAAACTGGTCGAGCAATGTCAGTAATCAATAAATAGTCAGTGCTCATAAACTGGCCGAGCACAAATCAAACAACCAAACAAGAATAATAACAAGAGTAAGAACAGACTCGTTATTATCACCAATTTACAATCAATAGTTAACACAACATTTATTAAAATGTGAATGAGTCAATGGAAAGAGATTAAGGTTACACTCACTGTAAAATAATTGAATTATACTCACAGAATAAGCTATACCCACTAAACTATGAAAACAAGGAATATACTTACATCCTATTTGCTCTAATGGAGACTTGGAATACTTCACCTTTGATAATGAATTTTAGTTCTTTTCTTTAGTTTGTGAATGAATTAAAATGAGAAATGGACTTGGCTATTTATAGGTAAAGAAAAGGGTACTTTAGTCATTTCCTATAGCCTAACCAGATTCGACCAGATTTTGGTCCAATAGAAACCAGCCTTATGGCCTAATTTGATTCGACCATATTTTGGTCCAACAGAAAACATCCTGATGGCCTAATTTGATTCGACCACATTTTGGTCCAATAGAAAACATCCTGATGACCTAAGTTGATTCGACCACATTTTGGTCCAATAGAAAACATCTTGATTGTTTAATTTGATTCGACCACATTTTGGTCCAATAGAAATCCTCCTTATCAACTATGGCATAACATGATTCGACCAGATTTTGGTCCAATGGCAACCATCCGCATGGCAGAACCTGATTCGACCAGATTTTGGTCCAATAACAACCATCCGCATGGTAGAACCTGATTCGACCAGATTTTGGTCCAATGGCAACCATCCGCATGGAATATAATAATCATTATACTATTCTGCTTTATTAGGCAAGTAATTATACTATTCTGTTTTATTATGCAAGTAATTATACTATTCTGTTTTATTAAGCAAGTAATTATACTATTCTGTTTTATTAGGCAAGTAATTATACTATTCTGTTTTATTAGGCAGGGTTAATAATTCTAGATATAAAATCCATTATTTAATCATTTAGAAACATATTAACTATTCATGTTCAAAGTGATTAAATTATGGGTCGTTACATTTTAAATATTCGAATTTGATGACCCAAAAATACGGGTCGTTACATTAATTTTATTATGTTAAATTACTCATGGTTACAACACTTTCTAACTACTATAATAAAATATACCATTTATGGATTTCTATTAAATATACTTTTAATTAAATTAATTAATTAATATAACACATTATATCAGGTACATAATAGAAATAAAATAACTTTTATTTCGAACAAGATTGGTTATCAAGTTAGATATATGTAACAAATTACATAACCTCCCCTAGAGCATACCCTAACTCTATCAATCTCCCACTTGCAGTTAGGGCTAATTATGGAATCTTTATCCATTCATACGATTAGTTTGATGAGAAATGATCGAGTTAGACCTTTCGGTAATGGATCTACTATGTTGTTTTAATTATCCACGATATCAATCAACTCTCTTTGATGCTGATAAACTGTCTTTATCATGTTGGAACAATATGAAGTATGTTTCTAGACTTATAGTGA
This sequence comes from Allium fistulosum, assembly GCA_030737815.1. NCBI lineage: Eukaryota > Viridiplantae > Streptophyta > Magnoliopsida > Asparagales > Amaryllidaceae > Allium > Allium fistulosum. The sequence goes on from CM060906.1 coordinate 361,330,587, forward strand.
GCTCTTATTATTACATTGTTATCATATAACAATGATGTAGTATTCTTAATACTTGGAATCATCCCTAGCTCAGTCTTAAATTTGTGCATTATATTTATACATAGCTTTTATTATGCTGCCATTCAAGGCGATGTACTTAGCATTTTCATTGCATTGGCCATAAATTTATTTTTTAAAACATTTCCAACTTAAGGCTCCTTAACTAGGATTTGAACATGGATTTAATATTGACATATTATACTCGATATAACTTATGAAATTTGAGCCCAATCACTCCTTCATAAGAAATTTTTTGTTTCTGTAGCGACCCGGAAATTCGAACACTTCGTCTTCAAATATCGTAACGTTTTGAAATATTATTAAATGTTATAAATATGATTTTATAACCTTGTTAAACATCATTTAATTAATATATAATGATAAGAAACTTGTTTTTGAAATTTTTTACAAAAATATATCTTCGACGAAAAATCGATAATGTGACCGAAAATCAGTTTATCGACAAACAGCTTTTCGATCAATATAAATTGTTCGAACTCTTGTGCACTTGACTAATGATAAAATGAATACATTAGCAACTAATTAACACATACACCTCTTCATAAAGCTTGGAAGGTTCTAGAATGTTCTAGTGGATGAGATATTATTATGGTGAATGTACAATGGTAATTAGAACAAAGGAGAAGTGACCAAAAGGTGCATGTGAGAAGGATGCTCCTTGGTAACTGTAACATCTCCTATCTGGAGGCCCGAAGCTAAGCGCTATAGATGATGCAGTCATCCATAGTATTAACTTCCGGTGACCAAATACGGTAATGTTAATGGTAAAATATCAGAAGCACATGAATATGAAACAAACTCACAGATTTCAAAAAAACATTTCTGATTACATTTCATAAAACATGTTTCATATCCAGATTACATAATCCCAACGTTTTCCAGGTTTAGATCAAATATAATTATTACAAAATACGCCAAGATCGACATATAAAGATGCCCCCTTGGATGTCCAGAGTACTAAATAGTCATAATAGACTTAATACAACATAGCGGAAATAAAACAAAACAACTCCTAAATATAGTTAACTTCAGCCTCATGTTCGTCTTCGGAAGCTTTATTCGTCCACCTACTAAAACTTGTAAATCCTCAACCCACATCCTACTCATATCAATTTTAAGCACCCGAGAGTTTAAGGAGAAAAGCATAAACTTCGAGTCAGACATAAAACTTGGTGTGAATAATACTATACATCTCGGTTATTTGGTATTAAGTGAGACCACGCTGCTTAGTGGAATGGGTTTCCCCTCACTAATATCCTTTTAAAACGTATCTTTTGCAAATCTTAATCCTGCAACAAAAACTGGTTAAAACAATAAAGTAATATCTTGTATACATACAAATCAGGTAATAAATGGACTATCTGTCCGAACACAATAGTTTTGTTTGGCTAACTACTAACCTTTGGCTGACTCGGGCTTACCAGACAAAATAAACAAATAATCTAACTTCCGTTAGATACTCCTCTTCTGGACGGTCTCTCCCTAACTTACTTCTCTCAGGGTCAGCTGATCCTAATGGTTTTGCGGGCTCACCAATAACCTATCCTTACTCTGTATATTCCTTCCTGTGTGTAACATTATTTTAGTCTTACCTGTGACAAAGCCCTACACATTAGAATTTTGGACTAAATTAGCTAGGGGCTAATAGCTAATGTATAGGGTGTGACCCTATACCAGTCCCATCTGGTATTCTAATATCTGAGTCATTTTACTTAGGGTCATCTGCCCATAAAATTTTCTTGAAAACATTTTCTCTAAAATTGATTTAAACCTTTAAATCATACTTCAAACAAGTAAAATATATTCTATGCTTTACTCAAATCACCTTGCCATGTTATATAAATTTTACATAAAACTTTGTTGATGAAAACATTTAAATCTTTGAAAGTACCCCTTTCGGGACTATTGAAAGTACCCCTTTCAAAACCAAGTAACACCTTAGGCAAAAAGGCCAAAACATACCTTTCGAAACCATTTTTAATAATCCTTTCGAAAACATTAAAAGTCCTTTCCTTCGAAAGCTTTAAAAACCTTAGACGTCCTCTTATCAAAACACTATAAACATTGCCTTTCGAAAACATTGGAACCTTCCATTAAAAACCTTTCGAAACAATTGGGGAACCACTCCTTTGAAACCTTTATCTTAAACCTTTCGAAAGCTCTAAATCTTTTTCATAAAATCAAATCTTTCGAAAGCATTTGGGTCCAAGTAAAACATGTGGAATAATCTTTCGAAACCATTTAAAACCTTTCCTTTCGAAACCAGTTGGGTTTAGCTTTCAATAACACAAAGGGTCATAAAGCAACTAAGTCGAAAGCACTCTTCCAAAAGCTATTTCCTAAGTAAAGAAGTGATGGTGTCGAAACCAACCCTTCAAAAGCATTGGAGAAGTAGCTAGGTTTTAAAAACAAAGTAACCCTTTCAAAACCATTTTCTTCGAAAGGTGGAAAGCGACAGCAAGAGGTTTCGACCCTCTTCGAAAGCATTTACTAAAAACAAAAGGCGCAACCTCTTTCTGAACTATTCCTTAAAATCATTTAACCAAGTCGAAAGGGAAAGCTATCTAAGTCGAAAGCATCCTTTTTGAAAGCAAAGTAGGTGCATTTTCTTTTGAAACAAAGCAAAGCTTTGACCCCTTTGGAACCCGTTGTTTCGACTCTATACCTTTCGCCTATGCCTAATCCACTATGTACCAAAGCTTTTGATACCATGTGTGTTAGTTTCGATGAAGACAGAGGCGGAAGTAAGGTGTCGAAGGCTAGGTGCCGAAAGTGGCGAAACATGTAAAAACCATGTAAAATCTGATTTTTAACCTTTTAAAGTAATTCTTTTCAACTAACCTGCCTTGTTTGTCAAAATATGATTGGTTGCTAATTTCTTTTCTAAAAGTACTGCCGAAATTTCAAAAAAACCAAATTAAATTATTTTCAAAATGGCCCTTCTCCTTTTATAAATATATAAAACATTTAAGTCCCATACCTTAAATAATTTTATATATCCATTAAAACACTTAAGAAAATCTTATAAAAATTTCCATAAATCACTTTTAATATGTTTTCTAACATATATTAGTTTCTGACCCAAAATCATCATAAAATAGCCGTAATTAATTTAAACCCAAAATAACTATTTTCTTTACTAGAACATTTATAATAAATCCACATTAATTCAGAAAATTATGAAAATTGAAACCCATCTCTAAAATATCATTTATGATCATATACTAAAATCGCAAGGCATTTAGATGTTATTTAATTAGGTTTTCAAACTAAATCTTATCATAAAATCCATATGAAATAGCATAAATCATCAACAAGCATATCTCCATTTTAACATTCAAAACATGGCAAAACATGTGCAAATTAGCTCGGATTTAATCTAAAACCGAAATCAATTAAAAACATGAGATGCGGTTATTATTCACCTTAGCTTTTTGATTAAAGAGTTGAGATTTGATCTTGGATTAAGTTGATTAAGCTTTCTTCCTTTAGATTCTTGTTTATCTTCTTCTTGTTCTTCCTTAATGGTGGCCTGGTCTCTCTGGCTTAATATTTTAATAGTGAACGTATGAAATGAATGTGTATATGGGTTAAGGTTATTGTTTATTCCTATATTGCCCTTGTCTACTACCCTAACTTAATTCATTTTAATTTTCTTAGTTTATTAGTTCAAATAGGAACAGCAACCCCTTAGATCATACAAACCTCAATCCCTTTACAATTTATATTATTTCATTTAATTTACCTAATTAAATGTCCTAAATAATGTTACTAAAAATTAGGGGTGTTACAGACTCCCCTCCTTAAAGAATTTCGTCCTCGAAATTACGATAAGGTACACATACAAATCAATCATAAATGTAAAACATACCATCAAACAAATCAGGATAAGCGTCTCTAATCCTGCTCTCAGTCTCCCAAGTATAGTCTCTCCCATCATCGCTCCACTGGACTTTACCTAATTTGACTGTCTTGTTCCTTAGCCTCTTCTCATCTCTCGCGACTATACGAACTGGCTTTCTAACTATAGTCAAGTTCGGTTCCACTACTAAGTCTTCTAACATAGTCGGTGCTATAGTAGTCTCCGTGTCTCGAACACACTTTCTTAGATGAGAAATATGGAAAACATCGTGGACTCCTGCCAAACTATTCGGTAACTCTACTCTATATGCGAGTTTCCCGATCCTTTCTACAATAGGAAATTGTCCTATAAATCTTGGTGCCAATTTCCCTGACTTCCCGAATCTGATCACTCCCTTCATTGGTGATACTTTAAGGAAAATATGATCTCCAACTGAGAATTCTAAGTCTTTCCGTTTCTTATCAGCATAACACTTCTGCCTAAACTGGGCTTCTTTAATCCTAGCTCGAATCAACTCAATCTTCTCTGCAGCTTCTCAAACTAAATCCGGACCAAGAACCAACCTATCCCCAGTCCCTAACCAACAAACTGGAGATTTGCATGGCCTTCCATACAAAGCTTCAAACAGTGCCATCCCTATACTAGCCTGATAACTGTTGTTATACGAAAACTCGACCAAGTGTACATGGTCTTCCCATGATCCCCCAAAGTCTAGCACACAATCTCTTAACAAATCCTTGAAGACTTTGTTAACTCTTTCCATTTGCCCATCGGTCTGTGGATGGTAAGAGGTACTCATCTTGAGCTTGGTACCTAAAGTATCCTGTAGACATTTCCAAAATTCACTAGTGAACAAGGAATCTCTATTGCTTACTATACTACTAGGAATTCCATGAAGTCTAACTATATTCTTCATAAATAACTTAGCCAAAAAAGGTGCCGTACTGGTTGACTTAACTAGAATGAAATGGTCACTCTTGGTCAATCTATCCACTATAACCCATATACTTCCATTTCCTCGATTTGATCTTGGCAACCTGTCTATAAAATCCATAAAAAATAGAATCCCACTTCCATACTGGAACATCTAATGGCTGAAGCAACCCACTTGGTTTCTGATGTTCGGCTTTTACCCGTTGACAGTTCAAACACTGCTTCACCCATAAGCCTACATCCCTCTTCATACCTTCCCAAAAGAAACTTCTCTTTATGTCCTGATACATCTTAGTTCCTCCTGGATGAATAGTGAACTTAGAACGATGTCATTTCTCCAAAACTTCCTTTCTAATGTCTCCCGTATTCGGAATACATAATCTTCCTTTCTTTCCCAACCACCGGTTCTAGTTAAGACTGAAATCTTTTAAGTCATTGCTCTCTGTTCCATCCCTTAACCTTCTAATCTGCTTAGCTAATACTGGATCCTCTACTTTCTTAGAAGCAATCTTTTTGACCATAACTGGTCAGACTTCTAAACATGACAACACAATAGTTTCCTTACTGGATCTAGCTTCAGATCTCCACTGTATTCTACATGTCGTCAACACTTCCAAATCTTTCCACTCAGCTATCATTGCCAACACTGCATTCAGATGTTTCCTACTAAGTGCATCTGCAACTTTATTACCTTTCCCTGGAGTGTACTCAATTCCAAAGTCATAAGCAGCTATAAATTCCAACCATCTCTGTTGTCTCATATTCAGCTCCTTCTAAGAGAATAAATACTTCAATGACTTATGATCAGTATATAACTCGAATCTCTCTCCCAAAAGATAATGTCTCCACAACTTCAACGCAAAAATCACCGCAGCCAATTCCAAATCTTGAGTCGGGTACCTAACCTTGTGCGGTCTAAGCTGTTGAGAAGCATAGGAAATTACTTTACCTCTTTGCATTAACACAGCTCCTAACCCAGTTCCATAAGCATCTGTATACACTACTAAGTCATGATTCCCTTCCGAAACAAGTAACACTGGTGCATTCATCAATAAGTGTTTCAAGCTCTGGAATTCCTCCTCACACTTACCGATCCACACAAACTTCACATCTTTTCGCGTTAGCTTGGACATCAGTGCTGCTATTTGCAAGAAATCCTTTATGAACCTTCGATAATACCTAGCTAATCCAAGAAAAATCTTTATCTCAGTTACTGTCTTGGGTCTCTTCCAATTATTCACCACTTCAATCTTATTCGGATCTACAAATAACCCTTTCTCTGAGACTACATGACCAAGGAACATCATTTCCTTCTTCCAAAAATGACCCTTCGAAAACTTTGCCTTCAGCTGATGTTGCCTCAATGTCTCAAGCACTACTTTAAGATGAACTTCATGCTCCCTTTCATCCTTAGAGTATATCAAAATATCATCTATAAACACCAACACAAACCTATCCAAATGCTCGGAAGATTCAGTTCATCAAATGTACAAAGAATGTCGGCGCATTAGTTAGTCCGAACGGCATCACTAACCATTCGTACGATCCATATCTGGTCCTAAACGACGTGAAAGGAATACTATCCTCTGCTACTCTAAGCTGATGGAAACCTGTTGCTAAATCCAACTAAGAAAATACCTTGGCTCCATTCAACTGATCAAACAAATTGTCAGTTCTAGGCAACGAATACAGATTCTTTATCGTCTTCTCATTCAACTTACGATAATCGATACATAATCTTAACGATTCGTCCGACTTCTTTGCAAACATTGTGGCTTCTCTCCAAGGCGAACTGCTTGGTCTGGTAAAATTTTTGCCTTCCAAATCCACCAACTGCATCTTTAGCTCCTTTATCTTGGTAGGTATCATTCTACTTGGCGGTCTACTCACCGGTTCTGCTCCTGGTACCAAATCTATCCGAAACTCAATGGCTCGTTTCGGTGACAATCCAACTACCGGTTCAAAGACATCTGCGAATTCTCTCACAATGAAAACGCGATTCAACTTTTATTCTACCTCCACAACACCCAACACAGTATTATCCTCACAACTAGGGTTTTCTACGGAGTATACAATCCAATCACTACAGTCAGGGTGTCTAAGCGATATTTTCCTATCATGGAAATAATATCCTAGCATCATATTTACTTAACCAATCCATACCCAAAATAATTCCGAATCCTATGAAATCAAACACATGAAAACTGCAAACAAAGGTATGACCTAACAATTAAAACTCTATGTGGTCACACTTCATCCCAAGAGTCGCATAACCTCCTATGGATTTGCAACCCTTAAGGAAGTAACTAAGTATGAGGGTTCTAAGTTAAGCTTATCTACCAAACAACGAGATATAAAAGAATGTGATGCACCGGCATCAAACAGAACACTAATTGACATACCATGAGTCATAAGCGTACCTCCCAACATAGCCTTTCCTTTTTCCTCTGCTGTTGGCCTCGAGGTAGCCGGCTCTAATGCATATACTTTGTCCTTCCCTTCCTTAGCAAGCTCCTTGCATTGGTTCTTATAATGTCCAATTTGATCGCAGTTGAAGCACCTGATATTCTTCTTCCCGATCACCTTCTTTCCCTCTCAAGAACGACATTCATTAGCAAAATGCCCTTTCTTATCACACTTGTAGCAAACAACCTCTGACTTCCCCTTCTTTGCAGCTCCACCATTCTGAGCCCCTTTCTTATGGAAAAACTTTCTTTTTTGACTCTGCCCCACCTGGACTTCCTATGCCTTGTTTCTTTCCAGAAAAGCAAGCATCTCTTCGTGTCTCAATGTCATCTCAACAACAACATCACATGGATCCCTAATTTGCGATAACATAGTCCTAGCAAGCTCATGCTTCAACCCCCCGATGAACTTCTCATTTCTCTTAATATTAGTATCAACCATAGCATAGCCATATCTTGCTAGCTCCTCAAACCTCCTCGCATACTCAAGTACAGTTATATCCCCCTGCTCCAACTCAGGAAACTTCTTGAGTAGAGTAGACTTCGCAATTTCGGACATAAACCTCTCCTCAAATCTCCTCTTAAACTCAGCCCATGCATGCATGGTCTCCTCATTAACTCCAACTGTAACATTGTTCCACTAGTACAGCGCTGCTCATTGTAACTGCCTAGAAACAAGTCTTCTCTTCTGCTCATCATTGAGCCCCAAATCTACAAAGATTCTCTCACAGTGCAGTAACTAGTTCTCTACTTCAATGGCGTCTTCAGTACTGATGAATGGCTTTCCTCCCAACCGAGCGTAATCCCTACTCAAAACATCATAATTGTTGACTACTGGAGCTTCTTGATTTCTTCCTCCAACTACTCCACCAACAACTTCCGCTTGCATCATGTTAACAAAGAACTGATACATTGCTCCCATGTCAACTTGCGGGACTCCAGCACCCACATTTCCAGCTTGTGCCTGACCTTGGTTTCTCCTCATATTTGGTCCGGCATTTCCATTTGTTGTGGTGCTACCCCTTCCAAGGTAAACTCTTCCACTTTAGCATCCTTATTTGTATTCAAGCCTCGTAAGATACAAAAGAATAGCCTAAGAGAGATAGGAGAATAGAGATATATCATATACTTATATATAGCAAATACAAGTACGTTACTATAGCATTATCTCATACCCCAATCTTTTCTCTAATTCCTTAGGACTATATTTTCAAAAATCATTTAATTTAAATTTTTTCATAAACCTATGCTCTGATACCAAGTTGTAACATCCCCTATCTAGAGGACCGAAGCTAAGCACTATAGATGTTGCGGTCATCCATAGTATTAATTTTCGATGACCAAATACGGTAATGTTAATGGTATCCATAATATCAGAAGCACATGAATATGAAGAAAACTCGCAAATTTCAAAAATAACATTTCTGATTATATTTCATAAAACATGTTTCATATCCGGATTACATAATCCCAACATTTCCCAGGTTCGGATCAAATATAATTATTACAAAATACGCCAAGAGCGACATATGAAGAAGCCACCTTGGATGACCAGAGTACTAAATAGTCATAACAGACTTAATACAACACAGTAGAAATAAAACAAAACAACTCCTAAATATAGCTAACTTCAACCTCCTGCCCATCTTCGGAAGCTTAATTCATCCACCCACTAAAACCTGTAAATCCTCAACCCTCAGCCTACTCAAATCAAGTTTGAGCACTCGAGAGTTAAAGGGGAAAAACATAAACTTCGAATCAGACATAAAGCCTGGTGTGAATAATACTATACATCTCGATTATTTGATATTAAGTGAGACCACGCCGCTTAGCGGAACGGGTTTCCCTCACTAATATCCTTTTAAAACATATCTTTTGCAAACCTTAATCCTGCAATCAAAACTGGTTAAAACAATAAAGCAATATCATGCATACATACAAATTAGGTAATAAATGCACTATCTGTCCGAACACTATAGTTTTGTTTGGCTAACTGCTAACCTTTGGCTGACTCGGGCCTACCAGACAAAATAAACAAATATTCTAACTTCCGTTAGGTACTCCTATTCGGGATGGTCTGTCCCTAACTTACTTCTCCCAGGGTCAACTTATCCCAATGGTTTTGTGGGCTCACCAATAATATATCCTCACTCTGTATACTTCTTTATGTATGTAACATCATTTTAGTCTTACTGGTGACAAAGCCCTACACACTAGAATTTTGGACTAAATTAGCTAGGGGCTAATAGCTAATGTATAGGGCATGACCCTATACCAGTCTCATCTGGTATTCTAATATTTGAGTCATTTTACTTAGGGTCGCATGCCCATAAAAATTTTCTTGAAATCATTTTCTCTCAAATTGATTTAAACCTTTAAATCATACTTCAAACAAGGAAAATATAATCTATGCTTTACTCAAATCACCTGCCATGTTATATATATTTTACACAAAACTTTGTTGATGAAAACATTTAAACCTTTGAAAGTACCCCTTTCGGGACCATTGAAAGTACCCCTTTCAAAACCAAGTAACACCTTAGGCTGAAAGGCCAAAACATACCTTTCGAAACCATTCTTAATAATCCTTTAGAAAACATTAAAAGTCCTTTCCTTCGAAAGCTTTAAAAACCTTAGACATCCTCTTATCAAAACAATATAAACATTTTTCCTTTCGAAAACATTGGAACCTCCCATTAAAAACCTTTCGAAATCATTGGGTAACCACTCCTTTGAAGCCTTTATCTTAAACCTTTTGAAAGCTCTAAATCTTTTTCATAAAATCAAACCTTTCGAAAGCATTTGGGTCCAAGTAAAACATGTGGAATAACCTTTCAAAACCATTAAAAACCTTTCCTTTCGAAACCAGTTGGGTTTAACTTTCAATAGCACAAAGGGTCATAAAGCAACTAGGTCGAATGCACTCTTTCGAAAGCTATTTCCTAAGTAAAGAAGTGATGGCGTCGAAACCACCCCCCTTGAAAGCATTGGAGAAGTGGCTAGGTTTTAAAAACAAAGTAACCCTTTTGAAACCATTTGCTTCGAAAGGTGGAATGCGGCAGCAAGGGGTTTCGACCCTCTTAGAAAGCATTTACTTAAAACAAAAGGCGCAACCTCTTTCAGAACAATTCCTTAAAATCATTTAACCAAGTCGATAGCTATCTAAGTCGAAAGCATCCTTTTCGAAAGCAAAGCCGGCGCATTTTCTTTTAGAACAAGGCAAAGCTTCGACCCCTTCGAAACCTGTTGTTTTGACTCTATACCTTTCGCCTATGCCCAATCCACTACGTACCAAAGCTTTTGATACCATATGTATTAGTTTCGATGGAGACAGAGGCGGAAGTAAGGTGTCGAAGGCTAGGTGCCAAAAGTGGCGAAACAAGTAAAACGCATGTAAAATCTGATTTGTAACTTTTTAAAGTAATTCTTTTCAACTAACCTGCCTTGTTTGTCAAAATATGATTGGTTGCTAATTTCTTTTCTAAAAGTACTGCCAAAACTTCAGAAATAAAGAAATTAAATTATTTACAAAATGCCCCTTCTCCTTTTATAAATATATAAAACATTTAAGTCCCATACCTTAAATAATTTTATAAATCAATTAAACACTTAGGAAAATCTTATAAAAATTTCCATAAATCACATTTAATACGTTTTCTAACATATATTAATTTCTGACCCAAAATCATCATAAAATAGCCGTAATTAATTTAAACCCAAAATAACTATTTTCTTCACTAGAAAATTTATAATAAATCCACATTAATTTAGAAAATTATGAAAATTGAAACCCGCCTCTAAAATATCATTTTTGATCATATACTAAAATCGTAAGGCATTTAGATGTCATTTAATAGGGTTTTCACACTAAATCTTATCATAAAATCCATATGAAATAGCATAAATCATCAACAAGCATATCTCCATTTTAACATTCAAAACATGGAAAAACATTTGCAAATTAGCTTGGATTTAATCTAAAATTGAAATCAATTATAAAAATGAGATATAGTTATTATTCACCTTAGCTTTGTGGTTAAGGAGTTGAGATTTGATCTTGGATTAAGTTGATTAAGCTTCCTTCTTTTAGATTCTTGTTTATCTTCTTCTTGCTCTTCCTTAATGGTGGTCAACCTCTCTAGCTTAATATTTTGATAGTGAACTCATAAAATGAATGTGTATAAGGGTTTAGGGTATAAGGTTATTACTTATTCCTATATTGCCCATGTCTACTACCCTAACTTAATTCATTTTAATTTTCTTAGTCTATTTGTTTAAATAGGCACGGCTACCCCTTAGATTATACAAATGTCAATCCCTTAACCATTTACATTATTTCATTTAATTTACCTAATTAAGTGTCCTAAATAATGTTACTAAAAATTATGGGTGTTACAGTAACCTTCCATGAGAGGTAGAAGGTGGTAATGACCTCCTTCCTAAGCTTATATAAATAAAGGCATACCCTTAGTATTCATTCACAAAAATTACAAAGCTTTAAGAGATAAAATCCATGTCTTCTTTTTCTTCATAATAATTTCCTAACGCAAATTATTTGCAAATCAAATCCAAATCACTTCAAACTTGGACTGAAGCCTTACCACCACATAAAAAAAACCTTCCACCTAGTTATAAGTTAAAGAAGTAAAGCACACCTCACACCCCTCCCATAGGCTGTGAGCATTAGGGGTAGAAAGGAGGCAAAGGAGCAAGGTGAAGCAAAAGAGGACGGGAAGGAAAGGAGCTTGCTATGTTGGGTTAGAACTTGAGTGCTTAAGCTTGGATTTTTGTTGAGTTTAAGGCACGCTAACTCACCACTTGGATTGAAAATATAACTCATAATTGCTTGTGTTTTGTTTGTTAAAGTTGTTTAAATTAACTTGGACATATGTTGAAAACAATGGTTTTGATTATTGCTTTGAAAAGCAAGTGACATACGTATGGACTTGAATAGACTTGAATGGACTTGTATGACATTTAGCAAGGTCTTGGAACAAATCACATAGGTTGTAGTTAAACATAGGTTTGAATAAAATTTGAAAGTGCATTTATAGCGATAGTCACTATAGATGTAGTTCGAAATTGCCTTGTTTTTGGAAATTTCTATGAAACTTTGTAGAGAGATCCTTATGGGTTTCTCACCATGCTTATAATATTTTATACGTATGTTTGGGGCTATTAAAAGCTTGAATAGTAAAAAGTTAAGTAATATCTCGAAAACGACCAAAACTGCACTTGTGCAAAACTGCCCCGTTTAGACTTGATTTTGGACTTAAAAAGGTTTGAAAAGATATTTAAATTTAAGTATTTTGTCTCATTATTTTTACAAGTGTTTACTATTATTTGAGTATTTTAAAAGTGGTTTGAGATATTTTGAATTTTTAAGAATTAATTGTGTATTTTTAAAGAAAATATATTTTGTTTAAAACATGTCGTTTTCAAGTTTTAAGGAAAATCGTAAAGTTGTTATTTTCATGTAATAATTTGGATAAATGTTTTAAAACCTATTATAAGTATTTTGAAGTATTTTAAAAGTATATAAAAATGTTTTCAAAAAGGGGTTAAAATTGCTTGGTGGCTAAATGGTTAATTATTTGATTACTTGTTTGAAAAGTAATCAACTATGTTTAACACTAAAAGTCGACAATGTAAGTCTTATCTATTTGCGAGAGTTAAGATTGATGTTGAGTAGGGAAGGAGTAATAGAGGTCTAACCTATCGAAACTTACTCTTGACCAAGGAATAGTAAGTCGGAAAATGTCAGAAACGTGTTAATCGTGTTGATTTCTTATTGTTTATGAAAATCATTAATACTGTACTTAACACTAAAAGCCGACGAGGTAGACTTATATATTTATGATATTTAAGAATGAAGTGTCTAGGCAAGGCTTGATGCAACCAGTGCTCAAACTTACTTGGTTTCACATTTGGGCGAGGAATAGTTAGCTGGAATGTCGGAAATGAGTTAAGCGTACGAATCATGATTTGTATAAACAATTGTTTTGACTAGATAATCGATTAGTCGATTATCAAACTTGACCTAATATTGACTTAGGAAGTTATTGAAAGGCTTTGTGATTTTATACCACTAAGAACCGCTGGGGAATAGTATTAGTACGAAACCTAGCTTTCGCTTACTTTCGAAAAAAACAGAATTGAGTTTACCATAAATTCATCGAATTAGTTTTGGAGAGACCAGGATCGGCAAGTGTTTTACTTACCGAATGCCACTTCAAAACTAGTATATGAATTCTATGTTTTAGAAGCGGTTGTGAAGTGAAATGTTATAGAGTTGAACTATCAATCCTAAGGTTAAAGTTTAAGGGAGAGGTCATCATTAACATTTCAAACGATGCTATCGTGTGGGAGTATCTATCTTGAGGAGTAGTCTAAGAGAGAGGACAGCGTTAGCATTTGTCGGAAGACTTATGTGGGGAACCTATGTGGAGGTTTGAGATCTGTTCAAGATGCTCGGATCCATGTAGTGATTCGTAATCAGTTCGAGATCTGGGAATCCATTTAGGTATTCATGTTTTGTTCGAGTGACGGAGACTCATGTGAAAGATGTCGAATGTAACCTTGACATCGGAAATGACTAATAATAGAGAAAGATGCACAACCTGGGGTTGCTGACCCATGTCAGGGTTTTGTCAACTCCATTTCTAGAGATACTCATCGATTGGCCGGTGGGATTTGATTATATTTGGTTCATGTTGTTCATATTTATGTTCGGATGCTGGGCCGCTTGTGTTCACCTAAAGGTATATTTTATCTAGAGATATACGTTGCTCGAAGGTACTTTTTGACCCTTGTGCAGCGGATTGGATCCGACTCCACTGGAGAGATCTCCATGGAAAAATCCATTATGCGAACGAACCTTGGCGGTTTTGATTGTAACTTAAATATGTTGTGGTGTGATGAATGTAAGAATCACAGCTATTTGATATGATTTATATTCTACACTCTATATATTATCTATCATATCACTATATTAAACTTAATAAATGGTTGGTTTTTTAAGGGAAAAACTGTTACGGGAATCCGTACGGTCTTAGTAGTTACTGTTACATGTATTCATGTATCTTGAGTTTTCCCATACCAAACTTATGTCTGACACTTGGTTTTTGATTTCCTAAATTCTCTGCATACTCTTTCGAGTGGGCTGAGTATGGCAGGTTTTAACTTGGACGCTTCAGAGTTCAGAAGACGAGCTGGAGGCTACCATTATCTATCTATTTCTATTTCCTTTGTTCCGTTTTAGCTATATACATATATCAGCATTGTACGGTCGGACAATTATAACTATCCAGTCGGTGATAATACTTAGGTTTTGTAACTTTAAAATTCCTTTATTCAGAGTACCTTTTGTACTATTCTTTTGATATTATATATTATCGCTCCGCTTCGAGATTCTGGTGTTTTGTTCTTGTTCTTTTTCCTTTTCTTTTACCCTAACTTTCTTTCTTTCTGGCGCTTGGGTGTTCGGCATACGAATACGATCGATGTATTCATGTCGACATTCGAGGGTCAAAAAGTCAGGTCATTACAATGTCTATAAATAATTCTCTAGTATTTCATAAATACTTAGGAACACTCTAAACTACCATTTAGTGATCTTAATTTGGATTTGATATTTTCTTTATGTACCAAATACATAAGAAAATTATAATATTGTAGACAACACATCATATATGATAATTCCTATTGCTAAAACATAAGGAATCTGTCTTACATGTTCCTTATTAAACATTTTAATAAGGTGTCTTTGCATATTGTTTATGGACATTCCCAACGTCCTTAATACTTAATATAAACGATATAATCTACAAATCCAATATCGAGTATTAAACAACTAAACTATTACATTTTAACTGAAAATCTTTTTGACACATGCTTCCTTTGCATTTTAATTGAAAATCAAAGTATTAAATATTTTTATCAAAATACTTATTCAGTTCTGATGATTATAGATTGGTACTTTCATATCATTTCTTGGATCATATCCAAAAATCAACAAACTCAATATTACTCCCACTGACTACGAGGCATTTTGGTTTTGATGTGCAAATAGTCTATTCTAAATCATTATTAAGAATTTTATGTTTCAATACATATGTATTAAAACACAAAGTCATATCAAGTGATAATTTTGTGAGTAAATTCCAAATTAACTTGAGCAAGTTGAATGATGAATCTATTACACTAATTTCAACAATTAAAATTTACGAGGTTATTCTTATCAATGCTGCTCATTAAATTCCAACTGCATTTGTCTTGCTCTTGAAGATACAATTGCAATCGATGGATCATATCCCTTTGGGTACAACTACCAAAATCATATTTCAAAAGCGTACTTAGAATGCACTTTGGATTTGCGTATCATGCCACAACGTGAAGTCAATACTCTTAATGGTTTAATTGACAGCCGAGGACTATCTTTTTCAAATTGATAAGAAACCAATAATTTCTCTTCAATATGTGTGAATATTCATTAGACATTCTAATGCGTTGCGTTTATTTAAGTTTGGTTAATTTCATTTCACCCCTCGTATTCAGTTTTATCCTTGGATCGTATCCAAATCAGTTTTACCACCAATAATTTTTAAAAGAAATTCCTTCACTATGAAGTTGACATTTTTTGAAACAATAATTGTTTCTCAGTACAAGGAATGTGTATTCATAAACACTTCATGAATTGCCTTATATATAAAACTGATTTGGTTTTAGTTTACAAAACTTATGTTCAAAATATAAATAGGTCATCCAATGTTAATCATCCCCAAAATTCTTTTGAGGGCATTCCATACAAGATCACTCATGAGTAATTATATGTAGTCTTTTGACTGGCATAACCTGCTAACTACTTGACCTAGGATATATTGGGGTTTCTTGTAAACCCTTTTCTTGTATGATTTATAAACTATTCATTAGATGAAATCAATTTTAAGCTTGTGTACTACTCTTAAGTACACAATCTTATTATAGAAAGAATTTCACTCAACTTCACCCACAATTAATCGTACTTTGTTCAACAATGTTCGATTACTCCTTATTGATACATCATTATGTATCATAAAGAAGTGACTTTTGAGATTGAATCTTTATTAATTTTAGGTACGTTAGGGACTCTTTCCAATGCACTCACCTCTTCGATCAAATCTAATCAATTTGATTTTCTATTGCATGTAATTTTAATTACTTCCATTTTATACTCTATGAGCTTATCATGGTCATACTACATGTGTATCAAATACATACGTCATGTTGGTGATAACTCATCGGTGAATATAATGAAGGACGTGGAACCATTTTGGAATTAATAAACTTTCGACTGCATACATCTATATGTATTAATCCATAGAGTTCATCAACTCTTATGATGCTCCCACTGAATGGGTGCTTTGCCCTTAGCTGTTTGAGATATAATTCACTAGCACTATATGATTCATAATCATATAATAACAGAATTTTTTCTCCATACTTTGGCCTAGTCAATAATTCCAAAATAATTGCAAATAAACTTAGATACTTTTATATTTTCCAATGCATCACAAATACCACTATTATAGTTTTATTTTATAAAGATTATTCATAATATTCATATTGAAATAAAACCGTTTATTTTTTCAGTCAATACTAGAAATAATTATTATTTCATAAATAATGTTTGGTATGCTTGACAAAAACGATTTTCATAACTTGATGCGACCAATAAGTGTTATATAACACGCTTCCACTATTTCTGCCATTACTATTAAAGCATATGAAATATGAAGCTCCATTCAACCACTTAATATAGGCTATTTCTTTTATTTACTGTAACTAGTTTACAATCGAGAGTTTTCAGATCGAATATCTTAAATTCAAAGAAACAAATCTTATAGAAAATAATTTTCTATTTGATACATTTTGGAATAGAAATCATATTTCTCATTCCAATGTTAAATATCTTACAATTCTCATTTCTAATATTTCTTTATGAAGAAGAAGTGATCATTCACTCTCTTTATCCCAATTGTGCCTTAGGTTACATCCACTCTTATACATTTGATTTCCTTTTTGAATGGTCGAACCATTCAAAGGAAATCCTTATTACATTATCATAATGAACTCTTTAACAAAGTGAATTTGGTCATCCTTAACTTTTAAGGACATCATATAAATTGCATTTTACGTCAACCGATCAAACTGACATTTTAGTGATCGAATTCTTGGATCTATCTTGTAGTCTTTGGTCAAGTATTACTTTAACACAACAAGACCTTTATTGTAGTCAATCATATTAAATACATATTCTCACATTATAGTTTACTTTCTTATTTCAATCAACTAATTTCATCGAGGTTTTGTACATGAATTGTGATTGTTCACCATATATATATGGATTAAATATCTGTTCTTGTATTTCTTTTAGAATTCGAAAGTTGGTAAAGACAATAAATAGTCTCGGGCATGTAAACTCATAAGTTACCAAGTTACAAGCGAATTTAGTGGTTGTATAATTAGGCACTTGCATGGGTCAATGTGCAAAAATTTATTGGTATGTATATTTAATATTTCATTATCAATGTTTAATTCAGTTCCTTTGTATATTTTAATTGATAAACTTTTTATCAGTTATATTTTATGCACAAATTTATCAAAGTAGATTATTTTAGTTATAGATACCAATGTTCCTACGGTAGTAGAAAGGTTAAATGTTACCATTTAATTTTTCTTATAAAGCTCACACTAATCTTTTATGTTTCTCCAAACTCCAAGACGAAACATAGAAGTCTTTCGACTTCACTAGTGGGTGTTAGGATTCGTATATCTTAGGATTCTGACCTTGAGGAAAGCTCAGTGAATCACAATCTCATATACAATGAATAAGTCCTTATCAGTTGTATCTTATACAACTCCCGACCCTTGGTTCCTTGTCCTATCTCATTTTTACTTTGCAGAAAGCTCAACAAGTAAAAAGAGATTATTCACTCATTACTCACCATTTCATGATGGCCTAAGTATATTATATATACCTTGAGGAAAGCTTAACAAATATGTATATGTTAACCTAAAAGAAGGATCAACACCCTGAATTGAGTGTGAAAGCACTAACCCTGTTCTTATAAAGTAATAATATAGAAAATAAATGTAAAAAGAGCAGAAATTATAAAAAGACAAGAAGATTTTCATAGTGGTTCGGCTGTTAATGAAGCTTACGTCCACTTTATAACTTTCTATTAACTGACGACCATTACAAGTTGAGTCGGATTACAATATAATTGAATCTTCAAAGTTAGATCAAGTCATAAGTACAAGAGTTCACTATAGAATTACAGTGAACCCCTGGATGACTATTGTGTGGGAGGAGAAGAGTGACGAATAATCTCTACCGAGTCTCAATAACCAGTTTAGAAGATCATGTTTATGTTGCAGGAAGGATTGTATTTATAGAGGTTGGAGAGCACTTGGGCCAAAACCACTTTGCTAGAAGCCTGTACTTAGTGTTATAAAGGAGCTCAGAAAGTTTGAAGGTGAAACTGGTGGATCGCTAGCGATCCATAGGTGATTGACCGCTAAAGATCCATGTACTTAATCTATTTTTGAGTGATCACCATTTGGTTGTCTTCCTATCTTCTATTTGAGTGCCTTTTCCAAATATCAAGTCGTTTGAAGTTTGTTTGATCATCTGTCTTTATGGGTCATCTGACCTTGAAGAATCATCCATAACTAACTCAAAACTTAAAGAAATCAGATGAAACTTTGCAGGTATACTCTAGAAGGTGTGTGGGACCTACACTATGAATTTTAGTTGATGTGGACCAACCTACATGGATCGCTAGCGATCCATCAAGATGGATCGCCAAAGATCCATTATATCTTCCCCAATCATTTTCAT
Source organism: Allium fistulosum (assembly GCA_030737815.1). Taxonomy (NCBI): domain Eukaryota; kingdom Viridiplantae; phylum Streptophyta; class Magnoliopsida; order Asparagales; family Amaryllidaceae; genus Allium; species Allium fistulosum. Next base: position 361,349,788 of record CM060906.1, read on the forward strand.
TCTTTCTATGAGCCTTCTATTATGTCTTCTAAGTGTTCTGTCCAAATTTCAAATCAACCTGATTAAGTATGAGTTCTCTAGGTCTAGTTAAGCTAGCTGCTTTGGTCAAAACAGCTTGAATCAGATGAGTCTTTACTTCTTGAACTACGCTGCTTAGAATGCTATGAAACTTGGTAAGTATTCTTAGAAGAGGTAGTATATCATGATGCAAGAGGATTTGACAACTCATGATGCTTCCTTTTGGATTACTAGCGATCCATGGATGATGGATCGCCAGCAATCCATCTACTTAGTGGATTTTTGGCTGGTTTCTCTTAAGTTCCATTGGCTTCTTCTTTCAGATGCCTTGTTCAAGTTTCAAGTCGTTCTGGCTTAATCTGGATGTTCTAACTCCTGTTGAATTCTTCTGGGTTAAAAACCCAATTAACAGTTGCCCTCCAGAGCATGCTTTCATTGGAAACAAAGTGTGCTCTGGAACAAGACAAGTTTCAGGTTACTATTCTGTGAATTTTAGTGAATCGTCGCAGTCCATCTCAAGATGTTGTTTTCAATTGACTGAATTCTGATAGCCGTTCATTTTTCGATTTCAATCTGAATTTCAATTCCTGGTACTGACGATGCAATCTTTACTCCGTAGTTTACACAAGGGTTCAGGTCGGTAAGTGGGTGCATGAAGTAGGTTTGGAGTTGACCTGTATAGTTTTAACTCGGCCGACGGTGAAGCTAAGTTTTGTCTTGAACGATTGTACGCCTTTCTGGAACGAACTCTTTCTCTTTGTCTTTAACCGTTTTTTGTTGAGGACTGGGTTAAGTTCATGTCGCCGTTTTGAATTCCAGTATGACGATTTATTCCAAAATCAGATATAGTGGATTATTCTGTCGTTTTTCTTTTCCCATTTCTGTACTTCTGATGATCCTGAAAAGAAAAGCTTCCCGCGTCGCTTCGGACAGCGGCTCCGTTATCGATCGTTGATCGATAATGGGTAAGTGTGGAAAAGATAATTTCAAATGACGATATGGATTGTTTTTCAGATGTAAGCAAGCTATCTACACTAGATTGTTCATTTGCAGTGTCTAGGATACTGGACTCTTCTCATATAGATAACACACAACATCTGCCTCGGTCAACGCTCAGAACCCAACTGGTCAACATTTGCCAATTTCCTTTGGATTTCAAGCGTTGGTTATATGAGGATATTATTTAAAGTAAAACATACTCAACGGGGTTGAATGCCAAGTTTTGCTGTTGAAAATGACTTTTCGACCATCCAATCTTTAGTCTGGCGGAGGGACTTCCACTCCCCAGAAGTTGGATCCTTCGCAACATAGGCTTCGCTTATTATTCCTATCATATTGGGATGATTGATTGCGGTTATATTACAAGTCCATCTCTATCTTCGAGGACTATTGGTTTAATTGCTCGATTCCAAGCATTGCCTTTTCTCATTGGTTATTCGCTACTCTGCCTCTTATGTTCATGTGCAGCATACTCGTTTACCATAATTCTAGACCTGTAAGTAATAATCTTGCAGTCATTTTAGCATATTATATTTCATAGCTTTGTCCAGACCTATAAGGTCTTGGTCTAAGCAGTTCTGTGGTTGTTCCTGTTTATGCTCCGTTGAGTTCGTTCGACAAAGTGTTAGTGTATGTGCCCCAGTCCATAGGGCTGACTACTCTGAATACTATGACTATATGTTTTCAGGAGACTGGGTCTCTTGGGCCATATGTCTGATTGCCCCAGTTTGATTGACACAATAAGTCCTATCTCCGGAAACTAGGGACTTTGCTGCTTGATTCCAAGCTCTGATTTTTTTTCAATGATGTTTGTTTCCTAACTGCAATTGAATTCCTCCAAGTTAACATCATCATTTGATGTCATTTTTGGTACATGTGCTGGAAAGACGTGCATTATCATCTTTTGCTAAAGTGAATTCTTCCAAATCTAGTGTTTAGATCCTAATCACGTATCAGTTTCCATCTTCAGAAACTCGTGCACGAATGACTCAACTCTGTGGATTTATCCTTGATGTTGTGAATCTTTGGATAGCATGAGATGCCAGAAGGTAGGGCTGAAGATTCAATCAAGCTCTTGCTTCGGTTTCCGAAAGCCGATGCAACGATAGTTTCATTGTGGGAGTTTCTTCTTAGCATCACCAAACTTCGGACGTCCTACTAGTTGGGACTAAATGATGTAGTTGGACTATAAGTAGGTCATCAATCCTTCTCGTCATCGCCAGAGTTTGAGAGATGGTAAGTTTCTTGCGGTTATTGGTGTTAGGACTTGGCTGAGTTTCTTTCAGCCAAGTATTTGTGCATCTATCCCCATTCGATGGGCTACTATTTCGAATGCTAGTATTTAGGCGCTTGCGAGAGATGAAAAGGTGTGGGAAAAATGATTCAATTGCCCCCGGTTTGGCTCTTAATCCAATTTTAGGATTGAGGATGTTTGGTGATTTTATTTCCAACCTTTCGTAATTGTCCCTGCTTGCCGTTAGCCATGCATGCTTTGCTTGGCCGCTGATGTCATCGTGGATGTTCTGTTCATACGCCAATTCCTGTCTTCATTAATTGGTAACCTAGTTGCTTGGTTTCAAGCGGCATTTCCTCAAGGCTGCTTAACTCCTTCTAAGTTGAATTCTAGAAATTTGGTTGTGCACCAGCTTTCATCCCTAGAAATTAGCACATGAGCGATTCAACCCGGGGATTGTCTTTCAGCGCTGTCTTATTCCCATGCAGTGGTTGATTCCCGCTATGTAAGGTCGAACCATCCGGTTGACCTTTGAAAGGTTATGTCTTCCAGTTATTACCTGTCATTGGGCAACAGTAATTTTCTAAAGACAAGGGCAGAAACAAAGTTAAGGACCAACTTCTATCTCCGAAAGCTAATGCATTGATGATTCACTACGACGAGTGTTCTCATCGACCCTGTAGATTAAAGTTTTCTTGGCATTGTTGGAGCAATACCGGTACTTAGTGAGTAGAAAGTTTCCTGGCGTTGCCGGGGCAACACAGGTACTTATGAAATAGAAGGTTTCCCGACGTTGTCGGGCCAACACCTGTACTTAGAAAATAGAAAATTTTCCCGGTGTTATCAGGGCAACACCGGTACTTAGAAAATGAGAGAGGGCCTTAGGGTTACCAGGGAAACACCGACACTCAGAAGGTTGGGATCGATTTCCTCATTAATTCAGCGGTACTTTTAATCCAATTGGGTACTAGTTTCAGTGTTCGGAAACTAGCACTTTGATGATTGGATTATAGAAGTATTTTCTTAGTGCTGCCTGTCTTTGGGTAGTGCTAAAGTCATGTTAGTGTGGATTGAATCATTCATCTGATCCTGTAGAGTTGAGTAGATTCCTTTTAAACCAATGTGGTTGTTTTCTCAACGTTGCTTAACTCCGGGATATGCCATGTTCTGGAAGGATGAGAGTCTCAGGCGTTCCGTTGCCTAGATTTGTCTATAACCATCAAGTATTACCCTTGGAGATGCAAGGTTGTTGCTTAACCAATTCCATATTTATTCTTATTCACGAAAAATCGAATTTCCTCCAACCACATTTTGTTATGATCTGACGACTACTTGCGGAACCCTTTATTTTCAGGTGCCAAATTTCAGGTTCTTGTAGAAAATTAAAAGCTATGGAGCAAGTCCTCACATTGCCACCGGTATGACTGCGCTCATACCTATCCTTATCACGGACCCGTAGAGTTTTTGAGTTTGTCTTGAATATTTGATACTTATCGTTAGCTTTTTTGAGGCCATATGCATTGTGCTAGGTCAATAGCATTGTTGCGGATATCAACCTTATTCGTTGGTTCCAATCTTCGTGAATCAATAGTTTAGCTGCTCGATTTCGAGCATTCTCTCCTTGCTATTGTCTGTCTTCGGATAACAGTTGGTTTTCTACAAGCAGGAGTCGAGGTGTTTGATCGATCTCTGCAAGGCTAATTATTCCAATCGCGGCTATATTCCAAGCCGCGATGAATCTATAATGGTCGGGGGTTGTCCTTCTTGATGTCTTTAGTCTCTGAGCAGTGTTATATTCCTAAAAGTCTAGTCACTTCCTCCAGACGTTGGCAGCCTTCGATCCATGTTGGATTCCTACAACTTGGGGTTTGAGACCTCGGTCAAGCACTTACTTCTGTCTTTGGAAACTTGTGCATCGATGATTTGATTCTAGAAATGCATTTCGTCGTCATCTATCTCTGGATGACGGTAAGTTCCTCCTTTTATCGCCTATTTTTGGGTGATGCTGGATTTCAAGGAGTTTGATTTTCTTATCGATATGACGGTCTAGAGTTCTCGATGTTACTGGGGCAATATCGATGCCTAGAAGGCTGGACCAGTTTCCTTTCAATTCTGCGGTTGCAGCATACTATACTGCTTATCTCTATTGTGATTGCCGAAGTTCTCTATTCAGTTGTTGGCCAAGTTTCCACCGGACCAAGACCATCAGATCACTGATGCCGAATCAAGACTAGGAAAGACCCTGCCGAACCAACTCCCTTCCCATGCCTACCGAACCAGCTATCTCCAAGACCCTGCCGAACCAACTCCCTTCCCATGCCTACCAAACCAGTCACTCAGCTACCTGCCGAACCAAACCCAAAGTATCGCTACCGAACCAGAACCAATCCCAACCACTACCGGACCAACCAATCACCGAACCATCCCTTTTCTCCGCTCTCCACCGGACCAGGGGATCACCGAACCAACGTTGCCAGGCCAGATTACGTCAGCCCAGGCCCACCGGCAGCTACATACATCCAAGACCCCTACCCCCAGCCTCACTCTATAAATAGAGGGGTAGGGATACAACAATGGCGGACAAGTTTGAGAGCTCAAGCACGGATAGAACTTTCATATACTTCTATCAAAGCTTTGTACTTGTAATCTGAACAGTAAAGGAGAATAACATATAAAGTGGACGTAGGCACATTCTGGCCGAACCACTATAAATCTGTGTGTCTTTTACAGTTTAGTCCCTGCTTTTCATATATTTGCATAAATCGCCCAGATCACTAAAAACAACATAAAATCAACTAAATCATATGACTTGGAGGTGTTTGCCCAATTTTTGTGCAAACATTTTTGGTGCTTTCACTGAGAAAGGGAAGCTCGAAGTTTCAGCTTCTCCCACTTAACCTTCTTCCTAACAGCGTCGTTCATTGCTTGGAAAACATGCCTCCCAGGCAGAAAAAAGACGTTAACAAAGGAAAGAACATCGCAACTAGCAGTGTTCTAGATCCAGTGGTCACAGATCAAGTAAATCATCCCATTCCAACAGCAGTACCAAATGAAGGTCAGGAAAATCCAACAACCCCTGCCACGGGACAGCCGGTAGCGATTACTAGGGAAGATCTAGACCGGGTTGTGGCTGAAGTGACTAACCGCTTCACATCCCAACAGGAAGCCTTGGTGGACCAACTCATGTCACGCTTAAGGGATGCTGAAGAGTCCAACCGCAACACTGAATCATGGGGTGAGTCCCAGTCTGGAGGATCTCAGAGGCAACAAAGATCTTCCTTCTTCGAAGAAGCTAACGACAGAAGCGGCCGTGGTAGGAGCCGAGACCGAACTCAGTCCGAACGCCGACCCGAGGAAATGCTTGGAACCGAACCCACCGGGGGAGGTACCAGGCAGAGGTCAACTGTAGCCGAGCCTGTCATGCTTCCTAACCATGGAAACGCCAATGAACGGGGCCGAGCTAGAGTCCAGCACGAAGTTGGACCCGAGGAAGTGCTTAGATCAGAACCCAGCAGGGGAAGATCGAGGCAAGGGCCAACTGTAGCTGACCCTAGCATGCTCCCAGAAGACCAAAGACAGCCACTGGAAAATATTAGGAATAATAGACGATACCATCCCTACAGGTCATCTGGATGGAATCAATCCCACAGAGAAGAACCGAACTCATTTTTATCTGCTCCAAATTCTGATGAAAGGATGGCACGCTTGTTCAGAGAGTGCGTCCAACGGGATCAAAGAGACCGAGGAATAGGCGCTAGGGTAACCATCCCTTTCGCCCGCAATATCGAAATTGCCATCACCCCCCGAGAATGGAAAATGCCAACAATGGAACCTTACAAAGGAACCTCTGACCCCGTTGTACACTTACAGAGATACACACAGCATATGCTCATGAGTGGAGCAATAGAAGGAGTGTTGTGCAAATGCTTTCCGCTATTCTTAGCAGATCTAGCTACCTCTTGGTTCTGCCATCTACCCCAAGGATTCATCAGCTCATGGGAGATGTTGAAAGAAAAATTCATCAGCCAATTCCGCATTCATGTGGAGCAACCCAAGGACGCTTATTCCTTATCCAGTATCAAACAGAAACCTGGAGAGAAAGTGCAGCAATATCTAACCCGATTCAATGCCGCAGCGGCTGCAGTCCAAGATGCCGATGAGAAGCTTATCTTAATGGCCCTCTGTAGTGGTGTGCATCCGGATACTAAATTTGCTAGAAGATTGACTAAAGAAAACCAGCTATTTTACCCGATTTCTTCCATGAAGCTGGGAAATATATGAGACTTGAAGACGCTGCCACTGAGAGGCAGACAGGGCAACAAAATAAGGCAGCTCACGGCAACACGCCCGCTGTAGCAAAGGATGTTCGAAGAAATGATTCTAGAGACAACGTTGGGGGCAAGAAGGGAGAAAAGCGTCTATATCGACCAGGACCGAGATTTGACGCTTACACCCCGTTGAATGAAACGATCAAAAACATCTTCCTGGCCACTCAAGACGAAGTTAAATACAAACACCCCCCGCACAAGAAGGAATCAGATAACGCAATTAAGTCTGGAAAATTCTGCCGCTTCCACGAATCCCATGGGCATGATACCAACGAATGCCATCATCTCCGGGACTTGATTGAAGAACACATCAGAAGAAGAAGACTAGAACGCTATGTAAAAGGCCAAAACAGGACTCCAGTTCCTGCCAATGAGAACCCAAGGCTACCCTCCCCAGAAATAGGCAGAGGAAATCACAACACCAGCGGCTCCAGTCAAGAGAAGATAGTGGTCCATACCATCTCGGGAGGGCCACACATCGCCGACGGAAGCTGGGCAGAGATGGAAAGGTACGGAAAGTCACTTAGAAACAATGAAGAATGCGTCAATTCTATTATAGAAGAACGCCACCCGAAGCGGATAGAGAATGGTGACATCACAATCAGTAGGCGTGACCTGGAGGGAAGGTAGTACCCTCACACGGATCTCATGGTTATCTCTTCCCGGCTCGGTCCAGCCGAGGTTTTCCGAATTATAGTAGACACTGGAAGCTCAGTGAATATCCTATTCAAGCATGCCTTTGACAAAATGAAGTTGTCATTAAAGGATGTTCTTCCCTGCAATAAACCACTACACGGTTTCACAGGAAATGTGAAGATGCCCCTCGGGCGACTGGACCTCTTTGTTGAAATTGGAAGTCATCCCCGCTCCGTTGTGCGGAGACAGACATTTGTGCTGATAGAAAACCACTCGGCCTACAACGCCTTCTTAGGAAGGCCAACCTTGTCTAACTTCCAAATTGTCCTGGCCTTATGGTGCCTGAAGATGAAATTTCCAACGGACAATGGAGTAGGGGAAGTAGAGGGAGACCAGGACATTGCTCGAGATTGCTATGTAACTAAACTTCGCAACAACCACAGGAAGGATAAAGGGAAGAGTGTAGAGATTGCCCTCTGCACAAAAAGTTTGGAAGCATAGCAACTAAAGAAAGCCCCTCCTCTTCGATATACCAGCGACCCTTTCAATGAATTAGACCCCAGGGACAAAGAGGAGGAGGCCACCACCGAGCCTGCAGAGGCTATGGAATTTGTATCTGTAGATAGACATGACTCAAGTAGACTATTGAAAGTCGGGTCCCAACTAAAAGCAGAGTTGAAGGAACAACTCATTGATTTTCTCCACCATAACTTGGATGTATTTGCATGGTCACACGCTGACATGACCGGAATCTCCCCTGACATAGCATGCCACGTACTAAACATTGATCCTAGCAAGGCGCCAGTAAAATAGAAAAAGAGAAGTATGGAGGCAGAACGATCAGCAGCCCTCGATGAAGAAGTAAAGAACCTACTTGCCAATGACTTCATACGAGAAGCCATCTACCCAGAGTGGATCGCCAACCCGGTGCTGGTAAAGAAAGCTAATGGGAAGTGGCGAACATGCATTGACTTCTCCAACTTAAATGACGCCTGCCCGAAGGATTGCTTCCCACTTCCCCGAATCGATCAGCTTGTAGACAGCACAGCCGGGCACGAACTCTTATCTTTTATGGACGCATACTCAGGATATAACCAAATTCCTATGCATGCTCCCGATCAAGACCACACTAGTTTCATCACTGACCGGGGATTGTACTACTACAAGGTAATGCCTTTCGGACTTAAAAACGCAGGAGCCACCTATCAGCGCCTCGTCAACAAGATGTTTGCGGGGCTAATAGGACAAACTATGGAATTTTATGTGGATGGCATGCTAGTAAAGTCAAGGGAAGCCGACGATCACGTAAGCCACCTGGATGAAATGTTTCAAGTACTTCGCCAATATGGAATGAAGCTGAATCCTCTAAAATGCTCCTTCGGAGTATCATCAGGAAAGTTTCTAGGATTCATCGTCCATGCCAGAGGAATTGAAGCAAACCCTGAACAAGTCCGAGCTCTGAAAGATATCAGGATACCTTCTACCTAAAAGGAAATGCAAAGCCTAAATGGGAAGGTGGCCGCCCTGAGCAGATTCATCTCTAAAGCGATCGACAAATGCATCCCCTTCTTCGAAGCTCTAAAGAAAGAGAGAGGAAAATTCGAATGGACTGACGAATGCTTAACAGCTTTCCTTAACTTAATCGAACACCTCCAGAGACCACCAGTACTCTCAACTCCGAACAAAGGCGAAGAGCTATACCTATACCTTGCTGTGTCATCTCATGCTCTAAGCGCCGCATTGGTGAGAGAAGACAAACGCACGCAGCGGCCAGAATACTTTGTAAGCAAGAGGTTTACAGGGGCGGAAGCCAGATATCCTAAACTTGAGAAACTAGCATACTGTTTACTAATCACATCACGGAAACTACGTCACTATTTCCAGTCCCATTCCATCAGAGTTCTGACCGATCAACCACTAAGGCAGGTACTCCATTGTCCCGACACTTCTGGGCGACTACTTAAATGGTGCATTGAACTAAGTCAATATGATATCACCTACCATCCTCGCACCGCCATCAAGGGACAAGCCATGGCCGATTTCATTGCCGAATTCACTACCAACGAAGGTAAGGAGCAATCAGAAATAGCAGAAGACATCAAGTGGAATCTCTTTGTGGATGGTGCGTCAAACGAACAAGGCTCGGGGGCAGGTGTGGTAATAATCACTCCCAGGGGAAATAAGCTACACTATGCTATAAGGTTGGAATTCGCTGCCACCAACAATGATGCAGATTATGAAGCAGTGATAGTTGGATTAGAACTTGCCTTAGAAATCAGAGCCAATTCTTTGTGTCTTCATAGCGATTCTCAACTTATTGTAAATCAAATACTAGGAGAATTCCAGGCTCGAGAAGAATGACTCATAGCATATTTAAAGAAGACCAAGTTGCTTCTCAATCGATTGGATCACTATTTAATCAAACACATCCCTCGGGAAGAGAACCAAGAGGCCGATGAATTGGCAAAGCAAGCTAGCATGAGAGACGGCACTATTTCCGAAGCAGTAGCCATCTCAAAGCATTTGAACCCAAGTTTTGAGCAAGTGAATCTGATAGCTGCAACCGAAGAAGCAACTTGGATGACTCCCATCCGAGACTACTTACAAAGTGGCACACTGCCCAACGGGCGTAACGAAGTCAAGAAAATCTTGAGGAAAGCTTCCCGCTACACAATACAAGAGGGCACCCTCTATTGGCGCGGCTTCTCTAACCCCTTATTAAGGTGTGTCGCTGGAAGGGAAGCCAAGGAAATCTTATCCAACATCCATCAAGGAAGCTGCGGAGATCACACTGGAGGGCAGACTTTGGCAAAAAAGATACTCCGATATGGATATTTCTGGCCCACCTTAAGCAAGGACGCCTTAGATTTCGTCAGAAAATGTGACAGATGTCAGAAGTTTGCTAAGATTCTGCGGCTACCAACAACTGAGATTACTCAAATGACCAGCCCTTGGCCCTTTGCAGTATGGGGAATTGACTTGATTGGCGAACTGCCAATGGGCCGAGGCGGGGCCAAATATGCTATAGTGGCAGTCGACTATTTCACCAAATGGGTGGAAGCAGAACCCCTAAATAAAGTATCTTCAGCAAAAGTTATTAACTTCTTGATCAAAAATGTTTTATGCAGGTACGGAGTCCCATTCAAAATCATATCGGACAATGGACTTCAGTTTGACAGCGAGGAGTTCGCCAACTGGTGCCAAGAGCACGGAATTCACAAAAGCTTCTCATCCGTAGCTTATCCCCAGGCAAACGGACAAGTCGAAGCCGTCAACAAAATTCTCAAAACTCTAATAAAAAAGAAACTCGAAAAGTCAAAAGGCGCTTGGGTGGATGAACTTCCTACGGCACTATAGGCCTATCACACATCTTTCAGAACATCAACGGGGCATACTCCTTTCTCTTTGGCATACGGGTCGGAGGCTATGCTCCCAGTTGAAACTATAGTGCCTTCCCACCGTAGGATCCACTATAACCCAGAAGAGAACGAAGAGCTCCTCCACATGTCTTTGGATCTAATTGAGGAAAGAAGAAATGATGCAGCCCTCAAAGCAGTAGCTCACAAGCAAAAAGTGGCAACGCAATACAACTCCAAAGTCAAGCATCGTAGCTTACAAAAAGGAGATCTTGTCCTCAAGCGAATCTTCCCGCGCCCCGGAGCGCTAGATCCAATCTGGGACGGACCATATGTAATTCATAAAAATCTCCACAACGGAGCTTATATTTTGTCAACAGTGGACGGGGAGGTGTTCCAGAGGGCATGGAACATCCAACACCTTCGTCGATACTTTTCTTAACTTGTACTGCCCATATGAAGTGAATTAACAAAGAGAATCAGTGGACGTAGGCATTTTCGTGCCGAACCACTTTAAAAAACTTGTCTCTTTTTAACTTGTTCCTTTATATCTTGGCTGCTTGTTAACTTTATCCTTTTCTGTTGAACAAAATCCTATGTAATGACATTCCCATTCAAGACACATCACGGCGCAACCTCACATGGACAAGACCTAACAGGTACTACGCCCTCGCCAATGAGACACTTTTGCTCCAGCATCCCTCTGCTGCGAGTTAACTCATTGCTCGCGATCGACCCTTAAAGCCAACTGTAATGAGCTGATTATAAGCCACCGAGAAGGCCGACTATAGCCGAGGCAGCTCATTACGGCGTTCGGCTCGCCGACAACCGTGAGCCTACTTTAAGCCCCAACATAAGGTGTGGCCAGCCAGGGGTAGTTCACGGTTGACGATCGGCACCCACGCTAGTCGGCCATGGTAAATCGAATAATACCCACGATTACGGGCCATAATGGCCCGGGTAATTACTGTGTGCGATCTCGGCTCCGAGTGTCTTAAGTATGGCTGTGGTAAAAAAGATAAACTCCCCGCAGAGGCGTAAGATGGGTGAAAAATGTCTCCAAGACCCACAGCTAGGGAAAGTGACTACAAAACCCGTTTGCCACGAACTTAAGCACATCGAAGGCCTTCCGTGATTGGAAGTTTTACTGTTTCTCATATGTCAATTTTATTTAAAGAACTTTCCTCCTATCCTCTATAACGATCCCTAAAGTACAGGACACAGAATAGGATACACTCGCTAATGGGAATAGGAGCTCACAACTGGACACTCGGCTGCATTCCATACTCGGTCACACAAGACATTCAGTGCTGCCATCTACAACTAAAGCACGAAGGGCGGTACTTCCTTCTTTGTGTATAAATACGTAGCTATAATTTATTCACACATCACATTGACATTGCAAGATATGAAATTACGTTTTAAGCAAGAACTTGACATCAAACCCGATAGAATCACAGGCATATGCACAGCTATACTTCTTATGCAACACATCAAAAATAACGAAAGCGTTCAAACACGACAGAATCAGCTTAAGTTAAAAATTACACGCCAAGAATAAAGTCGTTTATTACAAGTAACATAATTACAACCTAAAAGTTACGTTACTGCTCTGAGACTAACGTAGACAGCAATGTCAAGTAAACAAAAAGATATCCAGGTCAAGTTAAGGAGTCGGCTGCATCGGAGCTTCACCCTTGTCCTGCTGGCCCTCCGAAATCTCCTTAGCCACGGAGTGGGAACTTTCAACATGTTGACCAGAGATATTTGGTGCTCCAGAGGTCCCGCTTGTCCGATCAAGGAAAGAATTCATTAATAATAAGCAACCAAGTTACGAAAATCTAAAAGGGGAGACTTACCAGCATCTGCTCCTTAATCATCATCCTCCAACTGCACACCAACATCCTCAGCAGCAAGCAGCCGCATACCTTCTTTCACCGCCACCTTCTCCTCCTTGGTGAATTGAGCCGTAACCACATCCATTCTAAAGGCCGCGCCACCCTCCTTATATGCATCGGACCTAGCCTCCTCCAGAGCCCGGAGATAAATCCTGGCCATGACTCGGGGATAATCATCCATCCAAGATAAGTTGCCATGTTTCCAAGTGCGAAAGTATATATCCTGAAGCATCTCATCCATTATCCCCTCATTCTCCTCAAACTCCCTTACTCGGTCCTCTAAAGCCAACAACGTTGCAATGGCAGCATCCCTCTCCGATCGGTATCACGCGCAGTCAGCTTGGAAGGTTTTCCTCATCGCATCCATCTCCTCCTTCAGCCTGGTTTGAGCAAGTTCTGCGGCTTCAAGTTTCCCGGACAACTCCTGTATCTGCTCGAGATCCGCTTTCCGAACCTCATCCACCGTTGCAATCGCCATGTCAATCCGTTCCTTACAGGCAGCTTCCATTTTCCGTAGCTCTGCTCTACTAGCCTCTTCTATCGTTTTCTTTAGTCGCCTGGAGGCGGCCTCATGCTGGGAGATCTGGATGGCCTGATCAGCAAGCTGCTTGACCTGGTCGGAAACTATTAACCGCAGTCGAATATTAGCACTCCCGATTTCTTCTCCGGCCTTGGCCAGTCGAGAATGATGCCCCATCAGCTTCCTGACTTCCTCAGCAACCCGGTCAATTTTTGCCTTAGCTTCGTCTCCCAAAGTTGCGACCCGAGTAGTAAGCAAATCAAGGTCCAGGGACTTAGCCTCATCAAGCACCCTTACCATAGGATTACGAGGAAGAAGGTGCTCACCAGTAACCTCATCGAAAGAAATATCGTGAGAACCCGGATCCAGATCCGGATGACCCGCGAACGGATTACGAGCCAAACCAGGGTGATCTATCGAGGTAACAGTAGGATTTTCAGACGGATGCGGGGAAGGAATAAGCTCAGTATTCTCCTCCGTGACATCCTGAGGAGGCTGAGTCGGGGGCAGAGGACCAGGTGAAGATTCAAACAAGGAGCGACTCCTCTTCTTCCTTTGAATATCCTCTTCGATAACTCCAAGAAGGGGACAGTAGCCGACTACATCTCCAGGACGGTTAGTCGGAGGCTTTGGTTTAGTAGAAGCCTTGAGGAGTATGTACTGTTCAAGACGGTGCCGAACATCTGACACCTTGGCCACTTTACTCGCTCCTGTAATAAAAGCCAAGTGTTACGAGCATACATTGAGCTATAATTTAAGAAATACATCAAGTTAAAAAAGAAAAAAAAAGAGACGACGCATTTGTTATACAAACCCTGGGGAGGCGTGGGATATTGCAATAAGTCCTGAATCTGATTCCAGGATGGGAGCAGGCCGTAAAATATTTCTAAATCCTTATCTTAAATGGAGTCGGCAGAAAATTCACCTTGAATCGTAGGAATTGCCTTAGCTGAAGCGCTCTTAGAAGAATCAGCACCGATCTCGGCCTTGTCAGATTTCTTAGGCCTCTCCACTTAAACCGATCCTTCCTCCGACCCTTCAAAAGCTAGATGGAGATCATCATCTGTCCACTCCTGGATCACACCTACTTGCTTAGAAGACAAAGCCCTAGTACCACCACCGCTCTGTCCATCGCCACCATCATTGCTATGACCATCACCATCACCTTCTCCACCACTTCCACTCTCCGCCTCACCTCCTTCATCCTCGCCTCTTTCCTCCTCCATATCTTCCTCCTCCAGGACATCTGGACATGTGCTGGGGGAGGGTCCATCGGACTTCTTAAGTTTCTTCCCCCCAGCAATTGGATGCTTCGAGAAGGGTTTCCTTTTGCTGCTCTTCGTCGTAGCCCCTCCTTTAGCTTTGGCAGCCCTCTCCTCTGCCGTATCTCTCTGCTTGACCACGGACTGATGTGGTAGAATCAGGTTGTGCCCCAGAAGTGTAGCATTCCTGATCAAGTAAGAGGCCGACCTATCCCTTCCCGAAATGGCTTGTATTTCCGCAACCATCTGAACCAGGCGATCGTTCTCCACGACCGCAAAGCCACCTGTCGCTAGCAAGAAATAAAAACACATAAGAAGAAGCATTGCAGTCAGAATGGAAATTATAAATAAGCTTCAACTTACAGCCAGAGGTGAAGCGACGGATAGAAACAGAGTCATCCTTGTTGAAAAACCATTCCTTCTTGAACATGCTGAACTTTGAATATAAATCCAGGACTGGCTTGAAGGACACGGCCGACTCCAAGCTAATATATGGAGACCCCTTCTTGTAGCCTTTAAGTTGTACAGATACCGGATTTCCCGGTTGGAAGGAGGACGCCCGTATCTCCTCTGGAAGATAACAAATAGGCTCACCAAGATGGCGTAGGAGTTAGGCTGAAGCTGGAATGGAGCCACCTTCAAGTAGGTGATGAAGCTGACTATCCAAGCATTAATCGGGTCCCACACATACAATGGTACCTACTATAAGCGAAATATCCTTCGAGGGGATTATATGGCATCACTCCTTCCCTCGGCAACAGCATACGCGCTCTGTCAATCCCAAAAGAGCGAGAAATAGCATCGAGCTGCTCATCTTTGAGGGAGCTAGGAAAGCAGTCAGGCGGTGAGTTCAGGAGCTCTTGAGGACCGTACCCATCCACTAGAGATCTCGGGGTGGGTCCACGTCGTTCTGGATTCGGCTGAACTGGGGGCACGACGGGGGACTCTCTTCTGTCCATAGATTTCTTCTTGTCGGAACGGGTTTCTACTTTATGAGACATTGTCTGCAACATGAGAAAGCACATTGTTAGAACAAGGGATGTAGAGACATAAAAAGCTCAAAGGCCATCCGGCATTCGAACTCAACCGGTAGTTCAAGCATGAAGCGTCATTCGGTTGTCCAAAGACTTCGAATTCATTCGGTTAACCAAAGACTTCGAATTCATTCGGTTGTCCAAAGGCTTCGAATTCATTCGGTCATCCTAAGACTTCGAAGCTCATTCGGTAGTCCAGAGACTTCGAGTTCATTCGGTACTTAATGTACCCCGAGTTCATTCGGTAAGTCAAGTCTTTGAGTTCATTCGGTACTTGGAATCCCCGAGTTTGTTCGGTAGTTCAAAACAAAAACTCATTCGACGGAAGAGGGCCTCACCTGGTCCGGCAGTATAGGTCTAGTTCGATAATACGTTCGATTCGGCAAAGACAAGAGTTTGGTTCGGCTGATAAGGAATAACGAAAGCATTAGGCCCATACTTATAGGCAAGTATAAACGAACGGACCAACTGGTTCGGCGTTTGGGACCGGATGAGAGTGTTCAGGATTAAATGGCCTAAAAACAAAGCGCGACATATGCAGGCATATGCCCCACTTTGGGGGGCAAATGTTGGCCAAGTTTCCACCGGACCAAGACCATCAGATCAATGATGCCGAATCAAGACTAGGAAAGACCCTGCCGAACCAACTCCCTTCCCATGCCTACCGAACCAGCTATCTCCAAGACCCTACCGAACCAACTCCCTTCCCATACCTACCGAACCAGCCACTCCGCTACCTGCCGAACCAAACCCAAAGTATCGCTACCGAACCAGAACCAATCCCAACCACTACCGGACCAACCAATCACCGAACCATCCCTTTTCTCCGCTCTCCACCGGACCAGGGGATCACCGAACAAACGTTGCCAGGCCAGATTATGTCAGCCCATGCCCACCAGCAGCTACATACATCCAAGACTCCTACCCCCAGCCTCACTATATAAATAGAGGGGTAGGGTACAACAATGGCGGACAAGTTTGAGAGCTCAAGCACGGATAGAACTTTCAAACAACTTTCATATACTTGTATCAAAGCTTTGTACTTGTAATCTGAACAATAAAGGAGAATAACATATAAAGTGGACGTAGGCACATTCTGGCCGAACCAATATAAATTTGTGTGTCTTTTACAGTTTAGTCCCTGCTTTTCATATATTTGCATAAATCGCCCAGATCATTAAAAACAACATAAAATCAACTAAATCATACGACTTGGAGGTGTTTGCCTAATTTTTGTGCAAACATCAGTGTAACAGAACCATGAATTGATTTTTTATCATGACCAAGTGTTAGTGTATTATGTGCCCCCGAGTCCACGGGGTTGATTACTCTGAACAATTGATGCAAGACTTGATGATCTGGGCGGCTCTCCGGATGTCCCTAGTCAAAGTCGCATCGCAGCTCCTATCTTTGGGAACTCGTTACTTGAATGTCTTGACCTTAGACATTTTTTATATTAACTTTGGTCAAAGATCATAATTCTTTGCTGACTTCTTGGTTGTGAACTTTTGCGGCACTACTAGAGCAATGTCAGCTCTTTCGGGTAGTGGGAGTTGATCCTTGTTAATCCTATAATAGATAAGTTTCACAGTGTTGTCGGGACAATACCAGTACTTAGAAAATTTTAACGGTTCGTTGATGATGCCAGAGCAACATCAAGCAGTGTTTGTGCGGCTTATCAGATGTGCGGCTTATAAAAATGCATGACTAACGAAATGCATGACCTTTGAGAGTGGACGGCTTACGAAATACATAGATTTTGAGAGTGCATGCTTACGAAATGCACGGCTTTTGAAAGTGCACAGCTTATAAAATGTGCAGCCTATGATATCGATACGACCCGTCGATCTGAAATGGTTTGGAACTTCTTGACGTTGCCAATCTTCGGGTAATGTGAGGAGTTCATGCTTCGAGAGCATGGTTCCATAGCTCAGGAAGTGATGTGTAGCATATGGGAGTGCGTGGCTTATGAGATCAATACGACCTGTAAAACAGTTTGGAACTCTTGACATTGCCAATCTTCAGGTAACGTAAGGAGTTCGTGTTTCGAGAGCGTGGTTCCTTGGCTTAAGAAGTGATGCGTGGCTTATGGTAGTGTGCAACTTATGAGATCGATATGACCCATAGGTTTGGAACTTCTCGACGTTGCCAATCTTCGGGTAACGTGAGGAGTTCATGCTTCAAGAGTGTGGTTCCACCGCTCAATAAGTAATGTGTGGCTTATGGCAGTGCGGGACTTATGGGATCGATATGACCCATCGATGCGGAATGATTTAGAACTCCTTGACGTTGCCAATCTTCGGGTAATGTGAGGAGTTCATGCTTCGAAAGCGTGGTTCCACAGCTCAAGAAGTGATGCACGGCTTATGGGAGTGCATGACTTTTGAGATCAATACTACTCCTCGATCCAGAATGGTTTGGAACTTCTCGACGTTACCAAACTTCGAGTAATGCGAGGAGTTCGTGCTCTGAGAGAGTGGTTCCACAGCTCAAGAAGTGATGCACGGCTTATGGCAATGCATGGCTTATGAGATCAATACGACCTGTCGATCGAGAATGGTTTAGAACTTCTTGATGTTGCCAATCTTCGGGCAACGTGAGAAGTTTGTGCTTCGAGAGCATGGTTCCATAGCTTAAGAAGTGATGCAAGACTTTTGGGAGTGCACGGCTTATGAGATCAATACGGGCCGTCGATCCACAATAGTTTGGAACTTCTCGACATTGCCAATCTTCGGGTAACGTAAGGAGTTCGTGCTTCGAGACGGCTTAAGAAGTGATGTGCGGCTTATGGGAGTGCGCAACTTATGAGGTCGATATGACCCGTCGATCTGAAACTGTTTGGAACTTCTCAATGTTGCCAATTTTCGGGTAATGTGAGGAGTTCGTGCTTCGAGAGCGGGGTTCTACGGCTTAAGAAGTGATATGAAGCTTATGGTAGTGCATGACTTATGGGATCGATACGACCCATCGATCCGGAATGGTTTGGAACTTCTTGACGTTGCCAATCTTCGGGTAACGTGAGGAATTCATGCTTCGAGAGCATGGTTCCATGGCTCAATAAGTGATGCATGGCTTATAGGAGTGCGTGGTTTATGGGATCGATACGACCCGTCAATCCAAAATGGTTTGGAACTTCTCGGTGCTGCCGCAGCGACATCGATTTTGGAAGAGACAGGGATCGAGTTTCGTCGATCCAGCGGGTTGAGTCGATTTGACCCCGTTGACTCAGCATGTTATTTGCTTGAACATGTTTTATCGCTTTAATAAGCTAGGCATGGCTTACGGGATGTGCACAATGGTTTGGCCTTTCCGGTGCTGGAGGAGCAATACTAGTTCTTAGAAGGTAAGGATAGAGTTTTCCCATCAATCCGACGATTTGAATTTGTTGGAATGCGATTTCGTCAGTTCTAAGAGATAAGTGGTTTTTGGATCAGGTAACCGTGGCTTGGACTATCCTTCCATATTTCGAGAAGATGTGCATGTCCAAACAGATAAGGTTGCCATGGTGGAGAGACCTACAGCCGACCGCATGGAGATGGTTATGAAGAAAGAGCTTGTGGGAGTTTAGGGCAAGACTCTCGGTTTTTGGTCCAAACCGCCTTTAGAGAACTGGTCTTCAACTGGCATACAGTCTTAGAGGAAAAGGAACTGGGCACCAAGGGTGGTAAAGGAGGACTTGGGAAGAAGTAAGCAAGTATTATGCTTCTATTTCGTTTGTTGCGCTAACTAGGTCGTTAAGTCTGTAGTTGTCAAAATGCCAGCATTTTCGATGGGGCATAACAGAACTGTGGCATGATTAGTCTTGCATTTCCTTGTAGATATTCAAGTATGTGTGGTACCCCATGCCGCAGGGCTATTCGCACGCTTAAACTGTATCTGGGGTTTCTCCATAACCTGTTTAGTTGCACATGGTCCAATGGATGCAACTGTGTCTTCTAGATGATTAAAGCATGGGAAAGCCTCTATCTTTAGAGACTTATATATTAGGGATTTGAGATACTTAGTTCTCCTAGGTGTCGAATCTTGACTTGATTCGAGTCGGCCTCTGATCGATCACAAGGTCGGTTCAGTTTTGGCTTAGTTTCTTTAAGCGACTTTGAAGCTCTGGAATTCAGCACCATTTGACTCATTGGACGTTGGAAGCGATTCAGTTAATTTTACGGAGTAACTGATGTGATTGTCGATTTGTAGCCCCATAGCATGAGTTCACCGACTTCGGGTAGTTCTGGATGAGATGATCACTGATCTTCCAGTTGGCTTTCACGACGCTTTAGTTCGTGAAGGATTTTTGGATCAGATGATTGCTGATCTATCGGTTCACCTTTACGACACTTTAGTTCGTGAAGGACCTTCACGATGCTTTAGTTTGTGAAGGAGTTTTTGCGGTCGGATGTATGGCGACCAAACAGCTTTGGAACGATAATTTATTGATCTTGAGAGGAAGTTTGGTCGAATGTCCAGCGACTAGACGGCCCTAGAGCGATTATTCAACGACTCCAAGAAGAGTTTTGGGTCGTGTGCTCGACGACCCGGCAGTCTTAAAGCGATGATTGATCGACTTCAAGAGGAATTTTGGTCGGATGTCCGGTGAGTAGACGGCCTTGGAGGGATAATTCATCGATTCTAGGAAGAGCTTTCGGTCGTGTGTCCGACAGCCCGGCGGTCTTAAAGCGACCATTAATCAATTTCAAAAGGAAATTCGATCGAATGTCCAACGATCAAAGGCCTTAGAGCGATAATTCATTGACTCCAGAAAGAGTTTTAGGTCGTGTGTTTGACGGCTCGGTAGTCTTAAAGCGATGATTCATCAATTTCAAGAGAAATTTTGGCTGGATGTCTGGCGACCAAACGACCTTGGAACGATAATTCATCAACTCCAAGAAGAGTTCTGGGTTATGTGTCCAACGGCCCAACGGTATTAAAGTGGTGATTCATCATTTTCAAGAGGAAATTTTGGGATTCGGTTCGTGTGAACACAGTTTTATCGGTTCTTGGAGACTAGAGGGTTGGATCTGTTCGTTTGATGACCCTTTGGACAAGCCTTCTCGACGCTACCAGAGCAACGTCGGTTCTCAGAAGGGGGATTGACATGACTCGTTGAGAGCATAGAAGAATTTCTTTCACCATGCTATCTATAATGCCCCCAGTGTCCCGGTTCGACTCATTTGGAAAGGGAAAGCAGACAAGGATGGATAAGAAGGCATCACTTTAGTTGCTGCTCTATTCCTTAGTAGCTAGCTAGCCAGAGTGTTATTTGATAATCATCCTTTTGTCTAATTTCGTTTAGTTAGCCGGGGCACTTTTCTACTGGGTCTTAGTGGCCTTGCTTAGGCAGAAGGTCCCTAAGGTCATGTAGCTCCTTCATTGTTTAGTATGTTCTTTAGCAAATTGCCATGTTTGCCTTCTGCCAATTGCACTACCTCTAGTCTCTAGAACTAGTTTGTCTTTCCAAAGAATTCTTCCAGGGTGGTAGGTTGTTTCATCCTTTAATGATTCCTAAGGGTCTTGCAGTAGACTGCATCCGTCGCCCTCGCTTCGATCATATGCTAGTCATACCTGCAAAAAAGCAATTTTGAATCAGTTGTTCAGTTGTAGGAAGGTATGGTTGGTATGATAAACACTTTGGGTATTATGCATGTTGAATGGCTTCGTTGAATGGGTTTCGATTGGGGAATATGCTCTAATCATTGTCAGTCTAGTCTGTTTTTAAGTTACGGCTCTTTATAATGCTTGAGAATGATATATGCATGATTGTCCAATGCCTGAATGATTGGAAATGTCGATTGAATGGAAAATCACTTAAGATGGGGTCATGGATCAGTGACGATCTCCAAAAGTTTTCAAAATTAGTGAGATCGGTCTGGGGCGACAAGGAAAGCCTCATAAGGTTGCATTCCAATTTTCAAGGCATTTGGAGTTCGCATGTTCGAGATATGGACAAAAAAAGATGGATCGGCGTTGATGGATCGATGGTATTTTACTTGGAGTCCGACCCAAGAAAATTTACCATTTGCTTGGATTCAGCACATGATTCGCTTGGAGTCATAGAATTTGAAGTGCTGGGTTGGTGACGAACAATGCTTGGAGTCATTTTCATGTTTGCTTGGAGAAAATCTTGGTTTTACCCAAGTCTGATTTTGGACCAGAATTTCATAGGTTTTCTTCAAGTCAAATGGGTGATTACCCGAGTTCGACTTTGAGTCAGGACTTCCAGAATCTGCTTCGAGTCAAATAGGTGATTACCCGAGTTCAACTTTGAGTCCACCCTAAAGTGAGTTTTTCAACGATCATTTTGATGATTTTCGACGACGACCATTCATGATTCAACAAGAGGAGCTCCATGATGTAATTGGAAGCTGGTCAATTGGGAGTGGTCATGATATACCATAGGAGCTTGGCCTTGTAATTGATCTCGGTTTGTATCATATCTTCTTGGTTCTCCTACCTCTAGGAGTACCGTTTGAGTATCAGTTCCTTGTCCATTGCTTAGCACTGTGCTGCGGCACGAGTTTTAGAGCTTCTTCTAGCATTTCGCACGTTAGCATTTTCATCCAATTTTCTTCCTCAAATTATTTGTCATCTTCGGAGCTGGAGGGAGCCATCGTTATATCTCCCCGTGGGGTTTTCACCTCTAAGTTCGGGATTGTAGTAGGTGCTTTTGCAGTGAGTGGAGTGTTAACGTTTTCTTCCATCGCGATTCTTGGAGCTCCGCCCACTACATCCTTTCTCTTTTGCCTTCTATTTATTATGTTCAAGCCAGAAATAGAAGAATGCTCTTGCTCCGTAGCAGCCACGGCTTCAGGCACCATTCTGGAGCAGTTATTGATTGGAGCATTAAGAGAGCATCTATCTTTTCCATAAGAGCCTTTTGACTGTTTGCCATTTTCTGGTTAATTTCATCAACCATCTTGTTCAACTCTCCCTTAGTTACAACTTCACGCTGTGTGGAGGATCCTGGAACCCGATCTCCAGAGTTAGCTCCTACTAGCAAGTTGTTTGGGTTATTGACTTTAATTTGCTAAGGGTTTGTTTCTTCTCCAGCAATGGTAGCTCTTATAGATCCTCCGGAGATAGTTCTCTTTCTTCCTAGTGCCATTGATTCTCAACAGCAAATCTTCTAAGCACAGATTGAGGATCTAACTTTTGAACCTATTTGATCCAAAGTAAATAGCTAGATCTAAGCTTGAGTTGGGTTCTCAGTGAAAGCACCAAAATGTTAACCTAAAAAATGGATCAACACCCTGGGTTGAGTGTGAAAGCACCAACCTGTTCTTACAGAGCAATAATATAGAAAATAAAAATAAAAAGAGCAGAAATATTAAAAAGACAAGAAGATTTTTATAGTGGTTGGGATGTTAATGAATCCTACGTTCACTTTATAACTTTCTATTAACCGGCTGTTGTTACAAGTTGAATCGAATTACAATGTGATTGAATCTTCTAAGTTAGATCAAGTCATAAGTACAAGAGTTCACTGGAGAATCATAGTGAACCCCTAGATGACTATTGCGCGGGAGAAGAGTCAAGAATAATCTCTATGGAGTTTCAGCAGCCAGTTCATAAGTTCATGTTTATGTTGCAGGTAGGATTGTATTTATAAGGGTTGGAGAGCACTTGGGCCAAAGCCGCTTTGCTAGAAGCATGTACTCAGCATCAACAAAGAGCTCAGAAAGTTTGAAGGCGACCTGAGCTAGCCTGATGGATCGCTAGCGATCCATAGGTGATGGATCGCTAGAGATCAATGTACTTGGTCTATTTTTGAGTGATCTCCATTTGGTTGTCGTCCTATCTTCTATTTGAGTGCCTTTTCAAATATCAAGTCATTTGGAGTTTGTTTGATTATCCGTCTTCATGGGTCATCTGGTCCAGAAGAATCATCCATAACTTAGTCAAAACTTAAGGAAATTAGATGAAACTTTGCAGGTACACTCTAAAGGGTGTGTGGGACCTACACTATGTTTTAGGTGATGGGAACCAACCTACATGGGTAGCTAGCGATCCATCAAGATGGATCACCAATGATCCATTATATCTTCTTTAATCATGCTCATTTTTTATGTGAGCCTTCTATTATGTCCTCTAAGTGTTCTCTCTAAATTTGAAGTCAACCTGATTCTGTATGAGTTCTCTAAGTTCAGTTTAAGCTAACTGCTTTGGTCAAAACAGCTTGAATCAGATGAGTTTTTACTTCTTGAACTACGCTGCTTGGAATGCTATGAAACTTGGTAAGTTTGTTAGAAGAGGAAGTAGATCATGATGCAAGAGGCTTTGACAACTCATGATGCTTCCTTTTGGATTGCTAGCGATCCATGGATGATGGATCGCCAGCGATCCATCTACTTAGTGGATTTTTGGCTTGTTTCTCTTAAGCTCCATTGGATTTTCTTTAGATGCCTTGTTCAAGTTTCAAGTCATTCTGGCTTAATATGGATGTTGTAACTCCTACTGAACTCTGTTGGGTTAAAAACCTAGTTAACATTTGCCCTCCAGAGTATGCTTTCGTTGGAAATAAAGTGTGCTATGGAACATGACAAGTTTTGGATTACAATTCTATGAATTTTAGTGAATCGTCGAAGTCCATCTTAAGATGTTGTTTTTAATTGATTGACTTTTGATATCCGTTTGTTTCTTGATTTCGATCTGAATTTCAATTCTTGGTATTGATGATGCAATCTTTGCTCTGTAGTTTACACAAGGGTTTAGGTTGGTGTGGGTGCACGACATAGGTTTGGAGTCGACCTATATAGTTTTAACTCGGCCGGCGGTGAAGCTAAGTTTTGTCTCGAATGATTGTACGCCGTTATAGAGCGAACTCTTGGTCTTTGTCTTTAACCGTTTCTTGTCAAGGACTTGGTTAAGTTCCTATCACCGTTTTGAATTCTAGTATGACGATTTATTCCAAAATCAGATATAGTGGATTATTCCGTTGTTTTGCTTTTCCGGTTTTTGTACTCCGGTGATCCTGAAAAGAAAAGCTTTCCGCTTTGCTTCGGATAGCGGCTCCGTTATCGATCATTCATCGGTAACGGGTAATTATTGAAAAGATAATTTCAAATGACGATATGGATAGTTTTTCAAATGTAAGCAAGCTATCTACACTAGATTGTTCGTTTGCAGTGTTCAGGATACTGGACTCTTCTCATGTAGATAACACACTACATCTACCTCGGTCAACGCTCAGAACACAACTGGTCAACATACGCCAACTTCTCTTGGATTTCAGGTGTTGGTTATACGAGGATATTATTTAAAGTAAAACATACCCAACGGGGTTGAATGCCAAGCTTTACTGTTGAAAATGACTTTTTGGTCATCCAATATTTAGTCTGGCAGAGGGACTTCCACTCCTCCAGAAGTTGGGTCCTTCACAACTTAGGCTTCGCTTATTATTCCTATCATATTGGAATGATTAATTACGATTAAATTACAAGGCACAACTGCTCTTGTAGAGTTGTAGTTAAAGTTCGATCAGGCACAGTTCAGTCTTCGGAAACTAGCAGGTGACTTGTTCGATTGCGATTAACCTTCCTTTGCATTTTTGGAATTCAACCTGTACACCAATCTCTATCTTCGAGAACTTTTGGTTTAATTGCTCGATTCCAAGCATTTCCTTTTCTCATTGGTTATTCTCTATTGTGCCTCTTATGTTCATGTGCAGCATACTCGTTTATTGTAATTCTATACATATAAGTAATAATCGTGCAGTCATTTTGGCATATTCTATTTCATAGCTTTTCCAGACCTATAAGGTAGCTTGGTCTATCTAGGTCTATGGCTGTTCCTGTTTATGCTCCATTGAGTTCGTTTGCGTTTGTGTGTATGCCCTAGTCCATATGGCTGATTACTCTGAATACTATGTCTATATGTTTTTGGGAGACTAGGTCACCTGGGCCTTACGTCTGATTGCACCAGTTCGATTGACACGATAACTCCTATCTCTGAAAACTTAGGAATTTGCTGCTAGATTCCAAGCTCTGATTTTTCTTTCAATGATGTTTGTTTCCTGCGTGCAATTGAATTCCTCTAAGTTAACCTCATCATTCAATGTCAATCTGGGTACATGTACTGGAAAGACGCGCTACTGTCATCTTTTGCTAAAGTGAATTCTTCCAAGTCCATTGTTGAGATCCTTATCATGTATCAGTTTCTATCTTTGGAAACTCGTGCACAGATGACTCAACTCTATGGATTTTTCCTTGATGTTGTGAATCTTCAGATTGCA
The DNA here is from genome assembly GCA_030737815.1 of Allium fistulosum. NCBI lineage: Eukaryota > Viridiplantae > Streptophyta > Magnoliopsida > Asparagales > Amaryllidaceae > Allium > Allium fistulosum. Next base: position 361,375,295 of record CM060906.1, read on the forward strand.
TGAGATGCCAGAAGGTAGGGCTTAAGATTCAATCAAACTCTTGCTTCGGTTTTCGAAAGTCGATGCTCCGATGTTTCATTCTGGGGTTTCTTCTTAACATCACCAAACTTCGAGCGATGGCATATTCCTGCCAGTTGGGACTAAATGATCTAATCGGACTGTAAATAGGTCATCAATCCTTCTCTTCGTTGCCAGACTTTGAGTGACGGTAAGTTTCTTGCGGTTATTCGTGTTAGGACTTTGCGGCATTTCTTTCAACCAAGTATTTGTGCGTCTATCCCCGTTCGAAGGGCTAGCTATTTCGAATGCCAGTATTTGGGCTATTGCGAGAGATGGAAAGGTGTGGAACAAATGATTCAATTGGCCCCGGTCTGGCTCTTAATCCCATTCTGGGATTGAGGAAGTTTGGTGATTTTATTTCCAACCTTCCGTGGTTGTCCCTGCTTTTCATTAGCCATACATGCTTTGCTTGGCCACTGACGTCATCGTGGAAGTTATGTTCATACGCCAATTCCTGTCTTTGGCAATTGGTAACCTAGTTATTTTCAAGTGGCATTTCCTCAAGGGTGCTTAACTCTTTCTAAGTTGAATTCTGGAAATTTGGTTTTGCACCAGTTTTCATCCCTAGAAGTTAGCACATGACCAATTCAACCCTGGGATTTTCTTTCGGCGCTGCCTTATTCCCGTGCAGTGGCTGATTCCTATTATGTAAGATCGAACCATCCGGTTGACCTATGAAAGGTTATGTCTTCCAATCGTTACCTATCATTGGGCAACAGTAGTTTTCTGAAGGCAAGGGTAGAAACTCAGTTGAGGATCAACTTCTATCTCCAAAAGCTAGTGCATTGATGGTTCACTATGATGAGTGTTTCTTATCGACCCTATATATTAAAGTTTTCTTGGCTTTGCCGAGGCAATACCGGCACTTAGTGAGTACTAGGCCTTGGCATTGCCGGGGCAACACCGACACTTAGGAGGTTGGAATCGATTTTCCTCGTCGATTCGACTGTACTTTTAATCTAGTTGGGTACTAGTTTCGGTCTTCGAAAACTAGCACTTCGATGATTGGATTGTATAAGTATTTTCTTAGTGCTGCCTGTCTTTGGGCGGAGTTAAAGTCATGTTGATGAGGATTGAATCATTCATCCGATTCTGTAGAGTTGAGTAGATTCCTTTTAACACAATGCGACCGTTTTCTCAATGTTGTTTAACTCCAAGGTACGCCATGTTATGGAAGGATGAGAGTCCTAGGCATTTCCATTACCTAGCTTTGTTTATGACCGTCAAGCATTACCCTTGGAGATGCAAAGCTGTGCTTAACCAATTCCATAATTATTCTTAGTCACATAAAATCGAATTTCCGCCAATTGTCAAGTATTAGCATAAATGGTTTAGTGGATTAAGCAAATGAAAACTCATTCAATTATTCTTCAGAAAAACACAACCGTCATATCTCATTAGAAAACAAAAGTTCTCTCCCTCCTCCTAAAATTCGTGACATCCTAATACCTACAAAATATCAATCCTGTATTTTAATTCATGATTCTACTTCTTGCCATTCTAAAAATCATTTTCTAAATTTGTTAACAATACTATAATGTCTAGTCCTATTGAAAGTTTCCCTAAATAAATATCCCCATCTCAGCTTCAAGATGAACAGTTGTGCATGCACATGCGCACTGATACTCCCTCTAATATTATAATGGATGTCTCCTCCCTTATTCTAAACTCTATAAATCTATCAATAGGATCGAAATCGATATTTGAATCTCCTTTAGATCCTCATAAAGTAGAAAACCTTCTACATCCCAATCCCATCTCTGAAAAGAAAACCAAAGCTTTTAAAAATGCCAAAAAGAAATCAAAAGCCAGATCTCTACTCTCATAAGCTTGCTGCAAAACCTAAATTCCTTAATTCAAAAGCAATCAGAAAATCAACCAATTCCCCTAATTCCTCCCCTTTCAGCTCTGATGATGAGAATGATGCCGGTATCAATGTCTGCCCTGAAAACTCCAATTAGTTCTCATAGAAGTACTTGAAATTCAAACAAAAATCCCCTTCTGGTTTGACAATGGTGAAAACATAGCTCCTTGGAATATTAGAGGGGCTCACAAATTAATTAAGCTTTCCAAATCAAAAATCTGATTAAAGAACAAAGTCTCTCTCTCATATCTATATCAGAAACTAAATTGAATACTTCTCTATCCGCTAGTGTTGCTAGATTTATAAATCCATCATGGTCATACATTACTAATCATTCTCATGCTTCTTATGGTAGATTACCGGTATTATATGATCCTTTGATATTTAACCTTAATGTAATTCTTACTGGTAAACAGTTCATTCATACTCATGCCTTCCACTCTCCATCCTCCTCCTCTTTGCATTTTACTTTCATTTATGCTGAAAATGCTGCTTCTCAAAGGCAAAAACTTCACGATTATGTTCCTCATCTCAAACAAAACTCTCATCCATGGATTGTTATTGGTGATTTCAACTATTATGTCCTCTCTTCTCACAAATCAGCTGGCAATCCTCTATCTTTATCTGATCTTTCTCCCTAAATAATACGATGTATAATGCCTCTATCATAGATATTCCTACTAATGGTTCCCCATTCTCTTGGAACAACAAGAGCAGACATGGTATTAGAACATTAACTGAGATTGATCATGGCTTTGCAATTTTCATAACTCTATCTCATTGGCCCTCTATCCAAATTCATATTCCTATGTCCATTCTTTCGGACCGTTGTCCCCTTATCCTTAAAATTTGGAGCCACTGCCATTGACAAAAAGGTAAACTTTAAATTTTTTGATATATGGATAAATGAGAGTAGTTTTTTACAGGTAGTAAGGGAGGCTTGGAATATGCATTTATATGTTAACCCCATGCTCAAACTTCAGCAAAAACTAAAGAATACCAAAATTCAGCTTGGCAAAGCTCATGTATGGAACTGGAATGAAACTTTCATCTTCAATATGAGAAGAGCTAGGAAAAATTCAACAATAGACCATGAAAACTTGCCTCGACCCTACCCTTCCAAAAATTGAAATAAGTCTAATTAAGAGACTTGAAGAAGCATTAGCTAATGAAAGTAATATGATAAGGTAGAAAAATAGAGAAAATTGGAACCTATATGAGGATAGAAATTCAAAGTTCCACCATGCCTCCTTGAAAATAAATCAAACCAAAGATTTCATACATCTATATCTAATATGCATGGAGTTAACCATTCCAACCCTTCTGATGTTGATAAAGAATTCCTTGGATATTTCACTTCTCTACTTGGCAGTTTGGATAGCAATCCTATTGATGACTCTTTCATTTCCTCACTCTTTTTGTCGCCCCTTTCAAAAGAACAGCAAAATCTCCTACCTTCCCCAGTATCCGATGAAGAGATAAAAGAATCTATTTTTATAATGAAAAATCGGCATGTGGAGGTCCTGATGGATTTAATGCGGTATTCTTTATCCACTATTGGCAAATAATATCCTCTAATGTGATAAAAGTAGTCCACAATTTCTTCAACAAGAATATAATGTTGAGCTCCATTAACTCAACTAATCTGGCTTTAATCCCCAAAGTTAAAAAGCCAAATAATGTTTCTCAGTTCAGACCAGTACCATGTTACAATATTATATACAAATGTATCTCAAGAATATTGGTTTCTAGACTTAAACTAGTTATAAATCATCTAATCTCAAAAAACCAAGCTGCTTTCATTCCTGGTAGGAATATCCTTGATAATATACTCCTCTCTCATGAGTTATTAAAAGGATACTCATCTAAATACAAGTCTCCTAGAGCCATGCTTAAGATTGATATTAAAAAAGCATTTGATTCGGTTAAATGGGATTCTCTTTTGCATGTAATGAACAAAATGAGATTTCCGTTCAAATTCTCTAACTGGATATATCAATGCATTTCTTTAATAAGGTACTCTTGGGTTTTTAATGCACATTCAGTTGGATACTTCAAAGGAAAGCAAGGATTGAGGCAAGGGGATCCAATATCCCCCTATCTTTTATATTGATAACGGAAACCCCAACTCATGCTTTTTAGCAATAAGTTCATCAGAACAAATTCCTTCTACATCCCAAATGCAAATCGCCTATGGTCACTTCTTTCGTTTTTGCTGATGAATTAATAATATATATCAAACCTCAAGTTGAATCCTTATTTTCCATTATGGAAACTTTGGAAAGCTTTTCTTGTTTCTTTGGATTAAGTATAAACTCCTAAAAATCTCATATATTACCAGCTGGGATATCTAAACCATTGATTCGGCAATGTTTGGATATAACTCATAAGCTCCCACTTTAAAACAATAACATGTCTTACTTGGGAGTTCCTCTAGCTACTAAAAGAATTTCTCTACACCAATGCATTCCCCTATATGAAAAAATAACTACTATTATTAATAGATGGCAGAACAGATTCTTATCCTAACCTAGAAGACTGGTGATAATTAATTCTTCGGTAATGTGTATGACAGTTTATTGGTGCAGAACCTTTATACTACCAACAAAACTGATATCAATGATAAGATCTACAATGATAAGATTTCTATGGTCCGGCTCAATTGCTCATAGGAAACTATCCCTTATTGCTTCTATAAAACTGAAATGCCGAATAAAAATAGAGGCCTTGGTATAAGGAATTTTAGAGCATGGAACTATGCCGCCTTTTCTAAATAATTTGATTGCCTGATAAATAAGAATGATAATCTATGGGTTAAATGGACCATAGCTCACAATCTAAAGAATGAATATATTTGGATGACAAAAGCAAAGTAATCACAGAATTAGATATGGAAATTTCTCCTTAAGTCTAGAGATATCCGTCTACCTCACTTACAAATTGTGTTGGAGCCTTATAGCAAAGAAAGTTTCTCGAATGTTCCTTTGATTACGAAAGTTATTATTCTTAGGAACTTTCTATCTCATGAAGAAATGCAGATGAGTGGCATTCTTGAAAATGCAAAGGCAATATCCTATATTCAAAATGGGTCTATCTCGTTGCCTCTTTCTAGCAACATGAGAATTACTATGACATGGAATAAATATAACAACGCTAATTATGTGTTTTCTGATGTGGATAAGTACTTATAGTCAAAGGATATGAATGAACATTCGATAGCTACTGCTTACAAGGACATAACAGCAGAAAATGATTTCCCTAAATTTCCATGGTATGGAAGAATTTGGAACAGGAACATATCTGAAAAATTAAACTTCATGTTATGGGAAATTATCAAGAATGCTATTAGCACCTTAAGCAATCTTGCTTACAATGGGATTGACATTGACACATGCTGCGTCTTCTGCAAATGTAGGGTGGAGAACAATCATCGTTTATATTTTAAATGTTCTTTCTCTTTTTTCCTATAGAAAAGATTCAAAGCTAGAGGGGATGTGCTAACCCTATTTAGGATAGTAAAATTGAATGGACAAACATATATAATGCTACAAAGTGGAAGGATTCAATATCGTACCAATTGCTTACTATGCTGAAGGTCTTTCTAACTATCATATGGAAGGAAAGAAATCGGAGAATTTTCGATAATAAAAGCAAAAAAGGATGGATCTATTCAATGAAATGTGCAGAGGAACCTACCGAGCTATGAAAATCTCTCCATATTACTTTAATTGCAATGATATAAAGGTGTGAAGATGTAACTGACATACTGGACTTTTTTCTTTTAGCTTGTGGTTTTGTTTGTTTTTTTATTTTACACTCTTTCTCTCTCTTTTTCTATGTATTCCTATTTATATGTGTAGGTGTATTGCTTGCATATTATGAATAAAATGGTATGGGCCATTCAACCCTGCTAGCTTTTCTAAAAAAACTATACATGTATATCTTATATACAAGTATTTTAATTTATTAATTAACTTTTAATTAATTTATTTAAGGAAATAATTTTAATTAAATTTTATTAATTTTGAGTTTCTTTTATACACACAAGTATCCGCATATTGTCTTAAACAATTCAAGGCAACATAACATATATCATTATATATATAATATACATGTAAATATATAATTTATTAAACCATTTAATTAATTAATTTATTTTATTAATCTTATTAATAAATAATAATTTTAAAATTAATTTTGTAACATTTTCAAACATTTTGAAAAATTATATTATAACTTTTATAATATGTGTTTTACTTTATAACTTTTAAATTTAAAAAAATTAATTTAATTTTCAAACCAATTTGAAAACTTATATTATAACATTTATAATATTTTTCTTATTTTAAATATAATTTCTAAATTTAAAACTTATCTTATAATTTTAATACAATTTTGAAATTAGCTCAAGGCCCAATTCAAATTGGGCCTTTTCTTTTAGGGACAACCTTTAGGCTTATAAAACTGTTCAAGCTAGGCAGGTAGTTAGGTAAGATAGGTTACTTGATTACCCAACAATCCAGCCTTAACACTACATTTCTTAGACACTCTACTAATTGGGTCGTAAGCTTAATTAGTTAGCCATAATATGACTAATTTGGACTACATAAGCTATTGAGCTTCAAAATCATTATTGGAACTTGGCCAGCCTGTAGTGGAGGAATTGGGTAATTTAAAAAAAATCCCTAATTAGATCCATAATGGATCTAATTCATTTAGAATTTTTCTAAATTTTCTATTAAATAAATTCAATATTTTATTTAAATTTACAAATAAAGCTTTATTTTATGTAATTTGTATTATATTTTATATATGTATATCATATACACATATTTGTGTGCGTGCTCATACAACAGGATAATGCACATATGGTTTGATATGCCCATGTATAGATGTTGGGATTTACACCGCAACGTACATGTTAGTCCCTCGTGTATACAAATAGATTGTCAAACTGTATGTGTGTGTGTGTGCACGCGCACGTGTGTATGCTTCAATTTTTTTTTTTTTGAATTCGGGTTCAAACTTTTCTATTAAAGAGGAACTATAAGCAAAATATTTACAAGAGCCAAAATGCAAGCCTAAAGCAAAGCTAAGCCAGCTTCTAAACAAACAATACAGACCCGAACTAATCGTTCAACACTATCAGCCCAAAGCCCACCAAGCAAAGAGCAAATGCCAGAAACTTCGAGACTGTACTCAAAGCAGAAAAGGCAATACGACACTTCATCTACTTCATTTACTTCATTTACTCATCTCTAAAGAAAAAATAAAAAAGAACAAAAATGGCGGCGAGCGAGGAAGAACGAGAAACACATTCTAAATTACTACAAGATCGAAACAACTGTCGAAGATCAACTGGAACTCGAGGCATCCTCTGCTACTTCCAGATCGGAGCTTCTATCAAATAAAATCCAGAAACCAGCACTTCCTCATGAAGAACAATACAGATCTTAGCAGATAAGTCTCTAACACCTAAAAAGGAGAAGTCTTTAAGCTTTGAATAAAAAACTAACATATTTCCTTTGAAACTGAGGAGATGAACAGCAACAAGGAATCGAAGGGCAGCAACTAACAAGAGATCTTCGATCCATCCAGAACTGACAAGACAGGTATAAGATCTGAGAAAACCTTCTAAATAAATCTCATAACTTCATTCTAAAACTTCTTATGTGACCAGGACGTGATTACGAGCACTCGGAGCAACCTAAATCACTTCAAGGTCGAATGTTGCTCGAAACCTCCTCTTCTACTTCCAGATCTAAGCTACTATCAAAACTATGAAAGCAAATCTAGAAACCAACACTTCCTCATGAAGAACATAGAAGATCTTAACAAGATAAGTCTCTAATACCCAAAAAGGAAACTTCTTTAAGCTTTATGTGAAATAATTTCCTTTGAATCTGTTTCCAGATCTATAATGAATGCAAATCTAGGGATATCGAGACTGCAATCATGAATCAGAGGACGACGGCAAGCCAAGGATGTTAGATCCCTCCAGAATTGGCAAGACAGGTATAAAATCTGAAAAAGACCTTCAAAATAAATCTCATAGCTCAAGCTAAAAATTCTTTTGTGACCAGGACGTGATTACAAGCACTCGGAGCAACCTACAAAACTGCAACCTTATAAACTAATTCAATAATTATTGTTAATTGTAAGTTATTATGTAATTTAAGTGATAGGAGGTAAGGATACTGTAAATAATACAGGTTCACGGAACCTAGAGCCAAGAAACATAGAAACAGGAAGATGGCAGAAGAACAATACTTATGATAAAGCAGATGATGCCCCAATTCAGCGTTGGGAGGTATATCCCCATTTCAATGCTATTTCTTCATTCATGCCAGTAATGTTCTTAAAATGTTTTGATTTTGCCATTTTGATATTCATTGTCTGGAAAATTTTGGTACAAATCTGCGACCTTTCAGTAAAACGATTCTGAAAAATCCTATCGTTCCTTTCTTTCCAAATATGCCAGACACAAACAAAAAGAGATAGTTGGAACAAGTCTGAATTGAGACTTTTTAAGCTAGAGATAGAAACAATTTTCAGTAAATCATCTTTCAAAGAGAAAGAGAATAGACTTTTCGACGTTTGAAAAAAAAAATTATAGCTCCAAAGCCAAACGTTTTCTGTAAAATTACATTGAAAAAATAGATGGTCTATATTTTCAATGTGATTATTACAAAAGACACAGTTATGGTCCACGACTATCTGCTTCTGAAGTATTCTTTCTTTTGTCAATAGATAGTCGTTAATGGCTTTAAACTGGCATACCGCCATTTTAGGAACGTGAATTTTGTTCTAGACCAAAGACGCCCAGTACTTAATTTCAAAACTGGATCTAACCTTGTTCCAAACTTTTTTAAACTGATACAAACCATCCTTAGAACAGTTCCAAGACCAGAAATCCCTCTCCCTATTCTTGTGAATCTTGACACCTTCAATTTCTGCATGTATTTGAAATAAAAAACTATACGAATCCCACTTCCACTCACCATTTCTTAAAATCCTGCTGAGAGACAAATTTTCCGTACCAGTTCTGAAAGCTGTGTCTCTACCAATACGTTCCATATAGTACTTCCATTTAGCCATGGATCATACCATAGAGAAGTAGTTTTACCGTCTGCAATGTTTAGAGAAAGGCAATTCAAAGCTTCATATCTATTCTTCAAAATGAATTTCCACACTCCCGAGTCGTCCGATCGCTGGTTAATTTCCCAAAAACTTTTCTGACCAATATATTTACGATGCATGAGTTCCACCCAAATTCCTTCTGAATTGATTACTTTCCATATCAATTTGATATATAACGCTCGGTTCATCTCTTCTAAATTTCTCAATCCTATTCCTCCTTCTTCTTTTTGCCTACACACAACCTCCCAAGGAATCTTACTGCTGCGACTTTTCCAAAGAAAGTTCAGAATCAAGTGTTTAATTTTTTGAACTGTAGAGGCTGGGAGACAAAAGCATTGCATCCAGAATTGTATTATGGGGTAAATGGTAGATTTAATAAGTTCAAGTCTCCCAGCTAAGCTAATCATTCTTGTTTCCCATCTACCAATCCTTAACTTGATCTTCTCTATTAAAGGAGAACAATCCTTATCCCTCAAATTAGCACTAGACAAAGGAATACCCAAATACCTTATTGGGAGATCTGATTGCTGAATATTGAGGATCATACTAATATCAGTACAACAATCCACCCCTTTCCCAAAGAAAACGTTAGATTTCTCAAAACTTAACTCCAAGCCAGTAACCCTCTTCATGGTCTTAAAAACATCACTAATAGCAATTGCAGTTTGGGCATTGGCTTTAGTAAAAACAATAATGTCGTCAGCGTAAATAAGGTGAGTCAACTTATTATCAAAGTCTGTAACTGGGGGAATAAGACCAGCCCTTACTTTTTCATCCATCAATAACGTAAAATATTCCATAACCAAGGTGAAAAGTATAGGGGAAAGCGGGTTGCCTTGCCTAAGCCCATTAGAACTCTTGAAATAACCGTGCGCTTCTCCGTTTGCAATGATAGAAAACACAGGAGTCTTAATAATGTTTTCACCCATTTGTCTGGGAAACCCAAGCTTATTAACATATGTATAACAAAAGATCGATTAATCGAATCATATGCTTTCTTTAAATCAACTTTGATACACATATTTTTGTTATCCTTTCTTCCGAGACCCCTGATAATTTCATGAGCAAACAAAATTCCATCCCCTATTAATCTTCCTTTGATAAATGTCGTCTGATTCGGGGACACCAACTTATCCAAAAAAGGACCCAGTCTGTTGCACAAGATTTTGGTGAAAACCTTATATAAAGTATTACAACAGGCAATGGGTCTAAAATCTAGAATACATGTGGAATGGTCTTTTTTTGGAATCAAGTGTAAGAACATATGATTCCACTCGTTGATTATAAGACCCTTTTGAGATATATCGTTCAGAGCTTTGAAAATTAAGTCTTTCGAAAGATTCCAATGAGTTTTAAAAAACAGCGAATTAAAACCGTCCGGACCTGGAGAGATAGTATCTTTAATATCCCACAGTGCAAATTTAATTTCTTCCAAAGATATACCTTCGTTCAAAAAATTAGCACCGTAATCAGTAATTATCGATTTACAAATCACTTCAGGGAAATGTTCACATAAGGGAAGGTTAAAGATTCGTTTGTAGAAATCAGTAGCCGATTCAACAAACTTATCTTCCGAAACCACCTTTCCATCGACAACAATGTTGGTCAAACGCTATCACTTCTTTTACTAGACATTTTAGCGTAGAAAAAAGAAGAAGCCTCGTCACCCATCATCAACCATTCACATTTAGCCTTTTGTTTGGCATCCAAAAATTATTTCGTGAGTGTTAAATCCAGATTTATCTTGGCATTTTGAAATCCCATAGCTAAATTGTGATCATGTGTTTTTTCCAGAAGTTTCTGAAGTCTTGAACAATTCTCTCTCTGAACATTAACCTCTTGTTTGATATTACGTGATTTAGCACTCCAACTCTTAAGCTCTCTCTTGATATTCTTGAGAATACTAATGATTTGATACAAAGGTCTGTCTGTATGATTAGAAATCCAGTGTTTCTCGATCAGAGGAAAGTATTGATCACATAAAGACCAATGGTTCATATATTTAAAAGGTCTGTTCTTGTCCCTAGGCTTAGTGAAAAGCGAGACGAGGACAGCATTATGATCGCGCACAAAAGGAGGCAAATATTCAGCCGATATGTCTGCGAATAAGTTGATCCAATCTAGGTTTGCAAAAACCCTGTCAATTTTAGAAAATATGTTTCGACTCGGGCCAGACCACCAAGAAAATTCATAACCTTTAACATTGATCTCATTAAGACCAGTATAGTTAGACATATCATCTAATTCAAACAAGTTACCAAATGTCACTGGGTTACCTCCCTTTCTTTCTGAGGGACTGCGAATGCAATTAAAGTCCCCAAGAACCAGCCATGGTCTATAAATATTGATAGCATCCTCCTGTAAATTCTTCCATAATCTTTTCCTGAATTCAACAAAGTTATGAGCGTAGACAAAGTTAGATTACATTTGAATTTTGAGGTATTGATCAATTCAATGGTAATGTGTTGATCACTCATACTAATATAGTTGAAATCCCAAGAATCTCCGTCAATGAGGACCATAATCCTGCACTTAAAATAACAAGAGACGTTACTTATTATTTTCCTTCTGTCATCCAACGCTCTTTCCAGCTTCAGTATATCCGAAAACAACAGCTTATTTTCCAAAACACCGAAACAACTTATTTTCTACTTATCAATGAGTTTTCACACTTCTCCCATTCTGTTGGGGTTATGAAACCCTCTAACATTCCAGCAAGCTACTGACATTATGTAACCTTGTTATTGCGGGTCCTCAACGACCTACTGCTAGAGGACTCCCCTTTGTCTTCCGTAGGAATGCCTAGCATCTGCACCCACTTGGGATTCTTGCGAACAAGCTTATCCTTCTGAATATTCTCAAACTCTATATCTTGAGGCTTAGGAAGAGGTTGCTCCACATATACCTCCTGAACTGGGTCTGCATTATCATAAGTATTCTGTTCCTCTACCACTTCTGTCGTTCCTGTATCCTGATCCATATTATCTTGCACCTGTAAGTCAATACAAGGTTCAGTGCCTCTCCTAAAATTAACATTATTAATTATAATCATCAATAAATATATCGTTAGAAAATAAAGAGTTTGGAAAAGAAGGAGAATCCGATGATGACGAAGGGCGTTTGAGAATAGTTATGTGGGTCGAAGGTGACTTCGGAGGTGATGTTCTCGGATCTCTGGCTCCCGGGGTAGTTAGAGACACATGAATGAAAGGCTCACTGGTTCCTTGATCAGGAGGAACTTCCGACCTGGCCAGAGGAACAGTGAAGCAATCTTCACTGACTCCTACTTCGGAAAGAGTAACAGGTTCTGACTCTGGTGCTTCTGAGATTGCCCCCTCATCGCGCTCTTCTAAGGATACAGCTCTTTTTAAAATCTGATCCGAGGGTAAAACTTCTATTTGCTTTTGTTCTGAAATGGGCTTTCCCTTAATTTCTGTCTCCAGCCTATTAGAAGCTATCTGGTACCTATCCCGAGATCCATCAATAGGTGAGCAGTCAAAAATTAGGTTTTGATTTTCTTGATGCACTTCTGAATGTAAGATTTCGGTCATACCATCACCACATGAGACCTCCGCCACAAGATTCCTGATTTCTCCATTAGACAAATGACCATCGTGTAGTAATTCAGAATTAAGGGAATCAGTGGGACAGCCATCATTCAACTGCTTTTCGAGATCATTAGAAATCTCAATTCCGCCTTCCTCCCTTACAATTTCCGCACAACCAACAAAGACTTGGATCCACAGGGCTTTCCTTATCAGAGTTGACAACTTGGGTCAGTTTAGGAACCCAAGACTTGGTCATTGGGCATTCATCAGTTACGTGTCCGAAACACAAGCACTTACCACATATGGGAGGAGGGTTCTCATATTCCACTTCCTGAATGAAACTCCTCCCATTGTCATCCATGCCTTCAATGGTGTTAGGCATACCATAAGTAGCATTAACCTCAACCAAAACTCTGGTGTAGGCTAATCTAGATTTATTTTTCGTGGCCTCGTCCATCTTTATGGGAACTCCAATGGTACTTGTTAGTGCGCTAATTGCCTTATTGCCCCATAACTTAAAACTTAAACCAGGAAGTCTGACCCACATAGGCAAGGATGTAAGTAGATCTCTATCTGTTCTCATGTCTGGGGACAGTCGCTTCATGATGATCAAGTTTCGGTCCATGAACCAAGGACCTGATTTCAAAATCTTGTTGCAATCCTCCTCAAAGCCAAATCTCACTACAAAGAATCCATTATTCCTTGAGTGAACTGAAAACGGCTTCTTTGTAGCCCAAACCCTATTGGCATATCCCTCAGAAGTTCTAAGCCATGGTTTATACCCAACCACATACGATAATATAAATAAATCCCAGCCTCCCTCCGCTTCTTTGATAGCTTCAGAAGAAAGGGAACCAATCCTTTTACCATCCGCTACTTTAGGCTCAATAAACTCAAGATCTAGGTTTCCTAAATCTCCTATCGCTCCTGCTTTCACTGCCTCACTGTATGAAATTTTTTTAGCGTTCTCTGAGACAGTGAATTTGATTTTTGGGTTGCTTCCTGGCAGCAATACTTTTTGCTTAGTTGTTTTCAAAAATTTTGTTGATGTCCGCCCAGCATGATCCGCCTGCACCCTCCTTCCCATGTTCCGATCTGGAATAGCCCCAGATATGCTCGGTCTTTGCCCTCCCAGGTTGAGCCTTTGTTAAGGTCCCAAAGACGTTGGAGCCTTGCCCCTTTTCCTTCTCACCTCCTCCCAGCCTTCATCATCCCGCAAAGATCCCATGATTTAACTATGACGTCCAGGTTTGAGGAGATAGAAGTGAAGACAGAAAATAGAAATAAACAGAGAAAAGCAAGATTACTTGGAAAAATCGAAAGAAAATAGGAGAAAAGGGAGAAACCCTAATCTCCATATCTAGATCTGGAAGCCATTAAAAGCAAATTGTGTTAACAATAACATCATGCTTCAAAATATTATATATATATATAATTATATAAATATTATAAAATATTGGTTATAAATTATTTAGACTAAGCATTTATTAAAGTACATATACATACATATATATATACATACATATATATAATTAAATTATAAAATTATTTTAAATATTATTTTATAAAATAATATAGAGTATTTATGACATGAAATCCGAACAGAATTTATTTATTTATTTATGAACTTAAATGTATATTGCATATAAACATAAAACTAGTTGTAATTATATATACATATACATAAAATAAACATTTATAATTAAATATATATTATGTTGCTACTTTCATTTAGAGAATAAAAGTAATTTTTTTAAATTTAATTTTCGATTTTAAGTAATCTGTTAATAACAAACCTATAATTAATTAAAACCATACATAATTAATAAAAATAAATAAAAATCATTTTTTAAACCATAATGTATATTTTATATTATATAATTTTTTTATAGAATTTTATATTATATAAAATTTATAGAATTTTATATTATTAATATATACACACACATACATAAATACATATTGTTTATATAATCAATTTTGAATTCAATAATAGTATTGATATATATAATAAATACCCAAAAAAATAATTGTTTTTATTATTGCTTAAAGCATTTTAGGTATGAACAAAATTTTAACAAAATCTAAAATATATTTATTATATGATTCAATCCTTTTGTGTTTAAATTTAATTCATAAAAACATTTAATAATATTATTTTAATATATTTTATGTTTTGGCCATGAGCATCATACAAGTATACATAAATTATATATATAAAGGCACTTTTATATACAACCACAACATATGACAGTCCATTGATATAGCGATACGCGATATTTCTAACTAGCAATGATGTAACGATGACTATATAAACGTTATTATATAATAATAGACCAGTAAAGTACCTTCCACCAAAGTTTAAAGTTCACACGTTGAAATGAAGAAATAGACTTCTTGAATCCATTCCTAATCCTGAAGTTGCTAGCTTTCGATTTACCTTACCACCAACGATCGAATCGAAGCAAATTAATGTGAATTAGTGCTTGGATTTTTAGGGTTGTTATAGGGTGATGGCGGCCTGATATGAACAGGAAAAGAAGAATGCAAAAGTCATAAGAGAAGTGCATGCTAGAGAGAGAAAAAAAGGAATAAAAGAGTGAAATAAGGATCAAGATCCTTGTTTTTCTCTTACTAGTTCTCTGCTTTTGAATTCAAAATTCCTCCCTCTAAACCGTCTATACCCGCCTAAACTAAGCCCCGATTAGGCTTTAAAACTATTTCAAGCCTGAATAATATTTATTGCATTTAAATCCAATTTAAATGCGTGTCGGTATCGTGTATTGATTAGTGTTTATAAACCTATTACACGCACACTATTTAATATTGTTTATTTCATATCAAATAAATTTTGTAATTAATATTTCATAAATATTAATTAACTTAATTAATTTATAACAATTATAAATTAACTAGATCGGGTGGTAAATAGGAGTATTCAATGTTTCGGTTATGTGACTCTTAGTTGTAAATTCGATCAGCAGTTAATATCAAACAATTCGATTATTAGCGTTCACACATCACTTAGCAGGTGGTGTGACATTATGGCCAAATTTATAGCTTACTTGATTTTAGTAAAATTCAATTTTACATTTTAAGCG
This sequence comes from Allium fistulosum, assembly GCA_030737815.1. Taxonomy (NCBI): domain Eukaryota; kingdom Viridiplantae; phylum Streptophyta; class Magnoliopsida; order Asparagales; family Amaryllidaceae; genus Allium; species Allium fistulosum. Next base: position 361,391,008 of record CM060906.1, read on the forward strand.
TTACCCAGTAGTGATAATTATTTACACTAATTCTCTTTATAAAAACTATATCAATTTGGACTTATGGAATTTGGTAATGGTAAAAATTCCAATATCATCAATATTCAACTCAATAGTCCAAATAAAAAGTTGTAACACCCCTAATTTTAAGTAACATTATTCAGAAGATTTAATTAGATAATTAAATAGGATAATTTAAAGGTTAAAGTAGTTAAGAGATTGAGATTTGTAAAACTATGAGGTAGCCGTGCCTAAATGAATGAACAAATGAAAATAAAGAAGTAATAAGATAAGTGTTTCCTGGGGATGACCAGGCAACTAAGTACTCGGCATCCCCATCGTTCGGTTAAATAATGAGCATTCGGCATGTTAAGACCGTCCGGCACGAGCGCATCGTTCGGCATCTAAAGGGCGTTCGGCATGGGATAGCGTTCGGCATTTAGGAGCATCCAGCATCAAGAAATGTTTGGTACTAAATACCGTTCGGTCAAAGAAGAACGCTCGGCATAAGATCGTTCGGCAACCAAAGATTGTTCGGCCTCCCGAGTGCGTTCGGCCAAAGACATCGTTCGGCCAAGGGACTTTCGGCATATGAGGGACGTTCGGCATCCATGAACGTTCGGCCTACAAGGTACGCTCGGCATTCCCGGACTGTTCGGCATTCCCGAACTCATTCGACCTGCATCCCTCACTCAACACCACATCTCGTCCGGTACATATCTCGTTCGGCAATCACCTACAGCTCGTCATCCAAGGTCATTCAGTACAAATGGATGTTCGACATTCAGAGTGTCTGGCCTCACCTCGTTCGGCATAAAGGGGGAGGCTCAGCATTCTGTCATTCGGCCTCTCTGGTTCGGCGCACAGAACTTGCACTATTTGGACCGAGTTATTCAGCTACCAGGCCCACCAAAGAAGTCCAACCCACCTTCGTCTATAAATAGAGAGGCAGGGGCACAGTGAAAGGGGGCTTTTTTCGAGAACACTGGGGAGACTCTGCCGCTTTCAAGGCTCATTCTCTTTACTTAGCAATTGTATTCAAGTAGTTGGTATACGGATTGTATCTGTAATCAATTATCAAGTAAAGCAATAAAGATTAACCTCAAATTGGACGTAGGCAGTTACGTCGAACCACTATAAATCTGGTGTTCTCGTCTTTGCATTCAATTTAGCAAATTGTTCTTTGTTTAAGTTTACTTTCATCATTTATCTCTCTACACAACCTTTCTCAACGAGGTTAGTGACCAATTTTGGTGCTAACACTTTGGTGCTTTCACTGAGAAATCGAATTCTCAGACCTCAAGGATCTGCTTTGAAGCTACTGGATTGAATAAATCCCCCAAGGAAGATCCGATTCATTCTTAGGACGTCCGTTGATTCTACTCAGAGTTCACACCAACAACTCTACAATGGCAAGACCACGTACCAGATCAGCCTCTCATAATGCGGGCGCCCACGAGACTGCTAGCGTACAACAAGCAGGGCCTAGCAATCAGCAAGCAAATCTGGGTGTAGGGACTACCGCCCAGGACCAGATGCCAGTTGTCACCAGAATAGAGTTCAACGACTTGATGAGAGAACTCAGGGAAAGCAAGAGATAACTCGGAGAGCAGATGCAAGCCAACGCCAACCTCATGGCACAACTCACTCAACAATAGCACCAGAATGCTGGGGGCAATCCCGCTCCTTATTCCTCATCCGACAGCTCAACTTCGTTCGATGAACCTCCCAGGCGTAGACGCCGTAAGACTGTGCACGAGCAGGTGCTGCTGTCCGAACAGCTGGAGACCACGACCAAGCTGGAGCTGGAAACTTAGGAGCTGGAGTGCAGGTGGAGGCTGGAGGCCCAGACCATCAAGATGCTAACGATGTTGAACCTCAAGATGCACATTTGGCAGATCTCCAGCAGAGGAGGTATCGGCATGATCAGTCACGTAGAACAGACTCCAACCTTCCACCTTCCATACAAACACCAGACTTGACAGCCATGATCAGACAATTGATGAAAGAGAATCAAGGCTTATTGAACGACAATTGGGGAGTGTCGAGAAGTCATACTCCGTTCACAGACATTGTTCTACAGGCAGCGTACCCCAGAAAGTTTAGTATGCCAACTATCCCGGCATATGAAGGAAAGACTGATCCCAGACAGCATGTCATGAGGTACGAATGGATGACGAATTCAGCTAGAGCAAATGATGCAACCAAGTGCAGGTGCTTTCCAATAACTTTATCTGGGATCGCTACCATGTGGTTCACCCGACTTCCTCCGCAGTCCGTATCCAGTTTCGAGGAGTTGGCGAAGAAGTTTATAGAACAGTTCAGGATACACACTACTCGTCCAAAGGACGTGATGTCTCTATCAAGTGTAATCCAGGCTCCTAGGGAATCATTGAAGGAGTATTTACAAAGATTCCATGTTGCGGCAACCGAAGTCAGCAATCCCAATGATCATTCAATTCTTATGGCTGTGATGCGAGGCGTGGATCCGAATTCAGAGTTTGGAGACTGGCTGGCAGTAAAACCTCCGACTACACTAGAGCGTTTTTACTCAAAGGCACATCAGTTCATAAGAAGAGAGGTAGCCAGGTGGGTAAGGCGAGATAAGGCACCGGGATCTGTCCAGGAGTCTGTGAAAAGCAACATTGCTGTGAAGCAGTCCGGAGACAACTCGGGAAAAGTTCAAGTCAATGTCCAGAACAAGCCCGGGCAACCTAAGGAATCCGGAGGAAGAAATCAAGGGAAGAAGAGAGAAGCGGGGAAGTGGAAGCCAAGAATTCCGACCTACAACGAGTATACCCCGCTGAATGCATCTCTTGAGAACATTTACCTATCAACTTGCAATACTTTTCAGTACAGAAAGCCGCGTCCAAAGGAGTCAACCGAAGAACAAAAGCGAACTGGGAAATACTGCCGCTTCCATGAGACTTATGGGCATAATACGGAAGAGTGCAGACACCACGACGCTATAGAGAAGTTGATCAGGTAGAAAAAGTTACAGGAGTTTGTGAAAAATCCGTAAGAAGGTGGACAGGGGACATCCAACCCAGGTCGTGCACCAGCTCCGCGTCATCCCGAGGTGCCTGCCCGGACTGTGGGCAGATTAGTTATAAACATGATCATCGGCGGGCCTCAACCTGCTGATAAGAACTGGCAAGAGATGGAGCGGTATGCTAGTTCCCTGAAGAACACAAATTTCGAGTGTTGTTCTAACGTAGAGGATGGGACCCCTGCTAAACAGCTGCGCGTGATGACAGACGATATAGTATTCAGGAGCAGAGATGCAGACCAAGTAGAGGCTCCCACCATCGACCCGATGGTCATATCTGCGACAATCGGGCCGGCTTATGTGAAAAGAATTTTGATTGATTGTGGAAGTTCTGTCAACATCATCTTCAAGAAGGCTTATGACCAGATGAAGATGGAAACGAAGGATTTGAAACCGTCTAAAGCTCGTATACATGGCTTTAATGGCGCAGCGACCGATGCAGTGGGGTATGTTGAGTTACCAGTTGAACTGGGACAAGGCGAGCGTCGGAGGGTGCGAATCCTACCCTTCGTAGTTTTGGATGTGGATTCTCCATACAATGTGTTCTTGGGCCGACCGGCCCTGGCTGAGTTTAGGGCAGCATTAGCCCCGTGGTGCTTGACTTTGAAGTTTTCGACTGACAAAGGAGTAGGTGTTGTTCATGGCGACCAGGCGACTGGTCGTTCCTGTTATGTGGCTGAGCTCCGAGAGGCCCATCAGAGGGAGAAAGGAAAAGTTGCGGACAATCCCGTCCGCATCCATAATACTGATAATTGACAAGTAATGCCCGAGCCCTGGCTCGGGCATAATTCTTGGATCTTCAGAGACCTAGATCCGAGAGACGACGATGAGAAACCCAAGGAAGAAAAGGCAGCGCCGCCTGAATTAACAATTGACATTTCAGTCAGCCGAGACGATCCATCGTGAGTACTGAAGATCAGATCACAACTCGGTCCCGCAATGACTGAAGACCTTAGTGATTTCCTCCGAGCGAATCTTGATGTTTTCGCCTAGACGCATTCTGATATGTGCGGGATTTCTCCTGCTATTACGAGTCATATGTTGAACATAGACCCGAAATACGTCCCGGTTAAACAAAAGAGAAGAGGAATGGACCCGGAGAGGTCCGCTGCTCTCAGAGAGGAGGTGGACAAACTCAAAGCCAATGGGTTCGTCCGCGACGCCCTCTACCCTGAATGGGTATCGAACCCCGTGCTGGTGAAAAAGGCGAACGGGAAATGGAGAACTTGCATAGACTATTCCGATTTGAACAAAGCATGCCCCAAGGACAGTTTCCCATTGCCTAGGATTGATCAGTTGGTCGACTCCACTGCAGGACACGAATTGTTATCATTCATGGATGCATACTCGGGATACAATCAAATCCCGATGCATATTTCGGACCAAGAACACACCAGTTTCGTCATAGGCGTTGGGCTATATTGCTATGTAGTAATGCATTTCAGATTGAAAAACGCAGGAGCGACTTATCAGCGTCTGGTGAATCGAATGTTCAAAGACCAGCTTGGTAGAACGATGGAAGTCTATGTGGATGACATGCTCGTGAAGTCACGACAGTCAAACGACCACCTTCGAGACTTAGCGGAGATGTTCGATATACTCAGACATTATGGGATGAAGATCAACCCTCTGAAGTGTTCCTTCGGCGTTGCGTCGGGGAAGTTTTTGGGATTCATTGTTAATGCTAGGGGAATTGAAGCAAACCCAGAAAAGATTCAAGCTATTCGAGATGTGCAAGTGCCCAGAACTATAAAGCAGGTGAAAAGCTTGAATGGAAAGGTGGCTGCGCTGAGCCGATTTATATCCAGAGCCACGGATAAATGCATTCCCTTCTTCGATGTAATAAAGAAAGGGAAGAGAAATTTCGAATGGACATCCAACCGTGAGGAAGCATTCCGAGATCTGGTGAGGCATCTGGAGAGTCCTCCAGTGCTTTCGAAACCAATAGACCATGAGATGTTGTATGTATACTTAGCCGTGTCCCTGCATGCTATAAGTGCGGCTTTAGTCCGCGAGGAGGACCGGGTCCAAAAGCCAGTGTATTACGTTAGCAAACGTTTGACGGGGGCAGAAAGAAATTACCCTAAAATCGAGAAATTGGCCTATTGCTTGGTGATTGCATCACGTAAGCTGCGTCCATATTTTCAAGCACACTCAGTCAGTGTTTATACCGATCATCCCTTACGACAGGTACTCCAACGACCAGAACTTTCTGGAAGGATGTTAGAATCGAATATCAAGTTGAGTCAGTTCGATATTACCTACCTGCCACGAAGAGCCATACGAGGGCAAGCATTAGCAGATTTCATCGCTGAGTTTACTATATCTGACGAACCACATAATCACAGTGTCATTCCCCCCATTCGATGGAAATTGTACACCGATGGGGCATCAAACGACCGTTGCTCCGGAGCTGGTGTGGTTCTCGTAACTCCAGAAAATCGATCGATTTGTTACGCTTTAAGGCTCAATTTTTCGGCTACGAATAATGAAGCAGAATATGAAGCACTGATTGTTGGGTTAAAACTCGTTGGAGAACTTGGGGTTAAATCAGTTGAAATCTTTTGTGACTCGCAGCTGGTGGTGTACCAAGTGCGAGGAGACTACCAAGCAAGGGGACAGAAGCTTGCTCGGTACCTTGTTCTGGTTCAGGAACTATTGTCAAACCTCGAACATTATGACATTTCGCATGTCCCACGTGAACAGAACAAAGAAGCCGACTCATTGGCTAAATTCGCAAGCGTTGGCGATGCACAACAAATGGGATTTATTCCCATTGAAACCTTGCATGCTCCAAGCATAGACGCGATGAAAGTTGATTTTGTGTTGGAAACAGGAATCGAGAGGGAGTCATGGATAACCCCATTCAAACTATACCTGACGACCGGGACTTTTCCAGAAAAAAGGAGCGAAAGACGACAGGTCATTTGAAAAGCCGCACGATATGTGATGCAGGATGGAGTAATGTATCAGAAGGGGTTCTCGGTCCCCTTATTACGATGCATTGCCCATGATGAGACAAAGCGGGTCTTGAAGGAGGTTCACGAAGGAGAATGCGGCGACCATACTGGGGGTCAAACACTAGCAAAAAAGATCCTCCGCTATGGATACTATTGGCCAACTGTAAATCGGGACGCTGCAGACTACGCAAGAAAATGTGACAAGTGTCAAAGATATGCGAAAATCCCTAGAGCTCCACCAACAGAACTCACACAAATGGTTAGTCCCTGGCCATTTGCAATCTGAGGAATCGACATAATCGGCTCTTTGCCTATATCCAAAGGTGGTGCAAAATACGCGATAGTTGCAGTCGACTATTTCAGAAAATGGGCCGAGGCAGAACCTTTAGCCACAATCACCTCCAAGAAGGTCATTAATTTCGTTGTACGAAACATTATATACCGCTTTGGTCTCCCTAGAACCATCATTACGGACAACGGAACGCAGTTCGAAAGTAGGGAATTCAAAGACTTCTGTTTAAAGTATGGTGTCGAGAAAAAGTTCGCCGCCGTTGCACATCCGAAAGCTAACGGACAAGTCGAGGCCGTGAACAAAATAATCAAGTCCATATTGAAGAAGCGTTTGGAAAAATCCGGAGGCAAGTGGGTAGATGAACTCCCGACAGCGCTATGGGCTTATAGGGCTACCCACAAGTCCGCGACTGGCCACACTCCATTCGCATTGGCATACGGCTCGGAAGCTGTTATACCCGCGGAGCTTGAAGTTACATCGCATCGAGTGACGTATTATGATCCTAAGACAAATCAGGACCTCTTGTTGGAATCACTGGACTGCATCGATGAAAAACGTTAAGAGGCTGAATTAAGGGCGGCAGCATATAGGCACCGAGTCAAGCGATATTACGACGACAAAGTCCGCCCAAGAATCTTTGATGTGGGTGATCTCGTTTTGAAACGAGTTTTCCCGATACCATCACGTATGAATCCCAACTGGGAAGGTCCTTATATCATTGAACGGAAGCTTGGAGAGGGAACTTTCAAGCTAGCGACCGTTGATGGCGTGACACTCCCACGAGCGTGGAACAGTGAACATTTACGACATTATTACATTTAGCCTGCTTCTTTCCTGTTTTAGGTGCAATTTTTTACTGTATGTTTTTATTCCATTGATTCTTAGTTTCCTTTTTAGCGTGTAGTCGGACAATTCAGTTTGTTTCATTAATAAAGGCTTGAAGCCGTCTGTTCCATGAATTATTGATGTTTCTATACCTTATAATCTGGTGATGAACTGTTGGAGTTACATTATTCCATATGATGTACGAACTCGCATAAACGAATTCAATCTCCGAGTCCCCTGAGTGCGGACCGGAGTACTCTAAGTCCCCGGAGCGCGGACTAGAGTATAAACGACTTGAATCTCCTAGTCCCCTGAGTGCGGACCGGAGTACTCTAAGTCCCCGGAGCGCGGACTAGAGTATAAACGACTTGAATCTCCGAGTCCCCTGAGTGCGGACCGGAGTACTCTAAGTCCCCGGGGCGCGGACTAGAGTATAAACGACTTAAATCTCCGAGTCCCTTGAATGCGGACCGAAGTACTCTAAGTCCCTGGAGCACGGACTAGAGTATAAACGACTTCAATCTCCGAGTCCCCTGAATGCGGACCGGAATACTCTAATTCCCCGGAGCGCGGACTAGACTATAAACGACTTGAATCTCCAAGTCCCCTAAATGCGGACCGGAGTACTCTAAGTCCCCAGAACGCGGAATAGAGTATAAACAACTTCAATCTCCGAGTCCCCTGAATGCGGACCGGAATACTCTAAGTCCCCAGAGCACGGACTAGAGTATAAACGACTCCAATCTCCGAGCCCCCTGAATGCGGACCGAATTACTCTAAGTCCCTGGAGCGCGGATTAGAAAATATTCTAAGTACCAAAATGTGAAACGAGAAATGTACCATTCCAAAGGATGTCCGAACAATTTAAGAATGGATTGGGAATTTATGCGACTCATAAGAACTTGAGTTTCAACCATAGTCATACAGAAAGTTAAAAAAGCAAGAAATCGTTCAAATGACAAAGAAACTAAACTTTATTCAATTATCCAAAATGGGGTTATACAACCACTCCTTTGAAACTTAGAGTCAAAAATCTATCTACACAAACTACAAAAACGAAAAAATAAAAGTAGTTACAAGACCTAAGCAAAATCTCGTTGAATGAGAATAGTGGCTACTTCTTCGGTTTTTTGTTCTTGTCTTCCTTTGTTTTCTCAGATGACTCCTCTCCCTCACGCTTCTTCTTGGATTTTTTGCTTGCCAAAGAAGCGGAGTCAGGAGTGGGAGAAGAAACATCCAGCGGTTTGGATTTGCCAGGGAGAATGATTTTCAAAGGTCTATTCCGCGGGTCGGTAAGTTCCAGTATTTGAGGCTCGACCTTGATCTCGGCCTTCTTTTTCTCCTCTTCTGCGAGTCGCTCCTTCATGCTCATCTTTGAAGTATGTTCTGAGGCGCCAGTGATCTCAATTTCATCACTCCCTTCAACGGGAGATGAAGTGTCAAACTTATCATCATCGAGCGCCCCGATCACTTGAGCGTCAGGGCGGGAGTTACTCCCGCATGAGCGACATCGCTTATTTTCCCTGCCTCCTCCTTGGCGTCGTCGCTCCTTGGAGTTGGTTCAAGATCAGAGTGGCCTGCATAAAAACATAAAGAACGAACATTAGGACAAATAACCACTACTTGAAAGTGACAGATCTTTGAACTTCTAAAAAAAGAGTTTTATACCAGGTTCTGGCTGGCTATCAGTTGCGCGTGGAGTTTCACCCTCTAGAATAGGGGATAGCACATGAACACCGAGCCCGGGATCTTCCAGATCATAGCCGGCATGCTGCTCAAATGGGTCAAGTGTTGGCCGACCGGCCAATTGAGCAGATGGAGGAGCTGCAGCCTTAGCCCCAGAAGGACCAGCTTCGTCGTCTTTCTCTTTTGCTAGGGGGAGCCTTTACTATAAAGAGCCAAAGCTGCAGATAAGTCCACTGGCACGTTCCCTCTGAGAAATTCTTTCACCAGAGCCTCCTCATCGACTTCCTCGGTGTCCGACTCGATCTTTCTGATCTTTATTAAAGTCTCCCAGGCCTCAGCTAGAGATTCAAGATAGCCCTCGCCTAGGAATGTCAAGTCGCGGTGCATAAGGACGCGGGCGCTGTATTCGGCAATCAGCGGGTCAAACATGCACTTGACCTCTTCTCTACCAGCCTCTGCAGCTGCTTCGAGGCGAGAGTCAATCTCCTCAAAAGCTTTTCTCTTGCCCTCCTCACGGGCTTCGTCTTTCATTATCTCAACCTTAGCAAGTTCATCATCAAGCTTGGTTTTTAAGAGCCGTGTAGCAACAATTTCGTCGCAGTATCGTTGGGACTCTTCTTGAGCGGCTATTTTCTCTTCTTTCTCCTTAGAGAATAGCTCTTTCAACTCTCTGACTTGTAGGGTGAGCGCGTCCCTTTCTTTCTGGATAGAATCTTTTTCTAAGGCAAGGGCTCCACTGCGTTGGACTGCTTCATCAAGTTTCTTTTTATGGGTCGCCTCTAGACGAGTGACGGCCTCGACAGTGTCTTTTGCACTTTGCTCTACGGCTTCAAGTTTCGACTTATATGAAGCAAGCTCTTCATCTTGACTCTTGATGATGTCCTTGTCAAAGCCAGCTTCCAACTTCAAACGGTCAATCTCCTGTTGGCGCTCAATGGATACTTCCGAGACTTTTTCGACCAAATGTGCAAACGCGTCATGTTGAACATAGACGTCATTGTTGCATGCGAGGGCACTTTGTTTGACGTGCCCTGGGATGTGGTGAATAGCTGGGAGGAATTTCAAGCCGTCAAAGCAGATTTTTGGGAATTTAGCCTTAAGATCGACCATCTTCTCTGCTATCGTTGGGTCAGCCGCAGTAACAGGGGGAGGAGGCTTTGAAAGTTCTGTTCTTTTCCGATGTTCCCAGGATTGCCGTGTGCTCGACGAACCGGAATGTTGTTCTCGGGAGACATCGGGTTGAGACCCCTTCTGCGAAAGTTTTTCTCTATCTGGCTCAGTTTGAGGAGGGGGATCGCGAGAATTTGAAGACTGGGAATATGATTTCTTTCGATAAGACGAATCACAAGGATGGTTGTCTCGATCTTCATAATCGTCTCTGTCCCTACGCCTATCGGAGCCTGAATCCCGTCCCAGATGGTGAAATATAGAAGAACCGTGGAGGTGATCGAACACCCCATGTCACCTGCATAGAATAAAAATAACGACGAGTTAGGAAAAATCGGGGTAATGGAAAAAATTGAAGTGCGTGTGTGTCCTAGTGTTCCCCCCGACGGACCAGTTCCTTTATCTTTACTGATTGGAGTGTTATCTCCCTGAACTAGGGGTTGAACTCCCGTGTCGCCTCTAGCGGGCGAATGAAACTTAAGGGCTTTTGGATCGTCGAAACCATAACTGAGTAGATCGTCAGGAATGGTAAGGTTCGACATACCCTTTAAAGAACTTTCCATGTGCTGTGAAGAAGCCTCTTTCTCTGGCGGGATGAGCGTAACTTTGGAAGTTCCGCCAACCTTCTCCTTCCGTATCTTATACGTCAATTTCTTTTTCCCCTTCGAAGGGGAAGATGACATTTCAATATCATGCACTTCGACCAGCGGGTCCTGTGTAGGACCTACATTCTCGCCTTGTGTTTCGGGAACTTCACTCTCCTTTATTTTCTCCCCTTCCTGTACATCAGGGATATGGCGTGATGACGATTCAGCTAGTTTTTTTCCTTTACCAGATGCGGGCTTGGGAATGGAGACGCCCTCAGGAAGGCTAATCCGACGACCTCCTGCTAACAGTCAGAATCTCGATAATGACTCAGTTGAAATGAGGGTTCGGATGTCCCATTCCTCGGCAGGAAGAGCTCTAATGGCATCTACGGTATCAGAATATCCTCGGCCCTCAGGACGTGGGTTGATACCTGAAAAGATGAAACAAGAAGTTAGAAAAAGCATAACTCCGATAGAGCGCGAATGTCGACTGAGGGAAAAGACTTACTGCCTTCAACCCATCTCCTTGCGAAACCAGGAGGGCAACGCACATAGAACCACTCCTGTTTGTACAGGGCAAATTTGCTACATGCTTCGGTCAAAATCTGGCATTTGTGGTACGGCTCGAGGAACACGAAGGAGGGGCTATCTTTCTGCTTCTTGATCATATAAATATATCTGATGTCGTCGGAAGTTGGAGGCCTACAAAAGACGGCCATGAAAAGTAGGTAGGTCCCGTATATGAATGCGTGATCGTTTGGATGCAGCTGCGACGGGGCGATGTCTATGTATTGCAACACGTCCCGAAGAAATAGATTGAATGGAGGCACACTGCCCATCCAGCACATAAACTAATTACAAGCAGTATATCCGACTGGGGGCAGATGAGGACGATCATGTCTCGACGGGACCAACACGTCGGCAAAAGGGATTCCGTGGATAGAGCATATTCGCCGAAGCGCGACTTCGTTAATCTTCGAAGCCTGTGAGTCGATCGGATTGTCCAAGAGAATCGATGCCTCCAGGGCATCAGGAGCTAAGTTATGAGCGGGGGAAGTCGACAGATTTGAAGTGTCCGTGACTTCTGGCTTTGAAGGCGGCCCGGGCCTATCAGAGATAGTGGGGGAGCTAGATTTTTTAGACATCTCCAATAAATAGCGAGTCTGGCAAAGCACCTGTGAGAACTATACTTGAAAAATGTTCAACGTTATAATTAACAACATGAATATTCCCCCCCACGTGGTGTGCGAACTAGTGAAATCAATCGTGTATAAGCATTGAAAATTTGAAAGTCACAAGGTTACAGATATGAGATTGAACTTCAACTCATCGCCTTCGAAGACCGTCATCGCTGACCATCTCCAAAAGCCTGCCTTATGGCGATTAGTCAATCTAAGTTCGGGTTTATGTCTACTGAAGCTAGGGAGTTAATAGTCCGGATAAGTTTGATATGCTAGTATGCTAGAGTCCTCGTTTTTGTTCTATTATGTGATAAGACAAGGCAATTGATTGTTTGGCATTCGTGTTGTTCGGCCTAAGTGTGGTTCGACATGTATGATTGTTCAGCCTTGATTGTTCGGCATTTATGTTTGAACGAACTAAGTATGGTTCGGCATTTACGTTGGTCGGCCTAAGGATGTTTCAGCATTTATCATCGTTCGGCTTTGGTATGGTTCGGCGTTTATGATTGTTCGGCCAAGCTACCGTTCGGCCTAAAACTTGTTCGGCCAATTCTCGTTCGGCCTGACTATCGTTCAAACTAGTTAACGATTGGCAAAGCATCGTTCAGTCAAGATTTTGTTCCGTCGAAACGACACTCAGCATCCCCACTAACTCATGCTTCTTCCTTAATCTTCCCTCCCATCGTTCGGCATACGGTGTGTCACGCCGAACCTGTATTACGTCGAGCCCCAACACTCGCTACTGCCTTCAAATTTTCCTCTCTTCCACCATCCACGCCCGAACAACGAGAACCGATCGTTCGGCAAGTCATGCCAGACCTTACCATTCGACGCCCCTAACCATCTCCTACTTCTCCTATATTCTTTCTTCCTCCAATCTCGTTCGGCACAAAAGATTTATTCCGAACCACAACACATCTCCCAACATCTTCCTAGAAAGCTCGTCTCTACTCACTCTTCCTTCCACCCTCATCGTTTAACTCTAAAAACTCTAAAAGTACCTTAATCAAGGCTCGATTCATCCTATCGATTAAGGAACTCGAGCGTAATGACCGTTTTAAGCTATGGGAAGGATTTAGACGGAAGAATCGATACCTAGTTGGTAGGACGAAGACTTGGAAAGGATTGATGAATCGTTGAAGGATGTTAACTGGAAATGTCAGCAAGTACAAGGCAGTGGTGTTGAAATGTGAAAAGAGGAGAAGGAAGAAGGTGCCGGCCTTTATAGGGAAGAAGAAGAAGTCGAAAAGGCTATATCCGATAGAACCGGTCAAAGCCACAACGTTCGGCTTTGGAACACAAAGTCGTTCGGCACATGAGGAGTGTTCGGCTTCGACTGCATCGTTCGGCATTTATACCACGTTCGGCACACACCTCCACCACTGATATTCTCAAGGAGGCATCTCCAAGAAGATTTAACCAAGGTTTGAAGCGGAGCATGGAGGATACGTAATTCAAAGCGTATCACGTTCGGTCATGTAATACACTTTGGGGGGCAAGTGTTTCCTGGGGATCGACTAGGCAACTTAGTACTCGGCATCCCCATCGTTCGGTTAAATAATGAGCATTCGGTATGTTAAGACCGTTCGGCACGAGCGCATCGTTCGGCATCTAAAGGGCGTTCGGCATGGGATAGCGTTCGGCATCTAGGAGCATCCGGCATCGAGAAACATTCGGTATTGAATACCGTTTAGCCAAACAAGAACGCTCAGCATAAGATCATTCGGTAACCAAAGATTGTTCGGCCTCCCGAGTACGTTCGGCCAAAGACATCGTTCGGCCAAGGGACGTTCGGCATATGAGGGACGTTCGCATCCATGAACGTTCGGCCTACAAGGTACGCTCGGCATTCCCGGACTGTTCGGCATTCCAGCCTCATTCGACCTACATCCCTCACTCAACACCACATCTCGTCCGGTACATATCTCGTTCGGCAATCACCTGCAGCTCGTCATCCAAGGTCATTCAGTACAAACGGATGTTCGGCATTTAGAGTGTCCGGCCTCACCTCGTTCGGCATAAATGGGGAGGCTCGGCATTCTGTCGTTCGGCCTCTCTGGTTCGGCGCACAGAACTTACACTATTTGGACCGAGTTATTCAGCTACCAGGCCCACCAGAGAAGTCCAACCCACCTTCGTCTATAAATAGAGAGGCAGGGGCACAGTGAAAGGGGGCTTTTTTCGAGAACACTGGGGAGACTCTGCCACTTTCAAGGCTCATTCTCTTTACTTAGCAATTGTATTCAAGTAGTTGGTATACGGATTGTATCTGTAATCAATTATCAAGTAAAGCAATAAAGATTAACCTCAAATTGGACGTAGGCAGTTACGCCGAACCACTATAAATCTGGTGTTCTCGTCTTTGCATTCAATTTAGCAAATTGTTCTTTGTTTAAGTTTACTTTCATCATTTATCTCTCTACACAATCTTTCTCAACGAGGTTAGTGACCAATTTTGGGGCTAATAATAAGGGCAAAATAGGAATAAGTCATATTCTTATACCCTAAACCCTTAAGCTATTCTCATTTACCACATTCACAAACTAAAATTAACATAAGAACAAGGCCGACCACCATTAGAAGAAATCAATAAGAAGATAAGCAAGATCTCAAGGGGGAAGCTTAAGTAAATTAATCAAGAGCAAATATCAACCTCCTTAACACACAAGCTAAAGGTGAATAATAGATTACATCTCATTTTTATGATTTTTGGTTTTTAGTTGAGTTTCGAATTTATTTTGCAAATGATTTGCCATGTTTTGATTGTTTAAATGGATATATATGCTTGTTGATAATTTATGTTATTTCATATATATTTTATGATAAAAATTAATTTAAAATACCTATGAAATGACATCCAAATGACTTGTGTTTTTGAGATAAGGTCGGAAATATTATTTTAGAGATGGGTTTCAAGTTTCATAATTTTCTGAATTATTATGGATTTATTATGAATTTTCTAGTGAAGAAAATGGTTATATTGGGTTTAAAATTTATTATGGCTATTATATGTTAGCTTTGGGTCAGATACTTGAATATGTTAGAACATATTAAAAGTGATTTATGGGAATTTTTGGAGAATTTTCCTAAGTGTTTTATTAAGTATATAAAATTATTTAAGGTATGGGACTTAAATGTTTTATATGTTTAAAATAGGAGAAGGGTCAATTTGCTAAATGTTTTAAATTATAAAATACTGAATTCGGTAGCACTTTTAGAAAATATTTTTGGAAAAGAAATTGGCAACCAATTATATGATGACAAATAAGCAAATTAGTTAGAAAGATATTACTTCATAAAGAATGAAAATAGTTTTTGTAAAGGTTTGCTATTTCGCCACTCTCGGCAGCTACCTTTCGACTTCATACTACCGCCTCCATCATAGTCGAAACCAATACACATGGTATCAATACCTTGGTACATAGTGGATTGGAGTTAGGCGAAAGGTATAAGGTTTAAATGTGCTTTCGAAGGGGTTGGGACCTTGTTTTGCTTTCAAAAGAAATGTCGCTTACTTGCTCTTAAAAGGATGCTTTCAAAAGGGTTTAAAGTTAGCTTTCGACAAAGGTTGCCACCTTTTGTTTTAAACCAGCTTTCGACAGAGTCGAAACACTCGTTGTCGCTTTCTACTTTTTGACCCAGTTTTATACATTGGTTTCTAAAGGGTGCTTTCGCTTTTAAATAAGAAGCTGCTTCTCCATGCTTTCGAAAGGGTTGGTGCCGAAACCTTCCACTTTCTTTTACTTAGGAAATTACTTTCGAAATAGGGCTTTCAACCTAGTTCTTTTAAGACCCTTTGTTCTGTTGAAAGATAAACCTAGTTCTTTTACTTGAACCCAATGCTTTGGAAAGGTTTGTTATAGTAAAGAACTTTATTGGTTTTGAAAGGTTTATACTATAGGTTTCGAAGGGGAGGTTCCCCAATGGTTTCGAAAGGTACTTAAAGTATTTTAAATGGAAGGTTTCCAAATGCTTTCAAAAGGCAAGTTTAAAGAGTTTGAGAAAAGAGGATGTCTAAGGTTTATAAAGGTTTCGAAGGGATACCTTCAATGGTTTCGAAAGGTATGTTTTGGCCTTTCGGCCAAGTGTTTCAAGGTATTGTAGTTAATATATTTTGAAAGGGGTACTTTCAATGGATTCGAAAGGGTTGTTTAAAGTTTTTAAGCAAAGGTTTCAAATGGCTTACCTTGGCTTTGTGACCTAAGATCTTTTAAGTTAAAAAGAGTTTTTAACTTGGAGGGATAGATAACCCTCAATATATTTCATCCACATTGTTTTGAGTAAAGTATATATAACATGGAAAAGAGATTTGAGTAAAGCAAAGAGTATATTTCCTTGTTTAAGTATGATTTAAAGGGTTAAATAAATTTGCAAGAAATTTTTTCAAGGAAAATTTGATGGGGTAGTTGACCTTAAGTAAATGACTCAGATATTAGAATACCAGATGGGACTGGTATAAGGTCACGCCCTATACTTTAGCTAGTAGCCCCCAGCTAATATAAGTCTAAAATTATAGTGTGTAGGGCTTTATCATAGGTAAGACTAAAATGATGTTACACATAGAAAGGAATATACAGAGAAAGATAGGTTATTGGTGAGCCCGCAAAACCATTAGGATTAGTTGGCCCTGGGAGAAGTAAGTTAAGGACAGACCGTCCAGAAGTGTGTCTAATAGCAGTTAGATTATTTGTTAGGCCCAAGTCAGCCAAAGGTTGGTAGTTAGGCAAACAAAACTATATTGTTTGGACATATAGTCCATTTATTGCCTGGTTTATATGCATATATGATATTGCTATGATTGCTCTAATCAGTTTGATTGTAGGATTTTGATTTGCAAAAGGTATGTTCTAAAGGGATGTTAGTGAGGGGAAACCCGTTCCTCTAAGCGGCGTGGTCTCCCTTAATATCAAATAGCCGAGATGTATAGTATTATTCACACTAGGCTTTATGTCTGACTCAAAGTTTATGTTTTTCCCATTAAACTCTCAGGTACTCAAATTCAATTTGAGTAGATTGAGAGTTAAGGTTTTTCAGGTTTAGTAGGTTGGACGAAAAAAGCTTCCGAAGACATGCAGGAGGCAAACTACCTATATAGGAACTATTTAGTTTTTTTTCGCTGTGTTGTATTAAGACTAATATGTCTATTTAATACTCTGGTCATCTAAGGGGGCATCTTCATATGTCGCTCTTGGCGTAATTTGTAATAATTATATTTGATCAAAACCTGGGAATCGTTTGGGATTATGTAATGAAATATGAAACATGGTTTTGTAATGTAATCAGTAAAGTTGTTTTTGAATCTGTGATTTTGTTTCATATTCATGTGCTTCTGATATTATGGATACCATTAACATTAACGTATTTTGTCACTGGAAGTTAATACTATAGATGACTGCAGCATCTGTAGCGCTTAGCTTCGGACCTCGAGATAAAGGATGTTACAACTTGGTATCAGAGCATAGGTTTAAGGGAAAAAACTTAAAAGAAATTTCAAACTTAAAATGATTTTGAAAACATAATCCTAAGCAATTAGAGAAAAGATTGGGGTATGTGATAACGCTATAGTAACGTACTTGTATTTGCAATATATAAGTATACGCTTTATCTCTATTCTCTCATCTCTCTTAGGTTATTCTTCTGTATATTACAAAGGCTCGAATGCAGATTTTACGGATGTAAGATATGGATGATAGAGGGGGAAGAGTTAACAATGGTGGAGGGAGCACCACAACCAGTGGAAATGCCAGACCAAATACCAGAAGGAACCCAGGTCAGGAACAAGTGCTAATGTGGGTACTGGAGTCCCGCAAGTCAATATGGGAGAAATGTATCAGTTATTCATTAAGATGATGCAAGCAGGAGTTGCTGCGGGGTTAGCTGGAGGAAATGCAGAAGGAGGAAATCAAGGAGCTCCAGTGGTTAGTAACTATGTTGTTTTAAGTAAAGATTATGCTCAGTTGGAAGGAAAGCAATTTATCGGTACTGAAGACGCAATCGAAGTGGAGAATTGGTTACTTCATTGCAAGAGAATTTTTGCTGCTTTGAGGCTCATGATGAGCAGAAAAGAAGACTCGCTTCTAGACAGCTGCAAGGGGTAGCACTGTATTGGTGGAACAGTGTTATTATAGGAGTCAATGAGGAGACTATGACTTGGGCTAAGTTCAGGAGGAGGTTTGTAGAAAGATTTATGTCAGAGATTGCTAAGTCAACTTTGCCCAGGAAGTTTTCTGAGTTGGAGCAAGGAGATATGATGGTGCTTGAGTATGCAACCAGATTTTAGGAGTTATCTAGATACGGTTATGCTATGGTTGATAAGTTATTAAGAGGAACGAGAAGTTCATTCGTGGGTTGAAGCCTAAACTTGCTAAGGCCACATTATCGCATATTAGAGATCCGTGCGATGTAGTTTTTGAAATGGCTTTAAGGCAGGAAGAGAAGCTTGCTTTTCTTAAAGGAAACAAGGCAAAGGAGGCTCAAGGAGGGTAGGACTAGAAAAGGAAGTTTTTCCATAAGAAAGGAGCTCAGAAAAGTGGAGTTGCTAAGATAGGGAATGCAGAAGTTGTCTGTTATAAGTGTGATAAGAAAGGACACTATGCTCATGAATGCCGGACAGGCAATGGGGAGAAAGTTGCTGAGAAGAAAGGAGTGAGATGTTTTAACTGCGATCAAATTGGACGCTATAAGAACTAGTGCAAGGAGCCAGCCAAGGATGGAAAAGGACAAGTGTTTGCATTGGAACCAGCTACCTCGAGACCAACAACAAAGGAGAAAGGAAAAGCTGTATTGTGAGGTATGCTTTTGATTCATGGTGTATCAGTTTTAGTTCTATTTGATATTGGTGCATCGCATTCTTTTATATCTCGTTGTTTGGTAGATAAGCTTAACCTAGAACCCTCATACCTTGTTACTTCCATAAGGGTTGCAAATCCGATAGGAGGTTATGCGACTCTTGGGATGAGATGTGATCACTTAAAGTTTGAATTGTTAGGTCATGTATTTGATTGCAGTTTGCATGTGTTTGATTTTGTAGGGTTCAGAATTATTTTGGGTATGGATTGGTTAAGTAAATACGATGCTATGATAGGAAAATATCACTTAGACACCCTGATAGTAGTGATCGGATAGTATACTCTGTAGAAAACCCTAGTTTTGAGTTTAATGCTTTGTTGGGTGTTATGGAGGCAGAAGACGAGTTGAATTGAGTTTTCATTGTTAGAGAAATCGCGGATGTCTTTGAACCTGTAGTAGCACTACCATCGAAATGAGCCATTGAGTTTCAGGTAGATTTAGTACCCGGAGCAGAACCGGTGAGTAGACCGCCAAGTCGTATGGCACCTACTGAAATAAAGGAGTTAAAGGTGCATTTGGTGGATTTGGAAGGCAATTTTTTTATCAAACTAAGCAATTCGCCTTGGGGAGCAGCCGCAGTGTTTGCAAGGAAACCAGATGGATCTTTGGGATTATGTATCGATTACTGTAATTTGAATGAGAAGACGATAAAGAATTAATATCCATTACCTAGAATTGACCATTTGTTCAACCAGTTGAGTAGAGCCAAAGTATTTTCCCAATTGGATTTGGCAACAGGGTTCTATCATCTTAAAGTAGCTGAGGATAGAATTCCTTTGACGGCATTTAGGACAAGATATGGATTGTACGAATGGTTAGTAATGCCGTTCGGACTAACTAATGCGCCAGCATTCTTTGTAGATTTGATGAACCAAGTTTTCAGAGAGCACATGGATAGGTTCGTATTGGTATTCATAGATGACATTTTGGTATACTCTAAAGATGAAGGAGAGCATGAAGTTCATCTTAGAGTGGTGCTTGAGACATTGAGGCAGCATCAACTGAAGGCGAAATTTTCGAAGTGTCATTTCTGGAAGAAGAAGTGAAGTTTCTTGGTCATGTAGTCTCAGAGAAAGGGTTGTCAGTAGATCCGACCAAGATCGAGGCAGTAAATAGTTGGAAGAGACTCGAGACAGTGACTGAGATAAAAGAGTTTTCTTAAATTAGCTAGGTATTATCAGAGATTTATTAAGGATTTTTCGCGGATAGCGACACCGATGACTAAGATAACGTGAAAGGATGTGAAGTTTGTTTGAACCGATAAGTGTGAGGTAGCATTCCAGAGATTGAAACACTTATTGACAAATGCACCTATGTTGGTTGTTCCAGAGGGGAATCAGAACTTAGTGGTGTACACAGATGCATGTGAAACAGGATTAGTAGAAGTGTTAATGCAAAGAGGTAAAGTGATTGCCTATGCATCTCGACAGCTTAAACCGCATGAAATTAGATATCCAACTCACGATTTGGAATTAGCTGCGGTAATTTTTTCATTGAAGGTGTGGAGACATTACTTGTTGGGAGAAAGATTCGAGTTGTATATGGATCATAAGTCTCTGAGGTATTTATTCTCTCAAAAGGAGTTGAATATGAGATAGCAGAGGTGGTTAAAGTTTTTAGTCGCTTATGACTTTGGTATTGAGTACACACCGGGAAAAGGCAACAAGGTTGCAGATGCACTTACCAAAAAACATCAGAATGCAGTATTGGCAATGATAGCTGAGTGGAAAGATTTGGAAGCATTGACTACATGTAAAGTACAACGGAGATCACAGAGTGGTTCTAGTACAGAAACGGTTATGTTGCCATGTTTAGAAGTTCGACCAATGATGATCGAAAGAATTGCTTATAAGCAAGGAGAGGATCCAGTATTAGCTGAATGGATCAGAAAGTTAAGAGACGAAACATAGAGCGATGACCTGAAAGATTTCTTCATGACCAGAATGGGTGGTTAAGAAAGAAAGGACGACTATATGATCCGAATGTAGGAAACATTAGGAAGGAAGTTCTTGGAGAATGCCATCGTTCAAAGTTCACTATTCATCCGGGAGGAACCAAGATGTATCAGGATATGAAAAGGAGTTTCTTCTGGGAAGGTATGAAGAGGGGTGTAGGCTTATGGGTGAAACAGCGTTCGAACTGTCAATAGGTAAAAGCTAAACATTAGAAACCAAGTGGGTTACTTCAACCTTTAGATATTCCAGTTTAAAAATGGGATTCTATCTCAATGGATTTTATAGACGGGTTGCCAAAGTCAAATAGAGGAAATGAAAGTATATGGGTTATAGTGGACAGTTTGACCAAGAGTGCCCATTTCATTCCAGTCAAGTTAACCGAAATGGCACCTGCTTTAGCTAAGTTATTTATGAAGAATGTAGTTAGACTGCATGGAATTCCTAGTAGTGTAATAAGTGATAGAGATTCTTTATTCACTAGCAAGTTCTAGAAGAGTTTACAGGAGACTTTGGGCACCAAGCTCAAAATGAGTACCGCTTACCATCCGTAGATAGATGGGCAAATGGAAAGAGTTAACAAAATCTTAGAAGATTTGTTACGGGCTTGTGTGCTAGATTTTGGAGGATCATGGGAAGACCATCTACACTTTGTCGAGTTTTCGTATAACAACAATTATCAGGCCAGTATAGGGATGGCACCGTTTGAAGCTTTGTGTGAAAGGCCATGCAAATCTCCATTTTGTTGGTTAGAGACCGGGGATAGGTTAGTTCTTGGTCCAGATTTGGTTAGAGAAGCTACAGATAAGATTGATCTCATTTGAGCTAGAATGAAGGAAGCTCAGTCTAGGCAGAAAAGCTATGCAAATAAAAGATGAAAAGACTTAGAGTTCTAGTTAGAGATCATGTTTTCGTCAAGGTATCACCGATGAAAGGTATGATCAGATTTGGAAAATCAGGAAAGTTGGCACAGATTCGTTAGACCATTTCCAATTATAAAGAGGATCGAGAAAGTCACATACAGAGTAGAGTTACCGAATAATTTGGCATGAGTCCACATCTAAGGAAGTGTATTCGAGATCCAGATACTACTATTGCACTGACTTTGTTAGATGATTTAGTAGTAGAATCGGATATGACTATAGTTAGAAAACCAATTCGTATAGTCGCGAGAGATGAGAAGAAGCTAAGGAACGAGACAGTCAGATTAGTTAAAGTCCAGTGGAGTGACGACAAGTGGGACTGTATTTGGGAAACTGAGAGCATGATTAGGGACACTTAGCCTGACTTGTTTCATGGTATGCTTTACCTTTATGAATGATCTGTATGACTACCTTATCGTAATTTCGAGGATGAAATTCTTTAAGGAGGGGAGTCTGTAACACCCCTAATTTTAAGTAACATTATTCAGAAGATTTAATTAGATAATTAAATTAGGATAATCTAAAGTTTAAAGTAGTTAAGAGCTTGAGGTTTGTAAAACTATGAGGTAGCCGTGCCTAAATGAATGAACAAATGAAAATAAAGAAGTAATAAGATAAGGGCAAAATAGGAATAAGTCATATTCTTATACCCTAAACCCTTAAGCTATTCTCATTTACCACATCCACAAACTAAAACTAACATAAGAACAAGGCCGGCCACCATTAGAAGAAATCAAGAAGAAGATAAGCAAGATTTCAAGAGGGAAGCTTAAGCAAGTTAATCAAGAGCAAATCTCAACCTCCTTAACACACAAGCTAAAGATGAATAATAGATTACATCTCATTTTTATGATTTTCGGTTTCTAGTTGAGTTCTGAATTTATTTTGGAAATGATTTTCCATGTTTTGATTGTTTAAATGGATATATATATATATATATATATATGCTTGTTGATGATTTAGGCTATTTCAAGATTTTATGATAAGAATTGATTAGGAAAACCTATGAAATGACATCCAAATGACTTGAATATTTGAGATAAGGTCAAAAATATTATTTTAGAGATGGATTTCAAGTTTCATAATTTTCTGAATTATTGTGGATTTATTATGAATTTTCTAGTGAAGAAAATGGTTATATTGGGTTTAAAATTTATTACGGTTATTATATGTTAGCTTTGGGTCAGAAATTTATATATGTTAGAAAACATACTAAAAGTGATTTATGGGAATTTTTGAAGAATTTTCCTAAGTGTTTATTAAGTATATAAAATTATTTAAGATATGGGACTTAAATGTTTTATATGTTTAAAATAAGAGAAGGGACAATTTGCTAAATATTTTAAATTATAAAATGCTGAATTCGGTAGCACTTTTAGAAAAGATTTTTGGAAAAGAAATTGGTAATTAATTATATGATGACAAATAAGCAAGTTAGTTAGAATGATATTACTTTATAAAGAAAGAAATCAGTTTTGTAAAGGTTTGCTGTTTCGCCACTCTCTGCTGCTACCTTTCGACTTCATACTACCGCTTCCATCATAGTTAAAACCAATACACATGGTATCAATGCCTTGGTACGTAGTGGATTGGAGTTAGACGAAAGGTATAAGGTGGTTGCTTTCGAAGGGGTTGAGACCTTGTTTTGCTTTCGAAAGAAATGCCACTTGCTTGCTTTTAAAGGATGCTTTCAAAAGGGTTTAAAGATAGCTTTCGACAGAGGTTGCCGCCTTTTGTTTTAAACAAGCTTTCGATAAGGTCAAAATACTCATTGCCCTATTCTACCTTTCGACCCAGTTTTAAACATTAGTTTCGAAAGGGTGCTTTCGCTTTTAAATAAGAAGCCGCTTCTCCATGCTTTCGAAAGGGTTGGTGTCGAAACCTTCCACTTTCTTTTACTTAGGAAATTGCTTTCGAAAGAGTGCTTTTTACCTAGTTCTTTTAAGACCCTTTGTTCTATTGAAAGATAAACCCACAGGGTTTCGAATAGAATGGTTTTAAATGGTTTCGAAATTATGTTCCACAATCTTTTACTTAAACCCAGTGCTTTCGAAAGGTTTGTTTATAGTAAAGGACTTTAATGCTTTTGAAAGGTTTATACTAAAGGTTTCGAAGGGGAGGTTCCCCAATGGTTTTGAAAGGCACTTAAAGTATTTTTGGAAGGTTTCCAAATGCTTTCGAAAGGCAAGTTTAAAGAGTTATAGAAAAGAGGATGTCTAAGGTTTATAAAGGTTTCGAAGGGATACCTTCAAGGATTTCGAAAGGTTGTTATTAAGGTTTCGAAAGGTATGTTTTGGCCTTTCGGCCTAGTGTTTCAAGGTATAATAGTTAATATATTTTGAAAGGGGTACTTTCAATGGATTCGAAAGGGTTGTTTAAAGTTTTTAAGCAAAGGTTTCGAATGGTTTACCTTGTCTTTATGGCCTAAGATCTTTTAAGTTAAAGAGGGTTTTTAACTTATTTTGGAGGGATAGATAACCCTCAATATATTTCATCAACATTGTTTTGAGTAAAGTATATATAACATGGAAAAGATATTTAAGTAAAGCAAAGAGTATATTTCCTTGTTTAAGTATGATTTAAAGGGTTAAATAAATTTGCAAGAAATGTTTTCAAGGAAAATTTGATGGGGTAGTTGACCCTAAGTAAATGACTCAGATATTAGAATACTAGATGGGACTGGTATAGGGTCGTGCCCTCTACTTTAGCTAGTAGCCCCTAGCTAATATAAGTCTAAAATTTCAGTGTGTAGGGCTTTGTCACAGGTAAGACTAAAATGATATTACACACAGAAAGGAAAATACAGAGAAAGATAGGTTATTGGTGAGCCCGCAAAACCATTAGGATCAATTGACCCTGGGAGAAGTAAGTTTGGGACAGACCGTCCAGAAGTGTGTCTAACAGAAGTTAGATTATTTGTGATGTCTGGTAGGCCCAAGTCAGCCAAAGGTTGGTAGTTTGCCAAACAAAACTATAATGTTTGGACAGATAGTCCATTTATTACCAGATTTATATGCATATATGATATTGCTATGATTGCTCTAATCAGTTTGATTGCAGGATTTTGATTTGCAAAAGATATGTTTTAAAGGGATGTTAATAAGGGGAAACCCATTCCGCTAAGCGGCGTGGTCTCGCTTAATATCAAATAACCGAGATGTATAGTATTATTCACACCGCTTTATGTCTGACTCGAAGTTTATGTTTTTCCCCTTAAACTCTCGGGTGCTCAAAATTCAATTTGAGTAGATTGAGAGTTAAGGTCTTTCAAGTTTAGTACGTTGGATGAATAAAGCTTCCGAAGACATGCAGGAGGCAAAGCTAGCTATATAGGAGCTATTTAGTCTTATTTCCACTGTGTTGTATTAAGACTAATATATCTATTTAGTGCTCTGGTCATCCAAGGGGGCATCTTCATATGTCGTTCTTGGCGTAATTTGTAATAACTATATTTGATTAAAACCTGGGAATCGTTTAGGATTATGTAATGGAATAAGAAACATGGTTTTGCAATGTAAACAGTAAAGTTGTTTTTGAATATGTGATTTTGTTTCAAATTCATTTTCTTTTGATATTATGGATACCATTAACATTACCGTATTTTGTTACTGGAAGTTAATACTATAGATGACTGCAACATCTATAGCGCTTAGCTTTGGGCCTCAAGATAGGGGATGTTACAAAAATCCTTGGTTCGATAATTGTTATTTTTATTAATCAAAATGCTCTGGCCAGAGATTTTGACTTTGAGTTGACTTCAGTTGACTGTGATACTAACCTCATATAACCGAGGAGACAAATCTTCTTTTGAATAGTGTTTCACTTCCAATTCTTCTACTCGACTCAACTATAGTCGCTCGATGGATGTCATACCATGATTTAACTGTAATTAAATTAGACCTTTCACATTGAAGGTCAACGGTACTCTCAAGCCAAGTGAACTACGTAATTTTGTCACATCGATATTTTCTGTTTGACCTTCACTATATTAACCAATAAAAACTATCGAGTGAGTCATCCTGTTAACTATCAGTATGTAACCCTTTGGTGCCCCCCAGCAGCCATGAGTAATACACTCTCTAATATTTGGATAGCGTTACGTACTCTAGTCTCAAGGGATATATCGAATCCAGTCTCGATACATTTGACTAGGAATATTTAAAATGGTATGTTTAATTTCATTGTGTTAAATTACTCATGGTTAAAACACTTTATAACTGCTGTCTAAATATACCATTTATGGATTTTCTATTTAAATATACTTTTAATGAAACTTATTAATTAATATAACACATTATATAAAGTATATAATAGAAAGAAAATACTTTTTATTTCGAATAAGATAGGCTATCAAGTTAGATATATGCAACAAAATACATAATTGTCCTTAGGGCATGCCTCTAACTCTATCGTCCATGTCATGTGACAGCCCTAAGGTGATAAGACAAATATAGCATCCATCAAATATCCTCATATCACTCGAGTGCATTGGATTTAAGATAACTCTAATGGCCCAATCGTTAGCCGGAGACTAAATCAGAGTCTCAATTTCTCGATACTCCATTTGGTGCCACTTTGTAAGACTAGGAGCTAAACCCATAATCATGAGTCTGAAGGTAACCCACGGTCATAAGATCTAGACACAATCATTATCCAGGTGGGCATCTCCACGTACTTCCTCTACATAAGCACACTGGAAACCTCCTAATATCAATGATTCTTTTGCACACATCTCTATAGTAGAACACTGTCAATGTTCCATTCCATTCATCTCCATAGTAGAACACAATCATAGTTCCACTCATGAGTCCCCATCATTGAACATCGTCCTTTTGGATCATCATCTCGACTTCGATCATTGAGTCATCGTCATGAGAACATCTCTGAACACCCTTTATAAGTCATAGAATCATCCCCTTAATGTTCTGAAGTCATCACATAAAATTATCGCATCATTTCTTTGCTATCAAAGTCGTTCTTCATCATGCCATAACATTCAAATTTAAGGTCGAACGAACATGCACGAAACAAACCCCAAGTCCATGCCTCGAACCCCTTTGGACCTCATGTGCCACCCTCAACCTTAATCATTTCTGGTCCGACATGATTAACTTAACCCCAAAAATGGTTAAGTTCCTTTTTAACTCAAAGCCCTCATCATCAAAGCTTTCCTTGAAGCCTTCCTCTTTCTACCATGAAGTAGCAAACCAAATCACTCGAAGTTAATTAAGTTGGTGTCAACATGTTTCCTTTGCCAAATTTTCTAAGTCCATCGGTCGCAATCTCTCGTCATCGTCACCTCGCTCCGAAGTGAAGATCCCTGCGCCCTAAAGTATTTGCACCTTTGCCTCGAATAGTAGTGCCTGGTCCTTCAAACCTTTCAGTGGTAAAAGTACTTAACCAAATTTTCACCCAACGCCTACAATCTCTCATCATTCTTTCCATGCCTGGAGTCCCAGCAACCCAAGCCTGAAGTTGTCATATAGTTTTCACCAAGTGTTTCCACTTGTGGGTAACGGTATAATAGATCTTAAGGCTACTTTAACACTAGAGGGGGTGAATAGTGTTTTATAACTTTTATGAATCTTTTTAACTTTGTTTCAAGATTTAAATCAAATCACAAATTATCAACATAGGTCTATAAAATTCAAGCAGTCATAGATGAAATCACAGATAAATATAAAAGCAATAACAAAATGAAAAGTAAGAGAGATAACATCGAGAATTTTATACTGGTTTGGATTAACCTATCTTACATCCAGTCCCATACAATACTGTACAAGTTTCTTTTTAACCGCGTACTTTAACCAAGTAGCAAAAAAACCAGAATACAATCTTGATTTCAAGGCTACGAGATGCACCCTTCTGTCTCATGAGTCTAGGGTAAACTCTCTTGATTTTCCGGTTAAAAAGATTACCCACTAGATTTAAACGGGATACTAGGCACATCCACCTGATTAGGCAACAAGCACACCCAAATAAATAAGAGTAGATTTATTGATTTCCAAATACAAATAGTTGAACTTAGGATACAAGATATCCTATAGCCATTCTAATAGCGGTTTGATCTTTGAGTTTGTAGAGAGAATGCTTCCAAAATAGTAAATTATTTGTAAAAAATCAATCAAATAGTGTATGGCTTGATTCTATGTAGTTTTGAAGAATGTAGTAAGTAGTTTTCAAGAAATATTTCAAGGGAATAAGGAGTAAGAAGAAAGTAAGAAAAAATTGGTTAAAAATTCGTTTACACTCCCATTTATATAAGTGAATGAACATATGTATCCATTTGTGAAGAGGTGCATCCAAAAGACTCCTTTTTTCAAATTTTAAAAAACTAATTAACGGTTACTGTATCGCTATATCTAGGAGGAGTATGTCGACATACCCTTGTAAATTTTGAAAAGTGATTTTATTTTTAAACTTCTTTATTTTTGTAAAATAATTAATATATTTTTTAAATACTTTGAACATATAAAAACTTTTACAAAATACTTCTAGAAATTGTTATCCGAATTTTTAACCCAGCCGAATCCAAGAGGAGTCGGAGCAACTTGGTCAAATCAGAATAGCCCAGAAGTCAACCAAAAGGACAAAAGTAACAACCCAAATAAGGCCAAGAAAATGGAATGAGAAAACTCGCTAAGGACATGGATTGCTAGCGACCCATGACCTATGGATCGCTAGCAATCCATGGATTTAACTCAGGAGTTTGCAGAGCCTCTTGAATCATGATTCACTCCATATTATAGAAGCAATGACTGAGTTTGACGAGATTCTGAGTTAATTAAATCAAGAGACAAGCATTTGCCTCGTCCAATCAGTAGCTAAATACGACCAGCAAGTAAACCGTCATCAAAACAAGGCGATGTGCAACAAGATTACATGAACAACATCGATACAAGACAACAAAGACACTCCAGACACCAAAGTTCAAAAAAAGGCTAAGTGTATGGATAGCTAGAGATCCATACACTATAGATCGCCAGCAATCCATAGATCAACGTAGGGTCACTGCGATGTATACAAAACAAAGCAAAGGGCAAAAACTAAGGAGTTGGCTCTCGCACCCGGGCAAACACTATGGATCACTAATGATCCATGATTTTGGCTCGGGTTGCGAGGCAAGCTCCAATGGACCTTCCTATGATCATCTGTGAGTAATTGGTGAATAGGCCTGGCCCAAAAGCTCTCCAATCTCTAAAAATACTCTCCTATCTGCAACATAAACGGGATCTCTTCAGACTGATAGCTAAAACTCTACTGGAAGCTTTCTTCACTCTTTGTCTCCCTCACAACAATCTTCAAAGGGGTTCATTGTGATTCTCCAGTGGATCCCAACCTAGGAGATTCAGTCTAGCTAAGGATATTCAAGAGCTTTGTAATCAAATATATCTTGTAACAGCGATCAGTCTATAATAAAAACTATAAAGTGGATGTAGGCTTCGTTAACAGTCGGACCACTATAAAAAGCTTCCTATCTCCTTTCTATTTCTACTTTCTTTTTATATATATTATCCATATTATTATCATGTAGGAACAGGGCTGGTGCTTTCACACTCAAACCAGGGTGTTGATCCATTTTTTGGGTTAACATTTTGGAGCTTTCACTGAGAAGGCCAACTCAAGATTCAGATCTAGCTATCTACTTTAGATCAGACAGGTCTAGAAGTTAGATCCTCAATATTTGCTTGAAGAATCTGTTGCTTGGAATCAATGGCTCCAGAAAGGAAGAGAACTGCCTTTAGGAGGTCCATAGGGGCATTAGTAGCTGGGGAGGATATGAATCATTAGCAAACTAAAGTAAATGGTGCCAACATAGGAGATCAGGCGCCAGCATCTTCCAATCAACACGAAGTCATAACAAGAGACGAGTGAAACAAAATGGTTGACAAAATCAACCAAAAAATGGAAAGTAGTCAGAGAGCTCTGATGGACAAGCTCAATGCTCTCTTAACCTTACAGTCAAACCCTGCTCCAAGAACTATGGTTGAACCCGCGGCTGCCATAGAGTAAGAAATTTCTTCCATTTCTGGCTTAAACAAGAGAAACGGAAAGCAGCCGTAGAAAAGTGTGATAGCAGGAACTACGGGAATCAATGTTGAAGGGAATTCAAGTACTCCACTCGCCACAAGGCAACCAACTTTGAACTTGAACCAAGGGGTGAAAAACCTATGAGATGATATAGCCATGGACCTCTCCAATTCAGAGGATGGAGAACAATTTAATGATGATAAGTTGGAAGAGAATGTTAATGCGTTCGAAAATGCTGAAAATGTCAAAACCGCCCCAGTGGGAACAACCGCAAGTTAATGGGACCCCGAGGGAGTGGTTCTCCCAAAGACAGGAGAGCCTAGGCTTTAGCCCGCTCGCCAAGACCGTTTGCAAAGTCAAACACTTGTTGCAGTGACTGACAGCCGTCCCCAGGATTACCGGACATCAGAGGCATTTATCGCGGATATGGTTAAGCGATTGGTGGAAGAAAATAAAAACAGAAGAGATGATGAGTGAGGATCTGCACCAAGTCGGACTCCCTACACTGATGAGATCTTGAATGAGCAATTTTTGGAAAAATTCACGACGCCAACTATCCCATCCTATGACGGGACGAAGGACTCAAAACCCCAATTATATCAGTATAGTTGGTACATGGAAAGAGCAAACGCTTCAGAAGCTGTTCGGTGTATATACTTTCTCATTTTCTTGGAAGGAATCGCTTCCATGTGGTTCACTATGCTTCCGCTGAAATCCATCTCTACTTTCGATTAACTAGCCACAAGATTCCTCGTTCAATTCAGGCTCCATACCATGCAACCCAAAGATGTGATGTCCCTGTCCGGATTATTCCAGGGACGAAACGAATTGCTGAATTATTTCATGAACTGGTTCAATACTGCAGTGACAGAGGTCGGCAATCCAAATAAGGACATGGTTTTCATGGCTTTGATCCGAGCCATTCATCCCGAAACTGAGTTCGAAAAATGGATCATGATGAAGCAACCCACTACAATGAAGGATTTCAATCACAAAGCAAGTCAATACTTGAGATTGGAGGAGGCGCATGAGCTAGAAAGGAAGTCAACCGGCATGCAACCGTTGAACGTTGGACAGAGTGAGGTGGCAATGAATCAGAATACGAACACTTCTGGAACTGCCGAAGGAATCATAGGGAAAGATGGAAATCATAAAAGGAAGAATCAGAACTCTAATAAGAAAAATGGAAACAATAAATGCCTTAAATGAATGCCGCCACCTCAAGAATTTGATTGAAAAACTGATTCGGGACAACAAGCTTCAAAAATACGTGAGAAAACCATAGAATCCTGACCAGCCCGCGGCTCCTCAAGCCCCTAGGAATCAAAGAAACAAAGCCGGGACCAGAAGTGGGCTCAAAGCGAACTGACCAGAGATTCATTATTGGAATGATATCTGGAGGCCCACATCCTACACAGAGAAGTTGGGGAGAGATGGAGCGATATGCAAGTTCATTAAAGCACGCCATGTCTCGCAATAGAAGATGGGGCTCCAACCAAGCAGCAAAAAACTTTAAATGATGATATGGTATTCAGAAACCGAGACACCGAAGGGATTGAAGCTCCAACTCTCGATCCAATGGTGGTGACAATAGGAATCGGACCCGCTGTGGTCCGACAAGTATTGGTCAAACTGAAGCAAAAATCCAAGGGTTTACCGGTGAGCTCAAGCAAACCGTGGGGACAATTGACTTACCAGTGGAGCTTGGGGAGAGCGATCGAAGGGTTACCCTCATTCAAACCTTTATAATTGTGGAAGAAACTTCTGCGTATAACGCCTTCTTAGGACGACCTGCCTTAGCTGATTTCAGAGTTTCTCTGGCTCAATGGTGCCTTACCATGAAGTTCCCAACTGCGAACAGAATCTGTTGGAACCTGCCTTTTTCAATTTTAATGAGACAACTATATATTTCAAACTATATACTTGCTGTCAATTATTATTGCAGGAATCTACAAAGAAAAGCTATTATCATATCGTCAACAAACAAAGCTCAAGCTCTCAAGTATATTGATTATTATTTCCGGTTAGATATTTTTGTACAATCTCTGATATGATGATAACAACACACACACACAAATAGTTTTTGGAAAAAACATGTTCTATAAATATAAAATATCTTTACCTATTTAAAGGTATAAAAGTATTTTCAAAAATTATAAATATCTCAAGTTCAGAATCACTAAAATAAGGAAGAGGAACAAATCAGTACAAGTTCAGACGTCTGAACTTTTATTAAGCCGTCTGTCATCAATGATAGACGTCTGATAATAAAGTTAAGATGTCCGTACTCCCTGTTTTAATATTTTCTATTTTAACTAAACACAGACGTCTAAATAATTTAATACAGACATCTGTCATGAACGACAGAAGTTTGAATTAAACAACAGACGTCTGTATTCACTGAAATTTGTTTCTTCTGCCTATTTGACTTTTTAAACTTACTTAGCCATCTGACTATTTTTCTCATACATCTAAACTTGACGAACTGAAGCATCTCTTCATGAAAAATCAAATTTTAAAGAGTTGTCTTCTTCACTAAGAGTTGCACTCCTTCTAATGGCTGCAACTACTGAATTAAAACTATTCAATACTATAAATAGAGATGAAAATCCACTATTTCAATTACCAATTCTTTCTATCTATTCTTGCTTTATATTATTATAATCTCAAGTGATTTTCAAATCTCTACTTCCTACAATTGAACATTCAAATCATCATATCAAGAAGATTATAGGAAGGGTGTCCTATATTGACTATATTCGTGTTACTCAAGAACACACAAGTCAAGAAACAATTTATAAATTGTATTTGAAGTCCTATTCGGTTGCTTAGGCGGAAAAGTCCTATTCGGTTGCTCAGGCGGTGTAATACCTGTTCCTCCGGGTTAAGTGAGGGTTATTCGAGGAATTCCAGAAGGAGTCTGGGACTGGATGTAGAACGAGAAGTTTGAACCAGTATAAAAATCCCTGGTGTCATTTTTATTACTGCTATTTACTATTATTTATAATTCCGCACTTGCTAGACTAGTCCTACTATATATTATCGATCTATATACACTTTCATTTGGTATTTAAGCAAGGTCATCACATAACTATAACATAGTTATCTGATATTTAAATAATATGGACAATAACACTAGCAACATTTTTACTGAGGGACAAGCCACTACACGACCACCATTGTTTAACGGATTAAATTATAGTTATTGGTCAACTAGAATGAGAATTTTTATGCAAGCTAGTGGATTTGAAACCTGGAATATCATTCAAACTGAATATACTATTCCTACTATAGAGTATGCTGCATGGTCTAATACATAAAAACTAGATGCTACTACAAACGCAAAAGCAACGAACATGTTATTTTGCGCTTTAGACAAAAATGAATTCAATCGAGTCAGTATTTGTAAAACTGGATATGAAATTTGGAATACACTTAAGGTTACACACGAAGGAACGAATAAAGTAAAACAAAGCAAGATTTCAATGCTTAAAAACCAATTTCAAAATTTTAGAATGAAGCAAGGAGAAAGTATTAGTGAAATGTACTCTAGATTCCAGGATATCTATCATTCACTATTAGCTTTAGAAGTTACTTATACTCAACCTGATATTGTTTCAAAAATCCTTAACTCTTTAACTGATGAATGGGAACGAAAAGTCTTAGCTATCGAGGAAGCTAATGATATTTCAACCATAAAAACAGAAGAGTTAATAGGAAATCTAATGTCCTATGAAGTAAATTTACAGACAAGACGAGCACAAGCACAGGACAAGAAAACTATCGCTTTTCAAGCAGAAAAAGAAGACTCTGAATCAGAAGACGATATGGCATTTATAGCTAAGAATTTCAAAAAGTTTTTGAAATTCAAAAAGAGCAATAAATTTGGAAATAACAAGGGTTTCAATAATCCATCAAGCTCATCTCTTGAATGCTACGAATGTCACAAGAAGGGCCACATAAAGAAAGATTGTCCTGATCAGAAGAAAGAAAATAATCTCAAAAAGGAAAAATATAAAAAGAAGCAAGCCTTCTCAGTTACATGGGATGATACAGAATCTTCTTCGTCAGACAGTGATAGTGACAGTGATTCAGAACAAGCCAACGTTTGTTTTATGGCAACAAATGATGATGTAAGTGATCTAACTTTTGACGATTTAATAGAAATAAACTCTAAATTGTTAGATAAACTTAGAACCCTTAAGAGTAAATATAAAGATGCTTTAGGAAAATTAAATTGAACTGAAATATAAACTGACATGTTAAAAGATGAAAAGAAAATATTAGAGGAAGAGTTAGTAAAATCTCAAGAATCTTATGTTAATATAACATCTCAATTCACTGATTTAAGTAGTGAAATGGAAAGACAGAAATATGAGAATGTTAAATTAGCAAAAGAGAATTATGATTTAAACTCTAATATTAAAACACTTGATATAGAAGTATCACATCTTAAAACAAAACTGGAAAATATTTCTAAAAATGTTTCTAAATTTAACAGTGGAAGAGAGAGTCTCTCTAAAATAATTGAGAATTCTCAAACCTGTTCAAATAAAAAGGTGTTAGGATATAAAAAACCAATACAAAAGCATTCTAAAAATAATGGTTCATTATATACTAATTTTAAGAAAAATGAATCTATATCTGCTCAAAAATCTTCTTCAAAAGTTGTTCATCCAAAATCAATTATGATTTGGGTTCCAAAAACTAATAATAATTTGATTAGGAATGACTACATTAAATCTTTCATTATGTTTGTACATAAGAATGAAAATTAAATTTTTAAAGGGAACTCTAAACCCAACTGGGTTTGCTTCCTAAGGTTTAACCCTTAGCACCCTAACGGAGGAAGTGGGTACCAATAGAATTTCAATATTTTTTGTAGGTACCGATTAAGAAAAGAGGAAAATGGATTCTAGACAGTGGTTGCTCAAAACACATGACAGGCGACAAAAATATGTTAACAAACATTATCTACTCAGATGGAGGATCTGTCACTTTTGGAGATAATTCCAAAGGTTACATCATCGGCAAAGGCAATGTGAGCAATGACGGTACATCTAATTTACCTCTTATTTCAAACGTTCTATTAGTTAAAAATTTAAAACACAATTTACTTAGTATTAGTCAATTATGTGATAAAGGCTTTAATATAGCATTTTCTGAAAATAAATGCAATATCTTTGATCAAAATAAAAATCTTATTTTCGAAGGAATTAGAGAACGCAATATTTATATTTTGAATATGAAAATTAATCATAATACAAATATGTGCTTATTAGTCAAAGAAAATGATCCTTGGCTATGGCATAAAAGATTTTGCCATATAAATTTCAAAGCTATTAATAAATTATCCAAAAATGATTTAGTAAAAGGTTTACCTAAAATGAATTTTAAAATAAATAGCATTTGTGATGCTTGTCAACTAGGAAAACTAACTAAATCTTCTTTTAAATCTAAGAAAATCATCTCAACATTACAACCTCTTGAGTTGTTACATCTAGACTTATTTGGACCAACTCAGACTCAATCTATTAATCACAATAGATATGTTTTTGTAATAGTTGATGACTTCTCTAGATTTACATGGACCTTATTTATGAAAAACAAAAGTGATACTTTTGAAAATTTCAAAATCTTTGCTAAACGAATTCAAAATATTAAAAATCTAAAAATTAAAAACATTAGAAGTGATCATGGAGGTGAATTTGAAAATGAAATGTTTGAGAAATTTTGTAATAAGAAAGGAATAGTTCATAACTTTTCATCTCCAAGAACTCCTCAACAAAATGGAGTTGTTGAACGTAAAAATAGAACACTTCAAGAATGTGCTAGGACTTTATTGAATGGAACCACTCTTCCAAAACAATTTTGGGCAGAAGTCGTTGCTACTGCTTGTTATGTCCTAAATCGTGTCTCTATTCGACCTTTAACTAAACATACTCCATATGAACTTTTCAACGGTAGAAAACCTAATATATCTTACTTTAAAGTTTTTGGTTCGAAATGTTTTGCTTTAAATACGAAAGATCAACTAGGAAAATTTGATCCAAAATCGGATGAATGTATATCCATCGGATATTCAGAACGATGCAAAGCATATAGAATCTATAATAAAAGAAGTAAAATAATTGAAGAAACACTTCATGTATCATTTGATGAAAATTTCAAAATTAACACAAATGATGATGAAGATATTATAATTAATTCTAATTCCAATATTGACAATAATATACCTGAAAACACTTCTTCTGAAAATCAATTTGAAAAGGAATTAAAATCTCCATCGAGAATTTTAAAAGATCATCCAATACAAAATATAATAGGAGAAATTGATGAAAGAGTTAAAACACGTAATCAACTAAATCAAATGGGTCATATAGCTTTTCTTTCTAATATAGAACCTAAAAATATTAAAGAAGCCTCAACTGATGATTATTGGATTATTGCTATGCAAGAAGAACTAAATCAATTCGAAAGAAATGACGTTTGGGATTTAGTTCCAAGGCCTAATGATCAATCAGTTATTGGTACTAAATGGGTTTTTAAAAATAAAGCTAATGAAAATGGAAATATCACTTGAAATAAAGCTAGATTAGTTGCACAAGGATATAATCAGGAAGAAGGAATTGACTATGAAGAAACATTTGCTCCTGTCGCGTACGAATCTTATTAGCCTATGCTTGCTTTCATGATTTTAAACTATATCAAATGGATGTTAAAAGTCCATTTTTAAATGGATTTATTAAAGAAAACGTTTATTTTGAACAACCTCCCTTGTTCATACACGAACAATTTCCAAATCATGTTTATAAACTTAAAAAAGCTTTATACGGTTTAAAACAAGCACCACGTGCTTGGTATGATCGTTTAAAAAGTTATTTAATCGACTCTGGTTTTGAAATTGGAAAGGTTGATCAAACTCTTTTTATTAAGAAAAAGAAACATGATATATTAATTGTTCAAATTTATGTAGATGACATTATTTTTGGATCAACTAATGATAAATTATGTCAAGAATTTTCTAAAATAATGACAAGTGAATTTGAGATGTCTCGCATGGGAGAATTAACATATTTTCTTGGACTACAAATTAAACAAGTAAATAATGGCATTTTTATAAATCAAGAAAAATATTGTAATAACTTAATTAAACGCTTTGGTATGGAAAATACTTCTGCCAAACCTACTCCTATGAGTACAACCATACATCTTGAAAAAGATGAAAACGGCAAGAGTGTAGACCAAAAATTATATCGAAGTATGA
Organism: Allium fistulosum; assembly: GCA_030737815.1. Lineage (NCBI taxonomy): Eukaryota > Viridiplantae > Streptophyta > Magnoliopsida > Asparagales > Amaryllidaceae > Allium > Allium fistulosum. The sequence continues at coordinate 361,427,777 of CM060906.1, forward strand.
TTGGATCATTATTATATTTAACTATAAGTAGACCCGATATAATGATGAGTGTTTGTTTGTGTGCACGATTTCAAGAAGATCCTAAAGAATCACACATTAGAGCAGTGAAACGTATTTTACGTTATCTCAACAAAATCAAAGATTTTGGACTATTTTATCCAAAAGAATGTCCTTTTGAATTAGTTTCATATAGTGATGCTGATTTTGGAGGAAGTCGGACGGATAGAAAAAGTACAAGTGGGACTTGTCACTTCATTGGACGGTCTCTAGTATCTTGGTTTAGTAAGAAACAAAATTGCGTATCACTTTCTACTTGTGAAGCAGAATATATATATCTGCAGCTTTGGCATGTGCTCAAGTAATCTATATGCAACAAACTCTTCAAGATTTTGGTTTTAACTTATCTAAATCAACAATTTTTTGTGATAATTCTAGTGCTATAAACTTATCTAAAAATCCAGTAAATCATTCACGAACAAAACATATTGATATTCGTAATCATTTTCTTTGTGATAATATTGAAAAAGATATAATCAATCTAGAATTCGTATCTTTGGAAAATCAATTGGCAGATATTTTTACCAAACCTTTAAATGAAAACTCTTTTGTAAAATTGAGACGAGAACTTGGAATCATCTCATTCAAAAATTTATAAAGTTTATTTTCTACATAAGCTGGGATTTGATCTTACTTTAGCTTATTTCAGTTTTATTATTTAAAGGTCAATATAAAGTTGGTTTTTGTCCTCACATTTTCTTCTGGTTAAAATTAAATCATTCTACATTTAATCTTAACTATTCATTGTTTAGATTTCAGTTTTATACATAATTACTTTCATTCAGAAGAAAATTGTCATTCGGCTTAATCAATTTTTTTTTTAAAAAGGGAAAGAAGAAAATCAATCATGTTTTTTAATTTTGCATTGTTCATCTACACCATGGCCGGTTCATCTTCAGATGAGCCTTCTTCTCATTATTCATCTGGATATTCTTTAATTGATTTTGAAACTCCAATTTTAGGGTCTTCCGAACTTCCAACTTCGACTCCTGCCTATATTCCGATATGTCCACCACAAAGTCATCATACGGGATATACGCCAGAAAATAAACGCACGCGAAGAAATTTATTTCCATCCCCAACTACTAAAGAAAAGATAGATGACTTACATCACTATCAGAGGGAAACACTTAATCTTCAGCGTGAAATGTATTTTGAGCAAAAGAGTCATGGTAGAAGACTTAGTTTTCTTGAACGGTGTGCTGCAAAAATATGTGGTTCATCTCCGATCAACACAAATGCACATATTCATTCACCTCAACGTCCTCATGTTTCTCCAAATTCTTGGGAGCGCCAACCTCAGGGGTCGCCAAATAAACCATTTGACGATATGATAATAGCATTTTATTTCAATCTGTTAAAAAATTTAGACTTCATAGAGAAAAAGGAACGCTATGGACAAGCGTATATGGAAATATTTTGAAAATAACTCCGGATGACATTGCACGAATTTTGAAACGTACCAACGACGGGATAGAATTGGAAGATTTTAAGTTAGAAGGTGATGATCTTAATCAAATAGAATATCATCTTTTCGAACCCGGACAATCTAAAGATAGGTCGAATCATCTTCGTCCACGACCTAGATTGTTACTACGGATTCTAATTAAAACAATTTTTCCCCGGCAAGGAAGCCACAAAATAATTTACGATCATGAAGATAAAGCGCTTCAAGCAATCTTTGGAAATCAACAGATTAATTGGGCTCAATATTTTTATGATGAGTTTCGTACTTATCATGATTCTAAAAAGAGATCACTTATCTATGCTCCTTACATTACCCGGATACTCGCTGATTTTTCCATTCAAAGTCCGTCTATTGAATTTGAAAAGATTAAAGTGTCCAATATTCGATTTTTTAGCCTCATGGGATTACCGGAATCCCCTCTGGTATATCTAACCTACCCTGATTATAAAGCACAACAACTAGCACTCCAAAAACAAAAAGGAAAAACTAAAATGGATACCTCTGGTCCCGATGGAGAAGAACCAAATATTGGAGATGAGGGAAATAATGGAGATGAAGAAGAAGATGAAGACGAGAATGATGAAGCCATAGAGCAAACTTTTATCCAAAGTTCAATTCAAGAAAACTCCGATATTGAACAAATTTCTAGAAATTTAAAAAGCTACACCAAAAGTGAGAAGCTCAAATCCGATATCATCATTTCTAAAAATCAAAAGAAGCTTTCTCATCAAATTGCCCAAGGCTTTTCATCCATAAACTCTAGAGTCGATAATCTCGATACCAAAGTAGAAGAAAATGCAAGAGAGATGAAGAATGTTAAGACTATTCTTCGATGTATGTGGAAGAACTCTTATGGATCTTCACCTCCTCCCTCTCCAACATGGGGAGACTCTTAGACAAGATATTCTCTTCTCTTTAGCTTGTCTACTCTCTACTTTGTTTTGTTAATTTCAAGTATGGTTTGTAATCTTTAAAACCTCTCTTTGGTGTACTCTTTACATACTTTTGTCACTTTTGTCTCTTCTGTATAACTTGTCATATATTGCTCTATATGTGACTTGTTCTATTAGTAATTTATTTTATGTTCTGTATCTTTTTGTATAAATGTGTATTTCTGTATCTTTTTGTCACTTCTGTATCTATATGTGACTTGTTCTATATGTTTCTCTTTGTTTAGTATATTAACCTGTTCAACAATGTGTTTTATCATCACATTTCTAAACCCCTTACAAATTTCTTTTTGTTAATGACAAAGGGGGAGAAATATTAATCATTCTGCTATATAAACTAGTCATATTGACAGAGGGAGCAAAAGGTATGTTTTATACTAGTCATTGAATTATATAGTTGTCATCATCAAAAAGGGGGAGAATGTTGGAACCTGCCTTTTTCAATTTTAATGAGACAACTATATATTTCAAACTATATACGTGCTGTCAATTATTATTGTAGGAATCTACAAAGAAAAGCTATTATCATATCGTCAACAAACAACGCTCAAGCTCTCAAGTATATTGATTATTATTTCCGGTTAGATATTTTTGTACAATCTTTGATATGATGATAACAACACACACAAACAAATAGTTTTTGAAAAAAACATGTTCTACAAATATAAAATATCTTTACCTATTTAAAGGTATAAAAGTATTTTTAAAAATTATAAATATCTCAAGTTCAGAATCACTAAAATAAGGAAGAGGAACAAATCAGTACAAGTTCAGACGTCTGAACTTTTATTAAGCCGTCTGTCATCAATGATAGACGTCTGATAATAAAGTTAAGACGTCTGTACTCCCTGTTTTAATATTTTCTATTTTAACTGAACACAGACGTCTAAATAATTTAATACAGACATCTGTCATGAACGACAGACGTCTGAATTAAACAACAGACGTCTGTATTCACTGAAATTTGTTTCTTCTGCCTATTTAACTTTTTAAACTTACTTAGCCATCTGAATATTTTTCTCATACATCTAAACTTGACGAACTGAAGCATCTCTTCATGAAAATTCAAATTTTGAAGAGTTGTCTTCTTCACCAAGAGTTGCACTCCTTCTAATGGTTGCAACTATTGAATTAAAACTATTCAATACTATAAATAGAGATGAAAATCCACTATTTCAATTACCAATTCTTTCTATCTATTCTTGCTTTATATTGTTATAATCTCAAGTGATTTTCAAATCTCTACTTCCTACAATTGAACATTCAAATCATCATATCAAGAAGATTATAGGAAGGGTGTACTATATTGACTATATTCGTGTTACTCAAGAACACACAAGTCAAGAAACAATTTATAAATTGTATTTGAAGTCCTGTTCGGTTGCTTAGGCGGAAAAGTCCTGTTCGGTTGCTCAGGCGGTGTAATACCTGTTCCTCCGGGTTAAGTGAGGGTTATTCGAGGAATTCCAGAAGGAGTCTGGGACTGGATGTAGAACGAGAAGTTCGAACCAGTATAAAAATCCCTGGTGTCATTTTTATTACTGCTGTTTACTATTATTTATAATTCCACACTTGCTAGACTAGTCCTACTATATATTATCGATCTATATACACTTTCAGAATTGGGGTGGTCAAAGGAGATCAATGTGTCACCAAAGAATGTTACATTGCAGAGTTACGTGAATCTAGAGAAAAGGAAAAGGGGAGGATGTGGGGAGAACTCTTCACATTCGCGAACCTTCTGAATAGCAATTACAGAGCTGCCCCTGGCTCGGGGACCATAGCTGATTCGACAAGGCTTTGGACTCTATAAAGAAGAGTTCGAGGGAGGTTCAGGCAGCACTGGTAGAATTGACGGTGTCTGTCCCAGTCGACATGGACGACCCAACAAGAGTCTTGAAAATAGGATCGCACCTTGGAAACAAGATGCGGTTGGAACTTACTAAATTTCTTTACGCCAACTTGGATGTATTCGCATGGACGCATTCTGATATGTGGTATCACCAGAAATTGCATGCCATGCACTCAACATTGACCTCAAGTTCACTCCAGTAAAGAAAAAGAGGTGCAGCCTGGGTCTTGAACGGTCCAAGGCGCTAAGAGAAGAGGTGGACAAGTTAATGGCCAATGGCTTTATACATGATGCAACTTATCCTGAATGGGTATCTAAGCCGGTCTTAGTCAAAACGTCCAATGGGAAGTGGCGAACTTGTATCTATTACTCGGACTTAAACAAAGCTTGCCCGAAAGACAGCTTCCCGCTAAATAGAATAGACCCACTTATGGACGGAACGGCAGGACATGAACTGCTATCATTCATGGATGCATACTCCGGGTACAACCAAATCCTGATGCATGAACCTGATCAAGAAAACACCAGCTTCATCACCGATCTGGGACTATACCACTACAGGGTAATGCCATTCGGTTTAAAGAATGCTGGAGCAACTTATCAAAGGTTGGTGAATACAATGTTCAGGCGCCAAATCGGGAAAACCATAGAGGTCTATATGGACGACATGTTGTTCAAATCATGAGTAGCTGCCAACCACCTGGATAATCTCGCTGAAATGTTCGAAATACTCCGAAAGTATGGAATGAAACTCAATCCACTAAAATGTCACTTCGGAGTAGCCTGCAGAAAGTTCTTAGGATTCATCGTAAGTGCCAGGAGCATTGAAGCAAATCCAGAGCAGATAACGAACCTGCGAGAAGTCCAAGCCCCGAAGAACAAGAAAGAATTGCAGAGCTTAAATGGGAAGGTCGCAGCTTTAAGCTGATTTATCTCGAAATCCAGCGATAAGTGCATACCATTTTTTGATGCGTTAAAGAAAGGAAAGAAAAACTTCGAATGGAATGTGGCACGTCAAACTGCATTTGAAGAGTTGCTATGACACATGGAATCCCCGCCAATCCTGTCAAAGCCAATGGACGAAGAGGACCTATTCATTTACCTAGCAGTCTCACCTTATGCTTTAAGCGCTGCCCATGTGTGTGAAGAAGCGAAAATCCAACGACCCGTATACTACATTAGCAAGCGGTTTACAGGAGCCGAGGAAAATTACCGAAAGCTGGAAAAGCTAGCGTATTGCCTCTTGATCGTGTTTAGGAAGCTACGACCGTATTTTCAAGCACATCCAATCAAAATACTTACTGATCAGCCTCTGAAACAAGTACTGTACCGACCTGAAACTTCTGGACGACTTCTTAAGTGGAACATTGAACCGAGCCAATATGATATTACCTACCATCCGAGAAAGGCTATCAACGGGCAAGCGCTGGCAGATTTTATCTTCGAGTTTACCATACGATATAACGAAGAAGAAACACCATCGGAAGTGGAGACGCAATGGAAACTCTTTGTTGATGGCGCATCTAACAACCTTTGTTCGGGGGCGGGAGTAGTGCTTGAAACCCCTGAAGGACGATTTATTCGCTACGTCTTACGCTTGGAATTTCCTGTAACAAATGATGAAGCAGAATACGAAGCATTAGCAGGACCGAAAGTTGTGAAGGAGCTCGGAATAAAATCCGTCCACATCTACAGTGACTCCTAACTAGTCGTCTGCCAAGTAAAGGGCGAATACCAAGCTCGAGGGGAGAACCTTGCACCGTATCTATCTAAAGTACAAGAGTTGCTGAGTGACATTGAACATCACACCACAACCCATATTCCGCAGGAGATAAACACCAAAGCTGATTCCTTTGCTAAACTGGCAAGCTCCGAAGAAGCCCAATCATTGGGACTAGTCCCGGTTGAGACTCTGACTGCCCCAAGCATAGACGAAATGGATGTCGACTGGATCCTCGAGACCACCGCTGAACCGGAAACATGGATGACGCCAATCAAGAACTATTTACTTACAAGGACCCTTCCAACTGACCAGAATCAACGGAAAAAGCTTCTCCGGAAAGCGTCGCGATTCGTAATACAGGATGGGATACTTTACCGAAGAGAAATCTCAACCCCCTTCTTAGATGTGTGACCGACGACGAAGCTCGGCGGATCCTGAAGGAAGTGCACAAAGGCGAATGCGGAGACCATACTGGGGATCAAACACTTGCAAAGAAAGTTCTCCGGTATGTATATTTCTGGCTGACAATAAACCACGACGCAGTAGACTACGCCAGGCGATGTAATCGTTGCCAAAGATTCGGTAAAATTAAAAGAACACCGTCAACAAAATTAACACAGATGGTCAGCCCATGGCCATTCGAAATATGGGGAATTGACTCAATTGGCGTATTGCCAATAGCTAAAGGAGGAGCCAAATACCCTATGGTTGTTGTTGACTATTTCACAAAATGGGCCGAAGCGGAACCGCTGGCCACCATTACTACAAAGAAAGTCATTAATGTTGTTACTAAAAACATTATTTGCAGATTTGGTGTGCCACAAAAATCCATCACCGATAACGAGACCCAGCACGAAAGCGCTGAGTTCAAAGACTTATGCAAACGCTTCCGAATTGAGAAGAGCTTCTCCGCAGTTGCTCATCCATAAGCAAACGGGCAAGTGGAAGCAATAAACAAAATCATCAAGTCCGCTATCAAAAAGCAACTAACTAAAGCAAAAGGAAACTGGGTTGATGAACTCCCACTCGCACTATGGGCTTACAGGACAACTCACAAAGCGGCAATTGGACACACTCCGTTCGCCTTGGCATATGGCTCAGAGGCTATGATTCCCATCGAACTAGAAGTCCCCTCTCACCGATGGCAAAATTTTAATTAGAAGCAAAACGAGCAGCTCCTGCTCGAATCACTGGATATGATTGACAAAAGGAGGGAAGAAGCCAAGTTGAGGACCGTCGCCCACCAAAAGAAGGGTCGCACTATACTTCAACTCCAAGGTTCACAACAAAACCTTCAAAGTAGGAGACCTCGTCCTCAAATGGATCTATCCCATGCTGGGAACCTTCGAACGAAATTGGGAAGGACCATATGTGATGAATCAAAAGCTAAGAGACGGAACTTTCAAATTGACAACCGTCGATGGAGTCCAAATTCCCAAAGCATGGAATAGTGAATTGTTGTGCCGCAACTTCACCAGAAAACTACCTTTTGTACTTTCTATTTTTCAGCAAATAAGCCGTCCCAGGATGCTGAGGGCATTGTAAATAGGCAAAAACTTTCCCAAATTCTATTAATAAAATTAATTTGCTTTTTGAACCAACGAAATTGTGTTCATAATAGTAACCTGCTGAGTCGATAGGGTCAAATCGACTCAACCATACAATTGCTACTTGAGAAAGTGGAATCACGCCTAAGTACGCTCTACTTACCCGCCGGGTCGACGAAAGCAAATCGACTCAAGCCTTCTAAGAACCGGTGTTGCCCCGACAACATTGGAAAGGCTCAAATGAAAAAGTTGTGCATCCCGTAAGCCGCGCACTAACTCTTAAAACACAAACTCCTCGCGCTGTCCGAAGATAGGCAATGCTGAGAAGTATCAAAAGCCGCGCACTTCATAAGCTGCGCACTAACTCTTAAAACACAAACTTCTAGCGTTGCCCGAAGATAGGCAATGCTGAGAAGTATCAAAAGCCGCGCGCTAACTCTCCGAGCCGTGAAATCACGCTCTTAAAACATAAACTCCTCACGTTGCCCGAAGATTGGCAACATTGAGAAGTATTTTAAGTAGCAGAATCGCCCCGGAAATACCGGGAAACTCATCCATCATAGGAATTACGAAGATCAACCCACTCCCATTATCAGGAGTAATGGGCACGGCTCCAACAAAATTGGAGTGCTACGAACCAGCAGAAAACTCCAATTGCTGACACCCCATGGTGAACCGAAACATTTAACGTGAATAACATTCGACTGTCTACAGTTAACTCGTATGATGTGCACACCTGAAGCAATGAAGTGCATATTTAAAGATTGAAAAAATCCAAAGAAACGATACTCATAAGTACCAACTCAATTTTTTGAGAAGTGGTAAGTGGTTTAACTTCTAAAAATTCGCAAAGATTATTCGTTAAGTTAATCTTATAACTATATGTTAATCTCATACCTTTTTGTTCTGCACTAAGTTTACATTTTTGTGCACATTTCTAACATGCATATGTTACATACTGTCCAGAATCGCATAAAAAACAAAGTCACAAGACTCGCAAAAAAGAAAAAAATCAAATTGTGACTTAGTCAAATTCCGAGTTTTAGTATGCAAACTGTTCAAACCATAAGTTACTAGTCGTTTGTCAAGTGTTCGAAGTAAACAACCCTGTGAACCGAGGGGCATACACCGATGCTCAAATAAAAATGTTTAAAAATAAAATTTTCACAAGTTATGTTACTCCAAACAAAGAATTTTGGTGGTAATCACAGGACTAGATAAAGTAAAATGGAAACAAAGAAAATAAACATAGGTGCACAGAACACATATGAGCAGATAAGTAAAGGTACAGTCAAAATATCAATAGTATATTACTTATAATTTTCTTCTATACAAGGTCAAAATGTGGGGCCCATACCAATACAATATTGACCAACAAAAGGAAAAGTACAGACAGCACAACAGAAACACTAAGTGTAGACTCTGCACTTGAGCAAAACATTGCAAAGTGAATCAAAACCAGATTAGCTACCACCCAAGCTTCTCGGCACTTCTTTCCACCACTCCCCATCCGGCCTTTTGTTCAAAGTTTTTGCTTCGTCTCGGGGGTGGTGTCGCTGCCAGTGATGTCGACGATCTCCTCGGTGCTGATGTCCTTCCTGCTCTATGACTTTTTCAGAAGACTCGCCTTTCATTTTACGCTTCCGAGATCTGCGGGAGCTCTTAGAGGCCTTGATTGTTCAACCTTCTCTTTTTAATGGCAACTAGTTGTTCTTGAGATCTACGAGGCTGCTCAATCTGAATTTCTTGCTCCTGAGCTTCGCCCGCCATGAAATCACCCTCCAAAGATACAGACGAGTCATCCAAACCATGCGGCGCGGTGATCTTCTCGGATTCCGGCCCCGGCTGCAAACCAGACACGAACACGTCGGCTGGAGCAGGTACAGACATGAGCACGAAAGCGGTAGAGATAGCAATAGGTCTAGGCATTGAGGAAGCCAGCGGATCAACAGATAAGGAGGACAGACCTATAAGATCAAAAATGAAAGCGTTAAATTCGTCCTGCTCTTGCGGCGTGAGATGAAAATTCTCAAACTCGGAAGAAGCAAGTAGATTACCTGCACCAGAAGATTGACCGAGAATGTCAACCTCATATTCACTGCCTTCACCCTCCTTCGATGGTTCCACAATCCGAGGAGAAGCTTCTAGCCCAAAACTTGCTAACGGATCGCAGGGTTGCCTCGATGGTTTGCCGACACCGGAAATAAAAGGCTCCGGAAGCGCTTCGACAGTTTCTATCGTGGTAGCATCGACAGCCTCCTTTTCTCTCTCAATCCGCAAAAATCTCCCAGCCTTCCAACAACGCCTTTTGTGATTCTCATTGAGGTAGGCGTTCTCTAACTCTCGCTCGGTATGAACATCGCTGATATCACAGAAGCGGGTCAAGGTCTCCTCCCAATCCATAGCGAGAGTGCACGGAAACTTACGATCTAAGTAGTTGAGACTCCCCTGGTGCAGCAGGGAGTTGACATAGAAATTCAAGTTGGTCTCATTCATCTTCTTCATCTTTCTCTCGAAAGTATTCTGAAGCTCCAAATAATCCACCGTAACCTTCTCAACTTCGACATGAGTTTTATCGGCGCTAAGCTACACGACTCGGTCCTAAAGCGTGGCAATATCTCAGCCTGGTCGGAGATTGTCTTATCGCGTGACTTTACGACGTCTTCATATTAAGTGATCGTCTTATTGTGGTTTTCTACGATCTTGTCGTGGTTGGAATAGTCTTCCTCTGGGCTTCAATGATCGTACCGCGAGCTTTAAGTTCCGCATGTAGTTTAACTTCTGCGGCATGCGCTTTTTTGATTTCGTCTCTCAGGATGATCTCGATCTTCGCATGCACCTCTTTTAGCTCCTTTAGCAAGCCAGCATTGTTCTTGCTTTCTCGAAGCGCTGCATCCTTTTCCTCTTCTAGCTATTTGATTCTGGTGTCGTGTTCCGCTAACGCCCTTTCAAAATCGTCTTTCTCCGATTCGAAGGAGTGGATTTCCCGATAGTTGTTACGGTTCATATCTAACAACTGTTTGCATAATTTTTCCCACCCTTCGGCCTGTTCTAAATCGTTCTGGATTGCCTGGAGGTGGGGCATATATGTATCTCTATGAACCGGATGGAGATCACGATCAAACTTAACCCTCCTTAAAACCACCCGGGGAGTGTTGCCTCAAGCCTGGGAGGACCAGATGGAAGGACATAGGCAGCTTTCCGGTGGGGGCGTGAAGAGCCGGGGGTAAGAGCCATATGAGACGATAGAGCTTGAGTTGAAGATGGAATGTGTACATAAGAAATCGGGGTTTCAGAACCAATCGAGGCGGGAGTTAGAGCGAAGGCCCGTTGTTTTGAAGAATGGGAACCGTGATCAAATTTTGAATTTTTCGGTGGCTCCTCTCTCTCATCAAAAGTCTTCCCTTTTTCATACCCGCTTTTATATACTCGGCCCTATTCCCTCTCATCTCGACAGCGAGCCTCATCCACTGAATCTTTTCTTTTTCAATATTCCTCCTCCGTTTCTTGAGATTGGTGATGGCTGGAAGACCGCTTTGACCAGCGCTGAGAGTCGGTGAATTCTTCGAAATCATCATAGAGACCGTGTCCTCTCATCGTACCTGACATGGAAGATAGATAAAAAGTCTTAGAAATGGAGAATAGGCATGAAATATATATGTAAGTGAGTGTAACCCTAGTGAAACGTGTAATGTGTTTTGGGGGAGGACCTAAAGTGACGTCATGAACCGGAGCGGGCTGCCATTGTGGAAGGAATTGGGCTAATTTCGGGAGCAATATGGCTCAGACGAGGAGACATCTCTTCGAATTTGAAGTCTTCCCCCATGAGCACGTCAAAATCGACGTATACATTGCTCAGATCTCCGAAATCTATGCCGGCGTCTTTGATCGGGGAATCTCGACGTCGTCCAGCTTCTAGAGCGTCACCTTTTTCGCTTATCTTTGGGGGAGGAGAATTCGAGACAATGGGGCTCATCCCTGGAGTCTCATCACATGATTCAAAATCCCCATCATCGGATTCTACATAGAAATCATCACTAGAAGTGGACTCATCGCTACTACTCCCAATCTCTCCCTTCTCTTTTTCTATGCCCATCGCGGCTTTGCCTTCCCTTTGATTAAATTCTTCTTCCTCTTCTTCTAGAATCGGGGGCATCCTAGCCGGGCAACTGGCCTCAGCCGTGGTGTCTTTGACCTCGTGAGTCTCTTCAACCGACTCGTCGAACGGGCCTTCCCGTTCTTGAAAAGCACCCTCTTCGGAACCATAAGATGAGGAGGTTGATTGCATGCGTACCCTAGATCAAGAAGGGGATGGGACCTCAACTGAAACTGCGGATCTCCCCGGATGTAGCAGTCTGTATCGAAGCAAGTGTTCGTCAGTCAACAAGACTTTAACAGATCTTTCTCTAGCATTGATAGCCTTCAGGTTTCGGAAAGTTCCATCGAGAGACAAGTCCCTGTTCGGCCTTGGAATAACTGCAAGAAGTATTCGACTTGTTATAAATCCCGCAGTGACACATCGAAGCTCAATAAAAAAGAAAGGGAACTTACCCCCTATTGTCCAAAGACGGTTGAACGTCTCAGGACATCTTACAAAGAAGTATTGAGTCTTGAATTGGGACAAGTTGCTCTGCAGTTGCAATACAATTTTATGATTCCTCTGGGCCTCGATTAAAACCAAGGAAGGACACTCATCTCTTCTTTTGAATGAAAGAAAGTATCTTAACTCATCAAAGCTCGGGGTAAGGTTGAATGTTCGCATGAAATGGACGTGCATACAAGTTAAGGTGGCGTAGCCGTTGGGATGAATCTGAAATGGAGCAATTCCTAAGTTCGAGAAGGTCTCTCTCAAAAAATCGCTAAAAGAGGGCACAACTTCGTTCAAGCATATATACCGATGACAAGTGGTATATCCCGGGGGCGGCATATGAGCAAACTCATCCTTCTCTGGGAGATGCACATCTTCCTCCGGGATGCCATGTTGTAGGCAGATATTATGCAAGACTTTAGCAGAGATCACGAAAGAAGCTCTCTCCGGTGGATTTAGAAGAACTCTGAAATTAGGAGGAGTCCGGTCCATGACCGGACCGACCGGAACTAGCTGGCCATACTCAGCCTATGAAGCAGAAGGAGGGGTGATGGAGGATGACTCGGCCTCTAAAAGCGCAGGACTTCCTCTACTAGACTTGCGATGAGAGAACGCGTACTTCATTCTAAACAACAGAAATTACATCCAAAATGGTCAGGTAATTCAAATCTAAAAAAAGGAATTCCCCATACTACACTTGAATTCCAAAGAAATATCGGCTCGTACTGATGTGTCGGGCTTCAAGTATGTACCGGGGCAAGTGCGATGTGTAATCTATCGGTGGTGGGCTCTATGTTCGGAACACTACAAACGCTCTACCTCGTGTAGATAGTACGCTCGCAGTTGAGAGGTAAAAGGACTTCCCATATCACTTTCTTATTGAAATTACTTCTCCTACACTTACCTGTTATCGATCGACGATCGATAACGGATCTGTTGTCCAAGACGACGTAGAAAGCCTTTTCCAATACAGGTACACCATGTGTGCGAAAGAGAGCGAAATCAGTCCGAATCCTCCGGAAGGTCAAAACACATTCACGATGTGTCATGCGGTATCAACTATGGGACCTGGCACAAGTCAATTCTAGCTCAATGGACGAAGACATCAAAACATGTCAAGCACCGAGGCAAGGCACGAATGTCGTTCCATGAAGAACTCAAGACTTGATTTACTATCTTCCTCCATCAAGATGCAATCGACTCGGACTCTTCACGAATAACACCACGAATACAACTTCGCCGCCAGAACGACAAACCAACATCATAATCAGTGAACCCGCTTCGAATGAACAATCTAAACACGAAGATGTCGAAGCTTCAAGATCAACAAGCCAAGTAAGGTGGATCGATGGTGACCCTACAAAGCAAACGGAAGGACAAGGGTTTGGCATGGCAGAAATTGAGGAGATGGTCGGAATTTTGGAGCCAGCGGCAAAGCAACATCAGAAGCATTGAGGAAATCGCGAAGGAATCATGCACGGGGTTGGATCGAGTCGCTGAGGAAGATGGACTAGGTCGTGGGAGGAAGCTCGAATCACTGGAGGAGTTGGCAAGATCGGGTCGTGAAATAGGAATGGGGGAGGTCGGCTCGAGAGTTTAAATAGGAAAGGGAAACACGTAGAAAAAATGCTAAGTAGTCAGGTCGTTAGCGATCCATCGGCAATGGATTGCCAGCGATCCATCAGCTATGGATCGCCAGCGATCCATAGGGTTGCATGCCTATGACCTAAAATTTGCCTGGAAATGTATACCCACTGCTTCGAGGCACTCCGGAAAGCTATAGTGTGAAATTTGGTCTTTTCTGGCAAGCAATGGCAACCCAGGGCAAAACTTAGCAAGCAACAGTCTACTCTAATTCAAATTTGTGTAATTCTAGCGTGACTACTTGAAATTCTACAAGCCTTGACTAAAAGGCGTTCACTTCCAGAGCATGCCTTGTTTTCAACGAAGACGTACTCTATGGGGCAAATGTTATTCGGGTTTTTAACCCAGCCGGATCCAAGAGGTGTCGAGCAACTTGGTCGAATCAGAATAGCCCAGAAGTCAACCAAACGGACTAGAGTAACGAGCCAAAGAAGGCCAAGAATATGGAACGAGAAAACTCACTATGGACATGGATCGCTAGTGACCCATGACCTATGGATCACTAGCGATCCATGGATTTAACTTAGGAGTTTGCAGAGCCTCTTGCATCATGATTCAATCCATATTACAGAAGCAATAACTGAGTTTGACGAGATTCTGAGTTAGTTAAATCAAGAGACAAGCATTTGCCTCGTCCAATCAGCAGCTAAGTACGACCAGCAAGTAAACTGTCATCAAAACAAGGCGACATGCCACAAGATTACATGAACAACATTGACACAAGACAACAAAGACACTCTAGACACCAAAGTTCAAAAAAAGGTTAAGTGTATGGATCGCTAAAGATCCATACACTATGGATCGCCAACGATCCATAAATCAACGTAGGGTCACTGCGATTTATACAAAACAAAGCAAAGGGCAAAAACTAAGTAGTTGGCTTGCACCTGGGCAAACACTATGGATCGCTAGCGATCCATGGTTTTGGCTCGCACTTGGGCAAACACTATGGATCGCTAGCGATCATGGTTTTGGCTCGGGTCATGTGGCAAGCTCCAGTGGACCTTCCTGTGATCATATGAGTAGTTGGCAAACAGGCCTGGCCCAGAAGCTCTACAATCTCTATAAATACTCTACTATCTGCAACATAAACGGGATCACTCCAGACTGATAGCTAATACTCTACTGGAAGCTTTCTTCACTCTTCGTCTCCCTCACAATAATCTTCAAAGGGGTTCAATGTGATTCTCCAGTGGATCCCAACCTTGGAGATTCAGTCAAGCTAAGGATATTTAAGAGCTTTGTAATCAAATATATCTTGTAACAGCGGCCAGTCTATAATAAAAACTATAAAGTGGACGTATGCTTCGTTAATAATCGAACCACTATAAAATTCTTACGGTCTCATTTCTATTCTACTTTCTTTTTATATCTATAATCCATATTATTGTCCTGTGGGAACAGGGCTGGTGCTTTCACACTCAAACCAGGACGTTGATCCATTTTTGGGTTAACAAAAATATTTTTTGAATTTTAAATAATTTATTTTAATAAATATCAAAGATCAGAAATTTTTGGTAAAAAATAGAATCTGCTATCAGGGACTTTAACAATTTATTCTAATGACTTATACTAAAGTCATGAGCTCTTTAAATTTTTGTTTTTAAACTTATGAGTCTTGATCATCTCTGGATCTTGAACTTTAGTCTTTATACTGATCAGACTACAATTTTAATCATTCTGTACCGGTGTAATATTCTGTAATATGTACTACACAACTTAGCAAAACATTAGTATATATATTTATATGGTTATTGTCATCAAAATCTGAGGTATTAATAATATCACCCTTTTTAATGATGACAACCATGCAAATATTTCTATATACAAAATATAATATAACTTCCTCTTAGTATATGCATGTGTTATATTATATATTTTTCTCCCCCTTTTTCATCAACAAAAATGGGTGAAATACAAACTCCCTCTAAATGTGATATGCTAATGAATTATGGAGCCAAAATCAATATTTAAATTCTAAGCAATTTTAGAGTTAAATTAATTATAAACATAATTGTGATCAGATTATATATAAGATAAATACTTACTGAAATACTAGTCATTTAAATGTGTACAGGACATATATTAAAAACATATATTTAGTAATAATTAAATTCTAAACCATATACTAAATATTGAAGACATTAAATAAGATAAGACAAACTTTATTAATAAATCAAACTATTATACAATCAAAACAATCTTAGTCAAACCAAGTCAAACATTATATACAAACAATGCAAACCAAACTATATTAAGTATTTACAAACTAATTAAATTCAAATATATAAGTTTTAAAAAAATAAACTTACAAATTCTAAACAAATTGGAATACTAGATTTTTCTTGGAACTTCAACCCATCCTTCGGATCCAAAGATTGGATTTATTTAGATGACAACCCAATCTTTTTTCGTGTTTGATTTGGAGTTTAAGCATTCCCGGTTGTTGTTGTGATCATCCTTGATAAGGGAGGAAATTAACCATCTAAGATTATCAAAGTGTTTCTCTTATTCCTTTATTATTTGCAACTGACTTAATTCAAAATGCCTTTGATTTCGGAGAATGAAACAAAGATCATTTATGAAGGATTGAAGTGTTTCTTCTAGTTTTCACATAATTTCTGATGTGGAGAACTCATTTTTGTGAAAGGAAATGTTTAAAATGAAAAGAGATGAAAGATAAATCAATGTATGAGTTTTTCTAGAAGAAAGGGGTTTAAATAGAGATGAAAAGAAAGATTAAATAACTGATTTAAAGTTGGTTACCAATTTTTGAAATTTTAATTTTTTTTCAAAAACAGCTAGTATGCTGACATATCTATGTGGGCTTCAAAAGAGAGATTAAATAACCGATTTAAAGATGGTAGGCCACCTTCAAAAGCTTCAATAAGGAACATATGCTACGTCATGCCATACTCCGTGGTTGCTACTGATGGCACATGGGCTAGTATCATGAGAAAAGAAGATGTGCGTAGGGATTGATGATAAAATAACTAGATGTTATGCCAAAATGAAGTGGGCCATATGCCATTAGAAATCAGATAATTTCTACTAATCTTCTAGTGGGTTTTCTAGAAGTAGTGGGAGGGCGTCTTGTGTTGGAGTGTTCCACTCAATCTGGCTAAATGGCCAATTTGTGTATACCTTCTATAGGTCCCTATCCAAAGAGAGATATGGCAGGCAATAAATATAAAATAGGAGATGTATTCTATATGAATTATTAAATTGTTTTTGATTTCTTTCATTCCCAATGATATAGTTAAGGGTATTCCCTTAGGAAAATTCTATAATTTCTTGTAAATATTAACCCTTAATAAAATCTCGTTCGAAATAAAGTGTTTTTCCATGATGACCATGACATTCGAACTCCTACCGTCCCGGAAAGCAACACCACGCACTAACCATTGTGCTAAAAGATATTTGTGTTAACTTTCAGAAAGGGATGTTACAGACTACCCCCTTTAAAGAGCACAACATCCTCTTTGGCTCATCGTCGCACACCGCTCAGGCGTTTTCTTGTAACCTGCATCAGTATCACACCGACAGACATCCTCAACATTATAACACACAATTCCAGCTGGGTATTGTTAATACCTCAGATATTGATTTTGATGACAACATCCATATAAATATTACTATTAACATTTCTTCGAGTTGTGCAGTACTTTTAAATATACTATGGAGACATTTACAGAGATAAACAAGAACTCAGTGGAAGAAACACTACAACAGTTTATGGGTTTCATAGCGTTTGAAAAACGCTATAACAGGCTACCATAGCATTTCAGAGAACGCCGTGGAACCACAAGCTATGGTAGGCCGGCAACATTACATAGCAGGAAGGAAAACGCTATAATATCTAATAGCGTTTACAAAAGGGCATAGCGTTTGCAACCTACCATAGCGTTTTTTCTCTGTTATTAAACTTAAACGCTATAGGGAATATAATCCTTCATTTAACTTCTATAGCGTTTTTGAGCACATTTTATAGCGTTTCATCAAACCATGTTATAGCGTTACAATGTTTTTCGATAGCATTTCTTGTCATGCTTGTATAGCGTTTTTATTTTCTACTATAGCGTTTTTGCTTCTATTATAGCGTTTTTGATGCATAAATCTTACATCTCATATAGAGTTGCGATAGCGTTTGATGAATCAATAGCGTTTTTCAAACGCTATTCTATGTAATATTAATTTTCAGCATTTGTTTCAATTTTCATTTTATTATATTATATTATATATATATATATATATACTACATTACACACATTCAATTTTCAGCATTTTGTTGATGGATAGATATATGTATACACATTACACACACACACACACACACACACACACACACATATATATATATATATATATTAAAATGTGGATCCCAAAAATAACAAATCGAGAAGATGACAACAACTATATGTAACAATGATAACGTAAACACACATGAATTCCTACATCATGATCACAAGTAAAATTATGTCTGACACCACAAAATTATTTGCTATTGATAATACCAAGATAGAAGCCAATAAGTTTTTGCATGTTGGGTACTCTTATGGTTACTAAGGATTCTCTTGTTATTGTTGTTTCTTCCACTGGAATCTGCGTTGTCTCCAGAATTCATCATGTTCATCTCTTGCCTTGTCTTTTTATCTTTGTGTTCTGCATACGAAACAAGCATTAGAATATTATTTGGTTTCCATACATTTAATAAGAAAATTAGCACTACTTGTGGACAGTTTGATAATTTATGTTGGTTTGATCCTTGCGTAATTTTCACAAACTTCCTACTCTCAGAAATAAAAATCTATAGAGCAGAAGTTTTATTGGAATGATAAATTAACATATCTGCTCTTATTATTATGTTGGTTTGATCCTTGAAAATTCCCATTTCATGTGCTTTGAGATTTGAAAATTCGCTGATAACTACCTGACCTAATAACCATCTGATTTTGAAATTATGACAGTGTAAATGAATGCCAAGTCCAATATAAAAGTAATCACAACTAACAACCTGAATGTGATGCTTTGTATTCCTAGAAGAATGCCAATGCCAATATAAAAGTAATATAGAAAGGAATAGTGGATTTCTTGTAAAATAAACACCAAGAGTCCAAGCATATAATAAACCAATACTGGAAACAATAGTTCACTGCTATACAAATTTAGCACAGTCAGTGATGATAAAATAAAGAAAAATGCGGCCTATGTAGAAGCACTTCAGACCAAAAATGTGATATTAACTATATAAAAATTTAAAGATAAAACAATATTGTCGGCATGTTAAATTAAGTCATGGAATGGTACAGGTTATCAAAAATTGAGCTAAGCAGAAAGAACAAGGAAAATCTAATCAGAAAAGCCATTATTAACATAGTGCAATGTTGTTGATACAATAGTATTGACAATTAATGTATGTAAAGGTTGACTATTTTTATTAACTGATTAAATTAAATTAGTGAACAGACATAAGGTATTTGGAAACTTATTATCAAGAGACGTTATACTTAATAAATTAATAAAAAAACAACTTATTAAATAAATAGAACCCAACTTATAATGGCATTGGCTTGCTTACAATGCTTTATATAATTTATTGAATGTTTATTCAAATAATAACCACCCAATTTCCTCCCTAGTCCACTCCCTGCCCAAATCCTTAGCAAAAAATAAATACAACACGGGAAATTTAAGTTACTCTCCTACATTATTTTTTCATTCGATGATGCTTTTTGCTCCAAAACTAGTTAACTTTTATGATGATCTCAAATTGCGACATAGTTACTAAACTGAACAGATGTGAAATGTTAGTAAAATAGAAGTTACACTCTAGCAGTACAAAGACACATTCAAATATATATTTTGTCGATTCATTGATTGTACATGTAAATTTATGAAAATTGCATATTTATTTAAATCCCCAACTTGCTTGAGAATAATGGCTTTGTTGTTGTTGTTGCTGCATATTTATTTAAATGTGGATTACTCAGCAGAACCGTATGAGTACTAAGGTATATTTGTATTAAAATATATAATCATATAACAATATGGAAGTTGGTAATAATAAATAAATAGATTAACAAAGTAGATTTAAACAATATTAAGTACATAAGTACTAAGGATGTTATTCCAAGATTCATTCCGCAGGCATACTGAATAAATGTTTGAATACATTTAATCATCTATTTTATAGTGTATACATTGTGCATTTATGTATTGAGAAAAGCTAGAGTAAACAATTGATTTAATATTCTCCTTTTTTAAGAATATTCATGCACAATGTACTGTATGTACCACAATTGGTAAATAGGAAGGTGCTGGCTAAGGTTGTGAATTTCTCCTTTCACCATATTTTAAAGTATTTCGAATGCTTCTAAACAAAGAAAGCTTTTCCCACTTAGAAATTTATCAAACAACCAAGCAGTTAGGAGGAATTCTTCAAATTCAATCTTGTGAACTTTACTTAAATGATTTAGTAACGAATGAAGATAGTATTAAATTTTTCGTCAAAATATGAATGATTTAAGGAAAAAGGAAAATATGCATCCTACAACATGATTAGTTTTTCAATTATACAACACAATATAAGCCCTAAAATAAGAAGCTTTGATGAAGTTTACCCACTTCATCAACATTGCACGTATGTGATTATAAGGGATTAAAAGTAAATCGGGTGCATTTTATTTTGACAAATAGAGTTGGTATTCGATCGGGAAAGAAATAGCCTTATAATCCATACAGAAATTTGCTTACAAAGGTGTTACATTGAAATCAACCTTCAGTACATGATTACGAGTATCCATACAGTCCTGGAATCATATATATTTCCTGGAACCACCTAACGCCAAAGTCAAAAGTTTCAAAATCAGTAATACATACATAAAAAATAGGAAGGAGTAAGCACATGATAATTTTAATTACTTGCACATTAAATAGACTAGTGAAAATGAGCATATTCTCATAGCAGAATCAGTTTACAAATAAATTACAAAGACAGTCAACTCTTCGTTGCCATCCAAGGCTCCAACTCAATGGCATTTTGTACCTATAGATAATGCGTTGGGAAAAGGGAGTAAAAACAATTCAAAAGAAGGATAACCTACAAATAATTCTTCAGATAACTGGGGAGCCTTGGACAATAACTCGGAGATGTTAACCAAGCTTAAGCCTATTCTATATCCGAACATATAGATTGATAAGGTGTTCTCAAAAACTCAGGTAATTGGTAATCAACAAAAGCATCATAGACCCGCTTTGGATATAGGTGGTAACAAGCTCTAGGTTGAACACAACCTGTTCTATCTCTTCTCTATAGATAGGCCCAACATGATAAGAAACTTAAATTATAGCTTATTAAGACAAAAGTGTAGATTGCTTAAAAAATTATAGAGTGGGTTTGAAGATATGAGCATTTAATTACAAAATATTAAACTGCTTACAAAATTATAAATTGCTCTAGAATTCCACGGAACCATAATATATATGGAGCAGGTATGACACTTTCAATTGTGATCAAGATTGATGACAGAAACAATGAAGTCAGTAAATTTGGCTTCAGGTACCAACAAGATATTTCGTCGTCCATGGGTTCAATGAGAATTATATTGCTAAAAATAAGTAACCTACAGGAAGTATCTTTTGTGTAACAACTACCAAAACACAGAATCAGATCCTCTAAGTCTATGAGAAGTGCATCCAACTTGTCGACTTTAAATGCATACTTTCTTATAAAGCCAAACGACGAAAAGTGTTCATCTTTTTCAAATCAAATGAAATCTTCCCAAAAACTAAAATTAGCATACTGACTTCAACAGTCCACCACTGGTGAAATTATCATGACGCTACGATCATAACTTGCCTAATCCTATGGTTATATTAATGAACATTCGTGTAAGTAGAGAACATAAAATTTATAAACCTAATATCGAATCCTAACTTCCTTAACATCTAAATCAATTGTAAATAGAAACTCTACATTTCTTTAAACTCTTCTAAAAAATTATTATAAAGTTTACTTTTTAGTCAATTTGGATGCTAAAACAGGGCTAAAGAATTTTCTACTCGTTATTCCTTTGTTAAATAAAAACTGTGAAAACACATTCAACAAGCATAAAGACTGAATTTACTGTCCAAGAGTTCATCCAGACTACAATACAATATGATCAGTTCTCAAATTTTCCGTCCATCATGGTTGGAGATGCTCTTGCAATCTTAAAAGAAATTATTACTATCTTTATTAAAAGGTTACTATTAATCGTTCATAACAAAAACTATTATGAAAATAAGTATAAACTTTCGAAGAAATCTAACAATAACTCCTAAACTTAACTAACAGAACAATATCTTGAATTCGATTCTTAAAAGCTAACATTTTCCTACTAAAAATAATAGGATGGATTTAATAGAGTATGCTATTTCCCCTCTAGAGATTCTTTAAACTTTAAGCAATTAATAGAGGAGCTGATCTATTATATAGACTTTTGTTAGAAAAAGCAACTAAAACTCCTATAACTGGTTCTGTGTTTAGCAAATAAGAAAATTCCAAAATATAGCAGACTATGACCTTTCTTACAATAATGGAGTGAAAGCCTTTTTCCTCGGATAACTAATGATAACTGTTATAATAAATGATCAAACTAACAAAGCCATATCTGTTAACTTTAAATAGTGATATATTAATAAGGAAACTAATTTCCTTAAATCCATCTCAGACTTCTCTCTCTACTTATCTCCAACTTGTATCATTTTCTATCAGAAATATACATCTCTGGTAGCTCATCTTCACAGTAAGAAGTTTCCAACTATAAATTTCATTGTTCTTAACCCCATTACATGCCATATAATATTCGTATGAAAATCATATGACTTGAATTCTATACAATGTGTTAACTTAAAACTACTGAACCATTAAGAAAATACCCAACAGAAGAAGTAGTAGGTTTAAAGAAACCACCCAACAGAAGAAGAAACATGTTAAAAGAAAATACCCACTAGAAGAAGCAACAAGTTTAAATAAAATACCTAAAATCGTAGAGAAGGAAACTAGGGTTTAGCCCACTGAGATTTGGATAGTTGTGATCGATCGAAATTGAGGAAGCTAGGGCGTGAAATTTTCGATGTAATCCACTTTTATGCGAGCTGCGATCCAAGCGATGATTAAAATCTAGGGCTTGAAATTTTCCTGTCGGTAGAGGAAGATTGGTGGGAAACAAAATTTTAGGGGGCAAACGAAAAGTGGGAATGAAAAGAACCCGCGCAAATGTATAGCGTTAAGTATTTTATCATTTTTATTTTGTATGGGACTAAGTGAAATGTATAGCATACAACGTTTAGTATTTATAAGTTTTATAATCCATACGAGTTAGATAGTGCTAAAGGCGGAAACGCTATGAATGAGTGCTATAAATAGCCTATTTTCTTGTAGTGAAAATGAATTATATATGAAGATTAATCAAAGCAAATGGAAGAATAAAACTGATTGAAGAACAAATGCAAATGCCGATATGATAGAGGTATTTGAAGTGATGATTAGTTGGTTAGAATCCTTTGTTAAAGACCCCATGACAATTAAACTTGAATACCATCAACCATTGACCTCAACTGAATCACAAAATATCCAAAAATGTGAGATACTTTGAAATCTGAAAATCTGCAACACTTTATTGGAGTTGCTGTTACTTTTGAAACACCTATATGTCGACGTATGGGTTCCTAGTATGTCAACATACTTGACGGTTTTTAGTTTTTTAAAATTCAAACGAAGGGATTTTCTCGCTACCTCTTCACCAAAAGACATGTCTCTTCAACCACTATTTAAAGGCTCTGGAAAAAAAATTCATATCAATAATTCTCATTTTCTCTTACTCTTTCATCTCCATACATTTATGAGAGAAATCCATTGAATACTCTTCCATTCTCTTTGCAAATCTATACTCTTTCACTCTAATTCTTCAAGGATTTTCAAACCACACAATATCATAGAGTTTGTACTTGAATTCATATCATTCTCTCTCTGATTTCATCCTATTCTCAAAGAATTCAAAGATATATTGCCACTGGAGATCTATAGGATCATTGTACAGAATCTGCAAGAATCTATATCGAAGATATGACTACTTGCCATACTTTATTGTTGTCTGTATAGAGAAGAGGTTGTTCTTGTAGCCCGTATGCATCTTGCAGCCCATAAAATCAAGATTATAAAGGTGTTCTTGCCACTCGTGCAAAGCAAGTGGTGATAGTGAAATTCTTTATGGTGTAGTACATGACTAGATGTAGGATTGGTCAATCCAAACCAGTATAAAAATTCCTAGTGTTATTTACTTTACTGCTTTTATTTTATGGCTTACTTGTTCTTTGATTATTGGTTTCTATTTGCAATTTGAGTAGATAGAGTTTTAAATTCATAAGTAAGTTTTAAATATTTGAAATACACACTTCACCACTTCTAATGTTTAAATAGCCTTAAGATCCATTCCGCATTGTGTAGCAGACACCCCATTCATCCACATTTGGTATCAGAGCACTGGTTTTCAAAATTTCATAACTTGATTTTTGAAAAGTATAAATAACTAATAACACTAGTAACACTTGCTTTAACACTTTTGTAGAAAAACAATCTATTACTAAACCCCACTATTTGATGGTAGTAATTCTGCTTATTGGGCTTGTAGGATGAAAATTTATTAGCAATCTAATGGTTTAGATATTTGGAATATTACCCAAACTGAGTACACTGAGCCTCAAATGAATTATGCACAATAGACCATCCATCAAAATTCACAAACACTCAACAATTCAAAGGCTATGAATGTTATATTATGTGTCTTAGATAAAAATGAGTTTAGCAGAGTGTCTATTTGCAAAAGTGCATATGAAATTTGGAGAACACTGTAAGTCACACATAAAGGCACTAACAAAGTTAAAAAGACAAAGATATACATATTAACTAATCGATTTCAACTGTTTAAAATGAAACAAAATGAATCTGTTTTTACTATGTATTCTAGATTTCAAGATATATTACATGCATCATATAATTAGGAAAGAATGTTACTGAAGAGGACTAAGTCAAAAAGATCTTGAATTCATTTTCTAGTAAATGAGATAAGAAGATTCTAGCAATTGAAAAAGCCAATGATATTAGTACTATGAAATAGAAGTTTAATTTGGTAATCTAGTGTCATATGAAGTAAAGTTGTAGGTTAGAAAAGATAACTAGGAAAATGATAAGAAATCACTTGCACTCAATGCTATAGACGACAACCATGAACCAGATGATGATGATGATGAGGAAATCGATTTCATGACCTTTAAGAAATTTTTGAAATATAGGAAGATGAATAAACTTCAAAAAACTAACAACCTTAATTCCAAAAATGGAAATGTTGTTAAGTGTTTCGAATGTGATCAACCCGGTTATTCGAAAAAGAGACTGTTCAAATCTAAAGAAATCAAAGTACTCTTCAAACACTTTCAATAAGAAGAGGAAACAGGCTTTCAACATGGGATGATTCAAATACATCATCAAGTGATAGAGATTCAGAAATAGAAAATGCCAACATGTGCTTTATGGCAAAGGATGACCGAGTATGGAATTTTAACAAAGAAATTATTAACGTTTTAAATGATATGTGTAAGGAATATAAAATGCTTAGAAAAGAATACAAGACTTGTTTAGCGGAGGTAGATAGATTAAAAACGTTTAACGAAATGTTAACTGAAGAAAAACAATGTCTAGAAGATGAAATTGAAAGGCTTAATGATTGAAAGGATATAAAACTTGAAAGTTTTAGAAAACTGAAAAGTGAAAATATATCCATAAAATTGGAAAATCTTTCACTGAAGTCAGAGATCCCTGATCTAGATGACAAAATACTATCTTTAGACAATGTTATTCTTAACTATAATAAGAATTTTGATAAAACTAAAATTGATGTTGATAAATTTAACAAAGGGAAGGATAATCTTAAAAAAAATTATCTGCATCTAAACCCACTAACAATAAACATGGACTTGGATACATCCATAAGCCCAAATCAAAGTAGCACTCAAAGTAGTAAATTTGTTAAGGCTACCAAGTTCAAACCAAAACCTATAAAATTAAATTCTTAACCCCCAAATAAGTTCATTAGTTTATGGTTTCCTAAATAGTTAGATAATAGTGAGAAATAAAATTATATTGATAATTTTATTAATAAATTCCATTTATCTAATGATTATATTTTGAAGGGGGATTCAAACCCTTCATGGGTTTGGCTTCCCAAAACATAATCCATGGACCCCAAAATAAAATAGGGTACAGTGCGCATATTGTATATTTTTTAGGTACCGAACAATGGATATCGGACAGTGGACGTTCAAAATATATAACAAGAAATCCATAGATACCGAGCGACATTATATACAAAGATGGTGGAATAATGAACTTTAGATATAATTCAAAAGGATATCTTATTGGAATCGACAATATCAGTAACTCTAAAACCCTTTTATTTTAAATATTTATTTCATGCATTGTACTAATTTTGATTCCCCTCATAAGTTCTATTTATATACTTTTATATATATATAAACAAACTTTATACATATTGTCTAGTTGTTCTTAAGTGATTCCTTTTCGACCTTTTTGTTGATGACAAAGGGGGAGAGAATATATAAATATACTAGGAAAAATGATGGTGTTAGTGCATAGAGTTAAGGGGAGCTAAATATAAAAATATTATATTTTATCTCTGAAATATTTATATAGTTGCCATCATAAAAAAAAAGGGAGATTGTTAATACCTCATATATTGATTTTGATGACAATAACCATATAAATATTACTACTAACATTTCTTCAAGTTGTGCAATACTTTCAAATATATTATAAAGACATTTATAGAGATAAACAAGAACTTCGTGGAAACAAATGAATTATATATGAAGATTAATCAAAGCAAATGGAAGAACATAACTGATTGAAGAAGAAATGCAAATGTTGAAACGATAGAGGTATTTGAAGTGATAATTAGTTGGTTGAACCTTAGAATTCTTTAATAAAGACTCTGTGGCAATTATACTTGAAGATCATCAACCATTGGCCTCAACCGAATCACAAAATATCCACAAATATTAGGTACTTTAAAATCTAAAAATCTATAACACTTTATTGAGTTGCCGTTCTTTTTGAAACATCTAAATGCCGACATATGGGTCCCTAGTATGCGACATACTTAACTATTTTTAGTTTTTCAAAATTCAAACGAAGGGATTTTACCACCACCACTTCACCAAAAGACATGTTACTTCAACCACTATATAAAGGCTTTGAAAAACGAATGTTCACATCAATAATTTTCAATCTTGCTCTTTCATCTCCATACATTTGTAAGAGAAATCCGTTGAATACTCTTCACTCCCTTTGCAAATCCATACTCTATTACTCCGATTCTTCAAGGATTTGCAAACCACGCAATATCAGAGAGTTTGTACTTGAACTCATATCATTCTCTCCCTGATTTCATCCTATTCTTTAAAGAATTCAAAGATATATTACCATTGGAGGTCTATAGTATTGTTGTACCAAATCTGCAAGAATCTGTATTGAAGTTACCACTATTTGCCATACTCTATTGTTGTTTGTATAGAGAAGAGGATACTCTTATAGCCTGTAAATCAAGAGGGTGCATCTTATAGCCGTGAATTCAAGACCGTAAAGGTGTTCTTGCTACCAGTGGAAAGCAAGCGAGGATAGTGAAATTCTATATGGTGCAGTACAGGACTGGTTGTAGGATTGGTCAATCCAAACCAGTATAAAAATTCCTAGTGTTATTTACTTTATTGCATTTTACTTTATTACTTACTTGTTCTATGATTATTGGTTTCAATTTGCAATTTGAGTAGATAGAGTTTTAAATTCATAAGTAAGTTTTAAATATTTGAAATACACACTTCACCACTTCTAGTGTTTAAATAGCCTTATGATCCATTCTGCATTGTGTCGTAGACACCATATTCATCCACGTGTATATGCTTTGATACCAAATGTGACGATCGGAGGACTCAAACCATTGCCATCTTGGAAAGTAACACCATGCACTAACCACCATGCTAAAAGATAAGTTAGGTGTGTTTGACACAAAATCCATAAAATTATGTATTTTATGATAGAACTTACAATTGTTGTAATCATGGGTATTTTGTCACAATTCAATAAACACATCATTTTAAATATTCCTAGTCAAGGTATATCGAGACAGGGTACCGATGCATCTGTTGACACTAGAGTACGTAACGCTCTCCAAATGTTGGACAGTGTATTTCTCAATACTGTTGTGGCCACCAAGGGGTTACTAATAGTTATTGGATAACCATGGAATGACACATTCAATAGTTTTCTGTTGGTTAATATAACTAAGGTTGTAACGGCCCGCCATTTCGAACCATTCGAATCAACAATAAACCACACATGTCTGACTTGAATTGCTTGAAACACCATATTGTTATTTATATTTGGCAAAACTTAGCACATACAGTAAATAAATCAATCAAAGAATCACAGACACAGAGTAATACAACAATCCACAGCGGAATAGATAAATAGTAGTTCATGAAGCTACTACATAAACATCAGAGTCTAAAGCGAATACAACATAAGTCCAAATACAAGGAAGTCCCAAATACATAAGCAAATGACAAGTCTGAACATAAATAACTGGAAATAACTGAAATAACTGAAAAGCTGAATAAATAAAAGATAGATCTCCAAGCAAAGCTCCAAACTCCAAAGGTGAGTCTCAAATGCTGTGATACTCAAGCTGACTTGAGCATAAAGCAAAACACAAAACACTCGATTCAGGATTAACATTCTTATGTAAGTAAATCAACTCAAGTGAAATGTCCAAGTGCAATGCAATATAACTTAAAGGATGTTTAGGATTCCATCCTTTAAGGATCCGTGGAACTATCTACATATATAATAGAGTACTCTACATAGATAATGTCTATCATAAAGTAAAATATTCAAGTAGCGTTGAGGCGTTACCCATATCCCCCTTAACACATTTTTATATAAGCATCGTAGTCTATACAGTATCGTAATTCCTCCATAAACTGGAGGGCTATCAGAGGACACTCCATAGTGTACGACACAAACTAAACTCGTAGTGGGCGCGATCAGGATAAATATGACAAGGCACGCGAGGCAATGCCCAGGGTAGGATACCACCGTTTTACGGATCCGGATTGGTGGTAGCGCATAACAACTACTACCGCCCACCACGAGACACACTCCCATAATCAAAGGTGTGCACCAATCAAATCAGAAAGTAATAGATATGGTTTTGAAGAAGCATGTTCGATAGGGGGAGCGACCCCACTTGGCCCGGCGTGGCTTTTGTTTTAGTCACTTTAATTATGACCCGAAATTCAAGGCTATCCATCATCGTTCTCTTACGTCGTTCCAGTAGCGTTTGCCAAACCATCCTAATTCATTCTGGATTCTCCACCATGTGCACAGTTGTTAAAGTGGTTTTCGATAATGACAATATCTGATCCAAGTCTCTTTAACAACCAAACGCTTATTTCACACCGTGGTCATTTTATAAAACATTTCTTTATAACATTTAAATAAAATCTCAAATTTCAATGTTAAATTCAATAATTAAATATCTAACTTCAATTATATTAAATTTTGAAAATATTCACTTAATCACTTTTAATTAAATCAAGTTATAAAATCATACCTTTCAAAATCTCAAAATCAATAAGTTTCAAATCAATTCTTATTTAGATTCAATAAATTAAATTACAAATCAACTTTAATTTATCTTTCCAACCTTTATTTATTAAAGTTATTACAAAAATCTATTTTTATATAATATTAACATAAATTTAAAATAAATATTTTAAGACACAATATATATTTATTAAATTAAATTTTTATTATATTAAATTTTATGATATTAAATTTTATTAAATTAAATCTTAATTTATTAATTTTTATTTTATTTTATTAAATTAAATCTTATTTTATATATTTTAAAATAATAAAGTTATAAGTAAATCTTATATTTTCATTTTCAAACTTAACTTATAATTTTTTTAAAATTTCCAAATCATATAATTTAAAAATCTAAATTTTACACACATATTAAAATAAAATCAATATTTTTTTTTAAAACCACTATTTATTAAAACACGTATTTTTTCTAAAATTTTGGAAATTATTTTTAAAATAGACCAACGGTGTTCGTATATAGTTTTCTATCATATGGTCAAGTGATACGGATATTTATCATTTCAACCCGCAATAATTTAAATTTTACGAACCCGCAATCCCATAATTTCAAAATCAGTAAAATCACTCAGGTTTATCATTGCAACTCATAATGATTTTTCCCTAATCTATAAGATCATTCGGGTATGTATCATTTCAACCCATAGTGATTTTCCTAACTAACGGGGAACTTGCAGTGTGAAAACAATAGAATAATAACATAAAATGACATAACATATCAATGACAAATATGTATCATAATTAACAATTTAAATATAATATATATACTAACATGTTATAGGTGTCATATGTTAATTAACATAGGTGAACAATTTTAAATAATAACATATCATGCTCAACGATTTAATCACTAACCAATTCAAATTTAACAACACGTTTCAATAAATTTACTAAACATACGAATGCCAATCGTGAGTGATCGCTCACCTTCCATGGTTATGAACACACAAACAACGAGAATAAGATGCAAGTGGACACGGATAAGCACGGATCGAACAAGCGGGACAACGACAAAGCCGAAGAACTGCTGTTGAAATCTTCAGACAGCGGTGAAACAAGGCAAATAACTACTGCGGCAACTGACCGGGACAGCGGAGATTGGTTGGCATAGTGGAGTGTTTGGTGTGGCTGCTCGCTTAGGGAGGTTCAGTTGTGGAAAAAATGAAGCAAGGCAGAGAGGGTGCTGATGCAGTGGAGAGGTAGGGCTAGGTTGCGAGGCTGTTGGGTGTGGTGGTGGGTCGACAGTGGGAAGGGTGGCTGTTGCGTTCTGTGATGGGAAGGTGGGTTGTTCGGGTGGCGTGCTGGCATAGGCGGAGCAAGGGGAGGTTCAGCAGCAGAGAGGGAGGCGGGTGGCCGCTCGGTTGAGCTCAGGCGGAGAGGGTTGTTGCGGTCGGTGAAGAAGGGTGGTGTGTGCTAGAGGGACGCAGCACAGGAAGGAGAGAGGGAGACTGGAGAGGTGCAGGTCGAGTTCTGTAGAGGGAGAATGGCGGAGGGGCACGACAGCGTGAGGCGTGGAGGAAGGCGGAGAAAAATATGGGTTGCGTGGAGGGAGGAGGACGTGCTGTTATATATGCTTTATTTTTTTTCAAGGACATAATGAAAAGAAGGGGAAGAGAAAGAATGGGAGTGGAGAGAATATGCCAACATATATATCAAAACAGTGGAAATAGTAAAAGTTAGATGTTGAATTCTGGGAATATTAAAGGCTAGTGACCATTAGCTTCTCCTAATGGACAAATGAAAGGACACAGAAAAACCCAAAAGACTCAAATGAGGAACCGATATAGCTAACCGTTTTGCTGATTTCACCGCGTATCGAACGCCGAAATACACAAATGAATATACTGCGGAGATCAGCGCGATGGGATGAACAAGATGGTACACAGATACAAGCAACACTGCTTACCTATCAAAACTCCATTTTCGCTGCCAAAATGCTGCTAAACCGCCGAAAATAATTTAAACGGGGCTAGAGAAGTCCAAATTTAGCGAAATGAATTATGACGTCTTACTCAGAAAAAGGTCTACATTTTTCTTATGCAAAATACTTAGATTGCGAAATAATTTATTTCCATCAAAATTTTTACTGATTTTAAATTAAAAATCTCGTAACTGTAGAAATTACATATTTTTCGATGATATTCTTCCTCTTGCTATATTTAAATAGACGTAACCCAAATATCAAATTTTTGTTGCTAAATTTTATTGTTTATTTTCATGGAAAACTTAGTTAATTACGTTATTTAAATTGTTAAAATTTTCGGGTCGTTACACTCTCCCCCACTCGGAACTTTTCGTCCCCGAAAAGGAACAGCATAGGAGAATAGAAGCAAACAGAAAGATAAGATAAATTCAAATGAGTAGTATCTGGGACAAAAAATTCAGGATTCGAAGCACGCATGGACTCCTCAGTCTCCCAGGTGCAATCCCGATCATCTGTACTCCACTGTACTTTGACCAAACTAATAGATTTCCTCCTAAGCTGCTTCGTACCTCTATCGATAATACGAAGTGGCTTCCTCTCGATAGTGAGATTTGGCTCGACATCCAAATTCTCTAATAAATCAAGCTGAACATTCAAAGATGGATCATGAAGATATTTGCGAAGATGAGATACGTGAAACACATTATGTACACCCGATAGCTTCTTTGGCAAATCTACCCTATAAGACAAAGGACCAATGTGACGACCGCCCATGACCCCTACACCGAATCTAGAGAAAATGCGCTGTAAAGTGTGCCAGGCGACCATGGACGATTGTCAAGGTAAGATTTAACAGCAGAATCTATCGTATTACTCACAGCGCATAGACAAAATACAATAGAAAATATAGGTAGAGAAGCTTCACAGAATAGAATGCCATCATGTAAAACTTCATAATAGTTGAATACAAGCATCTGAATAGCCAATACAACAAGCCTCACTACATATCACTCAGAGAATACAAAGCAGCGGAACATCCAGTACATATAGTAAGAAATAATATGCAATACTCCAGCTCGTCTTCGATATCAGCACCGTGAAAAGCAAGACCAGCACCTGTCACCTGCTACCTAGTCTGCCCGTCCCAAGATGGACGAACAGCCCAAGGCAATAAGAATTAAAACATAAAGCCTTGAGTCAGACAACAGTCTTAGTGAGCAGTAAATTAACTAACAACATACCAAAAGAGCATAAAGGAAAAGGAATAGGAATACAACCCTCCCACTCCAACCTCATTCTACAGTGATAGCCCCCAGACACACACTAAGCAGAAGCAAACATAGCAGAGCATACAATTTAAAGTAAAGTAATAATCATTCGAGTCAAGGGCGATGTTTTCCAAGTACCAAAGCCTAAATCAGATAAGCACCCAGAAAATACCGCTCTTGGGTCCGAATGACGATACAACCAAACATCCATGACTCTTGCTATCACTGTTATCATTGCTTCGATATCACCGTTAATTGAATGACCGGCACATTCTTTCAGCCGTCCGTCAAGGGCTAATGGAAACCCCGGTTCTAGACATAACTCTCGCACGTCGTCGCAGCCCGTGCCTAGGACTATCGAATCTGCCCAGAGTACTCGACCATCAACAGTTAGTCGTTGGGACTATCGAATCTGCCCAAACGTACTCTTGCTTAGAGCATGCTAGAACCTTCAACAATGATGCTATCCAAACCTCCTAGTCATCCTCCTCGACGACTATTCTCATATCCATTCATTATCCTCAACTCGAATCATATCACCGAGTTATCAACATGCTTGGAATGATCCCGTCTGGATTAGACCAAGTCTTCATCACATGATTGCCTCGCTTCATCACATCCTCGCAAAGCCTCATCTCAACATCACATCATCAAATCTATGCATAAGAGCTTCATCACCCCGCTACATATGCCACGAGCAGCTTTCCCAATTCAAGAGCCTTTCCCTTAGCTTTTGAATCACCTTCGGTCTAAATCAAGTTATCAATCATCTAATTCATAGTAATCAATCAAATCAAACATTAATCCAAGCAATCAAGCATTCAAATATGATCTAAGTAGACAATTATAACAATAATGGCATTTTCGTAATTAAAGAGTTGAAAGTCCAACAAGCATGAAAACATGAATAATATCTCTACAAACTTGATGAATGAACTTGCATAGGTTAACATGTGATAAAATGGATGTAACATCATCATGAACAATGGATCTACATGGATCTACACTTAGGATGAAGAAAATGCATGGAAATCACTATTTTAACACCAAATCGAGCCAACAATCCGATATACTCCTTTGGATCCGTGTGAGAGATAATCACCACTCACCAAATCACCTAAACAACCCCAAATCACCACGCTTCAGATCTGGACAGCGAAGGATCAATCTCGATCTATCACGAATCCGCCTCAAACGAAGAAATCTCTCTCGAAAAGATGAAGATCTTCAATCAAAGCTCTTGAATCTTCAATCTTGATCTTCAATTTGGATGAAGGGAAGCACTAGATTAGAGTGGAGAAAAGAAGTGAAGAAGTGTAGAAGTCGAGCTCTCAAAATGGCAGCACTTCGTCGCTTCAAAAACCGGTGCCAAAATAGTGAGATATGGACGTGTATTTATAGGCTGAAAATGACCTTAACTCGTCCGCCCCCTTAAGTCGTCGCCGACTTAACATCCTCTTCCGACTTACGACTTAACGGCCTCACCGACCTACGACTTAACTATATGGCCGGCCTAACGAAGTCTCAGACTCATCATACTGCCGCAAAACCCAAGTCCTAAGTCGTTTGACGACTCAACAACTTAACACAGGAGACGACCTACCACTTAACGATATAGCAGCCAAACTCCTAAGTCGGTCACAACATAACACACGCGCCTATACGACCAAACAAAGTCACGACCCAACCAAGATACAACTTAACAGAGGGTACGACTCAACAAACAAACACCTAAGTCGTTTATGACTTAACACACTCATAAGTCGTTCACAACTTACGACTTAACAAAACCCCCAGTTTACGACTCATAACTAAACCGGGCCTCCGACTTATCATGCTACGACTTAGTGATCTCGCGACTTAAGACTTAGCATTCTCCTTAACACGACCACGACTCAACTTGGCTACGACTTAAACACTTAACTCGGTCAAAACCTTAAGTCGTCTACCATACCTTAAGTCGGTCACTTCCTTAGGTTGTCTATCCCTTAACTCGGCAACGACTTACAACCTACGACTTAACACTTGCCGAGTTAACTTCGACCTACTAACTTAGCCCAGCTACGACTTATCTCCTTAGGTCGTACAAACAACCTATCTCCAAGCCCTGGGTCACTCCCATCTCCTAAGTCGTATACGACTTACGACTTATACTAAGTCGTTCACGACTTAGGACTTAGCCATATTTTTGCCTAAAATCTGAAATGGCTCAAAAATGCTAAAATTCCAGATTTTGACAAACTTTTCGATCCGTAAAAATACGGGTCGTTACATTCTCTCCCCCTTAAGAATTTCGCCCCCGAAATTCCAAACAAACAAAGCAATCAAAGACTATTCTGCATGCCTACCATCCATAGCAATCATCCAACCATGCATCCAATTCTAGCTTAGCATGCAGAATTCTAAAACTTAGAACAAGTTACAATGTTGTTAGATGATACGACACCTTAGGGCCATACCTTGAAGAGTTCGGGATGAGCTGCTTTCATCCTCTCTTCCACCTCCCACGTACAGTCGTTATCATCGTCACTCCATTGTATCTTGAGCAACTTAACTACCTTCCTCCTAAGCTGTTTCGTGTTGGTTTCCACAACATGAAGCGGCTTACGAGGTCTTCTATCGACTGGATCAACTTCGAAATCTTCACAGCTATCAGCAGAAACCACCGTATTCGAGTCGTGCGCATACTTCCGTAGATATGATACGTGAAAAACATTGTGCACACCCGACATCTTCTTCGGTAATTCCAATCTATAAGCGAGCTTTCCAATCCGCTCGATAATCGGGAATGGTCCAACAAATCTCGGAGTCAATTTTCCTTTCTTCCCGAATCGGATAACATTCTTCAGAGGAGAAATCTTCACAAAAACCATATCTCCTACGTCGAATTCCAAATCCTTTCGACGCTTATCGGCATAACTCTTCTGACGGTCTTGGGCTGCCTTCATTCGTTGCCGAATGATCTCTATACAGTCTGAAGTCTGACGAATCATCTCTGGCCCAAGCATCAACTTTTCTCCAGTTTCTAACCAACATGTCGGAGAATTACACGGTCTTCCATACAACGCCTCATACGGTGCCATACCAATGCTTGACTGGTAACTGTTGTTGTATGAAAACTCTACCAAATGAAGGTGATCTTCCCATGATCCTCCGAAATCCAAAACACAAGCTCTGAGGAGATCTTCCAAAACTCGGTTGACTCGCTCGGTCTGACCATCTGTTTGAGGGTGATAAGATGTACTCAAACATAACTCAGTTCCCAAAACATCCTGGAAGCTCTTCCAAAATCCACTAGTGAACAACGGATCTCGATCGCTCACTATACTCTTCGGAATACCATGGAATCGAACTATCCACTTAACATACAATTCAGCCAACTTTGATGCAGTCCTAGTCGATCGAACAGGAATGAACCTTGCACTCTTAGTCAGACGATCTACAATGACCCAAATCCCTTCATTTCCCGTTCTTGTTCTAGGTAGCCCATCAATAAAGTCCATCGATACTTGCTCCCACTTCCATGTAGGAACTTCTAACGGCTGAAGCAATCCACTTGGCTTCTTCTGTTCAGCCTTTACCAACTGGCAGTTCATACACTTGGAAATGAAATTTCCAACATCCTTCTTCATGCCTTCCCAGTAGTAGGTTCTCTTCATATCCCGATACATCTTATTTCCACCTCGATGAATTGTCAACTTCGAGTGATGACTTTCCTTCAGAACTTCACTCCTCAATTCATCTATATCGGGAACAATTAGTCGTCCTTGCTTTCGAAGCCAACCTTCTCTATCGACCTCGAATCCTTTATCCTTTTCTGGTTCCAATCCAGATTCCAAATCACGGATAATCTTGACAAGCTTATCGTCTCGCTTTTGGCTCTCGCCAATCCTTTCCACAAGAGAAGGTCTTATCGATAAGTTTGCCAACATCTCAGGTTCCAATTCACATCTAGGCCTGAAGTCAAATCCAGCTAAATACTCGAGATTCTTCCATTCTGAAAACATGGCTCCCAATCCTGCATGTCTTCGACTTAACGCATCTGCCACTGCGTTACCCTTTCCCGGAGTATAAGCTATACCAAAATCATATGATGCCAAAAACTCTAGCCAACGTTGCTGCCGAAGATTCAAATCCTTTTGGGAGAAAAGATACTTCAACGACTTATGATCCGTAAACAACTCGAATCGAACTCCCAATAGATAATGTCTCCACATCTTCAGAGCAAAAACAATCGCCGCTAACTCCAAATCATGAGTCGGGTAATTCCTTTCATGCGGCTTTAGTTGTCGACTGGCATACGCAACAACTTTATCTCTCTGCATCAGCACTGCTCCAAGTCCAGTACCACATGCATCGGTGTAAACCACCATCTCATCATTCCCACTTGGAATAGTCAAAACAGGAGCACTCGTCAATCTCTCCTTCAGGATTCCGAAAGCTTGCTCACACTTAGCATCCCAACTGAACACTTGGTTCTTCTTCGTCAATCCTGTTAACGGTGCAGCTATCTTGGAGAAGTCTTTGATAAACCGTCGATAATATCCTGCTAATCCAAGAAAACTTCTCACATCAGATGCATTCTTAGGTCTAACCCAATCCTGGATTGCTGCCACCTTAGCGGGATCAACCGCTATTCCGTTTCCAGAAATCACATGGCCTAAGAACCTCACTTCACTCTTCCAGAAGTGACACTTCGAAAACTTAGCCTTCAGCTGATGTTTCCGCAAGATTTCCAAAACAATACGCAAGTGCGTCTTGTGTTCTTCTTCCGTTCTGGAATAAATCAGAATATCATCCACGAACACAAGTACGAACTTGTTCAACTGATCTCTGAACACTCTATTCATAAGATCCACAAAATATGCTGGTGCGTTAGTCAATCCAAACGGCATTACCATCCACTCAAAGAAACCCGATGGTGTCCGAAAAGCAGTCTTCGGCACACTATCCTTAGCTACTCTCAACTGGTGAAATCCCATTGCCAAATCCATCTGAGAAAACACCTTAGCTTCGTGAAGCTGATCAAACAAGTCATCTATTCTCGGCAATGGATACTTGTTCTTCTTAGTCACCTTATTCAGCTCACGATAATCGACACACAACCTCAGCGATCCATCTGCTTTGGTTGCGAATACAACTGGTGCACCCCATTCGGACACACTACGCCGAATGAATCCTTTCTGCAAAAGATCATCAACTTGCACCCTCAACTCTTGCTGTTCCCTAGGCGCCATCCGCCTAAGAGGCATCACAACAGGTCTGGCTCCTTCAACTAGATCTATACGAAACTCGATCTCTCTATGCGGCGGCAACCCTTTGACTTCGTCAAAGACATCCTCGAATCCATTAGCGATTGGCACTGATGACAGTCCATCCCGTGGAACAACTAGCGAATACATGAAGCTCATAAAGACGCCTTCTTCATGCTTACATCGTATCACAATCTTTCGCCCCTCCACATTCTCGACTGTCACTTCCAACCTCTCGCAATCAACCTTTGCCGCATACTTCCTAAGCCAGTCCATACCCAAAATAATTCCGAACCCCGCAAAGTTCAGAACAAAGCAATCACAAACAAAAGAGCAACCATGACTCGATACAACTAGACCATGGCATAACATACACAAACAAGACGAACCCCCAACTGGATTAGTCACAACCAATGGCCTATCAACAATATCCGGCTTCAAATCTAACCGGCCTACGAGTTCATTACAAACAAACGAATGCGACGCTCCAGTATCAAACAAAACTCTAACTGGAACACCACATAGGAAAAGAGTACCTTGAACAACCACACTCTTTCCTTTCTCTTCAGCAGTAGGAGCTTTCGAAGATGACGGAACAGCTCCCAAAGCATAAGCTTGCACAATCTGCTTGTCCCTCCTCGGTTCTGGACAATTCTTCCTGAAATGCCCCGGCTTGTCACAGTTGTGGCACTTCGCCAGCGCTTTCGGATTCTTGCAATCCCTGGAGAGATGGCCTTTCTGCTGACAGTTGTAGCAAGTCACCTCGCCTTTCGGCTTCTTCTGGCCATCCTTACCCTTCTGTTGCTGCTGCTTCCTCTTCTTGTTTCCACCCTGCTGGGGTTTAGACTCTTCCCTGGTCACAGCAACAACAAATCCTTCCTTAGGAAACAGACTCTCATGCCTAAGAGCTTTCTCCACAAGCTTCTCAAATGAATCGTCCAAATGATCCACCAACTGTCTCCCAAGATAACTGTCCAAGCCTGTCACAAATTTCTCATTCTTCTGGTATGCAGACTCAATATATGACCGGGCATACTTGGACAAAGCTTCAAACTCAGAAACGTACTCAAGAACTGGTCTACCTCCCTGCTTGAGCTCCACAAACTTCTTGAACAGAACAGACTTCTGAGCTTTAGAAATGAACTTAGCTTCAAATCTAACTTGGAATTGCTCCCAAGTAATCTCTTCCTCCGGAGTATTGATGGTAATAGAGTTCCACCAATCAGAAGCTCTCCCTTGAAGCTGCCATGATGCCAACTTCCTCTTAGTTGCATCCTCAATTCCCAAATCTCCAAAAATCCTTCTACAAGCATCTATCCATCTCTGGACTTCAATAGTTGATTCTGTTCCCAAGAAAACCTTCCCTCCAAGAGCAGTATAGTCCTTACACAACTTAGCAAAATCCACCGGCTTTGGAGCCTGAACTTGAACCCCAACATCAACTGAAGGCCCTGGAGCTGGCATCCTTCTCAAGATCGAAGTCATCATAGCTTCGAACATGGCTGCATAATCAGCAGTTCCCTCAGCAGCTCGGCCTTCCCTTGCAGCTGGTCTCCCTCTTCGACTCATTCTTAATATCTATAAAAAGAAATGATCAGAACATCTAGAGAAACAACTGCATAAAGGACTAACTTACTTCTAAGCTACTATATTATATATAGTAATCATCCATCAAATTACAATTACGTCTCTCATACGTAGTTACGACAGCGAGCGTTGGGTAAAATCGATTAACCTGGCTCCGATACCAAATGTGACGACCGCCCATGACCCCTACACCGAATCTAGAGAAAATGCGCTGTAAAGTGTGTCAGGCGACCATGGACGATTGTCAAGGTAAGATTTAACAGCAGAATCTATCGTATTACTCACAGCGCATAGACAAAATACAATAGAAAATATAGGTAGAGAAGCTTCACAGAATAGAATGCCATCATGTAAAACTTCATAATAGTTGAATACAAGCATCTGAATAGCCAATACAACAAGCCTCACTACATATCACTCAGAGAATACAAAGCAGTGGAACATCCAGTACATATAGTAAGAAATAATATGCAATACTCCAACTCGTCTTCGATATCAGCACTGTGAAAAGCAAGACCAGCACCTGTCACCTGCTACCTAGTCTGCCCGTCCCAAGATGGACGAACAGCCCAAGGCAATAAGAATTAAAACATAAAGCCTTGAGTCAGACAACAGTCTTAGTGAGCAGTAAATTAACTAACAACATACCAAAAGAGCATAAAGGAAAAGGAATAGGAATACAACCCTCCCACTCCAACCTCATTCTACAGTGATAGCCCCCAGACACACACTAAGCAGAAGCAAACATAGCAGAGCATACAATTTAAAGTAAAGTAATAATCATTCGAGTCAAGGGCGATGTTTTCCAAGTACCAAGGCCTAAATCAGATAAGCACCCAGAAAATACCGCTCTTGGGTCCGAATGACGATACAACCAAACATCCATGACTCTTGCTATCACTGTTATCATTGCTTCGATATCACCGTTAATTGAATGACCGGCACATTCTTTCAGCCGTCCGTCAAGGGCTAATGGAAACCCCGATTCTAGACATAACTCCCGCACATCGTCGCAGCCCGTGCCTAGGACTATCGAATCTGCCCAGAGTACTCGACCATCAACAGTTAGTCATTGGGACTATCGAATCTGCCCAAACGTACTCTTGCTTAGAGCATGCTAGAACCTTCAACAACGATGCTATCCAAACCTCCTAGTCATCCTCCTCGACGACTATTCTCATATCCATTCATTATCCTCAACTCGAATCATATCACCGAGTTATCAACATGCTTGGAATGATCCCGTCTGGATTAGACCAAGTCTTCATCACATGATTGCCTCGCTTCATCACATCCTCGCAAAGCCTCATCTCAACATCACATCATCAAATCTATGCATAAGAGCTTCATCATCCCGCTATATATGCCACGAGCAGCTTTCCCAATTCAAGAGCCTTTCCCTTAGCTTTTGAATCACCTTCGGTCTAAATCAAGTTATCAATCATCTAATTCATAGTAATCAAATCAAACATTAATCCAAGCAATCAAGCATTCAAATATGATCTAAGTAGACAATTATAACAATAATGGCATTTTCGTAATTAAAGAGTTGAAAGTCCAACAAGCATGAAAACATGAATAATATCTCTACAAACTTGATGAATGAACTTGCATAGGTTAACATGTGATAAAATGGATGTAACATCATCATGAACAATGGATCTACATGGATCTACACTTAGGATGAAGAAAATGCATGGAAATCACTATTTTAACACCAAATCGAGCCAACAATCCGATATACTCCTTTGGATCCGTGTGAGAGATAATCACCACTCACCAAATCACCTAAACAACCCCAAATCATCACGCTTCAGATCTGGACAGCGAAGGATCAATCTCGATCTATCACGAATCCGCCTCAAACGAAGAAATCTCTCTCGAAAAGATGAAGATCTTCAATCAAAGCTCTTGAATCTTCAATCTTGATCTTCAATTTGGATGAAGGGAAGCACTAGATTAGAGTGGAGAAAAGAAGTGAAGAAGTGTAGAAGTCGAGCTCTCAAAATGGCAGCACTTCGTCGCTTCAAAAACCAGTGCCAAAATAGTGAGATATGGACGTGTATTTATAGGCTGAAAATGACCTTAACTCGTCCGCCCCCTTAAGTCATCGCCGACTTAACATCCTCTTCCGACTTACGACTTAACGGCCTCACCGACCTACGACTTAACTATATGGCCGGCCTAACGAAGTCTCAGACTCATCATACTGCCGCAAAACCCAAGTCCTAAGTCGTTTGACGACTCAACAACTTAACACAGGAGACGACCTACCACTTAACGATATAGCAGCCAAACTCCTAAGTCGGTCACAACATAACACACGCGCCTATACGACCTAACAAAGTCACGACCCAACCAAGATACAACTTAACAGAGGGTATGACTCAACAAACAAACACCTAAGTCGTTTACGACTTAACACACTCATAAGTCGTTCACAACTTACGACTTAACAAAACCCCCAGTTTACGACTCATAATTAAACAGGGCCTCCGACTTATCATGCTACGACTTAGTGATCTCGCGACTTAAGACTTAGCATTCTCCTTAACACGGCCACGACTCAACTTGGCTACGACTTAAACACTTGACTCGGTCAAAACCTTAAGTCGTCTACCATACCTTAAGTCGGTCACTTCCTTAGGTTGTCTATCCCTTAACTCGGCAACGACTTACAACCTACGACTTAACACTTGCCGAGTTAACTTCGACCTACTAACTTAGCCCAGCTACGACTTATCTCCTTAGGTCGTACAAACAACCTATCTCCAAGCCCTGGGTCACTCCCATCTCCTAAGTCGTATACGACTTACGACTTATACTAAGTCGTTCACGACTTAGGACTTAGCCATATTTTTGCCTAAAATCTAAAATGGCTCAAAAATGCTAAAATTCCAGATTTTGACAAACTTTTCGATCCGTAAAAATACGGGTCGTTACAACCAACTCGTTCCAAGATGCGGAAAGGACCAATGAATCTAGGAGCAAGCTTCCCTCTCCGACCGAAGCGAACCACATTCTTCAGTGGCGAGATCTTAAGAAAGACCTGATCCCCCATTGAAAATTCCAAATCCCTTCTCCGCTTGTCAGCATACTTCTTCTGCCTATCTTGAGCAATCCTCATCTTCCTCCTAATCTCCTCAACCATCTCGGATGCTTCCAGAATCATATCAAGTCCAAGAACCAAACGATCACCGGATTCAATCCAGCAAGATGGAGGTTTGCAAGATCGTCCGTAAAGAGCGGCAAATGGAGACATTTCGATACTTGCCTGAATTCAAAAGAATGGGATTTAATCGATTTAAGCTTAAGATGATTTAAATTTCAAAGTAAAGTTATACCTATAGCTGTTATTATAAGTGAATTCAACGAGATGGAGATGACCTTCCCAAGATCCTCCATAATCAAGAACACAGGAACGAAGAAGATCTTCCAAAATCTGATTCACCCTTTCCGTCTGACCATCGGTATAAGGATGGTAAGTAGTAGTAAGGTTCAAACGGGTACCTAAAGCTTCCTTAAAAGCTTTCCAAAATTTCTGGTAAAGATAGGATCACGATCACAAACAATACTAGACAGAACACCATGGAGTCTGATAATCCCTCTCATATAAACCTCAGCTAAGCTCGAAGCAGTTCGATTCGACTTGACCGAAATAAAATGAGCGGATTTGGTCAATCGAGCGACAACTACCCACATACTCTCATTACCCCTTCTAGTCCTCGGTAAACCATCAATAAAGTCCATAGAAACCTGATCCCACTTCCAAATAGGAATCTCAAGGGGTTGCAGCAATCCGGCGGTCTTCTGGTGGTCAGCCTTAACCTGTTGACAAGTGGAACATCTACTAACATAAATGGAGATATCTTGCTTCATACCACTCCACCAATACAACCTCCTCATATTCTGAAACATCTTCGTGACACCTGAATGGATAGAGAGTATGGACTGATGATTTTCCTTAAGAACCTCATGCCTTAAACTGTCGACATTCGAAACACAAATTCGGTTATTAATCCTCAAAATTTCATTTTAATCAATTCGCGCTCCTAACTCAC
This sequence comes from Allium fistulosum, assembly GCA_030737815.1. NCBI lineage: Eukaryota > Viridiplantae > Streptophyta > Magnoliopsida > Asparagales > Amaryllidaceae > Allium > Allium fistulosum. The sequence continues at coordinate 361,471,479 of CM060906.1, forward strand.
TCTGGTTATCACCTTCCCTATTACGAATATTTTCCTTCATGGGCTTAAGCATCTCATCTTCATCCTGCTTGGCTGCGATACGATCCATAAGAGACGAAGAAGCTATAATCTGACATAACATGGCTCTCTTCTGACTTAAGGCATCGGCCACAACATTGGCTTTCTCGGGAGTGTAGTTGATGTTGCGGTCATAAGATGCTAAGAACTCAAGCCATCTAACCTGCCTCTGGTTCAAATCCTTTTGGGTGAAAATATATTTAAGAGACTGATGATCCGTAAAAAGCTCAAACTTGGTTCCTAAAAGAAGGTGCCTCCATAACTTCAAAGAAAACATGACAGCAAGCAATTCCAAATCATGAGTGGCATAGTTGGCTTCATGGGTCTTCAACTGACGACTGGCATAAGCAATGACCTTTCCATCCTGCAACAAGATAGCACCCAAACCTTCTCGACTAGCATCAGTAAAAACAGATAATCCTTCACTCCCATTCGAAACGGTAAGAATAGGAGCAGAGGTAAGCTTTTTCTTCAACTCATTAAATGATGCTTCACACTTATCATTTCAAACAAACTTAGCATTTTTACGACTCAAAGCAGTGAGAGGTGCAGCTATTCGAGCAAAATTCTCAATGAATCTCCGATAATAACCGGCAAGGCCCAAAAAGCTACGAATATCGGAAGGAGTCTTAGGTGTCTCCCAATCCTAGAAATAGAATAAGGTGAATGAGCTCGAAGGAAGATAAGATAAGTAAATTTCAAAAGAGAAAAGGTGGATAGACTTACATTAATCGCGGCGACCTTAATCGGGTCAACCGAGACTCCATTTTTAGAAACAATATGCCCAAGAAAACAAACTTCATCCCTCTAGAAATGACATTTAGAAAATTTGGCTTTCAACTGATGTCTCCCAAGAGTTTGGAGAACATAGCTCAAATGAGATTCATGCTCCTTCTCTGACTTAGAAAAGATGAGAATATCATCAACGAAAACTAGGACAAACTTGTTGAGAACATCGCGGAAAACGTGATTCATGAGATCGACGAAGAAGGCATGAGCATTAGTTAATCCAAAGGGCATGACTAACCATTCATACAAACCATTCTCTATTCGAAAAGCTGTCTTGGGAATGCTCTCCTCAGCTACACGAAGTTGGTGAAAACCGGTAGCAAGATCAAGCTGAGAGAATACTTTAGCTCAGTAGAGCTAATCGAACATATCATTGATGTGAGGCATAGGATATCTGTTCTTAAGAGTAAGCTTGTTCAGCTCTTTATAATCAACACACATCCTCAAGGAACCATCGGATTTGGTGACAAAGACCATAGCTGCTCCCCATTCTGAAAAACTTTGCCTAATCAAACCCTTGGAAAACAGGTCTTCAATCTGCTTCCTTAACCCGACTTTCTCCCTGGGTGCCATCCGTTTAGGAGGAAGAACAATAGGTCGGGCTCCAGGAATAAGATTGGTGCGGAATTCAATTTCCCACTTCGGAGGAAGAGATGTGACTTCACCAAAAACATCAGGATAATCCCTGACTATAGGGGTGGAGTCAAGAGCACTATGTTGAGAATCAAGTGAAAAGATAAAACTGCATGCATAATCTTAAGGCATACGACATCCAATTACTAAAGACTCGCCCAGCTCGCTTACTAAAGAAACCGTTTGGGCCTTGCAAGAAATGACTGCATCATATTGCTTTAACCAATCACCTCCAAGTCACACATAAGGATTCAGTTGTTAATTGAGGTTGCAAGATGTGTTCGAATTTATTACAAAGATCAACGAAAATAAAGCTATGGGATGCTCCAGTATCAAAAGGAACACGAACAGGAAAATCATGCAAAGTAAAGGTGTCCTGAAGAGTACCTTGGGTATCACTGGCAGAGGGAGGAGTGTAAGAGGTCATAGAAAAGACTACTGATGTCTTGCCTCTCTGCTGAGTGGGATAATCCTTCTTGAAGTAGCCTGGCTGCAAACAAATGTGACAAAGGTTGTTTCTGGTCATTTGGGCTGGAGGAATAGCGGCTCCGACAGAAGATGGGCAGCTGTTGGCATAATGACCCTTCTGGTCGCACTTGAAACAAGTGATGGAAGATAAGTCAAGAGATCGCTTCTGAGAAGAATAACCAATACCCTGAGAATTCTACCAATTCTTCTTCTGCTGCTAAAAGTTGGGCTTCCTCTTCTTCGAGCTGCTAGAATTTCCTTGAGATGCTGCCACAGCCTGCTTTCCTTTGGAATTAGGGTTCTCAAATCTAGTGGCCATATCCATAAGAGAAGTGAAGGTGTCATGAACATGACTAATCAAACGATCATAATACTCTGGGCGAGCACCATGGATAAACTTCTCATTCTTCTTGAGCGGGGTGTCGATCAAACTGGGCCCAAACTTAGATAACTCATTAAACTTCCTCTCATACTCTACAAAAGTCATATCCCCTTGTTCAAGATCCATAAATGCCTTATATAACTGAGACTTCCCGGCTTCGGGCATCCACTTAGCCACAAAAGCATCCCTGGAAATACAGATCCAAGATAAAGATAAAGTCCAAGAGATAAATTCCAAAGAGATAACCTAGCAAAATGACAACTAAATATCTCACCTAAACCGCTGCCAAGAGATATTAGCCTCGATAGTCTGAGCGGTAACTGACTCCCACCAATCCTGAGTGGACTCTTGCAACTGCCAAGTAACTAACTGACGCATCTAAGCATCGGTGATCTCAAATCTGGTGAAAATCCTCTATAAACTCTTTAGCCACTGCCGAGCCTCAATAATACTCTCTGCTCCAGTGAACTTTTGGTACCTCCAAGCTGAGAGTACTCCTTACAAAGAGTGGTGAACCTAACTGGCTGAGCTGGTGGAACGGGTGCAACAACTGGTGGTGCAGGGGCATTTCCATGACCCTTACCTCAAACGTTCCTACGGTTACTCATCTGGAAAAGACAAGAATGGATTTTAGAACAAAGGTAAAGTTCAAAAATTCAAAAGAAATCCTAATCAGAGAGGATCCTAAATAGGAATTTCAAGCACGAACGAAGATGATTCTATAATTAATTCTACTCATTCTAGGGTATTGCTGCCCTATCTCTAATGAGTTTTACTCCATAAGCTAAGTTTTGCCTAAACCTGGCTCTGATACCAACTGTAACATCCCGCCATTTTGAACCATTCAAATCGACAATAAACCACAAATGTCTGACTTGAATTGCTCGAAACAACAGATTGTTATTTATATTTGGAAAAACTTAACATATACAGTAAATAAATCAATCACAGAATCACATACACAGAGTAATACAACAATACGCAGCGGAATAGATAAATAGTAGTTCACGAATCTACTACATAAACATCAGAGTCTAAAGCAAATACAACATAAGTCCAAATACAAGGAAGTCTCTAATACATAAGCAAATGACAAGTGTGAACATAAATAACTGGAAATAACTGAAATAACTGAAAAGCTGAATAGATAAAAGATAGATCTCCAAGCAAAGTTCCAAGCTCCAAAGGTGAGTCTCAAATGCTGTGATACTCAAGCTAACCCGAGCATAAAGCAAAATACAAAGCACTCGAGTCAAGATTAACATTCTTATGTAAGTAAATCAACTCAAGTGAAATGTCTAAGTGAAATGAAATATAACTTAAAGGATGTTTGGGGTTCCATCCTTTAAGGATCCGTGGAACTATCTACATATATAATAGAGTATGCTACATAGATAATGTCTATCATAAAGTAAAATATTAAAGTAGCGTTAAGGTGTTACCCATATCCCCCTTAACACGTTTTTATATAAGCATCGTAGTCTATACACTACCGTAATTCCTCTGTAATTCCTCCGTAAACTGGAAGGCTATCAGAGGGCACTCCATAGTGTACGACACAAACCAAACTCGTAGTGGGCGCGATCAGGATAAATATGACAAGGAACGCGAGGCAATGCCCGGGGTAGGATACCACCGTTTTGCGGATCCGGATTGGTGGTAACGCATAGCAGCTACTACCGCCCACCTCGAGACACACTCCCATAATCAAAGGTGTGCACCAATCAAATCATAAAGTAATAGATATGGTTTTGAAGAAGCATGTTCGATAGGGGGAGCGACCCCACTTGGCCCGGCCTGGCTTCTGTTTTAGTCGCTTTAATTATGACCCAAAGGTCAAGGCTATCCATCATTGTTCTCTTACTTCATTCCAGCAGCATTCGCTAAACCATCCTACTTCTTTCTGGATTCTCCACCACATGCACAGTTGTTAAAGTGGTTTTCAGTATTGGCAGAGAGTATGACAATATCCGATCCCGGTCTCTTTAACAACCAAACGCTTATTTCACACCGTGGTCATTTTATAAAACATTTCTTTATAACATTTAAATAAAATCTCAAATTTCATTGTTAAATTCAATAATTAAATATCTAACTTCAATTATATTAAATTTTGAAAATATTCACTTAATCACTTTTAATTAAATCAAGTTATAAAATCATACCTTTCAAAATCTCAGAATCAATAAGTTTCAAATCAATTCTTATTTAAATTCAACAAATTAAATTACAAATCAACTTTAATTTATCTTTCCAATCTTTATTTATTAAAGTTATTACAAAAATCTATTTTTATATAATATTAACATAAATTTGAAATAAATATTTTAAGACACAATATATATTTATTAAATTAAATTTTTATTATATTAAATTTTATTATATCAAATTGTATTAAATTAAATCTTAATTTATTAATTTTTATTTTATTTATTAAATTAAATCTTATTTTATATATTTTAAAATAATAAAGTTATAAGTAAATCTTATAATTTGCATTTTCAAACTTAACTTATAATTTTTTTTAAATTTCCAAAATATATAATTTAAAAATCTAAATTTTATACACATATTAAAATAAAATCTTTATATTATATATATATATTTATTTATTTATTTAATCACTATTTATTAAAACACATATTTTTTCTAAAATTTTGGAAATCATTTTTAAAATAGACCAACGGTGTCCGTGTATGGTTTTATATCCTATGGTCAAGTGATCCGTATATTTATCATTTCAATCCGCAATAATTTAAATTTTACGGGTACATATCATTTCAACCCGCAATCCCAAAATTTCAAAATCAGTAAAATCGTTCATGTTTATCATTTCAACCCATAACGATTTTTCCTTAATCTATAAGATCATTCGGGTATGTATCAATTCAACCCATAGTGATTTTCCTAACTAACAGGGAACTGCAGTGTGAAAACAATAGAATAATAACATAAAATGACCTAACATATCAATGACAAACATGTATCATAATTAAAAATTTAAATATAATATATATACTAATATGCTATAGGTATCATATGTCAATTAACATAGTTGAACAATTTTAAATAATAACATATCATGCTCAACGATTTAATCACTAACCAATTCAAATTTAACAACACGTTTCAATAAATTTACTAAACATACGAATGTCAATCGTGAGTGATCGCTCACCTTCCGTGGTTATAAACACACAAATAATAAGAATAAGATGCAAACGGACACGGATAAACACGGATCGAACAAGCGGGACAGCGACAAAGCTGAAGAACTGCTGATGAAATCTCCAAACAGCGGTGAAACAAAGCAAATAACTACTGCGGCAACTGACCGGGACAGTGGAGATTGGTTGTGATAACCCGGATTTTTGGGCATCTGATAATTGGATAATTAACTGGTTTATTCAGTTGAACAGATTAAATTCTGATATCTGAAAATATAATAAATTTGAACCTATAATAAATATTGAAATACAAATATCTAGAAATAATAAATTTTACAGTAAACTAACATATATATATTAATATAAAGTTTAAAATTTGAAATGGGAATTCAAATTAGGTAAAGTTGACTGAATTAAATTGAATTTAACTTAAGGAAAGTTAAATGAGTTTAGAATGAACAACTTGAATTGGAAATTTCAAGATGTATAAGTTTAAAATTTCAAATGGTAAATTAGAATTGAAATGATTTGAAATTGAAGCTGGTTCAATTTGAAATTAATCCAAATTGATTTGAAATAATTTGGAATTGTGATTAAAGTTGAATAAGTTTAAAAATCAAATGGAATTTGATTTAAATTTGGAAAGGAATTAAGATTAAATTGTTTTTGAATTCTTATTTGAACTTTGTAATAAGTTAAGTAAAGATAATTTTAAAATGGAATTTTGGAATTTGGATTCAGAATTAAATGGTTTAAAGATTTAAGTTGTTAAATTAAAAATAAAGATTGATTTGATTTAAAAATAAGGGTTAATTTGACTTAAGGAATTAAATCAACATTTAAAATGTTTAACTCAAATTTATATAATTCGAGATAGTTTTAAATTGAGATTTGAATAGAATTAGTTCAAATTGAATTTGATTTGAATTAATTAGAATTGTGAAATTAATTAAAGGTTAATTACTTAATGTAATTCAGGAATAATTAATTAAGAATGATTAATTAAGATGTTAACTAAAGAATGATTAATTAATTGGTTTATAATTAATTAATGATTTAGTAAGCAGGATTTAAAGGTGATTAAAGTAATTAATTTAATTTATTTAAATTAATTAGAAATGGTGTGACTAATTAATCTTGCTTATGGATGATTGGATGGTAGAAATGCTTTGAATAGGTTGATATCTCTGATATACTTATTTTACAATTATTTTGGAACTATTTAACTATTTTGAAACTGTCTTATAAACTAATTACTATTTTTCAGTTACTTATATCTAATCACTATTTAAAAAAAACTATTTTGCAATTATCTAACTATTTTATACCTACTTAACTATTTTACAAACTAATAACTATTTTTCAACTACTTATCTATTTTAAACTTTTTCAAGCTATTTTTAAATTTAATAAGTCAGAGTTATGAGTGATCTCAAAATGTGTTTGAGATCTGGAAATTGAAAATGTTGTAAATGATTAAGTAAATGAAATGTTTTAGGGAAGTAAACTTTTAGGTGAGTATGATTTATAAATTGGAATTGAAGATAATTTTAAATTGTGAAATTTTAAATCTAAACCCATAAAACTTGAAATTATTTTAAAGAAATTTGTTTTAAATTAAAATCAAAGGGGGTTTAAAAATTTAAGGTATAACTTGGTGTGTAAAGGAAATAAAAATGTATAGATGAGGGATATACATAATATCAAAGATGATTTGAAATAAACTCTAAGTGTTAAATTTTAAATTTTTCCTTGGATTGTGATATGAAAACCCAAAGTGATAAATTTTTGAACTTATAAATGGGAAGATTATTACAGATTTCCAGGTAAGGACGTTCTGGAGCTCAGGAGGCGAGCTAGATGGCAGGAACGTATGGAGTTTTCCGCTGTGTATATTATTGTTGTTATCTAGAACAAGTTAATTTTAACTGTCCAGCCTTTGTGAATATTGTAACTCTGATGTAAATAAATGTAAATTGACAGATACAGTTCTCTTTGTATAACTATTATTATTTGATATTGTATTTTGATCCGCTGCGAATGTGAGAATCTGTGTTTTGGTATTTCTGTTTTCTTCTTCTTCTATCTCTTTCTTCTTTTCCCTAACAATCCGGGATTTTTCGGAGTCGAAAAATTTCGGGTCGTTACATTGGTTGGCACAGCAGGGTGAGGAGGTTGGCTGCTTGGGTTTGGTGTGGCTGCTCGCCTAAGGAGGTTCGGCTATGGAAAAAGTGAAGCTAGTCGAAGAGGGTGTTGCTGTAGTGGAGAGGCGGGGCCGGGTTGCAAGGCTGCTGGGTGAGGTGGCGGGTCGGTAGTGGGAAGGGTGGTTGTTGCGTTCGGTTATGGGAAGGTGGGTTGTTCGGGTGGTGTGCTGGCACAGGCAGAGCAAGGGGAGGTTCGGCAGCGGAGAGGGAGGCGGGTGGCAACTCGGTTGAGCTCAGGCGAAGAGGGTTGTTGTGGTCGGTGAAGAAAGGTGGTGTGTGCTAGAGGGACGCGGCACAGGTAGGAGAGAGGGAGACTGGAGGGGTGCTGGTCAATTTCGGCGGAGGGAGAATGGCGGAGGGGCATGACCGTGTGAGGCATGGAGAAAGGTGGAGAGAAATATGGGTTGCATGGAGGGAGGAGGACATGCTGTTATATATGCTTTATTTATTTTTTCAAGAACAGAACGAAAAGAAGGGGAAGAGAAAGAATGGGAGTGGAGAGAATATGCCAACATATATATCAAAACAGTGGGAATAGTAAAAGTCAGATGTTGAATTCTGGGAATATTAAAGGCTAGTGACCATTAGCTTCTCCCGATGGACAAATGAAAGGACACGGAAAAACCGAAAAGACTCAAATGAGGGACCGATACGGCTTACCATTTTGTTGATTTCGCCGCGTACCGAACGCCGAAATACACAAATGAATATACCGTGGAGATCAGCGCGATGAGACGAACATGATGGTATACAGAAACAAGTGACACGGCCTACCTATAAAAACTCCGTTTTCGCTGCCAAAATGATGCTAAACTGCTGAAAATAATTTAAACGGGGCTAGAGAAATCCAAATTTAGCGAAACGAATTATGACGTCTTACTCAGAAAAAGGTCTACAATTTTCTTATGCAAAATACTTAGATTACGAAAATAATTTATTTCCATCAAAATTTTAACTGATTTTAAATTAAAAATCTTGTAACTGCAGAACTTACATATTTTCCGACGAAATTCTTCCTCTTGCTATGTTTAAATAGACGTAACCTAAATATCAAATTTTCGTTGTAAATTTTATTGTTTATTTTCTTGAAAAACTTAGTTAATTACGTTATTTAAATTGTTAAAATTTTCAGGTCGTTACAAAGGTCAAACATAAAGTATCAACGTTACAATATTGCATGGTTCTCTTGACTTGAGAATACTGTTGACCTTCAATGTGGAAGCTCTGCTTTGATTATGGTTAAATCGTGGCAGGACATCCCTCGAACGACTATAGTTGGATCAAGTGCATGTATTGGAAATGAAACACTATTCAATAGAGGATTTATTTACTCAGTTATATGGGATCAGTATCACGGTCAAAGTCAACTCAAAGTCAAAATCTCTGGCCAAGATAATTTGGTTAATAATAATTGTTATTATTATACCAAGGACTTTCTTCTAGGAGTATAAAGTTGAGTATGGACAATATTGGAATTTTGAAATCCCATAAGTCCAAATGTGATACTAGTTTTAGCGAAGAGAATTGGTGTAATTAATTGTTGCTACTGGGTAACACTTAAATAAAGTAAAATTGGATTTTACCGAAGGTATGTAAGTGATAAATTTGGCCATATTGTCACACCACTTGTCCAAGTGATGTGTGAATGTTAATATTTGGATTGTTCGATATTAATCGCTGACCATATTTACACCTAAGAGTTGACACAACTGAAATGTTGAATACTCCTACTGCCACGTGATTTAATCAATTGTAATTGTTACAAATTAATTAATATTTATGAAATATTAATTATAAAATTTTATTTATTTGTGTTGGTCAATATTAAATAGTGTGTGTATAACAGTTATAAGTACGTATCGATATACGATATCAGTGTGTGTTTGAATTAGATTTAAATGCATATTTATTTCCTCAGGCTTGAAGAAGTTAGGAGGCCCAAATAGGGGCTATAATTAGGGCCGTTATGGTAACGGTAAATTTACCATTACCATATCATTACTAGCCAATCGGTTACCATTTTCGGGTGAAATTGGTATACCAGTTTAATCGGTAGCCAATCAGTTACCATTTTCGGGTGAAATTGGTATACCAGTTTAATCGGTATGGTAACGGTAAATTTACCATTTTCTACGGTAAACCATCGGTAACATCTCATCAATACCAGCGGTAACGGTAATTTTACCAGTCAATTTATAATACGTGTATATTCATGTAACATGCTTTATTATAGGCATTTAGAACCAAGCAAATGATTAAATTTAGTTTTTTAACCAGGTGAAATAATGTTAAATACACTTCACTTCTTTCTCATTTATGTCTTTTATTAAGTAACACTATAAATTGTATAATGAAGCACCGTTATGGTGCGAATACGTGTTATGTTACTAACCTTTTTTAGACAAACGGTAATTTACCATTACCAGTGTAACGGTTACTAGATTATCGGTATACCAGTCTTCGGTATACTAGCTTATCGGTAATGGTAACGGTAAGCAATTTTCGCTTTCCAGTAAAAATGGTACGGTAATGATATTTGTGAAATGGTAGTGGTAACCATTACCATAATAGCCCTAGCTATAATGCCCAGCCATAAGAGGTTACAAAGTGGTTTGAATTTTGATTCAAAATGAGATGAAATGGTAAGATAAAAAGGTGGATCTAGATCCTCATTTTGCACTTTAGGATCTCTTTATATATTCATCTCTATCCCAACTTTATTTCTATATCAATCCGACTTCACTCCAGCCCTCTTCCTTATATTCAACTTCCAAAACACAAAATTAAATGAAATTAGTGCATCGGTGGTTGCTGCTTTCAGTCTGGTAGCTCTTTCTGAAGGTTTGGATATTGATTTAAGGAGGGAACGGATTTAACATTTCAAGATATTTCATCTAGGTTTTGGACAAGGTAATAATTCAACGTATATTATTTATATATTTATATATTATTTATCATATCATTATGTTGCTATTATTTATGTGTATATTATCATGAATTCATGTATGTTTGTGCTGTTAACATTTGATGAATATGATTTTATATATATGCGTTAAAATAATTCTTTTTTGTATATATATAAATATCATTCGGCAATAATAATTTTTTTGTATATTTTAATTTTCAACAATAATTTAAAACATTAATAATATTTAAAACCAGTTTGATTTTAAGATACATACACATATATTATATATAATATATATATATATATATATATATATTAGTAACATATATACACCTACTATGTTTCAGAAGAAAAAATTGACTATATATATAAATTATAATTTCAAATATAAAATATATCTTTTATAATATTTACATATATCTATAATATATATGTAATATTTATGTGTGTATGTGTGTATAATAAATTTTATATATGTTTTACTTTAAAAAAAATCCATTTATTACATATTTGATGATTTCTATATGAAAATCAAAATTAATAAATACGATTTTTAAGATGCAAAATTTAAAAAAAATGTTTTCTGGCTAAATGTATGTATATACATTCAATTATATATTTACATCAATATATATATATATATATGTATATTATAGAATTCTTAATATTATTTTAATATGCATATATATGTTTGTGTATATATAAATTGTTTTTACAAGTTATGAAATATATATATATATATATAATATATATATATATTTTTATAATTAATATACTAATTTAAATTTGAATTTATTATATTTTACTATGCAGATTTAGATCTAAGATTTAGAATTTGAATTTATAGTCATTTATATTGAATTTACAATCATTGCATGTTATAATATTAATTATTTATACATACATACATACATAAGCATACACTTATATATATTTTACGAATACCATTTTATGATATATATATATATATAACAATACACACACACACACATACTTACATATTAGACGACACTCAAGGAACTGGGCCAACTTGTAGCGGAAGAAATGGATGAATTTCAAAAAAAATTACCGTTTTGGATCTTTAATGAGCCTATGAAGTCTAAATTTCATTTAGAACTTTTCTAAAATTTGGGTTAAATAAAATCATGTATTTGATTTAAATTATTAAAGGTAAGTTTAAAATAAATTTAATTTTAAATGTATAGTGTATCAAATACACCTAACATTTATTTATAAGAGTTAATGTATAGAGAAGGAAACATTTCGTTTCTTTACCTAAAACAAGTAAATAATTGAAAACATAAATTGCATTAAATGGAGAGAGAAACCTTTATTCTCTCTTTTATTTGAATCGATTGATTAACTAAATTCATGGCATGAAACGTTACTATATCCAGACGTATTCTAACTTTACAAATTGTAGTTTACAGATTGTGTACAAAGATTTTATTAAATTTTCAAATTGTAGTTTGAGATTAATTGATTTTGGTTTTATTTATATAAATACACACAAACACACACACACACATATATATATATATATATATACGTATCATATACATATATACATATATACATTTGTGCATGTGTAACATAGCAATCTGTGCAGCGTATAACATGCTCGTATATAGATGTTGGGATTTACATTGCAATGGACACATTAGCCTATTTTGCATGCATTATATGTTGTCAAATATTTGCATGAACATATAGTTATAAATTTCAAATGATTATTTACATATATATGTATGCATGTATACATATATAAAACATGTTTTATCATTAAAAATATAGGAAATATTTATTTATTTATATAACTACATATTATACCATAAATAACAATAAAGAAATATGTATATAAATATATAACTTTTTTTACTAATTGGAAAACATATCAGATCTGAAGTTACAATGATTATAAATATTTAATATATATGAATATTATATTGAATTAAGTAGTTTCGGCCATAATAAATTAATATAAAATAATTATATGATAAAAATCCAAGTTTTATCATTTTGGAAAATCTGGAAACATATTTCACGGCTTAGGAAAAATTTCTGGAATTTTCTCAATTAAAATAATATTTTTAATTAAATAATTGGTAACAGGCCGAAATTAAATTAATTTTAAAAAATATATAATTAAAATGTAAAATTAAGTTGAAAATTTTTGAAAATTTTAAGGCACCCGACATGGTGAATAAATTTTAAAAAATATATAAAATTAAATTTTAGAAACACTGATTATTTTACATGAATTTATTAGATCAGATAATCATTAAATACTAATAACATATAAATAAATTATTAAAAATTATTGTTAACACTTATAATTCATAATAGACATAAATAAGTGTTAATAAAATTTTAGATCAATGTTATACAATAAAAATGAAAACATATGTTTTAGTTCAAACTGTACGTGAATATTTAAATCATAAATATATATATATATATAAACTTATATAATTTTAAAGTAAAATTTATTTTTATGTTTAGCATCAAATTACAAACATAACATGAATTAGATCTATAAACTTTATACACATATCCAATCTTCATTGTGACAACGACAATATATACAAAAATCTCACCTAACTAATGAAATAACAATAATCTAATTTGTATACATAAAATTAAATGATTAACAAATCTTAAAACCATACAAATATGATTAACATATAGAAAAGCATTACCTGGAAAAAAAGCCCTAAAGTCCACTTTGAAATAATGAGATCGCTTTCTCTAAAACTCTTTGATTCGTGAGATTGCTAATCTAGAATCAACGATCGTTCACTATCAAATAGTTTTGTTTTTAATTTGATTTGTATTTGAGATTTTGGTATATTTTAGAGGATCGTTGTTGCCATTAAAATCAAGAATATGAAGAAGAAGGAGGAGTTGGAGGCTTAAGAATGAATTAGATTGTGATTAGAGTTTTGAAATTAGTATTTATATGGGTAGAATAAGAGAGCAAACTAATGATCTCAACCACACATCTCCAAACCCTAATTGCACACGTAGTAGCCGCCTCTTCCCCTTGTTAGACCAGCTATCTATCACTCTAAAACGCATGGATTTTTGAGCCCATTTAAAAAAATTAAATACACAATTATATTTAACTTAATTTGTTATCGATATCTCATATCGATCAATATATTTATAACTTTAATAAATATATGCAACAATTTTATTTCTCAAATCATATCCAATTTTTATAATTAATATTTCATAAATATTAATTGATTTAATTAATTTATAAAAATTATAAACTAATTAAATTGTTTGGTCTAATGAGAATTCATCATTTCGGCTGTTAACTCTTTGGTGTAAATTCGGTCGGGGGTTAACATCGAACTATTCAAATGTTAATGTTTACACTTCACTTAGCAGGTGGTGTGACATTGCAGCCAAATTTATCACTTATTAGATTCAGTAAAATCTAATTTTACTTTATTAAGCATTATCTAGTTGTGACAATTATTTACACCAATTCTCTTAGTCAAAACTGTATCACTTTGGACTTATTGAATTTGGTAATGGTCAAAATTCAAACATCGTCCACATTCAACTCTATAGTCCAAACACAAAGTCATTGGTTCAATAATAACAATTATTATTAACCGAACTACTTTCGCCAGAGATTTTGACTTTGGGTTGACTTGAGTTGACCGTGATACAAACCCCATATAACATAGGAGACGAATCCTCTCTCGAATAGTGATTCATTTCCAATACTTCCACTCGACCCAACTACAGTCACTCGATGGACGTTGTGCCATGATTTGACTATAATTAAAGCTAAGCTTTCATATTAAAGATTCATAGTATTCTCAAGTCGAAAGAACTGTGTAAATTATTCACATCGATATTTTCTGTTTGACCTTCGTTATATTAACTAACAGAAAACTATCGAATGAGTCGGTCCATAGTTATCCAATAACTATAGTACATAACCCATAGGTGCCCCCAACAATCATGCGTAATACACTGCCCAATATTTAGAGAGCGTTATGTATTCTACTCTTAGCGGATACAACGATATCCATTCTCGATGTATCTTAACTAGGATCATTTAAAATGGTATATTTAATTTTATTATGATAAATTATTCACGGTTACAACACTCTGTGACTACTACCACAAAATATACCGTTTATGGATTTTCCATTAAACATACTTTTAATTAAACTAATTAATTAATATAACTATATTATATCAAGTTTATAATAGAAAGAGAACACCTTTATTTCGAACAAGATTAGTCAACGAGTTAGACATATGTAACAAATTACATAATTGCCCCTAAGGCATATCCCTAACTCTATCAATCTCCCACTTGCACTTGGGGTTAATTATGGAATCTCATTCCAACTTCTCAAATCGGTTTTCTCAAAACCAATTGGATCGGCCACTTTGTGAATAGGTTTGCTATTATGTTTCAGTTATCTATCATGTCAATTAACTTTCTCCGACGGTGATAAACTATTTTATCATGTGCAATAATTTAGAGGATGTCTCTTGACTTCTAGTGAGCTCTAAGTTTTGTTAAGAACAATATCGCAACATTGTTGTAACAATGTTATGAGATTCTCAACATTTGGAATCGGCTCAATTATAAATTTGTGCACGTATATATTTATATACATTGCCTCTATTGCGGTGCTTTTCTAGACGATGTACTTAGCCTTTTTCATTGAATCAGCCATGGCCTTTCATTTGGAACATTTCCAACATAAAGATTCTTAACTTGAACTTATTATTGACATATTATACTCAATATCACTTATGAAGTTTGAGTCCTAACACTTCTTCATAAGGAGTTTTTGTTTTTGTAAACAATTCCCTAGCATTTCATAAATACACGAGAACACTTCAAACAACGATTTAATGATATCAATTTGGATTTCATATTTGCTTCATGTATCAAATACATAAACAAATCATGATATCATTGACCACATAACATGTATGGTAATTCCTATTGCTAACGCATAAGGAACTCTCTCACATGTTCTGTATTAAACAATTTAATAAGGTGTCTTTGCATATCGATTTGGGACATTCCCAATATCTTTTATACTCACTATAAAAAACATCATTTACAATCCAAAGTTGAGTATTGAAACGAGTTAGGTTG
This sequence comes from Allium fistulosum, assembly GCA_030737815.1. Taxonomy (NCBI): domain Eukaryota; kingdom Viridiplantae; phylum Streptophyta; class Magnoliopsida; order Asparagales; family Amaryllidaceae; genus Allium; species Allium fistulosum. The sequence continues at coordinate 361,487,230 of CM060906.1, forward strand.
ATTTTAACACAAGTACATCGTTAAAATCAACAACCTGTTATTTACTTATGGTTTAGAAATATCAATGTACCTTTTAACGTTCTTTCTTATGAACACACGCTTCCTCTGCACTTTGATTGAAATCAAACTATTTTATATTTCTATCAAAATACTTATTCAATCTTGATGCTTATAAAATGATACTTCGGTATCATTTCTTGGATCATATCCGAAAACTCACAACCTCTATATCGCTCCAACTGGCTTCGAGGCACTTGGGTTGTTATGTGCAAATAGTCCACTCTAAATCATTATTTAGAATTTTCTATGTTAGCACATATGTACCAAAACACCAAGTCTTATCAAGTGATAATTTTGTGAGTAAATCCGAAAGAACTTGACTACATTGAATAACAAATCTATTACGCTAATTTCAATAATTAAAATTTACGAGGTTATTCTTATCAATGTTGCTCATTCAATTCCAACTGCATTAGTCTCTTAAAGATACAATCATAGCTCATGGATCATATCCCTTCAGATATAACTACTAAAATCATATTTTGATAACATACTTGGAATCCCTTTGAATTTGTGCATCATACCATATCATAGATTCAATACTCTTAATGGCTTAATTGACAACTAAGGATTATCTATTCTCGACATTGATAAGAAACTTATAATTTCTCTTACAATGTGCAAGAATACTTATTAGACACTCTAATATGATGTGTTCGTTTAGGTTAGTTAATTTCATTTCATCTCATCTAATCAGTTATATATATGGATTGTATCCAATTCATTTTACTACCAATAATTCCTCAAAGAAATTCATTCACAATGAAGTTGGTATTTATTGAAACAATCTCGGCGTAACAGAATAGGTGTTCATAAACGTTTTATGAATTTCTTTATTTATAATACTGATTTGGTTTAAGTTTACAAAATTTATGTTCAAAACATAAATTGTCATCCAATGACAGTTTTTCCCAAAATCCTTTTGGGGAGATTCATATAAGATCCCTCATGAACAGTTATTACGTGCAATCTTTCGACTCGCACAACTTGCCAACACCTTGGCCTAGGATATGTTGGAGTTTCTTATAAACCCTTATCTTATGTTATTTTGTAAACTATTATTTAGATGAAATAATATTAACCTTTTGCACTACTCTTAAGTACACGACCTTATAGAAAGAAACTAACTCAACTTCACTCTCAATTAATCGTACATTGTCCAACAAAGTTCGATTACTCCTTATTGATGTATCATTATATATCACATAGAGGAGTGACTTTTGTAATGGTCTGTCTTTCTTACACCTAAAGACGACACTTAATACATCCAAGGTGTTTGTGTGTTGATCAACTAAGTATCTGAAAGATAGGCCGTTTAGGGTGAAAGAAAGAAAAATAGAACAAAACCTCACAAAATGTGACGAGTAATATATAATATGAATAAGTCTTTACAAAAAGAAATCATCTTTATCATACACAACATCATAGTACATTAACCTATCATTAGCCTAGACAGTTATAACAACATATCCTTAATATTTCTAATAAAAACAGACTAAATTCAAAGCAAAAAAACAACAAAAGAATATAAGATACATGAATACGTCTTTGAGAATACATCTCATCTCCTGAATGCTCCAAAGGATCTAAATAATCTAGAAAATATGCCCGGGTTGACCCGAGCATTATATGAGAACAACGCCCGGGTCAGTCTGGTAAAACCAACTAAGAAACTCAAATCAAAAGGAAATTTATTTTAACTTATAAAACCCTTTTAAAATCCAAGGTATCTCATAAGAGCACGCTGCACATAAATACGGACGTGTTTTACCTTACGATAACCAAAACATTTTTATATGAAAATCCATTGATATTATCATGATGTCTCAGTTCAAAATAAATATGGAATCATAGTCAAAATTGTTACATTATTAAATTTCAGCATAATAGGTATACAATTAAGTTTGAAGGCACTTATTGGAGAATGGATTCCAACAATGGCAAGGTAAGGGATTCCGTATAATACACATCTAGGTAAAATGTACCTGGGGTCTGATCCTGAACTTGGTCCACCCCTACCAACACAGAACCGGTCTATCCCTGAACTTGGATAGTACCAAATATGCCATCACCCGGTTGTTCCCAACCTTTATAGAAAGCTCTCATGCACAACCAAATCCATGATATGATAATCTAAAATGGTGATGAAACACCGTAATGGGAGCGACCCACATAGCCCTACTGCATCTACCATGTTTTAGTCATTTCCCGGGTTGTGAGGCTTGAGGAAACATATTTACCTTTTCTCTTAACAGACCATCTTGGAATGCTAACACTACCTTCCCGACAGAAATGCAATGCCTGCATCCATCCATACAAATTCTTTTTGGGTCTAAACGAAACCGAAGGCACTACCTCTACTACATCCATTTTGGAATCACCCTCAGGATTAAGTAGCATATAGTCCTTGCACTTCAAAGAGCTCCATCTTCGATCATCTTTAAGATGTATTTCATTCTAACGCATATGTTGATTCAAAGTGATTTTCGAATAACATATCCGATCCCGGTCTCTTCAAACCAACAGACGATAATTTCCGGTTGACTCATTTTCGGTTCTTTTGGAAGTAAGCGGACTATACTAGAGTACCAAGGGATTTTTAATATATCCCTCAAAGCTAGAGACGTTTCACCAGAATGATTTCTCCTGAGGGAACTCAAACTACATGAACACATGAAGCTCTTATTAACTTCCTAAGTCAAAACTGGCCAAGATTTGATAGTCGATTATTTAACAATCAAATAAACAAACAATAATAGTTCAGAGATTTAATTACCCATGACAACCACTAAGCCTCATTTAAAAAACTCTTTCATTTATCAAATCTCTTTTTAGAATATTTATTAAAATATTCATATACTTATCCCACATGCATAAGTATATTCACAAAACATTTGTGAAAGATTTCTTATTTCGAAATCATATCCAAAGGATCAAAACAAACGTTATTTAAATTAAAGATAAAAATAACCCCAAACACTATTCCTTGGATGTTAAGCATGGAACGAAAGTTCCACACCACCATAATTAAGAAGGTTAGTTAAGGGAAATTCAAATATCAAATTCTTTTATAAATTTCTTCTATAAATCCGTTTGATAGATCTCTTTCATTTTATGAATCTCCTTTATTTAAATTCAAAATCCACTTATAAAACTCTTTATAAATTTCCAAGTTTATTTATAAAATTCTTTTATAAATATCAAAACCATTTATAAAACCCTTTAATAAATATTTAAAATTGTTTATAAAACTCTTTCCAATTCCAAGATCTCTTTTCAATTCATAAAACTCTTTTTATAGACTTTCCTTGATTAAAACAAAACTTCGTTAACAAACTTTAATCAATAAAGTTCTTTGATAAAATCATTTATTTAAAACACCTTGAAATAAACAAGTTATTATTTAAACCTTCTTCATTTAATTATCTTTAAACCATATTAGCAAAATATTGATTTTAAGCAATCATTCAAAAGTATCAAATTACTCTAAACACCATTAATAAAAAAATTGCTTAATTATCCTTTAAATATTTTAATTAAAATGATAGTAAACTTTAAACCATTTCCAAAAGGATAAAATGAAATATTTGACTTCACAAAATCAGAATGAGGCTTAGTGACCAGAATGGTTATTTAATTGAGTTTAACTTATCCAAGTTATAACATTGATATTTATATAACAAGATAATATGTAAAAAGGATCAACAATAACAACCAATCAACATATAGGTAAAAGTCCAAGTTACTATAATAGCAAATCTAGGTTTTTATTCTGCTTAATAAATGTCAACATAATCTACTTGGTGAATTATGGCAGAACTATGATTTATTCTACCAACAGATGTCAAATACAATTCAACTAGCAGAATGGTGATTTATTCTACTCAACAGATGTCATGGGATTTCATATTCATTTGCGGTTACTTAAGGGTAATTGACAAAGAAATCCCTTGGATTTAAAAACACTCTTTAAAAAGATGGTCACTTTAAACAGAACCAATTTTCAGAAGTAAAGTGGTTTAAAATGTTTAAAGATTTTATTTAAAAATTCAATAACATTTAAACTCTTGATTTAATAATAATTAGACCTTTAATTAATAATTAAACCATAATTAACTTTTAAATCAATAACTAAATAATAACTATCCTTTAAAGAAATAATTAAATAATAGTTAACCTTTAAATAAATAATTAAACCATAATTTATCTTTAATTAATAATTAAATAATAGTTTAAACCTTCATTAAATAATAATTAAATCAATCTTAATCAAGTCCTAATTAAATCTTAACTTAACTAGTAATTTATTAAATATTTAATCCCTTTCTTAATTATCAAAATAATAATTAACCTTAAAATAATAATTAATTCTTGAATAAATTATTAATTAATAATTAACTAACTAATTATGCTTAACTTACTTGATTTATAATTAAGTACAAATTTCTGTATTTAACTAATGACTATGTACTAATTACCTTACTTAATTAATAAATAAAATAATCATTAATTAACTAATTAATTAAATAATTTCTTTTTATTACTTAAAATTGTTTTGAATACACTTTTCAAAAAGAATCTTTAGTTGAAAACACTTTTAAATTAGACAATGTTTAAAATTTCCAAACTACATCCATAGCGACTATCATTATTAATGTCCTAACTTAGAGTTGGTTTCTAAGTTAACTTTCCTAAATTTAACTCTTAAACTTTACTTACTTTGTAAATATAAAGATATGTTCTGAAAAACTAAACAAGTTTTAAAACTTAAAAATTTTTAAAACCAAAGTTCAAAGCTATTACAAATGGGATTTCATGTCGCTTAACTAGTAAAGGTGCTAACTTTTCTTAGTATACAATCGTCACATACATGAGTTCAACCATTTTGTAACAACCCAAAATTTTAGTCATTTAATTTTTAATGTTTAATTAATTTTAAATATTTAAATTACAGGATTTTATAGAATTTAATAATTTGAATTCAAACATGATTAATCATTTAAATATTTGAATTGTAAATTAAATATTAATTAAATGGATTTAATAATATTATTTAACTCCTTTTAATTAATAAATAAATAATGTTGATGAATTCAATTTGTAGATTTATTCACAAAAATAAATGGATCGAATAAATATCGAAAATTGGATCGAAAAATATAAGACAATATTTAAATTTGTGAAAGTATCATTCTGGGGCACTGTCTCAGATTTGGACGAAACTAGTGTCATTAGATCCGAAATAATAAATTATTAAACGCTATCGAGTTTCATAACTATTGGACATATTGTATGGCCGTGCGAGCTCGAAACGCTTAACAATTAATTTTAATTATAATTTGATTTAAAAAGCTAACTTTCATATACCTTGGAATTAGGTCTCAGAACTAGTTCCATTGTGTTTAGAATAGGGTATTTGGTATAAAATGTCAGTCGACACGTCTTGATTGGAGTTTCAGATTTTAGGGTGTGTAGTGTTGATTATTATAGAATAAAATAAATATATACCCTACTTTAGATGTCCATACCCCACGTTATATAGCCCGCACTCTCTCTTTACCTCCCTACGTTCTCCCATACCCCCTCTCCTCTATAAAACATAGCGAGCAAACAATGAGGAAGCTTTTCTTTTTAAATACAATTTCAAAAATTGAAATCTTGGAATATAAGCAACCAAAAATCATGAAATAAATTTAGTTGAGCTCGTATAAGCTTAGTCTTCGATTTGGTGTGGAGACTGTAGGCTGCGTTCGTGTTTTGGGTAGTTCAACCATATTGGCATGGAGCTAGGGTTAGCATTTTCGAGCAATTCATGTGGAGTTGAGGGAAATCGAGGGTGGATTGATGCTCGTGCCGTGGAGGAGCACGTGTGGATGGATTTTCGTGAAGTCCGATCGTTTATTGGAAAAAGTGACATCTTTATTGTCGTGTTCGAACCCACCATGTCACGATCTATATATGGGTATCGAGCACGAAGTTTCGGTGTTGGATGTAGAGCTCTTGAGTAGGCAAGTTTGTGGACGAAGATGGAGGTGGTTTTCATGGCTTGTGGAAGGAGCATTGGGGTGCATGTACGAGCAAGGAAGGTGCTGTGTACATGAACAAGCGGATGTCATTATCTGATTTGGGTAAGAAGCATGTTAGTGTAATTTTATAATCAATTAAGTTAATGATAGTTATTAATTAATTTAATTTAATCGATAACTTATAATTTGAATAACTTTTGAATACAAGGTCGGATTCGAACGCCATTTGTTGCATTGCACTCGTATGGACATTGTCTTCGCAACAGAGTTAATTTGAAGGAATTTGGAGCTAGTGGAATTTTTGGCTAAAATCGAACACCTGTTCGATTTTATTTCAAAAACCGGAACGCTTCGGCGAAAACTTGAATCAAGATGAGTTTAACTCACATTCAATTTTACTATATCATATCTATGATGCTATAAACTATTATTGACTACTTGGATGTTAGTTAAATTATTTGATTGATTGTTTGGCTGAATTTTCATTTGGAAAATGGATGACATATTAACCTGATTGTTATGAACCCATATGATTATATATAATGTCCCTAACCATTGTTTTGTAGGGAAATTTGTAGAGAGACCCTTAGGGGTTTCTCGCTAATAATTAGTTATTTACATCCTTATGTTGTTATATTGATATTTAACTGAAATAAATCTTGATATTCCATTTAAATTGTTTAAGTGACGTTATAGAGATTTTCGTTGTACCGTCATTTATTAATTTTCATCCCCAAAACCCTGTCGTGTGTGTTTTGAACTTAAGCTTTTGTTTTCATTTAATAGAATTTTAAAATTCATTAATCATGTTAATTAATTGTATTTTAAATTAATTAACCATTTTAACTAACGGCTATTTAAATTAATTAACTATTTTAACTAATGATGTTTAAAGTTAACTACTCATGTTAACTAATGATTTTGGAACTAATTAATTACTTTAATTAATGATGTTTTGAAATTTATTAATCTATTTGATTAATGAGATTTTAATTTAATTAATGATTTAAACTTTAATTAATCATATTAATTAATAATTGTTTTGAATTTAAATTAATTGTTTTAACCGATAATATTTGAAATTTATTTAATCGTTTTAATTAATGATGTTTTATAGTTAATTAATCATTTTTAACCAATGATGTTTTGTAGTTAATTTATCGTTTTACTAATGATGTTTGATTTAATTAATCCAATTAATTAATGATTATTTGAACTTAATTAATTGTTTTTATTAATGGAATTTAAAATTTATTAATCATTTTAATTAATGGTTTTTGAGATTAATTATTTATTTTATATAATGATTCTTTGAATTTAATAAATCTTTTTAATCAATGATATTTAAAGTTAATTAATTGATTTAATAAAAGTGATTGAAGTAAATTACTAATATAATAAAAGTGTTTTAAAGTTAATTAACTGATTTAGTGTTTTAAAGTTAATAACCTGTTTAATTAAGATTTTAAAGTTAATTTACTAATGATATAAAAGTGTTTTGGAAATAATTAACTATTTTATTTAAAATAATTGATTTGCTTATTTAAAAGATATTATAAATGTGATTAATTATCTTTCAGGATAATTAATATTGTTTCAAATTGATAAAGGTATTTAAATTGTTTTAATTTTTTTTGGGATAATAAATATTGTTTTAAATTTATAAATAATGGTTTATAAATGAGAAAATCCTTTAAAAATAATTATTTATAGATAAAGCTAAGTGTAAATTATTTTGGCTGTATAGTCAACAATGTTTTAATGACATTTGTTTTTGACCCTTATTTTAATACACTTGGTATTATAAAATTTGTCTTTTAAAAGAACATTTAAAAAGGTATTTCTAAAAGTGTTTTACCAACGCTATAATATGGAAATCAAGCATAAGCTCAGTTTTGAAAGTAAAATTCAATTCGGTTATGGAAAAATAATTCCGTAAACGATATCGCTTATATAGAAAGGATTTAGTCATACTTTTAACGCTAAATGTTGAGATTGGAACTCGCTACTACATTGAAGGTTAAAAATGTGGTCGAAGCGATGCCTAGAGGTAAAACTACCTCAACTTGCCTTCCTTCATTTTCAATCGAGAGATAGCACTTGTTTGGAATCGACGAGTAGTGTTAATATGATATTTAATTTCCATATACAACCATTTTAATTATCCCCGATAGTTGATTTACTAATTATCAGATTCAGCTTTCTTCATGATGTATCGTCGCCTTAAAAACGATTTGCTGCTCTTTGAGCTTTGTTATCCTTTGTCGAAAATGACTAAACCCAATGCGCGAAAAGGGGCCAAGCTATGTAGGGTTGCTCCCATTAGGATATTTTCACATCTCATCTAGATTGGATTTTGTTGTGCATAGATGTGGAAATATTTGGATTCTCGGTAAGGTTTGGCGGGCTTTGGCTTGGAGATTCCCGAGAAGTGTCACATAATATGTGACCGAGCTTAAGAGTATATTTCTAGAGTTATATTTCAAGGGCGATGCACCTTCCTAGTCATTTGTTGGAAAATTTCCTTTCCTTATTTGATTCAAACCTTTGAATATGTATTTTTTTTATTACAGCAGGAAGACTCAACAACACTTCGCGGTGTTTAATTATCGGTTTTGTCCATTCTATCAAATTTGGACTGTTATCTTGTTTTATCCATTCTATCCAGTTTGAATTTGGCTTGGATTATTTTCATTCTTTCAAGTCTGGTTTTTAATACTGTTTATGCCCATTCTTATTTGGATTTGTTTCCTATTGTTTATCTCTACTCTTTCCTATATGGATGTTATCCTTGTGAGGTAAAAAAACCCACGTCGTGGTCTCATAGAACTTTTATATGTACCCCATTATTTGAGTTTCTCACGTTAGTATTTCCAGACTGATCCAAGTGCTATTTATTATAATGCTCTGGTCAGACCGAGTATTTTTCCAGGTTAGCTTTGGTGTTATGGAGATCTTGGAGAGGAGTTGGAGGTTCACCTATCGTAATGTTTATTTTCCATTGTATTATATAATAACCCTATCAGCAATTGTAAGGTCGGGATTTTATAATTGTCAAACTGGTAAAGTTTGTTTTTAACTCTGATATACTCCGTATTTTTAGGGTGATAGTTTTTACTGTTCTTGTTACATTATATGTTGTCGGTTCCACTGTGAGCTTCTGATTTTCTCTGTTCTCTGTTCTTTTCTTTTTATTTACCCTAACAATATGCCCTTTTGTTGATTGGATGTTCGACATTTGAACACAGTTGTAGTATTCGGTATTGACTTCAATGGTCAAAAAGGCGGGTCATTCCACATTCATACTTATGTCATAACCTCATACAACATGTAAAACTCACAACTTGCTAACCATACTTGACTTTCTACTTTATTTCCAAATCTATAACCAACGTCTCTTATGAACACATACATATACATACCATCATCATCAATATTCAACCAAATCAAAAATTGATTTTTCACAACCAAACATGCATCATACTTTTGCAAATATTTATGAACAATAATTATCATCAATATTTAAGTTTAAAACTTAAGTAAAAAGAGAAAGCTTTTCTCACCCTAAAGTTAACCAAAACCATACGACTTCACTAGAACTTGTACGTGACCTAGATCTATGCTTTTTCCTTTGGAAAAATATGACTTTGGCGGCCCTAAGGCCCTAGATGATTAAGCCATGAGGACTTAAGGGGCTTCAGCCATGCTATGAAGTGGAGGTGAGGACTTGTTTTAGTAAAGAGGATGTTGCAGAAGTGGAGAGAACTGCTTTGAACGGTAATGACCCGTAATTTGATCGCTTTAAATAAAGATATTAAATTATTTTAAATATTCAAATATAGATTATTTTTCAACAAATAATCAAGTTTTAAGTAATGAATAATAATAATGAACTTATTTTGAAAAAATATTCACAAAATATATACTTTGGAAAAATAGCGATAAAATGACCGAAAACCGTTTTATCGATAAACAGCTCTGTAATCGTAAAGCGTCACACACAGAGCTGGATACATACACTTATTTTTATAATTGAACAAGAATATGAAATAAAATTATTTATTTTATTTTTGGGAAAAATAAAGGTATTTATGACATCATCAATGGTGCCCTTATATTTAAATATTGATTTATGAATTTAAATTGAGATTTAATGATTTAATAATTATTATAATTATTCAAATAATTGTTTTTAAATGATAATAATTCCTTTTAAAATGTTATAAAGCGATAATAAATCATTTATAATAGTTTTATAAAGACATATACTTGATTCGAAAATATAAGAAAATTCGTATCACTTTATCGATGTAATAGCACTTTTTGTAAATAATTTGTTTAATATTGATTTATATGGTTTTGTAAATCAAATGTAATCATTTTAATTAGTTAAAATGATAAGAAATGAGTTTTCAAATTTTTTTACATTTATATGTAGATTAACTTATAAGTGAAAATATGACCGGGAATTGGTTTCCCGAGTTTCAATGGTTTAACGAACGGAAGTTGTTCAAAAGTTATTGCAACCTTGTTTATATGTCATGTGCACATATATAACATACACATGCAAATGAACATATATATATATATACATATAGGAAAATATCCAAGATATTTTCCCAAAACTTCATCCTTAAGCATCCTAAAGTCCACTTACCCTCACCCATCAACTCCTTACACACCACCACACACCAAAAGAGGACAAGCACATGGAAATGCACATGGAGGAGGGGTGCAACATGTGGAATGATGGAGGAGAGGAGGTGGAAAGTGGTGATGTGAAAGCATATGAAATATCATGATATTTTTTCCAAGTTTTCTTCCTATAAATACAAGCATCCATTCACTCCTTCATTCACTCATTTCTTCATCTCATTCCTCTTCTTTCTTTAGCATTTTACTGGCTTCCACCTTAGGACAATTATGAAAAAATAATATCAAAGATAAAATAAAAATATTTATACATATATATGTTATCATTCGACCACAAAACCAAGTGCAAACACCTTCCTATCCCCTCTACAACTCACGCCACCCATATACCCCAAGCTAAGGTCGAGCATCACTCATCCAAGGTCAAGGCCAAGAGCACCAAAGGAGAAAGAAGCAAGTCGGGGAGCTCCGGAGCAAGGAAAAGAGGAGGAAGTGCTGCCGGTTCGATTTAGAAAGCTACGGAAAAGTTTGGTGGAGTGGATATAAATGGTGAGTTCTCAATGTTTATTAAATGATAGATAATCTCTATAACTATTTTTAAGTATGCTAATATGACTATTTATTCTCTTAATGAATTGTATGAATGTTTAATAACTTGGTTGATTATATGGATGTTGATATGGTTGATAACTTGATTGTGATAAATTATGAGAAATCATAATAAAAATGATTAAGTAATTAACCATGGTTAATTTATAGAAAATGAATCCATATAAATATGTATATGGAGTTTATTGAGCCTCTTAATGGTTTTAAATTATAAAAAATTTGAAAATGAATATTATAATAATATAATATTATCAAATGGTTTAAAAGTGAATATGAGATTTAATATGGAAAATATTTATTTAAATGATTTAAAATGGTTTATAAATGTTTAATAAACAATAAAACTCAATTTGGAGAAGTTTTGACAAGTTATGAAAAATAAGTCAAAACAAGGTGCGTCGCGTAATGGCAGTTCGCGATTTCGCGCCGAAAAAGTTAAATCAACATATAGAGTGGAATATAGCTCAGAATTCTTTGAGATCAAAATTTTCAGAATTATTATGTTCATAGTTTTCAAACAAAAGAAAACGATCGAGAGTTCATCTAGTAGATTTTTAAATATGAGCAAATCAAGTTTTCAAAACAATCGCGCTTTGGCAGTTTGAAAACCAAGGCGTATATTCTTTAAAATTGATTTTTTTAATTCTTTAAAAATTTGAAATAAATTCTTTAAATATTTTTAAATATTTTAAAAGAGATTTAAGTAATAAAAATGGATTTAAATGATCGAAAAGTTGTTTTGATCAAATCAGCTTTGAAAACACTATTTGCAGCCTTATTCGCAGCACTTTTTGCGGCACTTTTAATAGCATTTGAAATATTGATTTAACTTAATAATTCATTTCCAAATCTTTTATAAATGTTTTCAAGTGAATAATTAAGTGTTTTAATAATTATTTGGAGATTTTATAGTTTGTTTAAAAGAGTTTAAATAACTGATTTGAAGAAAAGCTATTAAACTCAAGTGATTTAATCTTGGCTTTAAAAGCCGAGGAGTAGACTAACTTTTTCTATTCATGAGATCTGAATGTGGGGTGCTTAAACTAAGGAGATGTTTAGGAGGAACTAGTGCCCTGGCTCACCTGGCCTCTTTCCTGGGCTAGGAATAGATAAGGTTGAAATGTCGTAAATGAGACAAGTATAAAAGATTCAATTTTCCAAATTTAAACAACTTGGATTGTATAAAAATAAACTTCTTACACTTGGTATTAAATTTTGAGGAGGGAACCCGTACTATCCATGTGAATTTAAAAGGTCATTTCACAGTTATTTGACGGATAGTAAAGGTTGAATATGGAAATTGACTTTCAATAAAATTATTATAATTTCTGTGGATCCTTTTCTACTCAATACTAAATGGTTTGGGTTTATAGTAAATGATGTCTTAAATAACATCATTTTTGACCCGTTTAAATGTTATGATTTGAAAATGGAAAATTTTTGTCAAGATTTAAAAGGTTATGATTTGAAAATAGAAATCTTTGTTAAGATTTAAATAATTAATTTGGAAATGCTTTCCTAAGTAAAAGGTAAAATGATTTGGAAATTATTCCAAGATTAAAATTATTTAATTAACCTGCAGAGAATTTGATAAATGAGGCTTAATGATTCCATGTACTCTTGAGAAGATAAATGTAATAGTTAAAAAGAATATGTCTCTGAAAGATAGTTGAATGATTGGAAAGGTTAATTAATTGTATGATGTTTGATAACACCTATATACTTGACATTTTTTTATTGATGATTGATTCGGAGAAACTGAGGTTGGATTTGGGTAACTCCTATTCGAAAATCACTTCAAACCAATATATAAGTTCAGAAGTGAAGACATGTTGAAGACAATGATTTTAAAGACAGCGATCTTCATGATGAAGGGCTGCTTGCCACCAGCCTCACGATTTCAATTATATGTATATGGTGGTAGTAATGCTCTGTTATGAAAATCTTTGATGCAAGGACTACTCGCTACTAATCCTAGAGTTGATTCCCAATAGGATGTAGGTGGAGAGTGCCTTCGGTTTGTTCTGTTCAAGGAAAACTTGTATGGATGAATGTCTAACATTGCATTTGTAATCACATTGATTGATCACTATAAGCGTATCAATTGTTTGGTGGCGGAAAAGGAAACTTCTCTTAGCTTAACACCTTTTCCTGAGACGTACGAGCTCAAGAGTTATACGTTTGTAGAAGCCAGTTGTGTGATTATGGAATGGCAATGTGGCATTCAAAGTGGAACCTGTTATGAGAAAGGCAAAGCGTGGTTTTGTTAAAAGCAAAGCGTGGCTTTGTGGAAAGTATGAGCGTAGCCTCTCAAGCCTCACATTTCGGTCCTGACACAACCTATATAGGTCTGCACCCCCTAGGCAAATCCCATCTGATGGGTCCATATTCCGTCCCTAAGTATCGCATTCCACCTCAACGCTCGCCACAATTTCAAAAACTCGACGCCCAGGTGCTTCTCGATAAACATAGTGCAACCATGGTCTTCGTTTTGCCCCCCGCCTTCTCTATCTCCACAAATCTCGAGCATTAGCTGCTGCGCCCAAATGATCATCACCCCAAAACAAGCTTGGACCATACCAAAAGGGTATAGGATCAAAGCCCTTAGGTATACGAGCCCAACGGATCCAACAGCAAGATTTTTTGTTTAGTATATATCACAAGAATTTGATTTTTGAAATGGCGAAATCTCTCATTTTGGTTATAGGAATGGGTTTATAAAGGGGAGGGGGTATGGCATCGAATGTAGAAGGTAAGGGGGTGGGTATGGTCTGAGATAGAGGGGTAGGGGTAGGAGTATGGGCATATTATTTTATTCAATAATATCCGGCTCCATTCATGCCCGAAAATTTCGAACTCCTATCGACGCGTGCCGATTGGCATTCTATACTAAATACCCCTATTCAGAACCCAATGGAACTAGTTTCGGGACCTAATTCCAAAGTATACGGAAGTTAGGTTTTTAAATCAAATTATATTTAAAATTAATCGTAATGCGTTTCTAGCTCGCACGACATAGTATATCTAATCGTTATGAAACTCGACGGCGTTCAACAATTTATTATTCCGGATCTAATGGCACTGGTTTTGCCAAAATCCAAGATAGTACCCCGGAATGTTAGTTTCACAAATTTAAATATTGTTTTATATTTTCGATCCAATTATCGATATTTATCCAATCTATTTATATTTGTAAATAAGTTTTCAAATTGAATTCATCAATCTTATTTATTCATTAAAAGGTGTTAAATAGTATTATTAAATCCATTTAATTAATATTGAATTTACAATTCAAATATTTAAACGATTAATCATATTTTAATTCAAATTATTAAATTCCAAAAATCTTGTAATTTAAATATTTAAAATTAATTAAACATTTAAAATTAAATAGTCAAAATTATGGGTTGTTGCAGTAAAATCTAATTTCACTTTATTAAGCGTTACCCAGTTGTGAAAATTATTTACACCAATTCTCTTCGTCAAAACTATATCATTTTGGACTTCTTGAATTTGATAATTGTCAAAATTCCAACATCATCCACATTCAACTTTATAGTCCAAACACAAAGTCCTTGATTCAACAATAACAATTATTATTAATTGAACTACTCTGGCCAGATATTTTGACGTTTGTTGATATGAGTTGGCCGTGATACTAACTCTATATAACTGAGAAGACGAATCCTCTCTTGAATAGTGCTCCACTTTCAATACTTCCACTCGACCTAACTATAGTCACTCGATGGACCCTGTGCCATGATTTGACTATAATCAAAGCAGAACTTTCATTTTGAAGATTCATAGTATTCTCAAGTCAAAAGAACCGTGCAAATTATGCACATTGATATTTTCTGTTTGACCTTAGTTATATTAACCAACAGAAAACTATCGAATGAGTAGTTCGATATTTATCCAATAACTATTAGTACGTAACCCTTAGATAGCCCTAGCAGTCATGAGTAATACAGTGCCTAACAATTGAAGAGTGTTACATATTCTAGTCTTAACGGATACATCGATATTCAGTCTCGATGCATCTTGACTGGGAACATTTAAAATGGTATATTTAATTTAATTGTGATAAATTACTCATGGTTACAACACTTTATAAGTACTATCACAAAACATATCGTTTATGGATTTTCTTTTAAATAAACTTTTAATTAAATTAATTAATTAATATAGCTATATTATATCAAGTATATAATAGAAAGAAAACACCTTTATTTCGAACAAGATTTGTCAACGAGTTAGATATATGTAACAAATTTTATAATTGCCCTTAGGACATACCCCTAACTCTATCAGACACAAATGTATATGAAGGGGCTAATATGTCAGTTGTGGTGTAGATCCTAGCATTTATATATGGGTATGTTAAAACATGTACACCATTTATATTTCACGTGCACATACTCACATACATGTGTATGATACACATATTATATTATATATTAAACATTAACATTAATATAAAAATTTATTTGTAAATAAAATAAAATATTGATTTTTTTAAAAATAAATTCATATACGATCTAAATAAATTTAGTCTTCATAGGCCCAATAAGATCCAAAATTAAATAATCATTTTAAAATTTACCTACTTACCCCACTGCATAATGGCCTAGTTCCAACACCAAAGAACCTAACATGTAATATAAAAATTTGTATCTAATAATTTTCTAAGTGAATAGTTGAATTTAAATCTAAAGTAGGTCTAATATTCGTACAGGGATGGAATAGTAGCATTTCTGTCCAAGTCGAAAATTACAAGAAGGTTATTGACTATATGCTAAGTTATATTCAAAGATGAATATGTGGTCGTTTCATGTGCTATGTTGCAAAAATAACACGAGATATTCTTCGGATTGTTCATTAATTTAATATTTAGTTTAGTAATGGTGTTTAATTTATCATGTAATACAATCCACACATGTATTTTAACTTTAGACAATGCATCCATTTTTCGAATCGGTTTGAAATAATAGAATGTTGAGTCATCGGAAAAGAATAAAAACATATACATTGATTTTGAAGTTTATTTTTTCCATTTTATCCTAGCACCAAACTATGTGGTTTGATGTTCATCTGTATTATTGTAATCAATAATGTTGGTTAGTTTTTAAAATTGATTAAACATGTTTTATTTACCAAATTTTGATTCAAAGAGATATTCCAAGTAAATACATCATGTTATCCAAATATTTTAATAATATGGTCACCCTTGTTATTAGAAGCCAGATAAAGCTTATGAAATTAAAGTTTCAGGGTGATTAGGGATGCACAAGGGTCGCTCTAGAAAGAGGTTTTGTTTTCTAAATAAATGTTAAATTAGAGCCCCAGTTTAAATACGTGGAAAAAGAATAGAAATATTTTTCCAAAATGAGGAGAACTATTGTACATTGAGTTTATATAAACTTTTGGAACCATTATAATAAAAGTTACGAATTTTTTCTTTCTGTGTTGTTGTATCATTATCCAACAATTTCCAAAGCCATTTACATAAAAGGGAGGTGTCTAAGATTTTTAAATTTGTAATGCCTACGCCGCCTAAGGATCTGGGTTTACACGTTAGCTCCCACCATCTAATGAGGTAAGTTAGAACATTCTGAGCCCCCACTCCATGAATATGTTCTTCTAATGCTATTAATTTGGTCAAGTAACAAGTTAGGGAAACGATAGTAGGCATCTAATATATCAGAACTGTCGATAAAACCGAGTTAACAAGAACCGCTTTGCTCGCCTGTGAAGGATAGTTGACTTTCTAGGAAGATAATCTTCTACTTACTTTATTAATAATAATGTTCCAATCTTATCTTTTCGATTTCGTTTATTTGATAGGTATACCTAAATGGTTAATAAAGTATTCCAAGATTTTGCAGTTTAAGTACTAGCCACTATAATAGCATTATTTGAAAATTCATTGATGATTAACATCGAACTTTTGTGGAAGTTAATTTTAAGGTCAAATAGCAATTAAAATTTGTGTAGAATTAGTTTAAGCGACGCAATATGATGAGGAAGGTAAGCAAAACAGGAGGGTGTCATATGTATATTAGGGTGAGTGGAAACTCTATCGAAGGTAATATCTCTCCCAAATCTACGTAAGATATTATTATTTAGAGCCAGTTTAACTATTTTATTAAAAACATCCACTATAAGGTTAAATTAATTTAACTTATATAATATTTATATGTGTATTATTAATTAAATCATATTTAATTAATTTTAATCTTGTTAATTAAATCTATTTAATTAGTTTTTATTATTTAATTTAATTAACAATTTAGTTAAGTTTTATTTAAATTTCAGAAAATTTATTTATTCATCCTAAACTATTTAAGATCAATAATTAACTATAACTTTTATAATTATATATATATATATCAACATATATATATATGAACATTTAATTAATTATATATGAAATAAATTATTTATTTAATTAAACATTTTTAATTAAATACTTTTTAATAATTTTGTAAATTTGTTTTAGTTCATCTTAAACAATTTTAGATAAATATATATTCAACTATAACCTTTATAGTAATATACATATATCAATATATATGTAATTAATTAAATTTTAATTAATTACTTAATTAATCTAATTAATTAAATATCTATAAAATTTAGAAAATATTAAACTAATTTTCTAAATAATTTTCAAAAAATTTATTTTTATAAGCTTTATAAAATTTCCTTTTATATTTTAAACTTAACATTCAATTTAAAAAATATTTTAAATTTGAAAATATTAATTTGAAAACTAACCAAAGACCTAAAAAAACTCTGAGCTTTACATCTGGGCTAACCATTTGGTCTAACTTGGCCCATTGGGCCAGACTAATAGTTAAGAAGGGAAGAGTAATTATTATTCAGCCCTAAGCCTAAACACTACTATTCTAGACACCCATCAGATAGTAAATTTTATTAGTTAGCCATAACTATTGACTAATTCTAGCACATAAACCGTTTGGGTTTTGATACCATTATTGGAATTAGCTGGGTTGGTAGCTGGTGAAATGGGTTAATTTCAAAAATTTTGCCTAATTGAATTTTAATGGGCTTATGAGATCTGCTAATTAACATTAGATCTAATCTAGTTATTTAATAAAATTATATTTCATTTGAATTTTTAATATCATTTAATTAATCTTATAAATTAAATATATTATATATATATGTGTGTGTGTGTATATATATACCTAATATATATTCACACATGTAATGATGATATATAGGGTACACTACAATGATATAACAAATAATAGCATAGTTATTATATACATATATAGATATTAGAATTTATATTTGTGACGCCCCACCTTTATACTCACGCTAACCAAGAACACTACGGGGTAGTGCTGTCAATTAGCACGGAGAATAAGGCTGTTGAGGAGTGACCATCCATGTAATTTCTTTGTGCGAGTACCGATATGTCAGATAGTATAGAATGTGTATCATTTAAGGAGGAAATCTGACATACCGATACAAACTCAAAGCTATCACACAGTGGCTATATATAATCTTCGGAAACAAATATAGAAATAAACATAACATAAACCAGTCACAGACATCCATATCACAAAGGCGGAAGAAGATATGAATAAATATACAACACATGGAAGTGTACATCAGAGTAGTGGTCAGAAAGATCCACGATAATACAAAAGAATAGCATCACGTGCTATACAAAAGAATAAGTACACAACATAGAGTTTATATCTCAAATGTGTATATCCAAAAACTACAATCTATGTAGTTAGCCAAAAGTCAGAATTGTCCTGAAGAGAAGTCAAGCAGAAGCACCTGTCACATCTCGGTCTGACCCGAGTATTATTTATAAGAAAATAATAAACGGATTAGTCTAGCTATAAATATCAGATGATATGGTATAAAGTAAAAGACATGACATGAACATGTAATAACCATAACGGCATACTACTAGAAGTATGTAAATGATAATCAACAAAAGATTAATCAATATCACAAGAATCTTCTCAAAGATAAAATAGGGTATCATACCCTAAACTTGTATTCATAACAAGTCAATAAAACATAAATTCACCAATGCACAAAAACTGATATCATATCAATGAAAATCATGAAAATTGGTGAAGCACAAAATTCCAGAAATCATCACCAGAAATCCAGAAAACACATAAAAAGGGGGAGGCCTAACACATGAATGGGAGCATGAAAACTCACCTACATGTATCACACAGGACAAGAAGCTATCTCATGGAAGCTATCCATTAAATTTCCACACAGAAATGGCCCGAAGACCGTAGGGTGCTACCCTACATATGTGATGGCGAACCATCACATAAACGGGGTATAGTCTCCCTCGCAGACAAAGAGACATCGCTCAATCGCTAGTCAAAATCACAAAAATGATCGTCATGATCATCAAGAAGTGTCGATTACACTAAGCTAGTAAATATAAGAGTTTAGCTTCATGTCCCATAACCACTTGCTTAACTCAAATATTTACGAACAGATTGTAGATCTGCACTAGAAAATTGTCATAAGAGTTTCAATATGTGTGAATCGAAATCACACCAATGAGGTATAGACTAACCTTGAAGATAAAGAGATATGTGTGAATCGAAATCACACAAATGGTGTCTAGTCTAACCTCGCAAACAAAGAGACATTGCTCAATCGCTAGTCTAAATCACAAGAATGATCATCATGATCATAAGGAAGTGTCAATTACACTAAGCTAGTAAATATATGAGTTTAGCTTCATGTCCCATAACCACTAGCTTAACTTAAATATTTATGAACAAACTGTAGATCTTCACTAGAAAATTGTCACAAAAAGGGTTCAATCGAACAAGTCCAAGAGCTAACCGACGAAGTGAATGCAAGCGTTTCATACCACTCGTTTTACTAAGTCGTTTAAGTCGATTTCTCATCTGAGTGAAGTAAAGGCTTGTATATACTAGTAGATTGGAAATCGGTTTGAGAAAATGAACTTTTGATATTTAAAATAGTGTTGAAATCGCTTTGATAAAAGAGTTTTGATATTTACTACTAGTATTGAAACCTTCATATATCTCTAAAGTGACAAGTCATAAAGCGATTGTTGAAACAATCTATCACAAAAATTCACATTCGAAGACGTGGACAAAATCCAAGGAAATCAGCTCAAAATGCATCAAACTGGAAGTACTGTTGAATGCTTTTCAGATAAGATCGCCTACGAGGAAGACGGGTCGAGCGACATTCTCAAAACGGTACGACCTAGCGAAGACAAGCGGCCATGAGAAGCCAAACGACCTAAGAGGAAGACGGGTCGAGCGACATTCTCAAAAATTCCGAGAAGAAGTCATCAACAAAGAAAATAAATGATAACGACGAATCAGATAACCTTAATCCGATAGAAATTGAAATCCCGAGCTAAAAAGGCAAAAGCATGCAAAATAGAGCAGGTCACAGGCTCCAGACGTCTGGGGTAAATGCTCAGACGTCTGCAGCAAGTTTTGGGAATTTCCAGAAACAGACTCGAGACGTCTGAGCCTACCTGCAGATGTCTGGTGCCGAGCTGAAGCTGTTTTTCAGCCTAGTGGGAGAGAAATCTCCCACACTTTCACCCGAGTCGAGCAACGGACTACGGGGCTTTTGTCAATCGATACAACGGCCCTATAGGGACTCCGATTCATCACCGAAAACATGATCATAATTCAAAGCAAGGAGATGCAAAGTTTTGACTTCAAAACATCAAAAATTGAAAGGTTCGCCAAAGCAATTCAAACCAAAAGCAATTGAACATGAAATAGTGTTAGGAATTCATACCTAACAATCAAAGATAATTATAGGCTAAGATGTGAGATAAAAATCTCACCTTTGAACCCAAAAGCACAAATGAGAAGCACAAGAACAAGCTAATATCAATCCCTCTTTAATAACAACTCAAGAAGCTTCAATCTATGCTCAAAAGAAAAATATTTCCCAAGTTAGGTTTAGGTAATTTCTGAGATTGAAGAGAGGATGAGTTGGAGAAGAAGAAGGAGATGCTTACCTAGACTCCTTTGGTAATTTGGAGCTAAACTTGGATTTGCAAAATGAAGTTAGGGCTTAGGAATTTCCATTTCCAATCTTTTCCCCCATTGTTCTCTTTAGAGTTGAAATATTAGGAATGAAAATGAATGAGAGGAGAGGGGTTCAGTTTGGGTATTAGTGGGCTAGTGGGTTGAACCCAAACTCAAAATTCAAGTGGAAAAGGTTGAAATTTTAGCTAGCTCCAAACATATCGAAGTTTATACTCAAAAAGGTTGCAAACGGCATTTTGAACTCAATGGAGGTGGTCTCGAGTCCTAATTTGACCGTATGCAAAAAGTAGCTTTTCGGACTAACATCCGACTAACGATTCTATATTTAAATAAAACATTTAAATATAAAATCGATAAATATGCAGGTTGTTACAATATTTATCATATCTTTATCTTTACTACTAATAAAGAGAAATCATTGAATAGATTTACTCGGTGTCTTTTTGAAATTACAAATATACCATTTTACATCTCATAGAGAAATAGTATTCAAATATGGGGATATAGCCTATTAATTTCTAAGAACAACTGTTAGTCACCATGGAGAACTACGGTATGCGTTCACAAGATGAAGTATCTGAGTGTACCATATTATCCATAATTTAGGTGGGAGTTCATCGGTCGAAGTTTTGTCAGATGCCAAGTTAGTATGAAGAAGTTATTGTAGTCTGAACAAAAATAATAGCGGATTCTGCACTAGGTGGAGTTCAAATATTGGAATGTGGTAGCCTGTTATTTTCTAAGCACAACTATCAGTCCCCATGGAGAACTACAGTGTGCATTCCCAAGATGAAGTATCCGAGTGTTCCATATTGTCCGTAATTTAGGTAGGAGTTAATCGGTCGAAGTCTCGTCGGATTCCGAGTTAGTATGAAGAAAATATTATAGTCTGAACAAAAAAAATAGCGGCTTCTCCACTAGGCGGAGTTCAAATATGAGGATGTGCTAGCATATTATTTTCTAAGTAAACTGTCAGTCCCCTTGGAGAACTTCAGTGTTTGTTCACAAGATGAAGTATCCGAGTGTACCATATTGTCCGTAATTTAGGTGGGAGTTCATCGGTCGAAGTTTTGCTTGATTTCGAGTTAGTATGAAGAAGTTATTGCAGTCTGAACAAAAAAAATAGCGGCTTCTGCATTAGGCGGAGTTCAAATATGGGGATGTGGTAGCCTGATATTTTCTAAGTACAACTATCAGTCCCCTTGGAGAACTACAATGTGCGTTCACAAGATGAAGTGTCCTAGTGTTCCATATTGTCCGTAATTTAGGTGGGAGTTAATCGGTCGAAGTCTCACCGGATTCCGAATTAGTATGAAGAAGTTATTGCAGTTTGAACAAAAAAATAATAGCTTCTGCACTAGGTGGAGTTCAAATATAGGGAAGTAGTAGCCTGTTATTTTCAAAGTACAACTGTCAATCCCCATGGAGAACTACAGTGTGCGTTCACAAGATGGAGTATCCGAGTGTGCCATATTGTCTGTAATTTAGGTAGGAGTTAATCGGTCGAAGTCTCGTCGAATTCTGAATTAGTATGAAGATGTTATTGCAGTCTGAACAAAAAAATTAGCGCCTTCTACACTAGGCGGAGTTCGAATATGGGGATGTGTTAGCCTGTTATTTTATAAGTACAACAGTGAGTCCCCATGGAAAACTACAGTGTGCGTTCACAAGATGAAGTATCCGAGTGTTCCATATTGTCTGTAATTTAGGTGGGAGTTAATCGGTCGAAGTCTCGCCGGATTCCGAATTAGTATGCAGAAATTATTGCAGTCTGAACAAAAAAAATAGCGGCTTCTTCACTAGGCGAGTTTAAATATGGGGATATGGTACCATGTTATTTTCTAAGTAAACTGTCAGTCCCCATGGAAAACTACGGTGTGCGTTCACAAGATGAAGAATCCGAGTGTACGATATTGTCTGTAATTTAGGTGGGAGTTCATCGGTCGAAGTATCGCCTAATTCCGAGTTAGTATGAAGAAGTTATTGCAGTCTGAACAAAAAAAATAGCGGCTTCTGCACTAGGCGGAGTTCAAATATAGGGATGCGGTAGCCTGTTATTTTCTAAGTACAACTGTCAGTTCCCTGGGAGAACTACAGTGTGCATTCACAAGGTGAAGTATCTGATTGTTCCATATAGTCCGTAATATAGGTGGGAGTTCATCGGTCGAAGTCTCACCGGATTCCGAATTAGTATGAAGAAGTAATTGCAGTCTGAAGAAAAAAAATAGCGGTTTCTGCACTTGGCGGACTTCAAATATGGGGATGTGGTAGCTTGTTATTTTCTATGTACAATTGTCGTTCCCCATGGAGAACTACAGTGTGTTGAATCATGAGTTTTGATTCATGACAAAAAGCTTAAACGACCAGTGATGAGACTATACGATCAAGCGACAAAAAGAGAATGAGATATGCAAGCTATTAAACTACAAATGAGATTAGACTACAAATCTAAGTATAGTATGTTTATTTACTGTAGGTTTTAGTCTTAGATATGGTTCATAATTGTTAAAATCTATCCTCAAGTAGTTTGCACATACTCAAAATAGTTCTAAAGTTCAAATTCTTTTAAAAAAAATGTGCAAACTGTGCACTGACAACCAGGTCAGTCGACTGACCGAAAATGATCAGTCGACTGAACCTGTTCAGTGCACAAATATGCACCGTTTTACATTATCTTTAAATATTCGGTTGACTGGTCGATTTGCTCAGTCGACTAACCGGCTCTAACGGCTATTTTTTCCTGAAGAGACACTTCTATTTGTTAAGAGTTACGATCCAAATTGAAGAGATATGGCTGCACCTTTTGGTTAAAACTCTTTGTGAATAGTTGTAACTATTTGTCTTGTATATAAACACATTAGAATCACTTCTCAAATCACCGAATTATATTTTGATTTCTTGCTATATTCTCTACTATCTATCTCTGCAATCTAAAAGCAATCACAATCTATATATTGCTTGAATCTCTGAATTAATTAATATATTCTTCGATTTTAAGCAATATCTTCCTTTCATATCTTCACACACACAATATATACTTGAGGATTTGATTATAGGAAGAGTGTACTATTAAAGACATATCCGTGTTATTCAGAACACAATTGTAAACTATTTACTTGTACCAGTAGAAGTCATGTTCGGTTGTTCAGGCGGTAAAAGTCCTCTTTGGCTATTTGAGGCGGAAAAATCCTGTTCGGCTACTCAGGTGTTGTATACCTATTCCTTCGGGTTAAGAGAGGGGTTTATAGAGTTATATCCAGAGTGTAGTCTGGGACTGGACGTAGAACGACAAGTTTGAATTAGTATAAAAAGTCCTGGTGTGCTTATTTCATTTACTTTATTACTATTATCTATTATGTAGTTTATATTTCCGCACTATTATAATATTCCATATTACACGATACTAAGTGTTAACTAGTCACACAGCTTACACACTTTCATTTGGTATCAGAGCACGGACATCCTATAACCGTAACACAGTTATTTGATATATTTAGTAATATGGAAAATAACACCAACATTAACACTTGTTTCATTGAAGGACAGTCAACTGCACGACCACCACTATTTAATGGCCTTAATTATAATTACTGGTCTATTAGAATGAGAATATATATGCAAGCTAATGGTTTTGAAACCTAGAATATTACCCAAAAAGAATATACCATACCAACATAAGACTTTTCAACTTGGACTACTGCACAAAAAACCGATGCTACTTCAAATGCTAAAGCTATGAACATGCTATTCTATGCATTAGATAAAAATGAGTTTAATAGGGTCGGTATGTGTACAACTGCTTATGATATATGGAGAACTCTAAAAGTAACTCATGAAGGAACTAACAAAGTCAAACAAAGCAAAATCTCTATGTTGAAAAATCAGTTCCAGAATTTCAAAATGAAACCAAATGAAATTATAAATGACATGTACTCTAGATTTCAAGATATATATCACTCACTATTGGCACTAGATCAAAAAAATTCTGATTTTGATATTGTTACGAAAATCCTCAATTCTTTAACGGACGATTAGGAATGAAAAGTCTTAGCAATTGAAGAAGCTAAGGATTTATCAACCATGAAACCAGAAGAATTGATAGGAAATCTAATGTCATATGAAGTGAATTTGCAGGCAAAGAAAGTACAAGCACAAGACAAAAAGAATCTAGCATTTCAAGCAGAAAAAGATGATTCAGATGAAGAGGATATGGCACTTATTGCTAAGAATTTAAAAACATTTTT
This sequence comes from Allium fistulosum, assembly GCA_030737815.1. NCBI lineage: Eukaryota > Viridiplantae > Streptophyta > Magnoliopsida > Asparagales > Amaryllidaceae > Allium > Allium fistulosum. Next base: position 361,512,886 of record CM060906.1, read on the forward strand.
GAAATTCAAAAAGAACAACAAATTCAGGAGTTATAAAAATAACTCTAACAACAACAATAATAGCAGTAAACCATCATCCTCTATCATGGAATGTTATGAATGTCATAAAAAGGGTCATATGAAGAAAGATTGTCCAGAGAAAAAGATAAACAAATTCAAGAAGAAAGCATTTTCAGTAACATGGGATGACTCAGATTCTTCATCGTCATCAGATAGTGACATCGATAGTGACACAGAGCAAGCAAATGTATGCTTCATGGCTACAAGTGATGATGTACCACTTAGAAAGAGAGGAAAATGGATCTTAGACAGCGGTTGCTCAAAACACATGATTGGTAATAAGGACATGTTAACTAACATTGTCTACTCAAATAGAGGATCAGTCACTTTTGGAGATAATTCAAAAGGTTATATCATCGGCAAAGGCGATGTGAGCAATAACGGTATCTCTAACTTACCTCTCATTTCTGATGTTTTATTAGTTAAAAACTTAAAACATAATTTATTGAGCATAAGTCAATTATGTGATAAAGGTTTTAATATATCATTTTCAGAAAATAAATGCAATATTTCTAATAAAAATCAAAATTTAATTTTTGAAAGTATAAGAGACAGAAATATTTATATTTTAAATATGAATGTAAATCATAACACAAACATGTGTTTAGTAGCTACAGAAAATGATTCTTGGCTATGGCACAAAAGATTTTGTCATATAAATATTAGTACTATTAATAAAATAGCTAAAAATAAACTTGTTAAAGGACTACCTGATATGAAATTCAAAGTTGATAATATTTGTGATGCATGTCAGTTAGGAAAATTAACAAAATCTTCTTTTAAATCTAAGAAAATCGTATCTACAACACAACCACTTGAACTACTACATATGGACCTCTTTGGACCTACTCAAGTTTAATCTATTAATCACAATAGATATGTGTTTGTTATTGTAGATGATTTTTCAAGATATACATGGACAATTTTCATGAAACATAAAAGTGATACTTTTGAAAATTTTAAAATTTTTGTTCAAAGAATTCAAAATATAAAGAGTTTAAAAGTTAAAAATATTAGAAGTGATCATGGAGGTGAATTTGAAAATGAAGTTTTTGAACATTTTTGTAACAAGAAAGGAATTAATCATAATTTTTCTTTTCCTCGAACACCACAATAAAACGGAGTTGTAGAAAGGAAAAACAGAACATTACAAGAATGTGCAAGAACTTTATTAAATGGTAGCACTCTACCAAAACATTTCTGGGCAGAAGCTGTTGCAACTGCTTATTATGTTTTGAATCGTGTTTCTATTCGACCATTAACAAAACACACCCCATATGAACTTTTAAATGGTGGAAAACCAAATATATCTTATTTCAAAGTATTTGGTTCAAAATGTTTTATACTTAATACTGAAGATCAGCTTGGCAAATTCGATCCAAAATCAGATGAAGGAATATTCATAGGATATTCGGAGAGAAGCAAAGCTTATCGAGTTTTTAATAAAAGAACTAAAGTATTCGAAGAAACTCTTCATGTTTCATTCGATGAAAATTTCAAAATTTCTTCTAATATTACAAACTTTGAAGATAATTCTAATAAAATAATAACAATATTCCAGAAGATGATGATATTATTTTTCAAGATAATAACATTAATACTAGAGAAGATGAAAACATTGTTCAAGATGAAAATATTGAAAGATCTCCTCCAAGAATTCTTAGAGATCACCCTGTTCAAAATATAATTGGAGAAGTAAATTCAAATGTAAGAACAATACATTAATTAAATCAAATGGTCCATGTAGCTTTTCTATCTAATATAGAACCTAAAAATATTAAGGAAGCCTCCACTGATGACTATTGGATTATAGCTATGCAAGAAGAGCTAAACCAATTTAAAAGAAATGAAGTTTGGGAATTAGTTCCAAGACCAAGTGATCAATCGGTCATTGGTACAAAATGGGTTTTCAAAAACAAAGCCGATGAACTAGGTAATATAACTAGAAATAAAGCTAGATTAGTAGCACAAGGATATAATCAAGAAGAGGGAATAGACTATGAAGAAACGTTTGCTCCTGTCGCAAGATTAGAAGCTATACGTATTCTACTGGCCTTTGCATGTTTTCATAACTTTAAATTATATCAAATGGATGTTAAAAGTGCTTTTTTAAATGGATATATAAAAGAAAATGTTTATGTTGAACAACCTCCTCTTTTTGCTCATGAAAAATTTCTAGACCATGTTTATAAACTTAAGAAAGCCTTATACGGTTTGAAACATGCACCCCGTGCTTGGTACGACCGACTAAAGAGTTATCTAATAGACTCTGGCTTTGAAATTGGGAAGGTTGATCAAACTTTATTTATTAAGAAATCTAAACAAGATATTTTAATTATACAAATATATGTTGATGATATTATATTTGGTTCAACTAATGAAAAATTATGTCAGGAATTTTCGACTATCATGACAAATGAATTTGAAATGTCCCATATGGGAGAACTATCATATTTTCTTGGATTACAAATTAAACAATTACAAAATGGTATTTTTATTAATCAAGAAAAATATTGTAATAATCTAATTAAATGATTTGGTATGGAAAACACTTCTGCTAAACCAACTCCTATGAGTACAACTATACATCTTGATAGAGATGAAGATGGTAAGAGTGTCGACCAGAAACTATATCGTAGTATAATTGGATCATTACTTTACTTAACTGCTAGTCGACCTGATATAATGATGAGTGTTTGTTTAAGTTCTCAATTTCAAGCAAATCCTAAAGAACCACATATGCGAGCAGTAAAACGTATAGTTCGTTATCTTAGCAAAACCAAGGATTTCGGACTATTTTATACGAAAGAATGTCTTTTCGAATTAGTATCATATAGTGATACTGATTTTGGAGGAAGTCGGACGGATAGAAAAAGTACAAGTGGAACTTGTCATTTCATCGGACGGTCCTTAGTATCTTGGTTTAGCAAGAAATAAAACTGTGTTTCACTATCGACATGTGAAGCAGAATATATATCTGCAACTTTAGCATGTGCTCAAGTCATCTACATGCAATAAACACTACAAGATTTTGATATAAATTTAGATAAATCTATAATATACTGTGATAACACAAGTGCAATTAATTTATCTAAAAATCCTGTCAATCACTCGCAAACTAAACATATTGACATTCGTCATCATTTTCTTCGTGATAGTACTGAAAAGGATATAGTAAATTTAGAATTTGTAAATTCTGAAAATCAATTAGCTGATATTTTCACTAAACCTCTCAATGAAAATGTTTTTGTAAAATTAAGAAGAGAACTAGGTATAATTTCTTTTAAATTTTTTTTTAAATCATGAAAAAGTCTGTTTGTTCTACTCCTTTCATTATTTACTGGTTATCGTTTAACCAATCATTTGCTTTATTTTTAGAATACCTATTTTATATAAATTTAAGGGTTATTTGCTTATTTTCTCTCCACCTTGATTGTTTGAGTCAAATATTTCTTATTCCTTGCAATAATGTCTTCCCAAAACAACTCCCAGAATGACTCTACTTACTCTTCTTTAGATTTTTCCACACCATCCTCTGATTCTTCTAGTTTACCTACACCTACTCCATGTTATGAACCTGCCAGACCATCCAACTATCATACTGGTTATACTCCAGAAAAGAAGAAGGCACGTCGTTTCTTATTCTTTGGTTCTCCATTAGCAAAACAAAAGATTGATGATATACATCATTATCAACGGGAATCAATAGAAATACAACGAGAAATGTTCTATGAACAAAAACTTAATTCAAAACGACTTAGCTTTCTGGAGCAACTTGGCTGGAAATTATGCGGGACATCTACATCCGACGTTCATCAACCTACAACGTCTTCCTATTGGAATCCATGGGATCAGTCACCACAACCTCCTCCTGTGTTTCCAAATTCGTGGGAGCATGGAAATCACTGGTCTCAATTGAAACCATGTAAAGAAAAGACTAAAGTTGAACCGGAAGATTGCAAGACTCCGCATTCATCTACTTCTTCTTCATCCAAATAATTTTTTGCATTTTATTTATTTATTTTATTTCAATCTACTCTGTATACATTCTATGTTTAATATATTACATATATATTTTTTAATAAAAAAAGGCTGATAATGCTGCAAAAGAGCATTCAGTAGTCTAAAAGAATTAGGTCAGTCGACTGAATCTGGAAACAGAAAGTTTCGGGAGATTGATCAGTCGACTGACCATATACGACCAGTCGACTGAATGCTTATCTGAACCTATTAACTTCTGTTTCACCTACCTTTTACCCATATAACCCATCTTCTTCACTTTTACTCCTCACTTTTACTTTATACCATCAAAATTTCAAACCCCTAGCCCTCCAAATTTCAAATTCCTTTACTCAATTATTCATTCAAATGGCTCCAAGACAACCAAAACGCTCTAGACAAGCTTCATCCTGAGCCTCTGAACCTATTGACACCCAAATAGCTCAATGGCTTTATGATGCCACCGCTATCCAAAGATGGAACAAGATGAAGGAAGCTCGCTTTCTAGAAGGATCATTTGTTGTATTTCCTGACTTCACTGCATATAGAATTCAAGATCTTGCTAGAAGAAGTCGTCTAGAATCTCTCCTTGACTACAACTGGAACAGTCTCAAGATAAATCATACAATGGTAAAACTCTTTTATGCTAACTTGAATTTGGGTCATAAAAACCCAAGTAACCGTGACAACTGCGTATGGAGTTTAGTTTGTGGTCAACGAGTCTTCTTGTCATTAGATAAAATGGACACATTCTTCAAACACCAACAAATGGTATTCCACTAGAAGATTTGAATGTTGCTTTAAGCGAACGAGATGAAGTAAGTCATAGATTTTTGGAGGACAACATGACAGAATTAAAATCTACCGCCTTACGCCCTACAGCTCGAATTATGCATCGAGCCTTAATGCGCACAATTCTTCCTCGTACCGGGTCTTATGAGCTTGTATACCAAGAGAATTATAGAGCTTTATATGCAATTTGGGGTGATGTTCAAATTAATTGACCTAAGCTTATACTTGTTGAATTCCTAGCCTTCAACCAAGGACGGATGAACATCATTTACTATGGAGAATATATTATGCGGCTCCTAATGAATCTACAAGTTCCAGTTCCAGAATCCGACACTTCCACAATTAAGACTCTAAATAGTCGCACAATTAGTTTAATGAAATTTCCTCCAAGACCGCTCACTATCATGTCATTCCAAAAATGGCAATCAAGGCCTCGCCAACAAGATACTACTCTACAACAACGAAGAAATGAAATTCGTACCACAACCCCATCCCAAAGCACCCGAGAGTCCATTGATCTAATTGCACGTAATCAAGTAATTTTGGATTCTCGCATTAAGAATCTCGACAAGAATATTGACAGGAAGTTTGACAGCATCAAAAGCTTCTTCGGGATTATATGGGATGCAATTTCTTGTTCTTCCTCTTCTACCACTGTAGAACCTTCACATCCGATCCAGGAAAATGCCCGGCACCTCATTTTACTTGGTCTACATCCGAAGAACATACAAGTTCTGACACTAATGGAAATGGGGGTGGCAGACAATATATAGAAAGCTCTTCACGAGGAAAAGAACCAAGGCAAGAGGAAGAGGAATAAGAAACAGATTCAGACGCCGATGAGTGATGACGTTAATTCATGATGGTGGTAGTAAGTTAATTTTTTAAAGTTAAAACATTCTAGTATCATTTAATTTATTTGATGTTAATGGGCTTGTATAAATAGCCTGGCAGAATTTGCAAAAACATATTTTTTTACTGTTATATAATATGTTGTTAGTTCACAATGCTTATGCGATAACATATTATATGGTTGTTTATTTCCTTTTTGTCGATGACAAAGGGGGAGAAATTTGTATGACTTACCAACTTTTGCAGGATTAGGTATGTCGCCACATATTCAGGGGGAGAAATATATATCTTCCGGTATATAATTCTTAATATATAGCATCATCAAAAACAGGTTGTCATCAATCAAAAAGGGGGAGAATGTTGAATCATGAGTTTTGATTCATGACAAAGAGCTTAAACGATTACTGATGAGACTATACGATCAAGCGACAAAAATAGAATGAGATATGCAAGCTATTAAACTACAAATGAGATGAGACTACAAATCTAAGTATAGTATGTTTATTTACTGTAGTTTTTAGTCTTAGATATGGTTCACAATTGTTAAAATCTATCCTCAAGTAGTTTGCACATACTCAAAATAGTTCTAAAGTTCAAATTCTTTAAAAAATATGCAAACTGTGCACTGACAACCAGGTCAGTCGACTGACCGAAAACGATCAGTCGACTGAACCTGTTTAGTGCACAGATATGCACCGTTTTACACTATCTTTAAATATTCGGTTGACTGGTCGAATTTGCTCAGTCGACTGATTGGCTCTAACGACTATTTTTTCCTGAAGAGAGACACTTCTATTTGCGAAGAGTTACGATCCAAATTGAAATGATATGGCTGCACCTTTTGGTTAAAACTCTTTGTGAATAGTTGTAACTATTTTTCCTCTATATAAACACATTAGAATCTCTTCTCAAATCATCGAATTATATTTTGATTTCTTGCTATATCATCTACTATCTATCTCTGCAATCTAAAAGCAATCACAATCTATATATTGCTTGAATCTTTGAATTAATTAATATATTCTTCGATTCTAAGCAATATTTTCCTTTCATATCTTCACACACACAATATATACTTGAGGATTTGATTATAGGAAGGGTGTACCTTAAAGACATATCCGTGTTATTCAGAACACAATTGTCAACTATTTACTCGTACCAGTAGAAGTCATGTTCGGTTGTTCAAGCGGTAAAAGTCCTCTTCGGCTGTTTGAGGTGGAAAAATCCTATTCGGCTGCTCAGGTGTTGTATACCTATTCCTCCGGGTTAAGAGAGGGGTTTATAGAGTTTAAATCCAGTGTGTAGTCTGGGACTGGACGTAGAATGGGAATTCGAACCAGTATAAAAAGTCCCGGTGTGCTTATTTCATTTACTTTATTACTATTATCTAGTTTATATTTCCGCACTATTATAATATTCCATATTACACGATCTTAAGTGTTAACTAATCACACAGCTTACACACTTTCACAATGTGCATTCACAAGATGAAGTATCCGAGTGTTCCATAATGTCCGTAATTTAGGTGGGAGTTAATCGGTCAAAGTCTCGCCGGATTCCAAATTAGTATGAAGAATTTATTGCTGTCTGAACAAAAAAAATAGCGGCTTCTGCGCTAGGCGGAGTTCAAATATAGGGATGTGGTAGCCTGTTATTTTCTAAGTACAACTGTCAGTCCCCATGGAGAACTACAATGTGCGTTCACAGGATGAAGTATCCAAGTATACCATATTGTCCGTAATTTAGGTGGGAGTTCATCATCGAAGTTTAGCCCGATTCTGAGTTAGTATGAAGAAGTTATTGCAGTCTGAACAAAAAAAATAGCGGCTTCTGCACTAGGCGGAGTTCAAATATGGGGATGTGGTAGCCTGTTATTTTCTAAGTACAACTGTCAGTCCCCTTGGAGAACTACAATGTGCGTTCACAAGATGAAGCATCCGAGTGTTCCACATTGTCCGTAATTTAGGTAGGAGTTAATCGGTCGAAGTCTCACCGGATTCTGAATTAGTATGTAGAAGTTATTGCTGTCTGAACAAAAAAAAAGCGGCTTCTGCACTAGGCGCAGTTCAAATATGGGGATGTGGTAGCCTGTTATTTTCTATGTACAACTGTCATTCCCCATGGAGAACTACAGTGAGTTCACACGATGAAGTATCCAAGTGTTCCATAATGTCTGTAATTTAGGTGGGAGTTAATCAGTCGAAGTCTCCCCGGATTTCGAATTAGTATGAAGAAGTTATTGCAGTCTGAACAAAAAAATAGCGGCTACTGCACAAGGCAGAGTTCAAATATGGAGATGTGGTAGTCTGTTATTTTCTAAGTACAACTGTCAGTCCCCATGGAAAACTATAGTGTGCGTTCACAAGATGAAATATCCGAGTGTTCCATATTGTCCGTAATTTAGGTGGGAGTTAATCGGTCGAAGTCTCGTCGGATTCCGAATTAGTATGAAGAAGTAATTGCAGTCTTAAGAAAAAAATAGCGGCATCTGCACTAGGCGGAGTTCAAATATGGGGATGTGGTAGCATGTTATTTTCTAAGTAAACTATCAGTCCCCATGGAGAACTACAGTGTGCGTTCACAAGATGAAGTATCCGAGTGTACCATATTGTCCGTAATTTAGATGGGAGTTCATCGGTCAAAGTTTTGCCTGATTCCAAGTTATTATGAAGAAGTATTGAAGTCTGAAGAAAAAAAGCGGCTTCTGCCTAGATGGAGTTCAAATATGAGGATGTAGCATGCAATTTTCTAAGTACAACTATTAGTCACCATGGAGAACTATAGTGAGCGTTGAAGTGGGGATATAGCCTGTTATTTTTTAAGACAACTTTTAGTCACCATGGAGAACTACAGTGTGCATTCACAAGATGAAGTATCCAACTGTACCGTATTGTCCGTAATTTAGGTGGGATTTCATCAGTCGAAGTATCGCCTAATTCCGAGTTAGTATGAAGAAGTTATTGTAGTTTGAACAAAAAATAGCGGCTTCTGCACTAGGCGGAGTTCAAATATGGGAATGTGGTTGCCTGTTTATTTTCTAAGTACAACTGTCAGTCCCCATGGAGATGTACAGTGTGTGTTCACAAGATGAAGCATCCGAGTGTTCCATACTGTCCGTAATTTAGGTGGGAGTTAATCGGTCGAAATCTCGTCGGATTCCAAATTAGTATGAAGAAGTTATTGCAGTTTGAACAAAAAAAATAGTGACTTTTGGACTAGGCGGAGTTCAAATATGGGGATGTGGTACCATTTTATTTTCTAAGTAAACTGTCAGTCCCCATGGAGAACTACGGTGTGCGTTCACAAGATGAAGTATCTGAGTGTACCATATTGTCCGTAATTTAGGTGGGAGTTCATCGGTCGAAGTACCACTTAATTCCGAGTTAGTATGAAGAAGTTATTGTAGTCTAAAGAAAAAATATATCGGCTTTTACACTAGGCGGAGTTCAAATATGGGGATGTGGTAGCCTGTTATTTTCTAAGTACAACTATCAGTCCCCTTGGAGAACTACAGTGTACGTTCACAAGATGAAGTATCCGAGTGTTCCAATTTAGGTAAGAGTTAATCGGTCGAAGTCTCGCCGGATTCCAAATTAGTATGAAGAAGTTATTGCAGTCTGAACAAAAAAATAGCGGCTTCTGCACTAGGCGGAGTTCAAATATGGGAGTGTGATAGCCTGTTATTATCTATGTACAACAGTCATTCCCCATGGAGAACTACAGTGTGCGTTCACAAGATGAAGTATCCGAGTGTTCCATAATGTCCGTAATTTAGGTGGGAGTTAATCGGTTGAAGTCTCGCCGGATTCCGAATTAGTATGAAGAAGTTATTGCAGTCTGAACAAAATAAATTGCGGCTTCTGCACTAGGCGGAGTTTAAATATGGGGATCTGGTAGCATGTTATTTTATAAGTAAACTATCAGTCCCCATGGAGAAATATGGTGTGCGTTCACAAGATGAAGTATCCGAGTGTACCATATTGTCCGTAATTTAGGTGGGAGTTTATCGTTCGAAGTTTTTCCTAATTCCAAGTTAGTATGAAGAAGTTATTGCAGTCTGAACAAAAAAAAATAGCGGCTTCTGCTTAGGCGGAGTTCAAATATGAGGATGTAGCCTGTTATTTTCTAAGTACAACTATTAGTCACCATGGAGAACTATAGTGAGCGTTGAAGTGTGGATATATCCTGGTATTTTCTAAGTATAACTATTAATCACCATGGAAAACTACGGTAAACGTTCATAAGTTGAAGCTTCCGAGTGTTCTATATTGTCTGTAATTTAGGAGGGAGTTCATCAGTCGTAGTTTTGCCCGATTCCGAGTTAGTATGAAGAAGTTATTGTAGTATAAACAAAAAAATAGCGGCTTCTGCCTAGGTAGAGTTCAAATACGGGGATGCTGCCTGTTATTTTCTATGTACAACTGTTAGTAACCATGGAGAACTATGGTATACGTTCACTAGATGAAGTATCCGAGTGTTGCTTATTGTCTGTAATTTAGATGGCAGCCCATCGGTCGAAGTCTCGCCTAAATCCGAGTTAGTATGAAAAAGTTATTGCAGTCTGAACAAAAAAATAGCGTCTTCTGCCTAGGCGGAGTTCAAATATGAGGATGCTACTATCAAATCTACTTCCACAGGTATAACTAAAAATGCAAGCACGTTGTGATTAAATGCAGGCCCACCTGGGCATGCATATGTACTCGTATATATTAAGCATATATATGTGTGCACGTGTGTGTACATATATTAATTGTCTTATTTAAACTATTTGATATTACACACATACGCATACACAAAATTTTGAGAATTCATAATTAATAAATAATAAATTTGATTTTGTAAAATATCACACATAATTTGACTAAGTCAATATATTTCAAATTTAAATTTATAATTAAAAATATCTAAATCCGACTTGGTAAAATATATTCAAATTCAAAACTAAATCTAAGTCAATCAGTTCAAATATGAAAATATCATTAATTTGACTAAATATTGTTTTCACAATATAATACACACACACACATACATACCTACATATATATAAAATAAAATGTACGTAGCCGAAAGACGAAATTAGGGAAAAGGAAAAACATAGAAAAAAAATTAATTCCATGCCACTAGTTTCAAATTTTAGGGAGAAGGACAAACTACATACCCAAATCCATTGTTGATAGTTTCTAATCTGATATCGGTATGACTCCTTTCGAAACCTTTGTCTAGGGAATCATATCGATCGCTCTCTTGTTGGCTTAAGTCAAGAAAAGAAATTGATCTTATGTCCCGACTCTATTTGTGACTCTCTTGGTAAGATCTTGGGAATTTCTGTTGGAAATCGAATCTTTATTCATGTTTCTTTTTAGTTAGATGACTGGTATTTCAGTCAATTTGGGATATTGACTCGTTGATATTTGGGACCCTACTCAACCATTGAGTGTAATGGCCATGTTGCTTATTGAGCTTTCTTACCTGTCTAGTTCTTTAGCATTGGTAGTGTCCTTCATGTGTTTCATCCTTGGAAACACTTTAGGAATTCTAATTCTATTCTTGGACATAGATCCTTGTTGTGCTTGAGAATTCATCGAGCGAACACATCCTATGTATTTTCTTGAGTTATTAATGAGGAGTCTCTTGCTCTAAGTTATCCCTCGATTATAACTCAATCTCCTTCGAGAATATTCATTCTATGTAATTTGTTATAGATTATCCCTTAGGGAAATTGTGGGGACACAATTTTTGTAAGGGGGAATCTGTAACAACCCTGGTCGAGATTACCTGACATCAAATCTAAAATATGATTTAGGATTATCTTAATTAATTTTAAGATAAATTTGGAGAAATTTAATTATTAATTATCAAATTGAAATAGATTTGGTATTAATTAAATCGAATGCTTCATAAAATATCCTTTTGTGTAACTTAAATCTTATAATTGCTAATAAAAGAATAATATGGAGAAAAACTAGAATTTAATAAATGCTAATGGAAAGTAATTTTATTATTAAGATGAGAATAAAGATATTACATTCACTTGTTTATTTGAATAGAAATTGGTGATGGAAATTTTTCTTTTTCTAATTATTTTAACAAAAATGCGTAAATTGAACAAAAATGTTAATATTGATATTTAATGTTAAAAAAGAGATTTTTTGGAAATTAATACTTTATTTTATCTAAATAATAATAATAACTTTTATTTGCAAAAGTTTTGTTGACTATTTTCAGTACATTTCAATATCGATAAAATAATGACTTTTGTTATTCTGGCGTTTGTCAAAATATTGTGAAATCATAACGTATTAAATGAAACATTGATTGAAATGTAAAATAATGGTTTTTAAATAAGGGATTTCAATAATAGTAAGAATGAGAATTTTTACATGTTAATTATTATGGGAAAAATTTGGATAAAACAATGTTTGAAAAAATAATAAAACATTGCTTAGTACAATTAGTATTCTTATAGTGATGGAACAAGTATATTACTAACACTTTTCACATTGAAAAGAATTAGCAACATTTTGCTTATTGGGTTCAATACACAACCTTCTTGGCCTAAGTAGAGGAAATAAAGATGAGAAACAAAGTACGTACATTCTCATTCTCATTCTCATCTAGCAAACTAAAATTACGAACGCTCATATAAACCTAAACCTAGCTCAAACTAATTCCCAAATTCAAGTAGAAAATCAAAGGGGTTTTGATAAACACTTGTTTAAATTGGATTCAGGTAATCTTCTCCATCTTTAGTGTGTCTAATTCAATTGTTAATTTTAGTTTTTGCTTAGGGTTGTAATTTTTTCTTCAATCTTTGAAATATGCCCTAGGTTGCAGCTAAAAGTATTCAATTTAGAAGAATCCAGTCTATTGCCATCCATTCAAGCTTATATTGGTGAGTTAATCTCACACTTCTAGACTATAAATGGATGTTGTTGCCGTTTCATGTTTGAAATGAATTTGATGTGAATTTGATCTCAAAACCCTTATGTTATTCATAATATTTTCTGTTCAAATCAATGGTTAGGGAAACCACTTCAAATGATCTTGATTCACATCCAAATATAGATGTTTTTATGCTTACATGATGTCCATTTCAGTATAGTAGAAGTATAGGATCAAGGTGAAGAAAACACCACAAACGGACAATCGGAGCACCACCGGTGATGCTTGGGACTCAGCCTAGGCGTGCTAACTGGTGCATCGGTCATCATGACCGGTGAACCGGTCATGACCTAGGCCAAGACCCAGGTCATGTTGTTTTGGGCTTCGTTTGCGCCCGTTTGCTTCTCTGTTTGTCCGTTCGATCGCTTGAACCAATTTGCTTGATTTTGGTGTTGTTTTCTATGCCGATTTCAATGCTATTTCCATATTTTAATTTATGAATTTGTGAATTCAACTTGGAGTTCATTATACGATAGAATTGCTCTATGGGTCCATGATGCATAATACAACTTTTGTCGCACGTTTTCAACTAGAGTTTTCAAAAGAATGATTTTCAATTGAACCATTTCCTCAAATCATCTTAAGTATGAAAATATATTTTCTATAAAAGATATTTGAAATATTTATATATATATATAATATATATTTATTTATAATAATAATGACTTTAAAGTTGATTTGTAACAGTGGTCTAAAATTGTACTTATATATATATATATATATATATATATATATATGCAAAGGCTTTCCAACACACACACACAGATATATATATATATATTCTAGTTTATAAAACAATATTCTCAAGAGGGATTTCAAAGTAAATTATTTTATAAAATTGCACAACATCGATTGAGAAATAGATTTAAACGGATTAATAAAACGAGTGGTATGAAACGCTCGCGTTTATTTTTTCGATTAATTCCTGGACTTGTTCGATTTAGCCATTATACAAACGAGTGAAGTTTACTACCTTATAGTGAATGTTTAAATAAACTCGTGTGGTATGGGACACACGGTTGTTATTTATTCGGTTAATATTCGGAGGTATATAACACTTATCGATGAGTTTATGACTCGCCTTCGAAGTTTATAGGACTTGTTCCTATCTTGGAATTTATAAGTCTCGTACCAATCTTGATGTTTATAGGACTTGTTCCTATCTTGATGTTTATAGGACTGGTTCCTACCTTGATGTTTATAGGTCTCGTACCTATCTTGATGTTTATAGACTTACACGTCTATCTTAGAGTTACATGCGTGTACGTGAATTTATTTACCAATCTTGGAGTTTTGGTGCCTTTCCCATTTTATGTGGTTTTCTGGATTTCTGTATTAAAGTCTAGATTCGATGCAATTTGTGTTATCACCGAATGATTTTGGGGATTTTGCTTTTAGAAGTTGTTTTGGGTTGATATTTGGTGATTACACACTTGGAGTTTATTGAAGCATTCTTGTTATTAGCCAATTCCTAGCTTTGTGTTCATATCTGAGATTTATATCATTACACCGATTGTTTATCTTGCTTAACCTAATTATTATAGTCTAGACTGACCCATTTATTATTTTATAATACTCGAGTCAGGCCGAGATATTTTTGATTCTCTAGTTTGATAGTTCTAGGGAGGATTTCACTCCAGTTGTCTAGTTATCATTCATCTTATCTTCATCTCGTATATGTGTACATATTCATATAGTGATGTATCTATTATTGAGCCTAGATTCTTTTATGTACATACTTGTTTCAGGAGATGTAGTACAGATGTATTATATGGATCGTTTGGACCACAGTCTTATATTTGAATTATGTATATATTCGATTTGATCAGCTTGTATCTATTTGTATTCCGCTGTGTATATTTTGTGATCTATGATTCTGTGATTTGTATTTATTATATATTGTTTTGGATTATTATTTAAGCCACCGTAGTTTTTTTAAGCCTAAATTGCATACGTCGATTCCACTTGTGATGAAATATATATATATATATATATATATAATATTAATCGATGTATCGATGCTCGCTTAAAATAAAATTCATGGATGGTTGCTCTTAACCAACCGTATTCTCTACACTAGCAGACGATATTACTCTGTAATATCCTTTATTAGTATGGGTCTCAGGGTGGGGCATTACAGCTTAGTATCAGAGCTAAGTTTAGAACAAAATATGATATTACAGAAACAAATCTTGACCTAGATGAGTCTTCGTCCATTAAGAGTTCTTAGGGTGGATAGTAAGGATCATCCCCTTTTAGAATAAGAAGCGTCCTTTTGGATTCTAGAAATGTTTCCTTTGTATCCACTCTTCAATATTCCTATTATCGAATCATGTGATTTCTAAAGCAATCTTTGATCCAATCTTATCCATTTCAGAAGTGAGATTGGCTGGCGGTTGAGTCACTCGTTCTATTATTGGGCAAGCTAGCGAACCCAGTGAGACTAGTACTTTGTCCGCTTAGTAAATCATGAATCTTGTTATCAATCTTTTGAGATCAAAGTCGCACAGTGGGATCAAGTAGATTGTTTCTGCTGGGCACATTATCTAATAGATTTGTGATTGATTTGTATAGGGTGTTTGTTTGCATAGGATTCTTAGTAATTGTCTAAATTAAACTAAGAGTCATTCTTTCATAATTTCAAATTCTGTTTGAAGATTAATAATTGAACTTTGCGGTATCTTCGTATTAGAAATCACCGTAAGGGAAATTAAATTTCTTGGGTGTAAAATAAATAAGGATCAAAAACTTGTAATTATAAGAAGTCTAAGGGTGATGATTATAAGTTTGTTATGGTATGTAAGAACTAAGGCATATCAAGATATAAGTATTCTCCATTTTATAAGAGGATTTGTGAAATATATATTTTTGAGCGTTAAATTGTCCATTGGATGCTTTAAGGGTTCTGGTCATGGACGGTTGGCCAACGTACATGATAGAGATTTCTAAACATTCAAATGAGACAATTGGACATACATTTTTATTAAATTAGTTGTTTGAAAAAAAATCATATTTTTGGAAATATGTTAATTCAAAAAAGAATTAAAATATTTTTGAAAACTAATGTGGTTTAAAATAAGATGATATTTGGAAGATGCATACGAAGGTATGCATATAACTATATATCAAGTTTTGGAAATATAAAGGTATTTCTATATTATAAAAAGAATAGATATATTAATCAAGATAAACTATATGAGTAATAATTTAATAATGGGATTAAATGCTAATCATGAGTTCACCGAGAATAATGGCGAGGCAATATCGATTTTTATCAACACCGCAACCAATGGTTAAGGCTATTTGTTCAGAATAAATGGAGATGTAACATTATGTGTTATTTAGAACATTTGGATTTTGTTTTAAGATTTGTTCTAGAAAATTGAATTGATATAAATTTTTGGCTAAGCTATGAAGGAATCACTACAATCTAAGTAAAAACACACATGTGCAAATCTTTAAATAGCCAGATCATCAAAAGCTAAGTAGAAGCATGGTTCTTTTACTTGAAACAATTGGAAGAGCTTAGAAATAAGATTATGTGAATAATATAAAATTTTGAGATACCATTTCTAACTATATATTGAAATATTCCTAAAAAAGGGTGAGAGACTTAATAATAATATGTGAGATACACACACACACTAGGTATTCTATGGGTTATTGGCCCACTACGCTTTCGCTGCGCCACTTTGACCACTTACGAATCAGTACACTACTAGTTGACACTTATCTTTTTAAATGTATTTAAAACATTAACAACTTATAAAAGAAGCTTATAATTCCCAAATTCTCTCTTTCTATTTCCAAAATTTATTTCATATGCATATAAATATACCTTCCAAAAATTTTATCCAAATTTAAAATAAAACTCAAGATAAATTTTATGAAGCTCTTATAGTAAATGTTTAAATAAACCATTTGGTATGGAACACATGGTTGTTACTTATTCGGTTGCTATTCGGAGGTATATAACACTTATCAATGAGTTTATGACCTGCCTTCGGATTTTATAGGACTTGTTCCTATTTTGGAGTTTATAAGTCTCATACCTATCTTGATGTTTATAGGACTTATTCCTATCTTGATGTTTATAGGACTCGTTCCTATCTTGATGTTTACAAACTTATACATCTATCTTGGAGTCACATGCATGTAGGTGAATTTATTCATCAATCTTAGAGTTTTGGTGCCTTTCCCTTTTTTGTGATTTTCTAGATTTTTGTTATGATTTCTATATTAGATGCTATTTGTGTTATCACCGAAAGATTTTGGGGATTTTTCTTTTAGAAGCTGTTTAAGGTTTGATATTTGGTGACTAGACACTTGGAGTTTATTGAAGCATTCTTGTTGTTAGCCAATTCCTGACTTTATGTTCATATTTGATATTTATATCATTACATTCATTGTTTATCTTGCTTAACCCATTTATTATAGTGTAGACTGATCCGTTTATTATTTTATAATACTCGGGTTAGACCGAGATATTTCAGCTGCTCTAGTTTGATAGTTCTAGAGAGGATTTCACTCTAGTTGTCTAGTTATCATTCATCTTATCTTCATCTCGTGTATGTGTACATATTCATATAGTGTTGTATCTATTATTCGATTTGAACAGCTTGTATCTATTTGTATTCCGCAGTGTATATTATGTGATATGTGATTATGTGATTTGTATTTATTATATATTGTTTTGGATTATTATTTTAGCCACCGTAGTTTTGTTTTAAGCCTGGATTTCATATGTCGATTCCACTCGTGATGAATATATATATATATATATATATGTATGTATGTATGTATAACATATTAATCGACATATCGATGCTCGCTTAAAATAAAATTCACGAATGGTCACTCTTAACCAACAGTATTCTCTGCACTAGCAGACGATATTACTCTGTAATATTCTTTGTTAGTGTGGGTCTCGGGGTGGGGAGTCATAACTTGGTATCAACTAATCGTCACCACCTTAGACAAATACTGTACCACCTCATCGCCACAGCCTTCCCTACTGTCCCACCTTAAGGTTGAATCACCTCACCACTTTCATCTCATCCACCTCATCACATAAAACTCCTCTGACCCAATCATCGCCTAAGCATATCGAGATACCCAAACCCAAACTCTAAATCACGAACGTCGCTAAATGTCGTCGTGCACCACCATGACATGCCATATCACCAGAACTTGACGAATCATCGTCGATTTAAATAAGAAAAATTAATAGAAAACTAAAAATGGTAAACTAAATTAGCATTAAATCAACATAATGATATATTCATTTTTTTATTGTTCAAAAAATGCTAAATTAAACTAACATTAAATCAACATAATGATATATTAATTTTTAATAGTTCAAAAATTTCTAAATCAAACTAGCATTATCATTCATTTTTACAGTTAAAAAATGCTATAATAAATAGCATCATACACATATAATGTTATACTCATTTTTTGCAGTTCAAAAGATGTTAAATTAAGCCAATATAAAATCAACGTAGTGCTATAATCATCTTTTATAATTAAAAAAAGGCTAAGTTAAACTAGCACCATCGTTTATTTTTTACAGTTTGAAAAATACTAAATTGAATTAGCATCATACACATATAATGCTATATTCATTTTTACTTACATATAATGTTAGTTATATTTAACATTTCTGGTTGTTAATTATTTAAGAAAAATTAGCCACCATCATTGTCTTCACTACTACCTCATCGACGACATGGCTCCACCATGCTTCGCTATTGCACCTTCGACACACATCTCCTTCATCGCTTCCGCAACCACTTGACATAAAAAAAATTTGTTCAACAAAACGAACCCTAACCACTCCTATCAACCACCACCGCCACTCAAGCCATTGTCGCATCGTCGCCTACCAATCGTCATCTGCCACCTCGTAGCTTGCCAAGTAACCACCATTTTAGTTGCACTAGATAAGTTTGGTGTTGCGATGTATATTCGCAAGAAGTTTGACCTTCAGATTAAAAATGAAACTTGGTATCCTTGCATCAAGATTTTTCTCTGTGTTTGTCCATGTCCTTATTTCCCACTAGCTGAAAAGTATTTTAATCAAAAATATTTTTTTACTCAGATACACACACACACACATACACACGCGCGCTCACGTGCACACACACACATATATATTCAGCTGGATTTTTTTATTAAAATCATTGAGAACGCTTTAAGATATATGTGTATATTAAATGGAAACAAACAATTTTATTATAATATATACACATACATACAACTGATTTTTTTATTAAAATGGTCAAGAAAATTTTAAGAGATACATACATACATACATACATGTGTGTATGTATAAACAAACATTTTGATTATAATATATCATTTACATACATACATACATACATACATATATTAATATCATTTGACCTAAAATCTTTTTATATAAATTTGATGAAAGGAATTTTTTAAAATAAATAAATTATAAATATTAATTCTAAATAAAATATTAATGTATTACATGTTTTGAATTGATTAAAAATAACAAATAATTAATTGAATTCATTAGAAATTTATATTATATGTTTCAAAAAATATTATATAAAGGTTTAACTTATATATGGCCAACATTGTATATATATTATAATTTAAACTAATGAGTTAAACTTAAAATCAGATCATTTAATTAATTATTTAAACTATTAAAATTAATTATAAATATAATAAGGAAATAACATATGTAAATGGTAAAAGGAATGATATAACAATTGTATATGTATGCAAAATATAATTATATCTTATAGATCTGGCGTAATAGTGACACCTCGATCTGCAAAGCTCCTAAAACCATTTGATTCACCGCCTGAGTTTGCTACATATTAGTGTACCGCTTTGATCTTTGGTTGTATGATGTTGGGTTGAAGAGGGGTCAAAAAAGATGGGATATGGGTGAGGGATCTGGGATCTGAGGCCAAAAGAAAGCAAGAGGAGGCAAAGAGAGAGAGTGCTAAATAATGAGCATTGCCTTTGCTTTATAGATAGATTAGTGGATCAGATCTAGCACCTTTCTCTTTTACCAAATTAAAGCAAGACTCCTCCCTTCCCCTTTTTTGACCGACTATATCAGGTCCTAGTTAGCTTGGATAAAATTCAAAGCTCATGCTGCAATTAATTATATTTAAATCCAATTTAAATATATATATATATATCAATCCTCGTATATCGATACATACATATATAAATTTTATATATGGACCCAATTAATTACTATAGTACCTAGTCTAAGAGTTGCCCCATTTACTAAATGCATTCCAAACATCAAATACAACGATAATTAATATTAATTTAATCGATTAATTTATAATAATTTATAAATTAATCAAATCGACTGGTATGTTAGAGAATTTATAGATGTAGTTATGTTCCTTATTGGTGTTAATTTAATCAACGATTAATATTTGAACAATTTAAAATATTAATATTCACACGTCACCTTGGCAGTGTTGTGATAGTTTGACTGAATTCATCGCTTATAGATCTTTTTTTGGTAAAACCTAATTTTATATTTTCTTAAGCGGTATGTAATGACCCGGGATTTTATAGTTTTGATTATGAATATTTAATTACTTTTAGATATTTAAATAATTGATTTTAAAAGCTTAATAAACCTCTTATAAATAATAACTAATCGTAAGAAATTTGTTTTTGAAATTTATTTACGAAAGTAAATAGTTTAAATAAATATCGATAATGAGACCAAAATAGTTTTAGATAAACGGTCTCGAAACGCACGAATTTATCATCTTGGGGGCACTATCTCCGATTTTGATGAAACTAGTACCATCAGAACCAAAATAATAAAATGATGTACGCCGACGAGTTTCATGGCGATCGAACGTGCTATGTGATCGTACGAGCTCGAAATGCATTACGATTAATGTTAGGGATTTAAATATTATATAATTTATTATATAAACACACCAACACCCCTCCCTTACTCCATCACTTCTCTTCCTCTCTCTTTTATTTCATTTTCCATTTGCCTATAGAGGAAAAGTGAGCCACCTCCTTCCTTTAATTCTTTATAGAGCTACATGCCACGAAATTCGACATCGTCGATCCGTTGAACTCGTAGAGGCGAAGGCTTCAAATCCATACCTATTTGATCTTGTGTGACGTCGATTAGGGGTGGTCAACATTTTTGAGTGAACTAAGGTTTGGTTGTGTCGAGGCTAGAGGCGATGATAGGCTATGGCGAATGTTGCCAAGAGCTTCTCTTGTGAAGACAAGCTGGTGGAGACGATATGGGGTGGTGCGGTGGCGTATAAGGGGATGCGAAGTCGTACGTAGATACCGGTTCATGATACGTTAGAGATGATTAAGCTTGAAGTCGTTGGGTCCAGAGTGAAGAGATCGCGAAGTGGTGTTCGTCAGAGGCCACGGCGGTCGATTTCATAGACCGGAGAGGGAGTATTGGAGGAAGAGGTGCATGACAATGGTGTATCATTGTGTATCGTGCACGGCCTAGAAATAAAGAGATTGGGGAAAAAGAGGGCCTTGTTTTAATAAGGTAATTGGTAATTTAATAAATGATTAAGCTAATTAATCAATTTAATTAATCCAAATTCTTATTAAATTCATATCTTTTGCATATGATGTCCAAATCAAATGCGTCTTTTGCGTTGTGCTCATATAAATGTTATCTATGCATTAAAGCTAAACTCATCAAGTTTGGAGTGAGTAGGATTTTGAATTAAAATCGAACGTCGTTTGATTTTAGATCGAGCAGAAACGCACAAGCGTTGGCTGAAATTTTGGTGAGTTAACTCACCTTTAGATGAACACTATATGATAT
Source organism: Allium fistulosum (assembly GCA_030737815.1). Lineage (NCBI taxonomy): Eukaryota > Viridiplantae > Streptophyta > Magnoliopsida > Asparagales > Amaryllidaceae > Allium > Allium fistulosum. Next base: position 361,534,361 of record CM060906.1, read on the forward strand.
ATGTGTTGATATATATTATTGTTTATGTGCTTGAATGATTTCTTTGGTTGGTTTGGTTGAATTCTTTGTTTGGAAAGTGGATGACATGAAATGGAATACAATAAACTCAGGACATTTTATAGAGGAAACCTAATATATTCCTCGTCGGTGTTGATTTCAATTTTATTTATATGCTTATTGCATAAATTGTTGAATGGCAAAAGCTTGGTAGCTTGGCCTTATTGGATGTGACTTTGATATGTCGCAAAAGTTAAACCCTTTTAGTGTAGATCAATGAAAGCACTTTTTTAGTGCTATGGTAGTTTTAGCCTCATCGTAGTATTTTGGAAATACTATGATTTGCTGTTTTGATTAGAAAATGTTTTTGAATTGGGGGATTATTTTAAATGTGACTTTTGGAATTTTCTATAGCATTTTATTTAGAAATAGTTTTTGAACTTCTCTATTTTACTCCAACCTTTTTATAGTCTCTTCTAATTTATATGAAAATGTTTTAAAAGTATTTCGAAAAGTATTTATTTAAAAAAAAAGTTAACAAAATAACGAATGTTTATTTTAATAGAAAGAAAAAAGGGTTTATCTTTTATAATAAAGTGGTTCTATTTTAAATGAAGATAGAAATATTTTGGTATAAATATGTGAGATAGCGGAATAGGGATCTTAAGGCTAAATTAACACTAAAGGGAGGATGAATAGTATTTTCTAATTTATATTAATCCTTTTGAAATCTTTTGAAATTATACTTAGAATTATGAAATTATTAATCACGGAAACAATCACAGAATCAAAACACAGATAAAAGGAAATGCAATAAAAGTAAAAGGAAAGAACACACCAGGATTTTATACTAGTTAAGAGTTATCGTACATCCAGTCTCGCACAATTCCTTGTACGGATTTATTTTCAAATATTAAATGCAAATACAATCTCGATTTTAAGGCTACGAGACACACCCTCCAAAATCCTAGCTTTTGGGTAGAGCCACTTGATTTTCGGGCCACAAGTACACCTACTAGATTTACGGGCTACTAAGCACACCCAATTGATTTATGGGCTACAATCTCACCCAATTGATTTACGGGCTACAATTTCACCCACAAGTGTATCGATTTGATTTAATAGAGTTTTACAGACTTAGATCTTCAATCTTGATTACAAATAATCCTATAAGTCTTAAATAGCACTTTGATCTTAAATGGAGTGAGAGAGATGATAGAAATCAGAGAGAAAATGATGGAGAATCAAACTAATGGTGATTGAGTTTGATTCTAGTTGATCGACAGAGTATGGTTATATTTTTGTTTATAAAATGAAAGAGGATAATGAGGAGAGAAGAAGAATGAAAAATAATTATAAAATTCGTTGGAACGACAGGTATTTATAGAGGAACAATGATCATGTCCATTCGTAAAGAGATACGCCTTCTTTTGAAATTTAATTTTTGAAAGTCACGGCTAGTATGTTGACATATAGGGGTAGAGTATGTCGACATACTCTTTGTAATTTTGAAAAACACTTTAAAATATTATTTTGAAAATGTATTACTTTGTAAAATAATTTGATACTTTGTAAACATGCTTAAATATATAATTTATACAGTTTTAAATCATAATAAAACTTTATTAAAGTTACATGATAAGATTTTTGAAAAATAAACCAATATAAATCAAAATTTAATAAAAACGGTAACTTAGTAAAATATCAAAAACTTAAAATAATATTTAAAAATTGAAAATTATTTAAAAGTTGTTTTAAAAAATAAAATTGAGAGAGTAACTTCTTTTATGTGCTGCAAAAAATAGCGAACGCTGCTTTTTCTTTCTCGACTTCACCTTTTCATTTTCGCATCCCTACTTCTCCAATCTTTCCAATTCAAATCCCTTCTTTGATTTCAGTTCATCATCTAATTGTTCTTATGCTCAAGTTGTTAAGGAGCCTCCGTTTCCTTCTTCTCAATCTTTCAATCGTAAATCATCATTCAAGAACTAGATCAATTCCAGAAGAGGCAAAAGATTCTGCTTTCAATGCGGGGACTTATTTCATATGGCTAAGGATTGTCGTGATCCCATTAGGTGCTTCGGTTGCTGTATCTTTGGACATAAAAAAACAACTGTTCGATGAAATTCAATTCTTTCTTTAGCAATCGAAAAAAGATTTCTATCACTAAACATGGTTTTCTATTTATATTAAAGTGTATGAAGCTTAAGAGAATTTTATTGGATCATCTTTGGATTTAGAGAAATGAAGGGATTGAATTCTTGGAAGATTTGTTCAAGCACTTTGATGTGATCAACACGGTCAATATTGGTAGAAATTATAGAGAGAAATTGAGAGATCCTGTAGATTATTTTGGGGTTTCTGATTCTTCTTTGGATGGAAATGTTTCAGTTGTTGGTGATGAGTTAGTTTCTGATGGGTATAATGGGTATTCTAGTGGCCTGGTTGATGATAATTTGGTGTTAATGAAAGATAAACCGGTTGATCGTTTTTGTTTAGATCCACTGTTACATGATCTAGAGATTATGATGCTCAATTCGAATGCTAACTTTCAAGAAGTGATTTCGATTTTTAGCTCTGTTGGTGCTAATCTTTTGCATGAGGAAGTTCACTGTTATGTTCAATCTAAGAACAAAAAATATAAGGCTAAATCTTGTAAAAAAAGGGAATCAAGAGATTGTTACTTCTAATCGTTTTGATGGTCTAAGTGACTTGGATGATTCTATTATTTGCTCTGGTCAAATTCGAGGAACAGTTTGTGATATCTCAGATGAGAGTTCAATTAAAGATGTAAATGGAGTTATTTGTGATAGTTTGGTTAGATTTTCTAATGGAGGTATGGATGTTATGAACGTGCACACTGATATACCGTTGGGTTCTATGGTGGATAACACTGTATAACCAAATGCTTGGATGGAGATGTGGATATGCACAGTGACAAGATCAGATCAGAATTGAGATTGAGGTCCATGAACGACTTTGCTGTTTTGACTGCTCCAGGTTTGAAATGGTCTTAGATAATCAAATTTCTGCTGAGGTTTAATATGGGATACCGTAATATGCAGATGTTGATACTGTCTGTATTATACAAGATGATGGGCTTAAATGTTTCATGTTGAGTTCAGTTTTTGATAGGGAAGTAGACAGTGTGAATTCGGTTGCTCTATCTTCAATAAGGATTGTTGATGATAAATCAAAGCATGGCTTGTTTCAGTAGTTAAATGTTGATGTTGTTAATTGGATGGATACTGTTGTAAAGGATGGTAAGGTTGGAAATGCGGTGAAGTCGGGATGTTTGGATGGTGATATAGCTCGTTTTGATGTTGCTAAGGGGTATATGAGTTCAGTTTTGCATGATGTTGAGATTGGAAATGCGGTGATTCCAGGGTGTTTGGATGGTGTTAAGGCACGCATTGATGTTGCTGAGGGGTTCTGGGGTTCTGTTTCGCATGATGTTGAGGTTGGAAAAGTGATTAATGCAGGATGTTTGGATAGTGATAAGGCAAGATTTGGTGTTGATGAGAGATCCAAGGGATCAGTTATGCACGAAAAGGATATTACTGTGAATTCTTTTGCGTGCATGCCTGCTAAAGATTTTATGGATGTGGAAAGAGATTCACATTTATCTTCATTGACAAAGAGAGGAAGGCGTAGGAAATCAGTTGCTGCCAATGGTGTTATTCGTCGTAGTGCCAAAGTCCGTAGCAGTCATTCTTCGTTTATGGGTGAGTCACCTGATTCAAGTGTTACAAGTGGGACTACGAATTCAGGCTCAGGTATGGCTTCTGTTTTAGTTAGTACTTATTCTTCTTATGCTCTAGATAGTTTATCCACCAGTGAGTTATGTTAGTTAGCTAGGGATACCGCTTTTTTTACTAATGATGAACTAGATACTTCTTACATTAGGAGTAGGGAAATAGAGAGAGTTAGATCGTCTGGTTCATGAGGATTATTAGTTGGAATATTAGGGGTCTTCATGATTTAAATAAATGTGATAAAATTAGAGCATTTTTTAAAGATTACTCCATTGATATATCGCTCTTTTACAGGAAACGAAAATAGATTGTCCTGATCTTCGATTTTATAGAAGATTAGGTGGTTACCATTTTAGACATTGGGCATGTTTACCTTCAATTGGAACTTCTAGAGGTTTACTTATAGGGTGGCATGATAATTATTTTAAACTTCTTCAAACTATTTCTAAGCAACACTCTTTACATATTATTCTCATTAACCTTAGCGATAACTCTTTATTAAATATATCTAACGTTTATGGACCAAACTCAATAATTGGTCATCGAGTTCTGTGGAGTGAATGTCTATAATTTAGATCATTCGCTCCTGGATCTTGGATTATGGGTGGTGACTTCAATGTTACGCGTTTTTTAAGGGGACGATCACCCCGGGAAGGTGATTTCTCTTCTATGGAAGAATTTGACCAATTTATTATTAGTAGTAATTTGATAGAATTGCCACTAACTAATAAAGAATTCACTTGGAGTAATACTAGGGAATCCCCTTCAATGGCTCTTTTAGATAGATTTTTCATCAGTGACGAAATTGAAGATAAATTTCCTATTTGTAGAGTCATTGGTTTAACTTATACGTATTTTGACCATTACCCTATAATTCTTACGTGTGATCATCATAAAATTGTTAATAAAGCTTTTAAATTTAAAAAAAATGTGGTTATTAGAATCTAACTTCAGTAATCTAGTTATAAATAAATGGATATCAATGAATTTTTATAATATCAGAAATACGGATAACTCAGCAAAAAAATTTGTTTTAAAACTTAGAGGTCTTAGGAATTTTCTTAATAATTGGAATAAGAATGTATTTGGCAGTATTAAAATTAAAAAAGACAATTTACTTTCTGAAATGCTTAAAATTAATAAGATAGAAGAAACTAGACAATTAAATCTAAGAGAGCGTAATGTACTTGCTAATTTAAAAGAAGAACTTAATTCAATTTTAGAAAAAGAAGAGGTCATGTGGAAACAGAAATCTAGAATCCAATGGATTAATAAAGGTGATAATAATACAATTTTTTTTCATAATATGGCTAACGGTAGAAAATGTAGTAACACAACCAATTCTATTTTTGTGAATGATGTGGAATTGGTCCATCAAAGGGATCTTAATAAGGCCTTTACTGATTACTATAGGGATATTTTTGGCAATAAAAACAAGCATAGAATAAACGTTAGATGGAATGAACTATATCCTATTGAGTCTTGAATTAATCTTAATGACATTGATAACGCTTTTTCTGAAGAGGAAATCTTGAAGGCTATTAATGATATGCCTAGTGATAAAGCTCCGGGTCCCGACGGTTTTCCTATTTAATACTACAAACTATTTTGGAATGTTTTAAAATTTGATTTAATTAACATGTTTAATGAATTTTATAATGGGAAACTACAATTAAGAAGATTTAATTTTGCAAATGTGCAATGACCCACCTTTTTGGATGGTTTAAATCGACGATAAACCACACACGTCAGACTCAACCCATTCAAAAGGGAGGATTATTATGGGGTAATAAACAAACACAGAATCTCACAATGGAATGACAAAATATATTAATCAAATAAACAGTTCATGAAGCTGTTTTACAAATAACATTTGTGTAACATCCCGCCTTTTTGGATGCTTTAAGCAGACACGCATGCCGACTCAAACCGTTCAAAAGGGAGGATTGTTATTGGGGTGAATAAGAAAAAGGACAGAAAGAAAAAAACAAAACAGAATCTCGCAGCGGAATGACAAAATATAATAATCAAATAACAGTTCATGAAGCTGTATACAAAACATTTGATTATACTTATACAATACAAAATCAGAGTTACACATATTAGAGATAAAAAAATAACGTAGCGGGACAGTATGAATGCAGTGGAATAAATATAGTAAATAATAGTAGTACAAATCTTCGTCTTCGTACTCTAGAAATAAGGTCTTCAAATCCTGAAATGCTCAGGCTGACCCGAGCGAATTGAAAAGACAAAACACTCGAGTCAGAACTAAAAGATCTTATGTGAGTTAAATCAACGGTAAATAACTATGAGTGGAACGGTGTCAGAGATGTTTACAGGGTTTGGCATCTCTTATCCAATGTCTAACGTGAGTGCAGTAACTTAAGAGATGTTCGGAATTCACATCTCCTAAGGATCCGTTAAACTATCTACTATGTAGTACAATTCGCTATTATAATATGTCTACAGTAAAGTAAAAGTATTAAAATAGCGTTAAGGCGTTACCCATATCCCCCTTAACACATTTTTATAATGCCAATAATCTATACAGTACCGTAACTCCCCATAAACTGGGGACGACAGAGGATACCCCATAGGTACGACATAAAACAAAATTGTAGAAGGCGTGCTAGGGTAGGTGACACAGCACAACTAGGCAATGCCAGGGTAGAAATACCAATTACACTTCTGGACCGGTGGTAACGCATAGCAGCTACTACTGCCCACCTCGGAACACACTGCCGAATAAAAAAATCGAGGGTGGCCACCAAATAAATCGCAAAGTCAGGATATAGTATCGATGGAATGTGCTCGGTCGGAGGAATGACCTCACTTAGCCCGTCGATTGCTCATGTTTTAGCCACCTTATGCTAAATCACGGGAGTTAGGTCCACGTATGTATACCTTTAGGATCGTCGCCACCATCCTACTTCATACTGGAATCTCCACCGCGAAAACAGTTGTTAAAGTGGTTTTCGGTATCGACAGAGAGTGTGCCCATATCCGATCCCGGTCTCTTTAACAACCAATCGCTTATTACACACCGGATTGTTCTTTTACATTTCCAAAACCATTTCATAATTGATATCAAAATATCATATTCAATTCAAATCATATCATTTTCGAAATCTTTCGAAAACATATTCACCTTTGAAATCATATCACATTTGAAATCATAGTTCGAAATTATATTTCCTTTCAAAAGTCATATTTCCAAAATAGGCTAAACTCATATTAAACCAAATATGTTATTTAATTCCCAACTTAGGTTATAACATCATTAACCATATTCACTTAAAAATCGAGAATTTGAATATAAACCCATCCATTTACTTAGTTTGGAATTTAGAAGAAAAAGTTTTAAATAGTTATAAATAGTTAATATAGATTTAAAATAGATTAAATATAATTAAAATAGAATAAATAGCTTTAAAATAGATTAAGTATAATTAAAATAGATTAAATAGATTAAATATAATTAAAATAGATTAAATAGCTTTAAAATATATTAATTAGATTTAAAATAAGATAAAACAGGTTAATTAGTTTAAATAAATTAAATGGTTTAAAATAGGTTAAAATGATTTAATATAATTAATACAGGTTAAAATAGTTTAATACTTTGAAAATCTTAGTAATTAGAAATTTTGAAATAATACATTTTTAAAACAGTTTATATTAAACATGAATTTGGAATTTATATCAAATTAAACTATTCATTTCATTTCAACGCATTTGGACCATTTTCAATTTCCATGTCAACAAACCAAATTCCAAACCTTTAAATTTAACATTTCAATAAACTATTGAATTTCATATCGTTTCAATTCATGTTCGAAATATCACTTTAAATTACTCCAATTTCAATATATTTCAAAGTTATATTTCAAACCATTTCAATAAGTAATTTTTCGATAACTTCACTTATACTTCAAATTCAAATTTAAAATTTCAATTTTTTTATTCCTTTAAATAATTCCTTTAAACCAATTCCAATTCCAACATAAAACTTGATTTCCAAAATAATTCAATTTATATAATCAAATTCCTATTTCAAAATAACATTTAACTCAACTCAAAAATTTAAGATTTCAAAATCATTTTATTTAACCAATCCGGTGTCCGTATATAATTCTCTACCCTAGGGTCAAGTGATACGGATACTTATCATTTCAATCCGCAATTTAAAATTTTACGGTTATATATCATTTCAAACCGCAATCCCGAATTAATAATAAAATCCATAAAATCGCTCGAGTCTATCATTTCAACCCATAACGATTTTTCCTTAATCTATTGATCATTCGGGTATGTATCATTTCAACCCATAGTGAACTTGCAGTTTATAATGATATGAAATAAAACATCCATTCATCCAATATCAATAATCAACATCCAAAACATCATCCAAATCAATCAATAAATATCAATATAGAACTGATAATCAATAACAGGTATTTAACTCGCAATTTATATTCAATAATAAATTAAATAACGATTTAATTCAAATAAATTCAAATTAACTGAGATGATGATTTAAAATATACCAAACAGTCATAAATAAATTTCTAATCACATCATAAATTTAATTTAACAAACATAAGAAATTTTATAAGTTGTGAGTGGGTTAAACACTCACTTTTGAATTTAAATCCAATTTAATACCAAAATTTGAACGGTCTCAGAATTCGTCCAAACCAACGTCAAAATGTTTGGAATTCCGATACGATCCTAGCGTAGAAAATCGCGCGTAAATCCATGTTCGTATTCAAAAATTATGTTAGTTAGAACGATTTGAGATTTTAATTAAAAAAAAGCTACCACTCCTCGGCCACGTCACCATCTACTTTGCTCATGCGGAAATTCTACCACCTGCTACTGTTGATCGCGGTCGAACACCAGAAGTCACCGCCTCGTCCACGGCCGTACGCGACCCAAGCACCACCCAGAGACCCCCGCGACCTTCTCCTATCATGCCGACCCCACGCGACCTCCACTATCTCACCATCAGTCGCGAATAAGGAGGCAGCTGCCGCCTTAAATCAAACCCTACTCGAATTATCGCGACAAATCTGACCGCTGCTTGGCCAAACAAACTACGCTGATGAACTCCCCTTGGTCCTCTCTACAGAACGGTACCTTCAAATCGCCGATCCGGCAAAGTTGATCGCGACTCGATGAACGGTCATGATTTGTTATTCAAATTCTGGACAAACGGTGATTCAAATTGGAAAATGAATTACGGATCTGGGATGCGCTCGCCGAGAGCTTCAAATCGATATAGTTTGAGGAGTTTGATTTTCAATTTGATTTTTGATTTGGATTTGCAATTTGGGAATTGGTTTGTCTGCCATTGAGAAGAAGAAGAACAGAAAGAATTGTATGTACAGATAAATGAGAATAAGGATAACTAGGGTTTATAACGAGCTATTTATAGGTAGGTCAGAAAATAGAAAGAACGGATAAGATTTGATTTGGATTTGAACGACGAACAACCCAAAAAGCCCGTTCTGCCTCCGGAACGAAAATGGGTCAACCCATATATCAAAATAGATGTTTTCAAAAAATTTAAATTTAATGGAACAGGTTTCAAATCCTAATTCGATCGTATGAAGAAATTATGTTAAAATCAGCTTATTTCAAATTGATTTCAATTAAATTGATTTCTAGGCGTTTCGAGTCCGTACGATCAAATTACAAATCCGATCGCTACGAAACTTGAAACCCTACAATAATTTACCATTACGGATCTGATGAAACTGGTTTCGCCGAAATCCGAGATAGTTGCCAAAATGGTTATTTTCACGTTAATTTTTTTTGCAAGGCAAGCGGGGTTGACTGGTCCCCTACCAGTTTATTGATAAAAAAAAGAAGAAAAGATAATGAACAAGCTCATTATCCCAAACATAGAATAGAAAAAGAAACACAGAAACACCACACAAAAGAAAAACAAGGAAACACATACACACAGGAAGACAAGCATAGAAACAAGAGAGACACAAAAGAAACAACAAAGCTAAAGATCTATCGGTTGACCGAAAAAGTCATACTGACTTTCCTTCATACCCAGTATGACAACTTGCTGGAAATACTCCCATAATTGGTTCATGCTCCTGCTCTTATTTTCAAAACATCTAAAATTTCTTTCCTCCCAAATCATATTCAAGTATTTTTTTAAATAGAAGAAGAAAACAGTTCTGTCATGCTTCTTCCACTTAGTTGACTTACTTATCAGATCCCACTCCACTGAAGAGATTCCATGATCATGATTTGAATTAATTCTTCCTACCACTCTTTTCCACAAATCAAGAAGATCAGTGCATTCGAAGAATAGATGATCTAAAGATTCGTTATGATTCTTGCAGAATACACAGAGAGAGTCAATATTCATTCCATAACTCAAAAATTTATCTTTGGTTAGAAGAGCATGATTTATAATCTTCCACATCAGTAAGTTTTCTCTGGCCGGAGAGAATCTAGACCAAACAACCTTATGCCAAACAAAGTGAGGGCTATCAGAAGCCTTAGCCAGAATATCGTAAGCAACCCTGATTGTGTGAATCTTTCCATTCCACAGTAGAATGTCCTCAGGAGAAGTTGAATACTTTCTAGCAAGGTATTTATTCCAGACTGCATTTATTTCTTGGTTACTGGTGTACGGCAACACAAGCAAACCATCAGCCAAATATTCCATGGCATAAGCATCCCTGTTAATTCCAGTCTGTTCAATTTGGGAAGGGGTAAAGATTTTTCCAAGCACCAATCCTTCAGACATCCATGGCTCATTCCAGAATTTGATAGCACTGTTCTGAGAAAGAGAGAACCTTATGTATGGTAAGAAGAATTTACGTAGGCCAAGCAACTTCCTCCAAGTCCAGCTAGAGTTTTGGGGCACTGTCATGTTCCAGAAATTTTTATTACGAAGATTATACTTTTTAGTCCAAACAACCCATAGAGAATCTGAATTGCATAGAAGGGCATTCAAATGAACACTGAAAGCAGCCTTATTCCAAGTTAATAAGTTATAAATACCAAGGCCACCTTTGATTTTTGCTTTCTCCATTCTGGCAAAAGAGCAAGGGATAATTTTCCTAGAATGAATTGTCCCAGTCCAGAAGTATCGCAACATAGCATTCCTAACCATATTAACAAGCTTATAGGGTAGGATAAAAACCCTTGACCAATAAACCATCATAGAAGATATGACAGACTTAATCAGCACAAGTCTACCAGCTTGGGATATAAATCTATTAGCCCAACAGTTCATAGTGCCACATATTTTCGTGTATAAAGGCAGGCAGTCTGCAGTTGTTATTCTAGAAGTGCATAATGGAAGACCCAGATAATTCATGCTATTATTCATTGTTTGCATACCAGAAAGGTCAATCAAATGTTGAGTTTCTTCAGAGGAGATGCCAGAGGTGAGTAAATGAGATTTGGTTGCATTCAATTTCAGACCAGTCAGAAGGTAGAACTTGTGCAGAGTAGCTAAAATTTGAACAATAGAGCATTGATCTGGTTTGGTAAAAATCATAATGTCATCTGCAAAAAGGAGAGATGTGATTTGAGGGGACTTGCATTTAGAATGGAACAATATCTGCTTCTGCTCATATTTCAATTTCAGCATAATGGAAAACACTTCCATAACAAGGATAAAAAGATAAGAAGATAGTGGATCCCCCTGCCTGATCCCTTGCTTGCTCTTGAAAAATCCAGACGAGAACCCATTATATTTTATTGAGAAAGTGGGAGAAGAAATACAGATGTAGATCCAGGCAACATAAACTTTAGGAAAACCCATTAGAGCCATGATTCTCACAATAGATGTCCACTGAATACTATCATAAGCCTTCATTAAGTCAAGTTTTAGCATGGCATTCCGGGTAGCATGAGCACGACCATATCCCTTAAGCAAATCATGAGTTAAGAGGATGTTGTCCAGTATATTTCGCTTGGGAAGGAATGCAGTTTGAGTTCTGGAAATGATTCTGTTAAGCACAGCAGCAATTCTAGAAGCAAGAATCTTGGAAATACACTTATACATGACATTGCAACACGAGATGGGCCTAAAAGATGTTACCGAAGATGGAGGATGCACCTTTGGGATAAGAACAAGGTTAGTGGTGTTCACCTCTTTAAGCAATCTGAAGCTTGTGAAAAAGTTATGAACAGCTCTTAAGAAGTCCTTCTCAATGATATCCCAACTGCTAATGAAGAAATGGACGTTGAATCCATCCGGCCCACCACTCGAATGCCTGTTCATAGAAAACAGAGTATCCTTAATTTCCTTATCAGTAACCCTAATGACAAGGGAGCTTGCTTCTTCAGGATGAATTTTTGGAAGCTGCAGATGAGAAAGATCATCAAGATGAGGATTAAAGTCATTACTGTTACCCAATAAGCTGCTAAAGTAATTGAGAAGGGCATTATCAACATCAGCTGGATCTGAATGCAACACCCCAAACTCATCATAGATAGAGGTGATATTCTGCCAGGCACGCTTGACTTTTATGGCTGCATGGAAATAAGCAGTATTATTGTCCCCTTCCGTAGCCCATTTTTGCCTCAGTTGTTGTCTCTTCATGTTACCTTCAATTTGCAAGGCTTTAATTAAATCGTCAGTAAGCTTTCTCTCCAAATCAGCAGCAGCGAGGCTAGTAGGATTGTTCATCATACATTCCTGTGCTTCCTTAAGTTTCATTCTCATCTTAGTAGATATCAAAGTTCCATCACCAAACTTGCTCCTAGCCCACTCTCTCAAAGCATCCTTAGTAGCACGAAGTTTCCTGCAAAATATGAACATAGGGTTACCATAAACAGTTCCAGACCAAGCCTTATTTATAATATTATTATACTCAGGTTCATGGACCCAAGTGTTATAAAATTTGAAACTTTTATTTTCCTTTAACAGCTTCTTTCCCGAGGAGAAGATGATTGGAGAGTGATCAGACAGGTCAGGGTGTGGAATAAAGGAAGACATAGTTGGCCAAGAGGAAAATGCTTTGATGTTAGCGAAAGAGTGGTCAATGTTGGAAAAGGTTTTAATTCCAGAACGACTACGGTTATTCCAAGTGAATTTCGCACCAGTTCTGGGGATGGGAAGCAAACTAGAGTCTTCCATTGCCTTGTTAAGAGGGATAATATCCTTTGGAAGGAGGGGGGAGCCTCCTTGCCTGTCAAACAGGGAATAACAGCAGTTAAAATCCCCAAAGACTAGCCAGGGGTGGGAATCTTGCCTGAAAGCAGGAAGAAGCTGAAGAAGAGTGTGTCTAGAAGAGAAAGAGTTGTGAGCATAAATAAGTGAAAGGTAAAAGGATTTGGAGGAACCAGGGAGTTTGGCATGGAAGTGCATCAATTGATCAGTACACAGAACAGTGGTTAGGGTCAACACAGAGGGGTCATGCATGACCATGATACGACCATAGGGGGCATAAGGTAGATTGTGGTTTAAGGTCCAGTTAGGATTAATGTGCCTAGCAGCTTTGATTGTTAACGCTTCATTCAGCTTAGTTTCAAGAATAGCACAGAGAACTAGCTTATGCTGTTTGATAAGGTACTTTACTTGATCTTGCTTAATTAAGGAATGGGCTCCTCTGATATTCCATATTGCATAGGATTGTATCATTTGGTATACTTCAATGATTGATGCACAACATTTTTCATTCTCCTTGTTGAAGGAGAATTCCTTTGCTCAGGTATTTTGTCAACTAGATCTTCTTTTCTAATGCTTTTACGTTTTCCACTCTTATTCTCATCAATATGATTTGATGGTGTGCTTCTTGGTGATGATGGTAGAGAGGTCCATCCAGGCAGATCACCAGTGAAAGCATAGAAGTTAGCATAGTGCACATCATTTTCATTGTGAACAGGGTTGCATATGCTTAAAATTTCTAATTCCAGAGATTCTCTGAATTGAACTTCTTCATGCAAGGTACTTGGTAATGTGCTGGTACCATTTTTATTCCTTTCTAAGTTATCAAATACTGTTTTTGAGATTCCTCCACTACTACTGTTCAGTTCCGATGGATGGTCTTTACTGTGAACTTTGTCCTGGGCAAGAGGGCTACAATTTGATGCTGGTCCTCTGAAATTAATTCTTTCTTTTTCCTTTGTTCCATTTTGCTTTGTTACTAATATAGACAGATGTTCACAATGTTCATCATTTTCCATACTGTTTGTCTGCTTGCTGGCTAAGATTTCTCCTTCCTCCACTACCTATTCAATATCACATATCACATTGCTTGTATCTTTGCATGGGTTAGTAACATCATCCTCCCTCAAAACATAAAATCTATTGCTTTCTTTATTGTTTCCAAAATTTGTTTTTGCATGCTTTATTTTTTCCTGGGAGTAAGCTTCAGATTCAGGCATCCTTGTACTCGTTTCCTCTACGGCCGAAATTACAACTTTTTCCTTGGTGTTTTCAGTTTGCAACTTATTCACCTTATTTCTTATCATTTTTATTCCTCTATGCTCAACCTTTCTCCACTCCTGCCTTTTCTTCAATACTGCTATATCTGTTTGTTTTCCCACTTCATTTACTCTGCTTACCTTGCTTGCCTCTTCCTTTGCTCCTTCCTTATCTTCATAACTACTTTTCATTTTCATGCACTTTCCTGTTGTATGCCCAAATTCATTGCAGGAAATACAAATGTCTGGCTTCCATAGATATTCAACTTTGACATACTGCACAGTTCCATCAAGGAGCCTCACAGCAAATTCATCCAATAATTCATCTGAAGGAGATATTTCTACCATACATTTTGCAAAACCAATCCTATCCAACCTTTCCGTTTGCTCATCCATACACATGAATGAACCAATACGAGAGGCAAGCCAATTTATCCCCAGATGAGACCAGGCATATAATGGAATATTGGATATCTTAATCCAGACAGGTACTGATCTTATCGTACTACAGCTGTTACCAACATTCGAATCCCATTGCTTAATTATGAATAATTTGTTCCTCATTATAATTGGGTCTGCTGCAATTATTCTCTTTCTATCCTCTTCACAAGATAGATTAAAAAGGAATAGAAATCCATCAGACTTAACTTTAATCGATCCCTTTAATCTCCAAACCCGTTTAAGATGGGCTATAACCGTCAGATACGAAAGAGGTTTGTCAAGAAAAAATCCTACCAAGTAGTCACCCCAAACTTCATTGCCTGCTTTAATTACCATTTCCGGCGGCACCAGAGCAACTCCATCATAAACCAAAGGCACTGAAATAGGGGAGTGCTGACCTGCATTTCGAGGTTTGACTTTGAAAAGATTGCTCCATTGGGTAGCTGTGGGCGACTGGGAAGTAGGGAGGTTATGTGGAGGGACAGATAAGGATGGGACAGGAAGAACAGGTTGAGAAGACGAGGGAGGACAGATGGGAGACGGCAGGACATGCGCGGTATCAGGTAGCAGACATGGTGGCGGGTCAGGGGGTTGAAGGATAGGTGGAACTGGAATGGATATGGGCAGAATAGTTGCAGGGATGGTAGAGAGTACGGTTTGAAGGGATTGGGAGGGAAAAAAGTCTTTATAAGAAGATGAGGTAAACTTTGGGGCCATGGATACTTTGTATTCCATAGCCTTCGGTTAGCCGGTTTTATAAGTGGCCGTGCACTATGTCTCATTATTGTGGCCGCTGGGTATCGAACCGGTGCCACTACAACACAATGTAGCAACTCCACTATGTCTTAACCACTGGACCACTTTCACGTTAATTAAATAAATTAATAATTAATTAATTAAACCAAATTTTCAAATTTAAATTCTATAATTGAAAATTTTTATCATTTTGATTTCTTAAACCATTACAATAATTTAAACAAATTTGGATATCAATTTAAAGTTAATTGATTTACCAATTACAGTGTTTGATTTCAATTTCATTACATTCAGAAATTATAAATTAAATTTTCAATAATTCTGTTTAATTGACCTTTCATCCTATTATTCAATCCATTATTATCAAATGGATGGAATTAACATTGGTTCATGATCTATTACATTAATATTCTCAAATTTCATCTTAATCCCCATTAACGTAATATTTAAATATTTAATTTCATTTATTTGCAATTAATCCAATTATTATAATTTGAATTTCAATAAATTAATAAATCTAGATTTCCATTCTTTTTTTTCAACCAATTGTCGTATTATGAAAAAAATTAACATTATTTCCAAATATTAATTTAATTTACATTAACATAATATTAAATTATAATTATTTTAATTGATTTCCAATTTAAACTAACAAGCTAAATAAATAGGTAACATACAATAATTGTTACCGTTAACTTTTAATTACACTATAAGTTTATTACTTTCAAACAAAGGTTATAAATACTTACATAACACCAATTTTATTCAATTTCCATTAATTATATATTGATCCATCAATTGATTCAATATTTACACTTGTTTTCTTATATTCACTTTATAACCAAGTTATAACATTTGAGTAATTTCAATTGACTAGAATTTCATTCAATTTATCAATAATTAACTTTAATTAACTTCGTTGTTACATTTCATCTTAGTTATTATTTCATTATTAATTTACAAATTTTATTTCTTTCAATATTAAATGACCAAATTTTTTATTAAATCAACAATTTTAATTATCGAAATTTACGGGTCGTTACACTCTCCACCACTCAAAACTTTTCGTCCCCGAAAAGGAAAAAGAAGGAAAAAGAGGAATTTAGAAATCAATATATCTTATTCAAAATATTAAATTTATAAACAAATAAATTTACAAAATAAATTAATTTAAATAAAATATATCCATTTATAACCATTAAATCCTTTTCATACTCAAGGTAATATTTTCTAAGTCCAAAATTCACGAAAAATTTCGACAGAGTCTCCTTTGTATGGAGAGGCTCGGGAGAAAATATAATAACAATATATATCACATATATCTCAAAATAATATATCCCAACAACGGGAAAAATAATATAATATCTCTATAAAACCGTAATCCGAGAACGTACCTATTTGTCGAGCAAATAACGCTTAATTATGAAACCAAAAGCAGTAGCAATTGCTTTCATAACCTGTATTTCACTTATATAATACAAAGAGGTTAATAATTACATAAAATGAAATGTTTAAAGTTGTTTCAACCACTAACAAACTAATCAGTATAAACAACAATCACTGGCAACCACATCATACAATCGTCATATGAAATCAATATAATCAACCATCCATCCATAGCAAACAAACAAATAGTTTGTTCGGGTTAAGACACTTTTAATCACATAGAAAGACAAATAACTACTAAGTATACCATTTACTCAACAGTCTTAGATAAACTCAATAGATTATTCATACATCTAAACAATTAGAAGTATCCTATCCCAAACAACCCATAAACCAAAACAAACAATAATTTACAATGTACATGAGTTATTCTTATTAAATTTCTTTCACAACATTACAGTATTTTTTTCTCTTTTTTTTCTTTTCATTCATACAAGGATTATTTCTTTAACTTACATTTATCTCTTACAAAATTTTATTCCCATTCATTCATTCAATGTTTATTTCATTTATTTTCCTTTATTACTTACAAAAATTCATTTTCATTTATTCATATCATGTCGATTTCTTTTTATTGCATTACATTCATTTTATTATTTACTTTAATTATAAATAGTTCAATATTAACTTAAGTTCAAAATCCTTTACTTACAGTACTCATTTTCTATTCCATTTAATTAGTAGTATTACAATTTTAACTCAAGTTTATAACTATTTTCATATCAAATTTCTTATTTATAAAAGTAAATTTCATTGAACATTTCCATAACATAAGTTTTACTTGTAAAAATTTCCATTACATATTCTTTTAACATTTCAACTTTTTATAATTGGTAAGTTATATATATGTCTTTAAGAATGCAATTGAAAGTTACACAAGTTTGACTTACTTATTTTAATTAACTTAAGGTTCAATAATTATCATTTCTTATTTTCATATTCTTTTCGTTTAAGTTACAAATTTCAAACTCCTTGTATATTTTAGTTATAACTTAGCATATCATTTCTTATTTTCATTTAGAAGTTTCAATTATTAAATAGTTACAATTTTTATTCCATTACAATGATTGAAATCTCTAGTTTATAGAAATTTAAGAACTAAATGCCGGGTTCCATTTCAATTATTCAAAATAATAATATATATATAATCATATCTTTTATATATATCGAATCAAAATTGGAATTCAAAATTAAGATTATCAAAACAATTGTGCAGTAAAACTACTACAACAGTCTTTCCACTTTGAAACTCGAAAATGAACATCGATGATGCATGCACTCATCATCGAAATTATTTTCCAGCGACAGAGAGGGGAGTACAAAACTTATTTCTCTCCAAAATTTCATTAAAACAATTCTTTCAAATAATATTGAAATATTTATATCAGAAAATACTTCTAATAATATTATTATTATCCCAAAATCATTTGAAAGAAATCTTCAAAAAAACCCGGAACTTAAGTTCTAAATTTCTAAATTTCATTTATTTTATTTTCAAATCTTATTTCCAACCAATATCTATAAATTTCACTACCT
Organism: Allium fistulosum; assembly: GCA_030737815.1. Taxonomy (NCBI): domain Eukaryota; kingdom Viridiplantae; phylum Streptophyta; class Magnoliopsida; order Asparagales; family Amaryllidaceae; genus Allium; species Allium fistulosum. Next base: position 361,552,705 of record CM060906.1, read on the forward strand.
AACAACCAAATATATTACAACCAAATATATCATTTATAAATCATTATTTTATATATAAAAATATACAATAGGTAAAATTATTTCATTTACCTACATTTCAAAACAAATATTGTATCGGTCTGTCCTATTAAGTGTTTAGAAATCCCTATCGATGTCATAGCGTCCTATGCATCAACCAGAATTTATAAATACAAAACGAAACAAATTAACACAATATAAAAACCTTTTATAACACTAACAAATATGCTCTCTCATATATATACCCTCAAGGACTCATTCTAGGGTATTACTATCATATTTAAAATGAGTCAAACCCCACAAAGCTAAGGTTATCGCTAAACCTAGCTCCGATACCAACTGTAACATCCCGCCTTTTTGGATGCTTTAAGAAGACACGCATGCTAACTCAAACCGTTCAAAAGGGCGGATTGTCATTGGGGTGAATAAGAAAAAGAAGAGAAAGAAAAAAACAAAACAGAATCTCGCAGCGGAATGACAAAATATAATAATCAAATAACAGTTCATGAAGCTGTATACAAAACATTTGATTATACTTATACAATACAAAATCAGAGTTACACATATCAGAGATAAATAAATAATGCAGCGAAACAATATGAATGTAGTGGAATAAATATAGTAAATAATAGTAGTACAAATCTTCGTCTTCGTCCTCCAGAAATAAGGTCTTCAAATCCTGAAATGCTCAGGCTGACCCGAGCGAATTGAAAAGACAAAACACTTGAGTCAGAACTAAAAGATCTTATGTGAGTTAAATCAACGGTAAATAACTATGAGTGGAACGGCGTCAGAGATGTTTACGGGGTTTGGCATCTCTTATCCAGTGTCTAACGTGAGTGCAGTAACTTAAGAGATGTTCGGGATTCACATCTCCTAAGGATTCGTTAAACTATCTACTATGTAGTACAATACGCTATTATAATATGTCTACAGTAAAGTAAAAGTATTAAAATAGCGTTAAGGCGTTACCCATATCCCCCTTACCACATTTTTATAATGCCAATAATCTATACAGTACCGTAACTCCCCGTAAACTGGGGCCGCCAGAGGATACCTCATAGGTACGACATAAAACAAACTTGTAGAAGGCGCGCTAGGGTAGGTGACACGGCAGAACTAGGCAATGCCAGGGTAGATATACCAATTACACTTCTGGACCGGTGGTAACGCATAGCAGCTACTACCGCCCACCTCGGAACACACTGCCGAATAAAAAAATCGAGGGTGGCCACCAAATAAATCGCAAAGTCAGGATATAGTATCGATGGAATGTGCCCGGTCGGAGGAATGACCTCACTTAGCCCGTCGATTGCTCATGTTTTAGCCACCTTATGCTAAATCACGGGAGTTAGGTCCACGTATGTATACCTTTAGGATCGTCGCCACCATCCTACTTCATACTGGAATCTCCACCGCGAAAACAGTTGTTAAAGTGGTTTTCGGTATCGACAGAGAGTGTGCCCATATCCAATCCCGGTCTCTTTAACAACCAATCGCTTATTACACACCGGATTGTTCTTTTACATTTCCAAAACCATTTCATAATTGATATCAAATATCATATTCAATTCAAATCATATCATTTTCGAAATCTTTCGAAAACATATTCACCTTTGAAATCATATCACATTTGAAATCATAGTTCGAAATTATATTTCCTTTCAAAAGTCATATTTCCAAAATAGGCTAACTTCTCATTTCAAAATATCATATTAAACCAAATATGTTATTTAATTCCCAACTTAGGTTATAACATCATTAACCATATTACTTAGTTTGGAATTTAGAAGAAAATAGTTTTAAATAGTTACAAATAGTTAATATAGATTTAAAATAGATTAAATATAATTAAAATAGATTAAATAGCTTTAAAATAGATTAAATATAATTAAAATAGATTAAATAGCTTTAAAATAGATTAATTAGATTTAAAATAAGTTAAAACAGGTTAATTAGTTTAAATAAATTAAATGGTTTAAAATAGGTTAAAATGATTTAATATAATTAATACAGGTTAAAATAGTTTAATACTTTGAAAATCTTAATAATTAGAAATTTTGAAATAATATATTTTTAAAATAGTTTATATTAAACATGAATTTGGAATTTATATTAAATTAAACTATTCATTTCATTTCAACGCATTTGGACCATTTTCAATTTCCAAGTCAACAAACCAAATTCCAAACCTTTAAATTTAACATTTCAATAAACTATTGAATTTCATATCGTTTCAATTCATGGTCAAAATATCACTTTAAATTACTTCAATTTCAATATATTTCAAAGTTATATTTCAAACCATTTTAATAAGTCATTTTTCGATAACTTCACTAATACTTCAAATTCAAATTTAAATTTTCAATTTTTTTATTCCTTTAAATAATTCCTTTAAACCAATTCCAATTCCAACATAAAACTTGATTTCCAAAATAATTCAATTTTTATAATCAAATTCTTATTTCAAAATATCATTTAACTCAACTCAAAATTTAAGATTTTAAAATCATTTTATTTAACCAATCTGGTGTCCGTATATAATTCTCTACCCTAAGGTCAACTGATACGGATATTTATCATTTCAATCCGCAATTTAAAATTTTACGGTTATATATCATTTCAAACGTCAATTCCGAATTAATAATAAAATCCATAAAATCGCTCGAGTCTATAATTTCAACCCATAACGATATTTCCTTAATCTATTGATCAGTCGGGTATGTATCATTTCAACCCATAGTGAACTTGCAGTTTATAATGCTATGAAATAAAACATCCATTCATCCAATATCAACAATCAACATCCAAAACATCATCCAAATCAATTAATAAATATCAATATAGAACTGATAATCAATAATAGGTATTTAAATGGCAATTTATATTCAATAATAAATTAAATAACGATTTAATTCAAATAAATTCAAATTAACTAAGATGATGATTTAAAATATACCAAACAGTCATAAATAAATTTCTAATCACATCATAAATTTAATTTAACAAACATAAGAAATTTTAGAAGTTGTGAGTGGGTTAAAACACTAACCTTTGAATTTAAATTGAATTTAAATCCAATTTAAGCCCAAAATTTGAACGGTCTCAGAATTCGTCAGCGTCAAAATGTATGGAATTCCGATACGATCCTAGCGCAGAAAACCGCGCGTAAATCCAAGTTCGTATGCAAAAATTATGTTAGTTAGAACGATTTGAGATTTTAATTAAAATAAAATAAAAAAAACACTCCTCGGCCACGTCATCGTCTACTATTGCACACGCGGAAATTCTACCGCCTGCTACTGTTGATCGCGATCGAACACCAGAAGTCGCCGCCTCGTCCACGGCCGTACGCGACCCACGCCACCACCCAAAGACCCCCACGACCTTCTCCTACCATGTCGACCCTACGCGACCTCCACTATCTCACCATCGGTCGCGAACAAGGAGGCAACCAGCACCTTAAATCAAACCTTACTAGAATTATCGCGAAAAATCTGACCGCTGCTTCGCCAAACAAACTACGCTAATGAACTCCCCTTGATCCTCTACATAACGGTACCTTCAAATCGCCGATCCGGCAAAGTTGATCATGACTCGATGAATGATCGTGATTTGTTCTTCAAATTCTGGACAAACGATGATTCAAATTGGAAAATGAATTACAGATCTGAGATGCGCCCGTCGAGAGCTTCAAATCGATATATAAATCGATATAGTTTGAGGAGTTTGATTTTCAATTTGATTTTTGATTTGGATTTGCAATTTGGGAATTGGTTTGTCTGCCATTGAAAAGAAGAAGAACAGAAAGAATTGTACGTACAGACAAATGAGAATAAGGGATAGCTAGGGTTTACAACGAGCTATTTATAGGTAGGTCAGAAAATAGAAAGAACGGATAAGATTTGATTTGGATTTGAACGACGAACAATCCGAAAAGCCCGTTCTTCCTCCGGAACGAAAATGGGTCAACCCATATATCAAATAGATGTTTTCAAAAATTTTAAATTCAATGGAACAGGTTTCAAATCCTAATTCGATCGTATGAAGAAGTTATGTTAAAATCAGCTTATTTCAAATTGATTTCTAGGCGTTTCGAGTCCGTACGATCAAATTACAAATCTGATAGCTACGAAACTTGAAATCCTACAATAATTTACCGTTACGAATCCGATGAAACTGGTTTCACCGAAATCCGAGACAGTTGCCAAAATGGTTATTTTCACATTAATTAAATAAATTAATAATTAATTAATTAAACCAAATTTTCAAATTTAAATTCTATAATTAACAAATTTTATCATTTTGATTTCTTAAACCATTACAATAATTTAAAAAAATTTGGATATCAATTTAAAGTTAATTGATTTACCAATTACAGTGTTTGATTTCAATTTCATTAAATTCAGAAATTATAAATTAAATTTTCAATAATTCCATTTAATTGACCTTTCATCCTATTATTCAATCCATTATTATCAAATGGATGAAATTAACATTGGTTCATGATCTATTACATTAATATTCTCAAATTTCACCTTAATCCCCATTAACGTAATATTTAAATATTTAATTTCATTTATTTGCAATTAATCCAATTATTATAATTTAAATTCCAATAAATTAATAAATCTTGATTTCCATTCTTTTTATTCAACCAATTGTCATATTATGAAAAAAATTAACATTATTTCCAAATATTAATTTAATTTACATTAACATAATATTAAATTATAATTATTGTAATTGATTTCCAATTTAAACTAACATGCTAAATAAATAGGTAACATACAGTAATTGTTACCGTTAACTTTTAATTACACTATAAGTTTATTACTTTCAAACAAAGGTTATAAATACTTACATAACACCAATTTTATTCAATTTCCATTAATTATATACTGATCCATCAATTGATTCAATATTTACACTTGTTTTCTTATATTCACTTTATAACCAAGTTATAACATTTGAGTCATTTCAATTGATTGGAATTTCATTCAATTTATCAATAATTAACTTTAATTAACTTCGTTGTTACATTTCATCTTAGTTATTATTTCATTATTAATTTACAAATTTTATTTCTTTCAATATTAATTTACCAAATTTTTTATTAAATCAACAATTTTAATTATCGAAATTTACGGGTCGTTACAATTTGAATACACTTTTACAATACAGAATCAGAGTACATACAAAAGAAATAAATAACAATGTAGCAGAATAACATGATGCAGTGGGATAAATAACAATAATGCTAAATCTTCGTCCTCCAGAAATTAGTCTTCAATACACCGAAAAGCTCAGACTGACCCGAGCAAATTGAAAAGACAAAACACTCGAGTTAGAACTAAAAGATCTTATGTAAGTTAAATCAACAGTAAATAAATATGAGTATAACGGCGTCGGAGATGTTTACGGGATTTGACATCTCCTGTCCAGTGTCAAACGTGTGTGCAATAACTTAAGAGTTGTTTGGGATTCCATCTCCTAAGGATCCGTTAAACTATCTACATACATAGTACAATACGCTATTATAATAATGTCTACAGTATAGTAAAGTATTAAAATAGCATTAAGACGTTACTCATATCCCCCTTAACACATTTTATATAATGTCGTAGTTTATACAGTACTGTAAACTCCACCATAAACTGGTGGGCTATCAGGGAGCACTCCATAGGTACGATACAAACCAAACTCGTAGAAGGCGCGATAGGGCATGTGACAAGACACGCGAGGCAATGCCCATGGTAGGATACTACCATTTTGCGGATCCGGACTGGTGGTAACGCATAGCAGCTACTACCACCCACCTGAGAACACACTCCCATAATCAAATCGAGGGGTGGCCACCAAATCAATCATAAAGTCATAATATGGTATCGAAGAAATATGCCCGATAGGAGGAGCGACCTCACTTGGCCCGGCGTGGCTCCTGTTTTAGTCACATCAAGCTGACTCGCGGGAGTCAGGGCTACGATAATTCCTCATACAGAATCATTCGCCAAACCATCCTACTTCATTCTGGAATCTCCACCACGTACACAGTTGTTAAATTGGTTTTCGGTATTGGCAGAGAGTATGACAATATCAGATCCCGGTCTCTTTAACAACCAAACGCTTGTTTCACATCGGATGGTTCTTTTATATTTCCAAAACCGATTCATAAATGATATCAAAATATTATATTCAATTCAAACCATACCACTTTCGAAATCATATCACATTTGAAATCATTTCACTTCCGAAATCATATTCATTTTCGAAATCATATTTCCAAAATAGGTTAAGCCCTTTATTTAAAATCATCATATTCCTCAAATATGTCATTTAAATCCCAACTTAGGTTATAACATCATTTTACCATTTCCGCTTTTAAATCAAGATTTAAATATAAACACTTCAACTTTACACAGTCTTAAATTTAGAAATAGTTTAGATAGTTTAAAATAGTTTAAATAGTTTAAAATAGCTTTTAAATAGGTAAAATACTTTATATATAATTTTTAAATGGTTTTAATAGTTTAAATAGTATTAAAATAGATTTAAAATAGATTACATAGATTAAAAATAGATTAAATAGATTTAAAATAGATCAAAATGGGTTAATTAGTATAAAATAGGTTAAAATAGATTAAATTGGATTACATAGATTAAAATAGTTTAAATTGATTAAAATAGTTTAAATTGATTAAAATAGTTTAAAATAGATTAAATTAGTTTAATAGTTCGAAAATCTTAATAATCAGGATAAAATAATATATTTTTAAAAAGTTTATATTAAAATAATAAATTTGAAATTAATATCAAAATAAACTATTTCATTTCAACACATTTGGACCATGTATAGCTTTCAAATCAACAAACTAAATTTCATCTTTCAATTCAAATTCTCATGTAAAACCATTTAGTCAATGTCAATTTCAAATCCGTGTTCGAACAATAAATCCAAACTATTTCAAATTTAGTAGATTTCAAAGTTACATTTTCAAACGTTTTCAATAACTCAATTCTGATAAATTTCATTTATACTTCAAATTCACTTTAAAATTTCAATTTAATTTCTTTAAACAATTCCTTTAAACCAATTCCCATTTCAACATTTAAGCTTGGATTTTCAAAAATAATTAAGTTTATATAAATCAAATTTTCTTCAAAATATCATTTAACTAAATTCAAAATTTTAAGGATTTAAAATCATTTAATTTAACCAATCCGGTGTCCGTATATAATTTTCTATCCTATGGTCAAGTGATACGGACATATATTGTAACAACCTGAGGTTTTCGAACCCGAAAATTTCAGATAGTTATGAAAAGAAGAAAGAGATAGAAGAAGAAGAAACAGCAACACTACACAAATTCTCACATTCGCAACGGATCAAAATATAATATCAAATAATAACAGTTTACAAAAGAATACTATATCTGTCGATTACATTTTTATACATCAGAGTTACACATTTATACAGACACTGGATATACACAATTATCATGTCTCGGATATACAATAATATAACACAGCGGAAACACTCCATACGTTCTTGCCATCCAGCTCGTCTCCCAAGCTCCAGAACGTCCTTACCTGAAAATCTGTAATACTCGGACTAACCCGAGCATTACATCAAAGTAACACCCGGGTCAGGCTGGAAACCAGCGTGAGCAAAACTCATATAATTTGAACTCTAAGGTTGTAAAACTTCTTTGAAAACCCGGGTAACTCGTGTCAATTTACAATTTCACAATTTGTTAGAGACATCACTTATTTCACACATCAATTTCTAAATGCCAAACTTAGATTAAATGGTCCAATTCACTTAAATCATTCCATTTCGGTCTATTGATTTCACACATCAAATTTAGAGAAATAAGATTTGCAATTCGAAGTGGATTCGGATATGTATTGATACCCGACCCCGGTCTCTTCGAATCACATGTCATCTTAACCCAAGTTATTCAATTAAATTCAATTCAACTTTAAACACAGGGTGTCACTTTTATACACAGTAATTTATCAATGATAAATAACCATACTATCGCTTCTATCCAAACAAATAATATCAGAAACATTTCATATCAGAGATATCAACTAATTCAAGGCATTTACTTAATATTAATTAATTACAAATCAATAAATAAATCATCTATCTTAATTATTCATCCTTGATTTATTATCTTTTAATTACAATAAGAAATAAATTCTTAAGTAATCTCACAAATTAATTAACCTCCACCCATCCATATTAATTACAATGATTCTTAATTAATTACACAAATTAATTATCCTATCACTACGTACATTGATTTATTATCCTTTAATTACTCACACCCATTTTATTAACTAACCTTATATTTATTTCCTTAATTAATAACTCCTTAAATTAATAATCAATGTAATTAACTAATTAATAATCCTACTCACTCAACAATAAAATAATTTTACGAGAATTCATTTATCTTAATTCATTTACCCCACCACTACCAGAATTTAATAAACTTAGATTTAATAATTACTAACTTGTAAATCCAGAAAAGTCCTTTAAGTTTAATTAACGATAAAACATTATAAATTTAACTTAGAATAAATTTTAAATTTTACTAAATCTAAGTTAAACAGACTACACATCTTTACTTAACCAAACTTTTCAAATAGTTATTATTATTTGGAAGAAATAGTTTAAGAACTAAATTTTTAAAACTTGATTTTGTTAAGTTTAAAACTGGTTAACATATTAACCCGAGACAATCCAGATTTATACGAACTGATACCCGAGTTCACCCTCCATTATTCTCGAGCTTTCCCCTTTTTTTTCTTGAATAAAATTTTAAACTGTTATTCCTCATAACAATCACGTATTCAATCCTACCCGAGACAAAACTTTATTTACTCGAGATCGTTCCCCAGTTAAACCCAAACAAACCCGAACCTAGCTTCATCTTCCAAACCCACAACGTCCAGATGCACAGATCGATCACTGTGCACGTGCACGACGATTCCGACCATCGATGACCCTCACCACAACCCTCGACATGTCGACCTCGACCCTGCCGACCTTCTCAATCCTATTGATCGGCGAAATTTCCATTGAAACAAAATCGAACTCCTCAGCACCCATAGTAAAATGTCTCGGTCGACCAAACGCCTGTCCAAGACGAACACCACCACCAGGAGACCTGCCGCCTCGACCCCAGTCGTGTCTCGAACCCTAGAAATCTTTCCCCCACATGCGATTCAACTCGATGCATCCACGATGTCAATCTCGCCTTGATTCCGACCCAGACCAAAAACAGGTCCACAACCCTAAATCACTGTCGCGCCACCACTACGGCGGCTTAAAATTTTTTCCACCATTTTTCCCATGATCACCATCCTTCATACTATATTCGACAACAAGCACGACCTTCAGTTCGTCATTGATTACCAGAAATTGACGGAAAGACCAAAACAAATCAACTTGCAAATGCACGTGATTCCGGAACTTAAAAATTATGATTTTATTTTCAAAATTCATGCTTTATGAAGACGAGCAGGATCACGAAATCAAAACCCAAGTTTTGATCAACTGAATTTTTGACAAAATTTGATTTTTTTCCTGTGTTCATATATTTTCCAGTAAACCCATTCATCTTTAATACTTGAAGTATTTTTAAAGTTTTTAAATCTTGCAAATTCAAGCATATATTGTTAAGACATCAAAGTCTATAAGTGAATAAAAGCTAAGATTTTGAATTTTGAACTAAATTTAAACCCTATAAATTTAAGCAGAGGCCTGAGAGCCTGAACAGAGACATGCACATCAATTTTATACATATGTAAACATATGCAGGCATATTTTCATCTAGACAAACATACTTCAATTACTTATCAAAAACACCAAGTTATAGACTAAAGTTCTGGTAGTTTTCTCACCTTTATAATGTTTGAACAGATGACAGAGAAAGCTTTGAAACTGGTAATTGATCCTGATATACTTGTTTAAACTTTGATTTGCTTCAGGTCTGCTTGCTTTGATTTTAAATGGAAGAATTTTTTTTTTAAAACTTGGTTCGAATGAGCTAAATGAAGACAGGATAGATGTTTATGTTGGGAAAATGAGACTAACAGGGCAAGCCTAAGTTGTACAAATATTCATATATTTTTATATTTTCTTTGATCTAAGTTTTGGGCTGAGATGATATTAAAATGTACTAGAGATGTTAGTAATAAATGAAATTGTCCTATGTCTAAAAACTTATCTTATTTCGTATGTACTAATATCTTTGCACATATTTTCTTGCCTGCAACATGAAGATATCTTTTCTTTACAAGCCATTTATATATTTTTCTTTGGCCAGAGGTTTGTAAACACTGAAATGATTTTAAACATCACGAATTGACTTTCTTTGTTGGCTGAGATGAAGGCATTTAATGCTAATGTCCTTTATACTTACCCTTATCTTTGTATATATACTATGTGTACATACTCATTTTATACTACCTGCATGAATACATACTTATTTCCTATTTGTCTATGTTTATTCTTGCCTTCAAAATCTTACTGGTTACATAGATTTTCTTTTTCTGGTCATGCTCTTATACTCTATGTATGTAATACCAAGTTGCTAATAGTTATTTGTATTGGTTTATTACTTAATTTATATCCATATACTTTTATACTTAAACAAATTTACACTTTTATCTTTCTTTTAATTTTTTTATTTTTATTTTTAAACTTAAACTATTCAATACTTCATTTACTTATTAATATATATATATATAGATAAATTTTAAGAAATAAAATGAAGCCAATTATATAAAAGCTTATTCAATTATCTTTAAAATCCAAACATTTTAAATATTTACTCTTTTTAATCTCAAGGCTTTTGAATTCAAATAAATTCAAAAAAAATCTAATTTTAAAATCAAGTTATATATACATATATAACAACATATTTAATTTGAAAATAACACTTTTATTTTAAAATCTATTTATATTCATATATAAAACAATACATTAATAATGTTATTTGAAAATAACAATTTGTCAAGTTTAAATAATTTATAAAAGAGATTATACATTCCTATTTATTATTAAATGAATTAATATATCCTATTTATTAAACAATATTTTAAAACAAACCTTTTAATTGAATCTTAAACCTAAGCTATAATTAAATAAATTAAACATTTACCTTAAATATTTTAAAACCATATATTTAAATTAAATCATAATTTCCAAATTACCAAAATATATTAGAATTATAAAATATGCCTTATTAATTAAATTTACAACAAAGCTCATCTATTTACAATATATATAAATTTACATACATTATAAATAGAAAACAATATATTTAGCTTTTAAAAGATAAATTCACAATTTAAATGTTTATTAAAAGAAAATCATTAAATCAATTCAAATTTTATTAACAAAAATCATCAAATCAATTTAATTTTCAATACAGATTATTAAAGTGATATTGCCAAAAATTCCGGGATGTCACATTCCTCCCCCCTTTAGAACGTTTCGTCCTCGAAAAGGAACGAAAACAGAATTGATGTAATGCTTAAAATCGGATAAATATTCCTTAATCATTTTTAAAACACTTTTTAATATCCATATAATATTATTCTAAAGTAGTTTTTATAAAAAATACTTTAATAACTCGATGTTTCAACAAGTCCATCCTCGTCCTCATAGAGATTCGGTCATACGTTGATCAGGCGTAGGACTGAAAATCTATAAGTACTTGGTAAACCCGTTTTCAACACCCAGTGAAAACACTTGGAAAATAATTTTATTGAAAATGTAGAAAACGGTTTGAAATAGAGAAAATAGCTTTGGTGAGAATGCTCTGGAAATCATCACCCCCATCCATGGTCACGGTTACATCCTGGGTTACGCTGCCATCGCAGCAAAAGTCCATGTAACTGATTACACCATGGAACCCACAACAGATCGCAGTTACATCCAGGGTTACGTTGCCGTCACAGCAAAAGTCCATGTAACTGCAGGCTCTCTGCGGCCTCTCGATTACGCTGTCGAAATGAAACTTCTCCACTCCCACATAGGTCGCAGTCTATCGATGTAAAATCAAACGCAGACCGTTGGCTCTCAGCGGCACACACGACTTTCGCTATGTTACCATAGTGTCGCAGTCTACCGATATAAAATCAAACGTAGACTGTTGGCTCTCAGCGGCACACACGACTTTCGCTATGGTCTGCAGTAGATCGCAGTGACATTGAGTTACACTATCGTCACAGCATAACCCAAATGCCCCTGTAGGCACCAGCCTCTCGACTTTCGCTACACAAATAATCCTCAGGAACTAGTTTTGTCCGGACTCCTCACAGGATCAACTTTAGAACCTCCCCCTTAGAGGCTCAAGGCAGTGCCACCCTATGGCACTCCTGAGAAGTTCATTTCAAGGGAGCGCCTTTTTCCCCAGAGCCAATCTCAAAACACTTTATACTATACACATATAGTATTTTCCAAATCATACACCTAGTATGAATTTCATATAAGTGCCTTTACACAAAATCGATTCCCAAAATCGATAATTCTCAAAGTAGGCTTTTCCAAATTCCAATATTGATTTTCCTCGAAAATCAAAAGCCTTTTTCAAATCCAAAGATTCCCAAAACCTTTCCTCAAATCATTTTCACAAAATCTTTTATATATACATAGATATATATAATCTTGGAAAATCTTTGGTTCAATTCATATTTGTATAAATTTATTTTTATACTTCAAACACTTTCAAAAAATCATTTTCTTCTGACAATAGATTCAACAGGGGGAGTTTTCCATATATAACAAAGATATATAACTTTGTTTATGCCAAATCATATGTTCAAATTCAATTACTCTTTACAAAACCACTTATCATCACTTACTTCCATAAAGTAAATTTCTATTATAGAAATATCCAATTTCCATTCTACTTTATCATATTTTCCACAAAATATACCCTTCATTTCAAAAACCATTTCACATTTCTTATCCACAAATCACAATTGTTTCAATTCCATTGGATTATCACTTTAATCCTTATCCCAATGGATATTCAATCATAAACAGTTCGAACTCTGTCTAATTTAAATTTGAAAATAGCTTGGAAGATTTTAAAATGAATAAGTAGTTGAAAAATAATTATTAGTTGGTAAAATAGTTAAGTAACTGTAGAATAGTTGAAAATGGTTAAATAGTTGAAAATAGTTAAATAGTTTCAAATAGTAATTAATTTGTAAAATAGTTAAAAAATAGTAATTAATTTATAAAACAGTTGAAAAAATTTTAAACAGCTCCAAAAATAATTGTAAAACAAGTATAAGATAGTTTGGCTTTAAAAAGAAAGGTTGTATATATATAACAAATAGCTTGAAAAAAAATAGATTTGTACTAAAACAATTTATTTTAAGAATATTCCAAAGTCAAACTGTTCAATTCTCAACTACCAATCCCAATAATTTCAGTTTCCACTGAAATTAGTTTAATCCCAATTCAAGTTGAATCAATCCTCAATTTCTTCCCAAATTCAAATCAAATTTCATTTGATTTAAATATATTCATTTCAACTACAAATCCCAAATTATTCAAATTAATCCAGTTCAAATTTTCCATTTGAATTTTTTTTATACTTATCCATCTTCAATTTCAAACTAAATTCAATCTGAACTAATGAAATTTCAATTTCAATTTTAAACCATCTCGAATTATATAAATTCGAGTTAAATTCTCAAAGGTTGGTTTAACCTTTTAAACCAAATTAACTTTTAATTTTACATAAATAACCCAAATCTTTCAACAATTTAATTTTGAGTCAAATTCTCAAAATTCCATTTTCAAATTATCTTTACTTAACTTTTCCCAAAGTTCAAATAAGAGTTCAAAACAATTTTATCTTAAAATTTTAATTTATTACTCAATTTTATCTTCCAGTTTGAATCCAGTTCTTAAACAAATTTTAATTCACAAATTCAATTATTCAAATATTTTGTTCAAAATAATTCCATATCCTTAATTTCAAATTGAAGTTTAATACCTTTTTTTCAATAATGGATATATTACCATACTTCATTTCTCATTCATTTAAACAAATCTAATTCACAATTTAAAGATTATTAATACAATAAGATGATATCATCCAATTTATTTTAAAACATTCAACCATTTTAAATTTTCAGATCTCAAACCCATTTTGAGATCACACAAACTCCCAATTCAACTTAACCATTTAACTTTCCAAGTTAACTTCCAATTTCATCTTGAAATTTCCAATTCAGGTTGCTTGCTAACTTATTTAACTTTTCCAAAGTTAAATCCAATTCACTTGATCCAGTCAACCTCACAAAAATTTGAATTTCTCCATTTCAGATTCTTAAACTTCTTATCAATATCCCATCTCACTTATAAGTTCAAAACTTATCACATTTTAGGGAAAATTCAAAACTGGACACCTAGTGTTTACTTCCAATCATCTTTGATCTTATGTATATCCCACATATATACATATTTATTTCATTCGTACTTCAAGTCATACCTTAGATTTTAAACCATTATTGGTTTTTAATTTCAAAACAAATTCCCTTTAAAGATTTTCAAACAACTCCGGTTTGAATAAGCCCTTTCATTCAAATAATATTATTTATTATTTCTTTATCACTTTGAAACAATTTTCAAATTTTGGGCTCAGATTTAAAACTTCACAATTTATATCATTTTCAGTTCCAATTTATAAGTCATACTTGCCTAAATGTTTTATTTCCCTAAAACATTTCATTTTGCTTACTCATTAACAGCATTTCATTATTAAACACAACAACCATTTATTCTGGTTTGAATCTATTTCAACTCATCTTTAATTTCAAATTGGTTGTATTTCTATTTCCACTTAATTTAATTCTAATAATTTAACAACCAATTACCTTAACATTTATTGGTTAAGGAATATTGCTTTATATATATCAAAATATATTCTTATATAAAATCATTTAAAATCTTTATATAAGAAAATAACAAGTACGCTCTCATATATACATATACACTCAACTCATTCTAGGGTACTATTGACCCTATCCTTATAAGTACACCCACCAGAGCCAAGGTTCTCGCTAAATCCTTCGCTCTGATACCAACTGTAACAACCTGAGGTTTTCAAACCCGAAAATTTCAGATAGTTATGAAAAGAAGAAAGAGATAGAAGAAGAAGAAACAACAACACTACACAAATTCTCACATTCGCAGCGGATCAAAATATAATATCAAATAATAACAGTTTACAAAAGAATACTATATCTGTCGATTACATTTTTATACATCAGAGTTACACATTTATACAGACACTGGATATACACAATTATCATGTCTCGGATATACAATAATATAATACAGCGGAAACACTCCATACGTTCTAGCCATCCAGCTCGTCTCCCAAGCTCCAGAACGTCCTTACCTGAAAATCTGTAATACTCGGACTGACCCGAGCATTACATCAAAGTAACATCCGGGTCAGGCTGGAAACCAGCGTGAGCAAAACTCATATAATTTGAACTCTAAGGTTGTAAAACTTCTTTGAAAACCCGGGTAACTCATGTCAATTTACAATTTCACAATTTGTTAGAGACATCACTTATTTCACACATCAATTTCTAAATGCCAAACTTAGATTAAATGGTCCAATTCACTTAAATCATTCCATTCCAGTCTATTGATTTCACACATCAAATTTAGAGAAATAAGATTTGCAATTCGAAGTGGATTCGGATATGTATTGATACCCGACCCCGGTCTTTTCGAATCACATGTCATCTTAACCCAAGTTATTCAATTAAATTCAATTCAACTTTAAACACAGGGTGTCACTTTTATACACAGTAATTTATCAACGATAAATAACCATACTATCGCTTCTATCCAAACAAATAATATCAGAAACATTTCATATCAGAGATATCAACTAATTCAAGGCATTTACTTAATATTAATTAATTACAAATCAATAAATAAATCATCTATCTTAATTATTCATCCTTGATTTATTATCTTTTAATTACAATAAGAAATAAATTCTTAAGTAATCTCACAAATTAATTAACCTCCACCCATCCATATTAATTACAATGATTCTTAATTAATTACACAAATTAATTATCCTATCACTACGTACATTGATTTATTATCCTTTAATTACTCACACCCATTTTATTAACTAACCTTATATTTATTTCCTTAATTAATAATTCCTTAAATTAATAATCAATGTAATTAACTAATTAATAATCCTACTCACTCAACAATAAAATAATTTTACGAGAATTCATTTATCTTAATTCATTTACCCCACCACTACCAGAATTTAATAAACTTAGATTTAATAATTACTAACTTGTAAATCCAGAAAAGTCCTTAAGTTTAATTAACGATAAAACATTATAAATTTAACTTAGAATAAATTTTAAATTTTACTAAATCTAAGTTAAACAGACTACACATCTTTACTTAACCAAACTTTTCAAATAGTTATTATTATTTGGAAGAAATAGTTTAAGAACTAAATTTTTAAAACTTGATTTTGTTAAGTTTAAAACTGGTTAACATATTAACCCGAGACAATCCAGATTTATATGAACTGATACCCGAGTTCACCCTCCATTATTCTCGAGCTTTCCCCTTTTTTTTCTTGAATAAAATTTTAAACTGTTATTCCTCATAACAATCACGTATTCAATCCTACCCGAGACAAAACTTTATTTACTCGAGATCGTTCCCCAGTTAAACCCAAACAAACCCGAACCTAGCTTCATCTTCCAAACCCACAACGTCCAGATGCACAGATCGATCACTGTGCACGTGCACGACGATTCCGACCATCGATGACCCTCACCACAACCCTCGACATGTCGACCTCGACCCTGCCGACCTTCTCAATCCCACTGATCGGCGAAATTTCCACTAAAACAAAATCAAACTCCTCAGCACCCACAGTAAAATGTCTCGGTCGACCAAACGCCTGTCCAAGACGAACACCACCACCAGGAGACCTGCCGCCTAGACCCCAGTCGTGTCTCGAACCCTAGAAATCTTTCCCCCACATGCGATTCAACTCGATGCATCCACGATGTCAATCTCGCCTTGATTCCGACCTAGACCAAAAACAGGTCCACAACCCTAAATCACTGTCGCGCCACCACTACGGCGGCTTAAAAAATTTTCCACCATTTTTCCCATGATCACCATCCTCCATACTATATTCGACAACAAGCACGACCTTCAGTTCGTCATTGATTACCAGAAATTGACGGAAAGACCAAAACAAATCAACTTGCAAATGCACGTGATTACCGAACTTAAAAATTATGATTTTATTTTCAAAATTCATGCTTTATGAAGACGAGCAGGATCACGAAATCAAAACCCAAGTTTTGATCAACTGAATTTTTGACAAAATTTGATTTTTTTTTCCTGTGTTCATATATTTTCCAGTAAACCCATTCATCTTTAATACTTGAAGTATTTTTAAAGTTTTTAAATCTTGCAAATTCAAGCATATATTGTTAAGACATCAAAGTCTATAAGTGAATAAAAGCTAAGATTTTGAATTTTGAACTAAATTTAAACCCTATAAATTTAAGCAGAGGCCTGAGAGCCTGAACAGAGACATGCACATCAATTTTATACATATATAAACATATGCAGGCATATTTTCATCTAGACAAACATACTTCAATTACTTATCAAAAACACCAAGTTATAGACTAAAGTTCTGGTAGTTTTCTCACCTTTATAATGTTTGAACAGATGACAGAGAAAGCTTTGAAACTGGTAATTGATCCTGATATACTTGTTTAAACTTTGATTTGCTTCAGGTCTACTTGCTTTGATTTTAAATGGAAGAATTTTTTTTTAAAACTTGGTTCGAATGAGCTAAATGAAGACAGGATAGATGTTTATGTTAGGAAAATGAGACTAACAGGGCAAGCCTAAGTTGTACAAATGTTCATATATTTTTATATTTTCTTTGATCTAAGTTTTGGGCTGAGATGATATTAAAATGTACTAGAGATGTTAGTAATAAATGAAATTGTCCTATGTCTAAAAACTTATCTTATTTCGTATGTACTAATATCTTTGCACATATTTTCTTGCCTGCAACATGAAGATATCTTTTCTTTACAAGCCATTTATATATTTTTCTTTGGCCAGAGGTTTGTAAACACTGAAATGATTTTAAACATCACGAATTGACTTTCTTTGTTGGCTGAGATGAAGGCATTTAATGCTAATGTCCTTTATACTTACCCTTATCTTTGTATATATACTATGTGTACATACTCATTTTATACTACCTGCATGAATACATACTTATTTCCTATTTGTCTATGTTTATTCTTGCCTTCAAAATCTTACAGGTTACATAGATTTTCTTTTTCTGGTCATGCTCTTATACTCTATGTATGTAATACCAAGTTGCTAATAGTTATTTGTATTGGTTTATTACTTAATTTATATCCATATACTTTTATACTTAAACAAATTTACACTTTTATCTTTCTTTTAATTTTTTTATTTTTATTTTTAAACTTAAACTATTCAATACTTCATTTACTTATTAATATATATATATATATATAGATAAATTTTAAGAAATAAAATGAAGCCAATTATATAAAAGCTTATTCAATTATCTTTAAAATCCAAACATTTTAAATATTTACTCTTTTTAATCTCAAGGCTTTTGAATTCAAATAAATTCAAAAAAAATCTAATTTTAAAATCAAGTTATATACATATATAACAACATATTTAATTTGAAAATAACACTTTTATTTTAAAATCTATTTATATTCATATATAAAACAATACATTAATAATGTTATTTGAAAATAACAATTTGTCAAGTTTAAATAATTTATAAAAGAGATTATACATTCCTATTTATTATTAAATGAATTAATATATCCTATTTATTAAACAATATTTTAAAACAAACCTTTTAATTGAATCTTAAACCTAAGCTATAATTAAATAAATTAAACATTTACCTTAAATATTTTAAAACCATATATTTAAATTAAATCATAATTTCCAAATTACCAAAATATATTAGAATTATAAAATATGCCTTATTAATTAAATTTACAACAAAGCTCATCTATTTACAATATATATAAATTTACATACATTATAAATAGAAAACAATTTATTTAGCTTTTAAAAGATAAATTCACAATTTAAATGTTTATTAAAAGAAAATCATTAAATCAATTCAAATTTTATTAACAATAATCATCAAATCAATTTAATTTTCAATACAGATTATTAAAGTGATATTGCCAAAAATTCCGGGATGTCACATATATCATTTCAATCCGCAATGAATTTAATTTTATGGGTATATATCATTTCAACCCGTAATCCCAAATTAACATTCAAAATCCATAAAATCGCTCGGGTTTATCATTTCAACCCATAACGATTTTTCTCTAATCTATTAGATCGTTCAGGTATGTATCATTTCAACCCATAGTGATTTTCTAACAATAACTAAGGGAACTTGCAGTGCTATAACAATATAAAATATAACATCCAGTCATCCAAAATCAACAATCAAACATCCATCACAATCATCATTCAAATAAATAAATAAACAATAACAAGTGACTGATTATCAATAACAGGTATTAACTAGCAATCAACTTTCAATATTAAATTAAATGACGATTAAATCCAAAAAAAAGTCATAATTAACTGGAATGACTATTTAAATATACCAAACATCGACCAATCAATTTCTAATCACATCATAAATTCAATTTAACTAACGTAAGACAATTTAGTAGTTGTGAGTGGGTTAAAACACTCTCCTTTGATTTTTCAACGATTTAAAATCCAAATAAAGTCCCAAAATTGAACAGTCTCAGAATTCGTCCAAACCAATTCCAAAGTGTCCGGAATTTCGATACGACCCCAGGGGAACAAACTGCGTGTGAATCCAAGCCCGTTTGGAAAAGATATGATAGTTAGAACGTTTGAATTTAAATATAAAATAAATAAATAGATTAATAAAGTAAGTGGGCCACGTCATCATCACCTGTTCCAACAATTCTACTTTGCCCGAACCTTTTTTTGTCAAAATTTGCGAATTAGAGAGAAGGGAATGGGCCCCCTGAATTTCAGCCTTGGGATTCGGAGAAAAATTGCACTATTCGCACTATTTGACAAAATGTAATTCGGGCACTGTAGCATTGCTCCACCTGTTCGTAACCGTGATATCATGAGCATCAGGAAGTCGCACTAGAATGACCAACTGCTGCCAACGACCATCGTGCGCTACTGCCTAGGGCCAGTCACGGCCACGTGCCTCACCTCGGAATGAACCGCCGCTCCCACTCAGCCCACATGGCCACCAAAGATCACCTCCGATCGGCCACCAAAGCAAGCCGCCTCCTTGAATTTTAAACCCTAATCGAATCATTTAGGCCGATCCAACCACCGTTACGATAAATGACGAGCACAGATGAACTCCGCGCGTCCCTCTCCACGCGATGGTACCCTTGATTCGACGATCCGTCGCAGTTGATCAGACCCCAATGAATGACCGAGAATGTTTTGGCCAATTTCGGACAAACCAAAACCCGACTGCAAAAACGAATAGCATATTTGAGTTGCACTCATCGAGAGCTTTCCAACGATATATAATATGACATAGTTTGAGGAGTTTTAATTTTTCGATTTGATTTTGATTTGCAATTGAATGTAGGAATTAGGGTTTCTACCATCTGAGAAGGAGGAACAGACAGATGGAGTTGTGCATACTGTAATAAGAAATAGAAAGGCCGCTAAGGTTTAGAAGAATCTATTTATATGAACAAAGCCTAATAAGAAAGAATGAATATATCGAATTGGTTCGAAATGACAATAACGACCCGAAAAGCCCGTTCCACTTCCGAAATGAAAATGGGTCATCCAATATATCGAAATAGATTTTTTTCGATATTTTTAAATTCAATGGAACATGTTTCAAGTCCTAATTCCATTGTATGAAGAAGTTAGCTTTTAAAATCAGCTTATTTCAAATTGAATTCAATAAATTGATTTCTACGCGTTTCAAGCCCGTACGATCAAACGACAAGTCCGATCGCTACGAAACTTGAAATCTTATAATAATTTACCGTTATGGATCCGATGAAACTTGTTTCATCGAAATCCGAGACGGTGGCCAAAATGGTTTTTTTGACGTTGATTAAATAAATTATTATTAAATCAATTAAATCACTTTTTTCGAATTTAATAACTAACGATTTTTATCATTTCTGATTACTAAGTAATTTATAGTCTTTTAAAACAAATTTCCATATCAATTCAATGTTAAATATTACACTAATTACAGTGTTCAGTTTCAACTGTAATAAATTCATTAATTATAATTTAAAACTCCATTAAATTCATTTATTTTGATTTCGCTTTTATTATTTAATCAATTATTACCATATGAATATAATTGACATTACTTTACCTTTTATTACATTCACATTTACGGTTATCATCTTAACTCACATTAACTGCAATAATTAATTACATTAATTGCAATTGATTTTCAATGAATTAAATGGTGAATTTATAATTAAACCATTGTTATAACTTACCAATTCAAACACATTTCTATATTTATTGTTAACAAACAAAAGCCAATAAATTCATATATTGGTTGATTATTCTACATTAACCAATTTCAATTAAGTACACACAATTTCACCGTTTAATACCACATTTGGTTTATTTACTTATTTACAATTTATAACCAATTTTTACATTTACAATCATTTCAATTAATTGAAATTGCATTAGAGTAGTTATCAATTACCTTAAATTAACATCATTAAATTACATTCTAATTGTTTTTCTCATAAATAAATTATAAATTTTTAATTTCTTCTAATATTATATTATAAAACCTTATTTAATTCAATATTTAATTATCAAAAAATTTCGGGTCGTTAGAAAATGTCATTCTAGGTGCTAATAATTTGAAATATTTTAGACCAATTTCTTTAATTAATTGTTCTGTTAATATTATTTCAAAAGTTTTAGTGAATAGACTTAGTATAAGAATGAATGATTTAATCGATTGTGCTTTCATTAAGGATAGAAATATCATGGATGGAGTGGTTGTTGTTCAAGAGTATACTAATCACTGTTGTAAGAATAACATTACATGTGTGCTTCTAAAACTTGACTTTGCGTAAGCTTTTGACTCGATTGATTGGGATTTTCTAATTAATATGTTACTGGCTAGAGGTTTTAGTCATAAATGGATTGGTTGGATTATGACATTGCTTAAAACTAATAATTCTAGTATAATGGTTAACTAGATTTTAGGGAATAAAATACAGTCTAGACGTGGCTTACGACAGGGTGATCCTTTATCTCCTCTCTTGTTTAATTTAGCTGCCGATGTTTTCGCTATGATAATTAAAAAAGCTGTTGGAAATGGATCTTTAGGGTGTGTTGATAGCGAAATTCCACGTAATGGGCTCTTTGTTCTTCAATTTGCAGACGATACCCTAATATTTACTTCTCATTTGCCTAATCACGTCATTACCCTTAAATTTATTTTATACAGCTTTGAACTTCTTTCAGGACTAAAAATTAATTTTGATAAAAGTTTGGTTTTGGTTTTAAATGACATTGATATGGTTGAGGGTTTAGTAGCTAATACGTTAAATTGTAAAACCATGAATTTTCCTATTGAGCATCTTGGATTTTTGATTAGAACAACTAAGCTTAAACATGATGACTGGCTAATTATAATAGAAAAATTAAAAGTAGAATTTCCAATTGGAATGAGAGGTTTTTATCGAGAGCTGGTAGATTAGTTCTCATAAATTATGTTTTATCCGCACTTCCAATTTATTGGATGTCTATGCATCTTTTTCCAGAATGGGTGATCAATAAAATTGATAAAATAAGAAGGGACTTCTTATAGAGTGGTGATAATCCTAGTAGTAGTCTAAAATGTTTGGTTAACCGGGTGTAACGATCCCGGATTTTAATAAAATTTAAATTGATACTTAATTTTATTTTTGAATAAAAATTGTGAAATGATTTGGCAATTGATATAAAATATCAGTTAAATTATGAATTAATTGAGGATTAATTTGGATATTTGAAGATAAATAATAAATAAGTAAATAAAATGTTAGATGGTTAAACTTTAAAAGAAAATAAAATTTGTGTTGGTATTAAACAGATATTTCAAATAAATTTTAGTTATATAAACTATGAAATGAACATATAAAAATTTCTAGAAATAAATATTTAAGTTAAAATAGAAGTAAATATACAAAGTGAGATAAAACACAAACAAAATGTACTTGCAAATTAAATAATAAAAATATATATATTCAAGTATTCAAGACATCAAATATATGTATATTCATGTACAAGCCAAATATAAGTATGAAGACAAAGCAAAGGATAAGTATGCAAGCTTGCAAAGAAAGATAGCAATAAATATATTCAAGTATGAAACAAAGGAAAAGATTTAAGGAAAACAAACAAGGGTAATTAATGCTTGAATCTCTCAGCCACCAAAACAAAGATATCATTCTCAGCCATCAAAATATAGATCATATCAGCCCACTAAAGTAGAAAAATAAGTTGAGTCAAATAAACAAAGAAAAGAAAATATATACTCAAGACAGTGCAACATATCTATGAAGCTTGCGAAACAAGTCAGTGCACATGCGTTCATATCTATAAACAAGAGTTATATCAACCTGCATAAGTCTGTAAGCAAATCAAATTTGATATGAAAATGTATAAGAAAAAGAACAATGTGAATTAATGCAGCCACCAAAGCAAGATACCAGCCACCAAAGAAAAGTAAGCAAATCAGTCTGGTCAACATAGAAAGGAAAAATCTTTAGTCAAAACAAACAACAGGAAAAAAATCTTTGATTGTACAAAAGAAAAATATAACATCACCTTGTACAAGTAATAATATAAACCTGTAAACTTCTTCTTATATACATCAACTTCTCATTTCAGTCTCGTTCATTCAAAGCTCAATAAAATCTGAAATGTATTTCTTCTCTAACTCAAACAAACAAATCAACTCAAGCCAGAGATCAAAGAAGAGGCTTTAGCTTGCAGTTTTAACAAGCTTGTTTCAAGCTCTGTTCATTACTTAATCACTGTGAGTAACACCACCTTTAAAACTTAAGTATCTGGATTAGTTGTATGTTTATATCTGGAAAATGTGTATTTTGTAAATATAGAAATAGGTTTTTGTGTATATATATGAATGTATGGATAAGTTGCATGTCTGTTTTTACCTGAGACATTTGTTTCTAGTTCAAACCCAAGTTTTGATCAAAATACATTGTCTCTTGATCTGATGGTTGTTAAGACTTAGGATTTATATTGTTTGTTACATGATAAAGTAAAGTTTAAAAACTTATTTAAGTTAAAATAAATTGGAATTGTCTCTGGAAATCAAGAACAACAGAGTAAATTTAATCTAAGTCAAAATTCAAACTTTTTAAATCATTGATTCAGGATTACAAAATGATTACTTAATCAAAAACTAGATTTTTAAAACTAAAATCAAGATTTTTAGTTTGGGTTCGAAGAAGCATTTCTAGGTTGAACTGAATTTGAGATTTTCGAAATTTCTGATGATCTAAGGGGACGGAATGGTCGTGGTTCTTCCTGGAAGTGGAGGAGTGATAGGAGAGTCAGGCAAAATTGTCAGAAAGGCGAATTTATCATCGCGGTAGCTGCGGTGGAGGATTGAAGTCTGTAGCCCTAGTTTGGATATATTGGGTATGTTTGATCGTCACGGCTTCTATGTTGAATCGAGTTGCTTGGGGTTTTGGGATATGGAAGCGTGGTGGTTGTCGAAGTAGTGGCCGGAAGTATGGGCACGATAGTGGTCGGAGGATCGGCGACGAGGCATTTCCAGGATTGTGATGTTGTTCCAGTTTTGGGCTTTAAGGCTCAATTTTGATTTCGAGTTGGTTTCGATGTTTGAGTGGTTGGATTCTGGTGTAGAGATGATCGTCGACTTGCTCGATAATCTGGAGTCGACTGGAGGAGTGCGGCAGCGACGTGCACGTGCACGAGCACGATGTCTGGTGATCTAGGTGGAAGCAGGGTGAACTCGAGATTTTCTCGAGTAACTCGAGTGATTTACTCGAGAATTTCCAATGTTGACTCGAAGTAAAATTTGAGTGGCTCGGGTAAATTGTTGTTGCCAGATTTTAAACTTTAAAATTTAAACAAACTTTTAAAAAGGGAAGAAAAGATGGGTTTCCTCGGGTAAGTACTCGAGTAGGCTTCGGGTCGAACCCGAAGCAGCATTTGGAAACACATTTTTAAAGTTTTTTTTTATAAAAACAAGATTTTGATTTTAAAATAAATTTGGTTTAAAAATTTCTTAAATTTCTTTTATAAGGTAAGTATTTCTTTAACATGAGATTTAAAAAGGATTTTAAATTGTTTAAACTTTGTTAAAGTTAAATTTGAATTCATTTTAAATCTTAGTTTAAAAATGGAATTTAAAGTAAATTTAAAAAGTAAATTGTTTTTAAATGCTTTGTTAATGATAAATTAATCATTAATAAGAATAAGTTTTATCTTAAAGTTAATTAGGATTTAATGATTTGTGATTCATTAAATTATTAAGGTAATTTAAATGGATAATTAATTTATTAAATTAATTAATGATTTGGATAATTTATTTAGTAATTAAGGATTTTAAATTAATCAATTAAGGTTTAAGTTAGTTAATTAAGGAATAATTAATTTGTAATTAAGGATCATTAATCAATGTAAATAATGAAGTAATTAATGGTTAATTACTGTGAATGGTTAAGGATGATTAATTTGTGCAATTAATTTAAAGCTAATTATTCTGTGTTATATTATGAAAGGATATTTAATACAAGTAATTAAAGGTAATTAATTACTTAGAGATAATTACTTAATTAAAAGTAATTAAATAAATTATTAAATTGATTAAGTAAATGATTAAAATTGATTAATTAAATGATTAAAGGATAATTACTTAAGGGAAGTAATTAAATGGTGATTACTCAGTGAAATCAAAGGATTAACCAATGTAATTAATTTGTGATTAAGGTTAATCATTTTTGTGAATAATTAAGGGTTAATTTATTTATGATTTATTCATTTATTAATCAAGGTTAATTAATTCAAAATTTAAAGTTAATTAATTTTTTTAAGGTTAATTAATTAAAATAATTTGAAATTAACCTGGCTTAGTGATTAATCTGGTTTCAAATAATCAGATGATCAATTAACCTTATTTCTGGATGATTGTATGATCTATTGAATGTTGTGAATTGTTTTGTCATCTCTGCTGTGTGATGCTTTGTGATTAGAATTGTTTTAATTCAAGCTGTGGTGAATGTAATTTATTTATTTATTTATTTATATTATCTATCTGTGATTTATCTGTGGATCTGTGAATAAGGATAAGCGTTATAGTTTATACCGCTTATCAAATATATTGCTGTATTTGAATCTGTGATAATTGAATGATGTTGCACTATTGTGTGTGAAACCCCTGGACCACACTATACACACACAAATATGGATTTCACGAGGAAATCGGTTAAGTCACAGATGATTTAAATTTAATATTTTTGAAATTGAAATTTTAATTTCAATTGATTTTGGAAATGGATTTGGGTTAAATGTTAAAGCTTTTGAAAAGGAGTTTTGAGATAAAGGTTATTTTGAATAACTTAGTGAAGTTTTCTAATTTAAATAATTTAATTTGAATTTGAATTCAAAATTTTGAATTGAATTCCATGTTTGGAAATTATGGTTAAAGATGTTAAAAATGTGTTTATATGAATTTAAACCATTTTAAAAGTATGGTTTTGAGAATTTGGATTTAACCCAAGGACTTTAACTCGTATAAATGAATCAGATTTTCCGAAATGAAAACTATTTGTTTTCAAATAATAGAAGCTTTCATATAAGGAATGAATTTCCAAATTGTGTCAAAAGAATTTCAAGTTTGAAAGGAAAATAGTTTTCCGAATTATGAATAAACTTTTGTGAAAGATTGTTGAACTTTGTTTTGAAATTGGAAAGGTATACCTTTGGTATAAAAGGTCGGAATGGAATTGTTTTGAAAGCTATGAATTAAATCTTTGTTTTAAAGATTGGACGAGTTAATCCAATTGAAATGGAAATTGATTTGGAAAATCTATGAATAGATCTTTGTGAAACTGGGTGAACTTTGTGAGATGAATCTTTTTGTAAAAGATTGGAAATGGTAATGTGTTTAAACCATTTGAAAGAGAAGTTTTGGGTAATAAGTTGTGACTTAACTGAAGTCCCAATATCCATATGTTTTAAATATTGCGCTCATTATTCGGTTTAGCCGGGAGAGGACTTTGTGTCATATAACCCATTCCGAATAATGATACGACGTATATGGATAGCATTTGAAGACCGGTGGTGAAGACCGAATACTTTCGAAAACGAAAGGATTACCATCGAATGTCTCTGCATCGGCTGATCCCCGGTATAGAGATTTTAGCGCCCTTTGTGATGAGAAGTCCGGACATGATTAGAAATTATCCGGATTTGCAAGGGCTTCTTTGGAAGTGCCTTCGGTTCTGTTCGAACCCGGAACAGACTTGTATGGTTGTATGTCTGACACTATACTTTGAGATATAAAGCTGATTTCTTTCAAATACATTTCTGTTTGGTGGTGGAGAATTTATTCTCTTAGCTTAACACTCTTTTCTCAGACGTACGAGCTCAGAGGTTATGTAGTTGAAGGTTATCAGTGATATACTCCCAATTTGGTAGTGTGGCATGCTAAGTGTTGCTGTGTGTTGTTGATCATTTGTGATCAAAGCATGGCTTTCGTGTAAAGCGTAGCTTTGTGGACGAGACCTCATCGAGCCTCACAAACCGATAATGGTCGAAACAGGAAAGATGCGGCAAGGTTTCAGGGGTAGGTCCCCTAGGGTATGTCCATTCCTTCTGGAAAAAGGTGGTATCATGGTATGGAGCCCAGATATTTACCTGTGTGGTTGCTCCAATCTCATTTACTCTGTGTGATTGTTGCTTTATGATCGAGGATCCTCGAATAAAGGTCGCAAACGACCGAGGGTGGCATATCTCAGGTTTACTACCCGGGAAGAGGGTAACCGGCCTTGTGTTGGCAGAGAGCAGTTGTCTCTCGGGGCGTCCCTCCAGAGGCATTCCCATGTGGCATAGGAAGTTCCTTAGCTTGACCATTTGTTGGAAAATCCAAAGAAACAATACGAGCCTTGTACGGCTTTAGTTGTATAACCTGCTATGGAATGTGGCGGTAACCTGCTATTGAACATAATAGCTATAGTAGGCATACAATAATGGTTGTATGCTGGCTAAGATTAATATTATATTTTCGAAATGTTTTCACACTATGCACTAGAAATATTATCAAAAGAGTTTTTCTTGCGTAGGAAGCATGTTTGACTATCATAAGGAGACATCTCCTCCAATTCTGCGTTTGCATTGTGTGTGTGGCGGGAGGCCTTATGGTAGTTTCATTTTCCAAAAGGCATTGCGGATTTCAATGTTTGAAGTTCTTTTGTTGTTTGTTTTAAATATAAACTATTTTTGTTACTCATACCAGTCCCACGACTGACCCGGAGTTTATTGTTCCCTTCCTAAACTCTGGGTGCCCACAATTTTCCACACGGGCAGTCTAGAGTTGGGGTTTTCAGATAGTCAGGTTTAGTAGATTATCGGGAGCTAGTACAGTTTTTGGAGATCATGACTGACCTTGCTTACCTTTGTGCATCGTGATGATGGTTCGAGCTTGATATTGGAGTTGTTGGATTCATTCTCTTTTGAAGATGATTTGGGTTATCACTTCTGTTATTTCCGCAGTATCATTATTTATCTCTGATATTGTTGTATCATATTGATATCATTGTTGTATATCATTCTGGATATTGTATTCATTGGAGTTGTATATGATATCATCTATTTCTTTATTCCGCTGTGTTGTTATACTTACTGTGTTATAAGCTCCGGAGAGCCAGATTCGGCGTTTGAATCTGCGGCATTTTGAGTACAAGTGAAGTACGGGTGCCGATTTTCGAAGGCCGAGTTTAGGATCTCTACATTTGGTATCAGAGCTAAGGTTGAACTTTAGCTCAGGAGTATAACACATTAAGCAGCTCATTAGAGATAGGGTGAAGTATACCCTAGAATGAGTATCCCTAAGATACCTGTCTGTATGCCTCAGTAAATTCTCTTACTATCCACTGATAGTAAGTATGAGTGCGAGAAGAGGATGAGATAGGGGACAGGGGAATACGAGTATAAATGGTCAATACCCTGTAACAACAAGGAAACAATCTTTTCTCTATCAATCTCTTTTGTTCGTCATCTTTTATCAATTCTTTGATAGTTCCTGGTAGATCCAAGAAGAAGGTTTGACATATTTGCATGGGACATAAACTCCAAATAGGTCAGAATTGTTTGTTTGGATGAATTGGTTGCTTTGTTTGCTATGGTTGATAGGTATACTTTAGTTTCTAAACTGAAAGATTTGAAATTGTATCCATATATGAATACAATTTGGGTCAGGATATATTCTACGAATGGTTAGTTATCCCTTCGAACTGACCAATGCCCTGCATATTTCGTAGATCCGGATAACCTGAGTATCTTGTGAAAAAATTAAAAAGATTCGTTCTCGTATCTATTATTGATATTCTGATTTGGTAAGCCAAATGCATAATAGATGTTCAGTTTGATTTGATGAAATATTCTTCATCTATCTTTGTGTCTCCTTGGCAAATTTCGGGGACGAAATTTCTTAAGGGGGGGGGAACTGTAACGATCCCGGATTTTAATAAAATTTAAATTGATAATTAATTTTATTTTTGAATAAAAATTGTGAAATGATTTGGTAATTGATATAAAATATCGGTTAAATTATGAATTAATTGAGGATTAATTTGGATATTTGAAGATAAATAATAAATAAGTAAATAAAATGTTAGATAGTTAAACTTTAAAAGAAAATAAAATTTGTGTTGGTATTAAATAGATATTTCAAATAAATTTTAGTTATATAAACTATGAAATGAACATATAAAAATTTCTAGAAATAAATATTTAAGTTAAAATAGAAGTAAATATACAAAGTGAGATAAAACACAAACAAAATGTACTTGCAAATTAAATAATAAAAATATATATATTCAAGTATTCAAGACAGCAAATATATGTATATTCATGTACAAGCCAAATATAAGTATGAAGACAAAGCAAAGGATAAGTATGCAAGCTTGCAAAGAAAGATAGCAATAAATATATTCAAGTATGAAACAAAGGAAAAGATTTGAGGAAAACAAACAAGAGTAATTAATGCTTGAATCTCTCAGCCACCAAAACAAAGATATCATTCTCAGCCATCAAAATATAGATCATATCAGCCCACTAAAGTAGAAAAATCAGTTGAGTCAAATAAACAAAGAAAAGAAAATATATACTCAAGACAGTGCAACATATCTATGAAGCTTGCGAAACAAGTCAGTGCACATGCGTTCATATCTATAAACAAGAGTTATATCGGCCTGCATAAGTTTGTAAGCAAATCAAATTTGATATGAAAATGTATAAGAAAAAGGACAATGTGAATTAATGCAGCCACCAAAGCAAGATACCAGCCACCAAAGAAAAGTAAGCAAATCAGGCTGGTCAACATAGAAAGGAAATATCTTTAGTCAAAACAAAGAACAGGAAAAAAATCTTTGATTGTACAAAAGGAAAATATAACATCACCTTGTACAAGTAATAATATAAACCTGTAAACTTCTTCTTATATACATCAACTTCTCATTTCAGTCTCGTTCATTCAAAGCTCAATAAAATCTGAAATGTATTTCTTCTCTAACTCAAACAAACAAATCAACTCAAGCCAGAGATCAAAGAAGAGGCTTTAGCTTGCAGTTTTAACAAGCTTGTTTCAAGCTCTGTTCATTACTTAATCACTGTGAGTAACATCACCTTTAAAACTTAAGTATCTGGATTAGTTGTATGTTTATATCTGGAAAATGTGTATTTTGTGAATATAGAAATAAGTTTTTGTGTATATATATGAATGTATGGATAAGTTGCATGTCTGTTTTTACCTGAGACATTTGTTTCCAGTTCAAACCCATGTTTTGATCAAAATACATTGTCTCTTGATCTGATGGTTGTTAAGACTTAGGATTTATATAAAGTTTGTTTGTTACATGATAAAGTAAAGTTTAAAAACTTATTTAAGTTAAAATAAATTGGAATTGTCTCTGGAAATCAAGAACAACAGAGTAAATTTAATCTAAGTCAAAATTCAAACTTTTTAAATCATTGATTCAGGATTACAAAATGATTACTTAATCAAAAACTAGATTTTTAAAACTAAAATCAAGATTTTTAGTTTGGGTTCGAAGAAGCATTTCTAGGTTGAACTGAATTTGAGATTTTCGAAATTTCTGATGATCTAAGGGGACGGAATGGTCGTGGTTCTTCCTGGAAGTGAAGGAGTGATAAGAGAGTCAGGCAAAATTGTCAGAAAGGTGAATTTATCATCGTGGTAGCTACGGTGGAGGATTGAAGTCTGTAGCCCTAGTTTGGATAGATTGGGTATGTTTGATCGTCACAGCTTCTATGTTGAATCGAGTTGCTTGGGGTTTTGGGATATGGAAGCGTGGTGGTTGTCGAAGTAGTGGCCGAAAGTATGGGCACTACGGTGGTCGGAGGATCGGGGATGAGGCATTTCCAGGATTGTGATGTTGTTCCAGTTTTGGGCTTTAAGGCTCGATTTTGATTTCGAGTTGGTTTCGATGTTCGAGTGGTTGGATTTTGGTGTAGAGATGATCGTCGACTTGCTCGATAATCTGGAGTCGACTGGAGGAGTGCGGCGGCGACGTGCACGTGCACGAGCACGATGTCTGGTGATCTGGGTGGAAGCAGGGTGAACTCGAGATTTTCTCGAGTAACTCGAGTGATTTACTCGAGAATTTCCAATGTTTACTCGAAGTAAAATTTGAGTGGCTCGGGTAAATTGTTGTTGCTAGATTTTAAACTTTAAAATTTAAACAAACTTTTAAAAAGGGAAGAAAAGATGGGTTTCCTCAGGTAAGTACTCGAGTAGGCTTCGGGTCGAACCCGAAGGAGCATTTGGAAACACATTTTTAAAGTTTTTTTTATAAAAACAAGATTTTGATTTTAAAATAAATTTGGTTTAAAAATTTCTTAAATTTCTTTTATAAGGTAAGTATTTCTTTAACATGAGATTTAAAAAGGATTTTAAATTGTTTAAACTTTGTTAAAGTTAAATTTGAATTCATTTTAAATCTTAGTTTAAAAATGGAATTTAAAGTAAATTTAAAAAGTAAATTGTTTTTAAATGCTTTGTTAATGATAAATTAATCATTAATAAGAATAAGTTTTATCTTAAAGTTAATTAGGATTTAATGATTTGTGATTCATTAAATTATTAAGGTAATTTAAATGGATAATTAATTTATTAAATTAATTAATGATTTGGATAATTTATTTAGTAATTAAGGATTTTAAATTAATCAATTAAGGTTTAAGTTAGTTAATTAAGGAATAATTAATTTGTAATTAAGGATCATTAATCAATGTAAATAATGAAGTAATTAATGGTTAATTACTGTGAATGGTTAAGGATGATTAATTTGTGCAATTAATTTAAAGCTAATTATTCTGTGTTATTTTATGAAAGGATATTTAATACAAGTAATTAAAGGTAATTAATTACTTAGAGATAATTACTTAATTAAAAGTAATTAAATAAATTATTAAATTGATTAAGTAAATGATTAAAATTGATTAATTAAATGATTAAAGGATAATTACTTGAGGGAAGTAATTAAATGGTGATTACTCAGTGAAATCAACGGATTAACCAATTTAATTAATTTGTGATTAAGGTTAATCATTTTTGTGAATAATTAAGGGTTAATTTATTTATGATTTATTCATTTATTAATCAAGGTTAATTAATTCAAAATTTAAAGTTAATTAATTTTTTTAAGGTTAATTAATTAAAATAATTTGAAATTAACCTGGCTTAGTGATTAATCTGGTTTCAAATAATCAGATGATCAATTAACCTTATTTCTGGATGATTGTATGATCTATTGAATGTTGTGAATTGTTTTGTCATCTCTGCTGTGTGATGCTTTGTGATTAGAATTGTTTTAATTCAAGCTGTGGTGAATGTAATTTATTTATTTATTTATTTATATTATCTATCTGTGATTTATCTGTGGCTCTGTGAATAAGGATAAGCATTATAGTTTATACCGCTTATCAAATATATTGCTGTATTTGAATCTGTGATGATTGAATGATGTTGCACTATTGTGTGTGAAACCCCTGGACCACACTATACACACACAAATATGGATTTCACGAGGAAATCGGTTAAGTCACAGATGATTTAAATTTAATATTTTTGAAATTGAAATTTTAATTTCAATTGATTTTGGAAATGGATTTGGGTTAAATGTTAAAGCTTTTGAAAAGGAGTTTTGAGATAAAGGTTATTTTGAATAACTTAGTGAAGTTTTCCAATTTAAATAATTTAATTTGAATTTGAATTCAAAATTTGGAATTGAATTCCATGTTTGGAAATTATGGTT
This sequence comes from Allium fistulosum, assembly GCA_030737815.1. NCBI lineage: Eukaryota > Viridiplantae > Streptophyta > Magnoliopsida > Asparagales > Amaryllidaceae > Allium > Allium fistulosum. The sequence goes on from CM060906.1 coordinate 361,586,425, forward strand.
AAAGATGTTAAAAATGTGTTTATATGAATTTAAACCATTTTAAAAGTATGGTTTTGAGAATTTGGATTTAACCAAGGACTTTAACTCGTATAAATGAATCAGATTTTCCGAAATGAAAACTATTTGTTTTCAAATAATAGAAGCTTTCATATAAGGAATGAATTTCCAAATTGTGTCAAAAGAATTTCAAGTTTGAAAGGAAAATAGTTTTCCGAATTATGAATAAACTTTTGTGAAAGATTATTGAACTTTGTTTTGAAATTGAAAGGTATACCTTTTGTATAAAAGGTCGGAATGGAATTGTTTTGAAAGCTATGAGTTAAATATTTGTTTTAAAGATTGGACGAGTTAGTCCAATTGAAATGGAAATTGATTTGGAAAATCTATGAATAGATCTTTGTGAAACTGGGTGAACTTTGTGAGATGAATCTTTTTGTAAAAGATTGGAAATGGTAATGTGTTTAAACCATTTGAAAGAGAAGTTTTGGGTAATAAGTTGTGACTTAACTGAAGTCCCAATATCCATATGTTTTTAAATATTGCGCTCATTATTCGGTTTAGCCGGGAGAAGACTTTGTGTCATATAACCCATTCCGAATAATGATACAACATATATGGATAGCATTTGAAGACCGGTGGTGAAGACCGGATACTTTCGAAAATGAAAGGATTACCATCGAATGTCTCTGCATCGGCTGATCCCCGGTATAGAGATTTTAGCGCCCTTTGTGATGGGAAGTCCGGACGTGATTAGAAATTATCCGGATTTGCAAGGGCTTCTTTGGAAGTGCCTTCGGTTCTGTTCGAACCCGGAACAGACTTGTATGGTTGTATGTCTGACACTATACTTTGAGATATAAAGTTGATTTCTTTCAAATACATTTCTGTTTGGTGGTGGAGAATTTATTCTCTTAGCTTAACACCCTTCTCTGAGACGTACGAGCTCAGAGGTTATGTAGTTGAAGGTTATCAGTGATATACTCCCAATTTGGTAGTGTGGCATGCTAAGTGTTGCTGTGTGTTGCTGATCATTTGTGATCAAAGCATGGCTTTCGTGTAAAGCATAGCTTTGTGGACGAGACCTCATCGAGCCTCACAAACCGGTAATGGTCGAAACAGGAAAGATGCGGCAAGGTTTCAGGGGTAGCTCCCCTAGGGTATGTCCATTCCTTCTGGAAAAAGGTGGTATCATGGTATGGAGCCCAGATATTTACCTGTGTGGTTGCTCCAATCTCATTTACTCTGTGTGATTGTTGCTTTGTGATTGAGGATCCTCGGATAAAGGTCGCAAACGACCGGGGGTGGCATATCTCAGGTTTACTACCCGGGAAGGGGGTAACCGGCCTTGTGTTGGCAGAGAGCAGTTGTCTCTCGGGGCGTCCCTCCAGAGGCGTTCCCATGTGGCATAGGAAGTTCCTTAGCTTGACCATTTGTTGGAAAATCCAAAGAAACAATACGAGCCTTGTACGGTTTTAGTTGTATAACCTGCTATGGAATGTGGCGGTAACCTGCTATTGAACATAGTAGCTATAGTAGGCATACAATAATGGTTGTATGCTGGCTAAGATTAATATTATATTTTCGAAATGTTTTCACACTATGCACTAGAAATAATATCAAAAGAGTTTTTCTTAAGCAGGAAGCATGTTTGACTTTCATAAGGAGAAATCTCCTCCAATTCTGCGTTTGCATTGTGTGTGTGGCGGGAGGCCTTATGGTAGTTTCATTTTCCAAAAAGCATTGCGAATTTCAACGTTTAAAGTTCTTTTGTTGTTTGTTTTAAAGATAAACTATTTTTGTTATTCATACCAGTCCCATGACTGACCCGGAGTTTATTGTTCCCTTCCTAAACTCTGGGTGCCCACAATTTTCCACACGGGCAGTCTAGAGTTGGGGTTTTCAGATAGTCAGGTTTAGTAGATTATCGGGAGCTAGTACAGTTTTTGGAGATCACGACTGACCTTGCTTACCTTTGTGCATCGTGATGATGGTTTGAGCTTGATATTGGAGTTGTTGGATTCATTCTCTTTTGGAGATGATTTGGGTTATCACTTCTGTTATTTCCGCTGTATCATTATTTATCTCTGATATTATTGTATCATATTGATATCATTGTTGTATATCATTATGGATATTGTATTCATTGGAGTTGTAAATGATATCATCTATTTCTTTATTCCGCTATGTTGTTATACTTACTGTGTTATAAGCTCCGGAGAGCCAGATTCAGCGTTTGAATCTGCGGCATTTTGAGTACAAGTGAAGTACGGGTGCCGATTTTCGAAGGCCGAGTTCAGGATCTCTACACTGGGAAACCGTTTGTAAATCGAAAAAGGAGGGAGGACTAGGTGTTATTAATTTACGTAATATGAATTTGTTTTTATTAGGGAGGTGGTTGTGGAAATTTAAGGATATAAATGATAATTATATTTGGAAAGAAATTGTATCTAAACATTATTATAATGGTAGTAATAATTTATACCAAATTACACCTTCGGGTAACAATAAATTGTCTAATTTTTGGAAATCAATTTGAAAATGTCATGATATTTATAACCTTGGTACTAATACGATTGTTTATTCAGAAAATAATACAACTTTTTGGCATGATCGTTGGTTATCAGTCATTCCTCTTAGGGTCGAATTTAAAGAACTTTTCAAAATTTGTAACTTTAACAACGCTTTAATTAAAGATGTTTTTTCTTCGGATAATGATCCCCCTTGGGACTTTAGTTTTAATAGAATCTTAAAAGGAACAACTCTTAGATAATTTTCTTTATTATGTGCAAGGTTGAATTTATATAATATTAATAACGAAAATGATATTATTAACTGGGAATGAGATAAAAGTAAGAAATTCACTTCTAATTCATTGTATAAATTTCTTAATTTCTTAGGCGTTATTGATAACACTTTTAATCTTATTTGGAAAGTAAATGCACCACCAAAAGCTAAGCGTCATATGTGGTTAATCATGCATGGGAAGCTAAATACCATTGAACTTTTAAAAAGAAAGAATTTGCCAATTGATAATAAATGTACTTTTTGTAACTTGTATTTTGAAAATATTAATCATATATATTACGATTGTATGGATACTTGCTACATTCTTAATAATACTCTTAAAATCTTTAACTTTATTCTTACAACTAAAGTTACTGCTTGTGATTTTTATTGGAATAACTAAGATTTAAGTTTAAAAAAGGAAATAGATTTTTACTAGATACTTTATTCACTATAATATGTTGGTATATTTGGTTTGAGAGAAACCAGAGACTTTTTAATAATAAAAACTGTTATATTAATAGATAGGTAATAACAGTAGCATCATTTTGTTTCAATTGGATCTCAAATCCAAAATAGAGATTGGCTAAAAATAATCATTTTTTGAATATCTTAATAAGGTTAGGAAAAGCATTGAATTATTTAAACAAAAAAACAATATTTTTAACATTAATAACTACAGCGTTAACATTTATTCGAATTCGAATGAAGATTTTACTGATCATCGTCATGTTCTTTTGATCAAAGAAGCTTAATGTTAATTTTTTTAGATTTTTTAAATTTATTGTATATGATTACATATTTTATTAATATTTATGTCTCTTGATTTTGTGATCACTATCTCATAACGTACATGTAAGTTAAGATGTTGCATAATGAGTTTGATCCTATTATTAGTCTTACTCTTATTATAGTTTCTTTGATGTCTTATAGTTTTAACTCTAGTTTTATTACTTTTATTTCATTAATGCATATATACGTATATAAATTTTATTTATATACATATATATGTGCATTACTCTTATATTTTGTTTAGTTTCATGTACAGGTACACGATTAGGCTATAAATGGTGCTAGAATGCTATTCGCAGGGTTTCAGGGTTGCTGTTGCCAGAATTCCAGGATTGCTGTTCGTAGGATCGTTGTTAGGAGATTTCTTATTTTAGTTCTTGATCATCCATGCTAGCTATGAGGCATTCATTCTCTAGTGGAGCTGCTTGTTGATCTCACTTGTTCACTTGGATGCACCATGGTTTATATTAGGTACTTCTAATACTTCATTATCGGGCGGTGGCCTTGCCAAAGTTCGATACTGAGGTGTAATGGGCGGTGGCCTTGCCGAAGCTCATTCAAGAAGTTACCTGATGTTGTTATCTTTGATTTTTCCGTGTTATGATTTGTCACCTGCCAGGCTTATTGGCAGCTCCTTTACTATCGTTAGTATATATATGTACATGTGTGCTCTCCTCCACTTTAGAGGATCACACATTTCTCTCAAGAAAGAAAAGAATATTTAAAAACTTATTTAAAATTAGAGAGAGAGAGAGAGATGAGAGAGAGAGATTTCGTGCTATCAAAATTTTAACATAAATCTATCTCTATAACTTATCTAGAATATCTTAAAATCTTAAACTCTTCAATACTCACGAGTCTTCATTATTTAGCTCTTGAGTCTTTATATCAACATCTTAATTCTCTTCAACCTTTACTTGATACTGTACAGTCTTCTTAAATCATTACCTGTCTAATATCCTGCATTATTTACTATACCTTGATAAAACATTAGTATTTATATTTTATATGATTTCCTAAAGTTGTTGCCATCAAAACCAATATCTCAGGTACTAATAAAATATTGGTGAAACACTTTATATAAAATGTTTTATATAAAGATAGATTTATAAATGGTATTTTGTAAATAAAAAATAGGTTTATAAATGATATTCTATAAAAGGGAAATGATATCATTTTGACAAATTGGAGTAATAAATCACATTCGTGAATTTATAGTGATATATGGAATGAGTGTTTTATGGAAAGTACTTAGTCCTATCTTGAAACCGAAGATCGATGATAAGTGTATGAGATTTAAAATTAGAAGATTTATAAAAGGAGTTTTATAATAGAAAGGAGATTTATAATAAGAAGTTTTATAATAGAAAGGAGATTTATAAAAAGAAGATTTGTAAATATAAAAGAGATTTATGAAAAGGATTTTTATAAAAGGAATGAGATTTGATTCCTATAAATGACCATTTTAAATTAGGGTGGTATGAAAAGTACTGTTTTCATACTTAACACCAAATTCGGAGGTAGGAAAACTCATCTCTATCTGTGAGAGTTTAAGAATGTACGTCGAGGCAAGGATAGTACGCTAACTTGTCCAGCTACATTTTTAATTGAGGGATAGTACAAGTTTGAAATCGAAAAGTGGTGGTAGGTATATTTGGTTTGATTTTCATACGATCTATTTATTAACGCTAAAAGGAAAGTGGTTTGGGTTTATAATAAACAACGTTTTAAATGACATTTGGTTTGGCCCATTTAAGTATGCTTTTGAAATATGATATCTTTCATAAATGTTTTGTGAATATACTTGTACTGTCGAGATAACTATATGGTTATATTTTATAAGTATTGAGAGTGTAGTGTTTGTGAATATACTTATGCTGATGGGATAAGTATATGGATATTTTTTCAAGAATTGAAAAAGTATAAATGAATAGTGAAGGAGTAGAAATGTTTATGTATATCTTTTGTTAATGTGTTTTAATACCAGTATTTACAAAGTGGTTTAATTAGTGAAAGGATTAATTAAAGAGGCTTAGTGGTTGCTTATGTGCTTAATCATGCTTAGTTTCACTATGAAATTAAATCTCTAATTGGATTGTTTGATTATTTGATAATTAAATAACCGACTATCAAAACTTAGCCAAATTAGAAACTATCGATTGTTGGTTCGGAGAGAATGAGATCAGATAAGCATGAGTTATCCGAAAACCACTTTGAACTAGCATAAGCGTTCGAATCTAAGACATCTTGAAGATGATGGAAATCGAAGACAGAGTTCTTTGAAGTGCAATGGCTACTTGCTACTAATCCTGAGGGTGATTCCAAAAAGGATTTAGTAAAAGTAGTGCCTTCGGCTTGTTCAGTCCCATAACAACTTGTATGGATGCATGTTGGCATTGCATTGTTGCTTGAAGGGTGGTGTTAGCATTTCAAAAGGGATTTGCTAAAAGGTAAAATGTAGCCTCAAATGTCACACCCGGAAATGACTAAAATGGGGGAGATGTAGTAGAACAATGTAGGTCGCTCCCATTAGGGTATGATCATCACTTGTATCTAGATCGATATTTATGGATTATGTATGCTAGGCCCACAAAAGTTGTTTGTCAAGTTGGCAGTCGGTATGATGATCATATTTGGTACGATCCAGGAAGGGGCGGGTGGGTTCTATGTTGGCAAAGGTGCAATGTGTTTGCAGCCTCAGTACATTTTCTCTAGAGGTGTACTGTACGGAAGGCAATCCCTTACCTTATCATTATTTGAATCCATTTTCCAATACGTGTCTTACAAACTTGGTTGTATACCGAATATGCTGGAATATGAGATGCAAGCATTTCAGTTATGTTAAATATTTATTTTCAACCTTTTAGACATTATTATGATATCACTGGATTTTCTAATAAAAATGGTTTGGTTATTGTAAGGTAAAAACCTATCTGTGTTTATGTGTGGCGTGGTCTTACGAGATACCTTTATTTTTGAAGGGTTTTATAAAATTAATAATCCATATGCTTTGAGTTTCTCACACCGATTTACTAGACTAATACGGTGTTATTTTATTATAATGCTTGGGTCAGCCCCGAGTATATTTTCAAATTTAGCTGGATGCTTTGGAGTTTTAGGAGACAAGCTGGATGCCTTCACGACCTATTCACGTATTTTATTTTTCCATTACATTTCTTGTTTTGTATTTATCAGCATCTGTGAGGACATATTGTTTTAACTGTCCAGACTGATGATAGGTTAGTTTATCTTGATTTATGTATGTAAATTACAGTTTTCTTTTTTAAAGAATCATGTGTATATTATATATTACTCATCACGATATGAGATTTCATTCTGTCTTTTATTTTCTTTCACCCCAACAATCCGTCTTTCCAACACTCAGATACTCGGCACGTGAATATTGTGAATGTATTAGTGTCGACTTTAAGGGTCGAAAAGGTCAGTCGTTACATAGCACCTTTAGTAACGATTATTTACGCACGTTCTCTAAGTCAAAACTGCACCAGTTTAGGATATATGAATTTTGATATTGGTCAAAACTCCCATACTATCTCATTCAACCCGATTAATCCATAAAGAAAGTTCTTAGTTCAATAATAACGTTTATTATTTATCATACTACTTTAGCTAGAAATTTTGACTTTGAGTTGATTATAGTTGACTGGGATACTAACTCATACAACCGAGGATACAAATTCTCTATTGAATAGCATTTGACTTCATATGCTTCTACTCGGACATAACTACAGTCACTCGATGGTCGTCATGCCATGATTTAACTATAATCAAAGTTGAGTATCCATATAAAAGTTCCACAGTGTTCTTAAGTCGAGAGAATTGTATAACATCATCATGCTAAAATTTCCTATTTACCTAGTTGTTATCAACCAAACGGAAACTCTTGGACGAGTCATTCTATAATTATCTAATTACTATGAGTATATAACCTCTTGAAGCCACCCAGCTACCATGAGTAATACACTGTCCAACATTTGGAGAGTGTTACGTGCTACGGTCTCAAAGGACGAATCAATATCCTTTCTTGAAATAACTTGACCATGAATATTTAAAATAATAATGTTATTATATATCATGATTAATTACTCACATTTGCAACTATATTGAACTATAATCACACAAATTTTTGTTTAAGGACTTTCTTATTTATATTCTTTAGTTTAATTACTTGATTAATTATATCACTATACAGTATATAATAGAAATCAAATACCTTAATTACGAACATGATTGCTTGCAGAGTTAGATATATGTAATAAATTATATAATTATCATCATGGCATATTCCTAACTCTCTCACATATAGTAAAAGCAATTAAATTTCATATAAACACAATATTATGAACACACTTTTGTCAATAATATTTATTTTTATTTTAGATGTTAATTTACTTAATGAAGCATATTTTAATGTAGCATTTTAAATAATGCTTAAAAACGAGGGTCTGCTTTGAATTTCCATAAATTCAAGGGATGTTTCTACAAACTTGAAAAGGTTGAAGGGGTTTTTTATTTCTAAAAAATTCCAAGAGTAAAAACATAATTTTCATTTTTAACCATTTTTTGTGATTTTCTATGTTCGTAAATTATTTATATCATCATTCTAATTATACTTTATTGCTTCGTTGTACATCCATTAACTACCTTTTAAAATTTCTCATTTAATATTTCTATGTCCTTTATTTGTATTTTGTAAATAAGTACTACTATCGAAAGCTGATGTTGATTTGTAAACTTCCTCCATGTATTAATTTACAGTCTTTACATAGTGTTAAATATTTAAATTATTCCGCTACTTGAATAGTGGTAAATTTATGTTTTATTTGATCCACTTTTCTATGTTATTAATCACTCTTATCTTTTCTGAAAAATTATGTTTGTTATAGGTAGACCAAATGGTCTAACAAAGTACAAGTTGATGGTTCATTTTTCAATAAGGAACTAAGTATCAGCTATTACCATATTCACATATGACCCTTTTGATTCAGGTCATTTTAACCTTATTTTTAAAAGTTGGAGTAATTTTCAGTAAATCAAAATAGAAAATGTTCTAGTTTTTGTTCAACTTTGATTTGATCCGGCCTTAGATAATTTTAGGTTTTGTTTATATGAGTTTAAGTTTGAGGTGGCTGAATATAATGGAACATGAAGGTAGGTGCAATATTATAGAAAATTACGATGACTAATTTTTCCGATGTAGCCGTATACTAGTTTTTCATATATATAAAAGTTAGCTAATCTAAACTAACCACTAATCCAAACTAACCACGAGTTGCACTAAATTCGCATTAAGAGCCCATATTTGGATAAATGGGTTTTGTGAGAAGGGAATGAGAAAACCCCATTTTAGCTTAATATGGGCTCTTAATGAGAATCAAACCTAATTTGTGATTAGTTTAAATGTAACAACCCGGAGTTTTAGAACAGTTAATTGTCGTCAAAATGACGATTATACCAGTTGTTAATTATTATTGGAATTTTAATCAGTTAGCTAATTGCTATCTAGTTGCAATAGGAATTTTAATCAAATTGAGATCCTTTTTGAATTTGTAAAATTTTACGTGGGTTTTAAAGAAAATTTGTTTGGCCCAAGCCTTTCTTTGTTGCCGTGAAAATTATTGTACCCATTCCTCTATTCTTATTGATTGGCAAACCCGTTCCCTTGATTCATTTTTCTCATTCAAAACCCTAAACAAAGGCATAGCGAACGAAATAAATGGCGGCTCAAAGTTTCGTTCGTCCCACTTTTTTTCCTCCAATGACCCGCTACGAAGAAGTTGGGGCTTCAATCGTCGAAGGCGCCAGCGAATGAAAGGCAGCCTCGTCAATGAGAGCTTCTGCAGATTCTTCGATCTTTGCTTTTGACCACGTTTTGGGATTTGAGTTCTTCGAATCGAAGGTGAGTGAATGACTCTCACTCACATCTAATTTAATCTAGTTATTCGTGAATCTTGTTGTTTGCTTTCTCGGCTACCACTGCTGTGAACTTGAGTGATTCTTGTCACTCGCATTTAATTCAAGGATTAGAGTTTTCTGACTTGTTAAAATTCGCAACTTTTGCTGCTGGATTTTTCGATGTCGATGTTGATCGACTTTTGACTTTTGACGTGTTTGATTTTGTTTCTATGTTGATTTGATCTGTTCTTATAAAATGATACTTATAACTGGTTCGTTTATATGGCTTGATGATTTTGAAATGTTCGAATTCCTTGGCTGTTAAGGCTTGACTTTCTTTGTGACTTCGGTCACTTGATGTTTTCGACTTGGTCATCTGTGAATTTGGCACTTCTGTTCATCCGTGGGATATTTACTTATACCCACTGTTGCATGGCTTCAGTTTTTCTTTTGGGAACCCCTGCTTGATTTTGTGATGTCGATCTTGTTCGACTTTTACCATACTTTTCACTGCCTCCGGTAGCACTATTGGCCTTGTTCGTTTGGGTTTATATTTTTGTAACCTTAGCTGTTCATGTTGTATACAAATTTTGATTATATCATGTTGCAACAGTTTCGAGTCAGTTGCCTTTTGAAGTTTGCATCTGTGGGATTTATTCTTTTATATGTTGGAGACTTCGATTATGCTTTGTCCTATAATGTGCTTTAAATCTGATAGCACTGTTCAGTTTTACAATTGCCTTTCCTATATATGTTTCCACCAGAGTTCTCATGTATTGTTTCTTGCATAAATATATATACAAGTATATGCATTTACATCGCTGGTTATTATTCTACAACACACTTGTAGTTCATGTGTTCACATTGATGTACAGGCATTTGTCACGGTTTAATCACCATGATTCTGCCGTGTCTTGTTCACCTGGTTATATTGAGTCAGGTTCCATTTACGTCTTCATGTATGCATGCTGCCGGGTCGATACTTATAAAAATTTGTGCAATTGGGTGGTGATTCAAGTCCATTGCTTTCACTGCCCACTGCTAGTACATGCATTTACTACACCTCTTCTTCATACAACATACTTGTAGTTGAAGAAAGCTTCGAGTTTGATCACGCATGTCATTGTAGCTGTCTTGACCAGAGAGGCAGTCTGCACATTTACTTCACGTAGTATTGGGCATATGTAAGGTTGCACTCATGTGTTCATTAATCTGAAGTTGGTATGCAAATGTTTGCTGTGCATTTGTGATTAACTAGTTGTTCTTGTTTCATATGTTGCATGAAGTGGTTGTTCACTGGAGTCTTGAGTCTGTTATTTGTTGTTCATGTGTCTCTTTGCGGTTCAGTCTGCTAGTCGAGTTGCATCCATGCGTTTACTTTGAGCAGGTTACATCTGTGCTCGAGTCTGCTTGCATCTGTATCTTGATACATCTCTTTTTTTACTTGTATCAGTTTGGCATACATTGTTGCTTTGCTATATCACTTGATATTTATGGTATTTGCTGTTATATCACTTCGAGTGCATACTTGGTTGATTGTATGTTGGCAACTTGTATTGTGGTTGCTGTTTTATTAAGCTTGATGTGTTTGTGATCACTGTAGTCTGTTTTGAAATCCTGCAGTCTATTTGATCACTATAGATGCATTCCATTCGTTTGCATATATCAGTTGCTCGGCCCTTGGTTGTTCACCTGGAGTTGCATTCGTTTCATGTTCTCATTGCACTTGTCTGATTGTCTGGAAAAATTGTTTTATCACTTGAGCTTTGATGCTGTTTCATTTGTGATCTGCAATGCTTCAGTTTCATTTTGCCTTGTGTTGAACCCGACTTTTTCTTGGGTTTGACCTTGTGCTCGTCTGTGGGTTTTTGTTGATCTTTTATGTATTTAAGGCTGCACTGGCGAGGCAGTACACGCGTGCGTGTACTGCAGCCACACGGAATTGACAGTTTTAAATTGATGTTTCGATTTGTTGAATTGTTCGTTGGTTAAATTCAATGCTTTGGAGTTGTATTCTGATTTGGATTGTTGATTTGTCGTTTAACACTGTTTCGTGTTATATATGTCGTTATCCAATTCTCGTATCGAGAGTTGGATATACGAGATTTCTGTGACTGTCATCTATTTGAGATTGATTATTATTGCTTCTATGCACTAATAGCTGAGTTTGAATTAGACTGACCCGTGTATTATTTTCTTTTGAATGTAATACTCGGGTCAGACTCGAGTTATTTCAGGTTGTAGATTTACTGCTTTGAGTTGCTGTTGAGCTATGAAGACTTTTCATATCATTTGAAGTGGTCTGCGTCTTTTTGTAGTAGTCAGTGTGTCTGTTTTAAGTTGATATGTATTCATGTATATTAGTCGATAATGTACTTGTATATATAACTTCTTGAGTCGACAGTTGTAGTTGTATCATATGTATTGTGTCAACTGTATTGTAACTGACATCAGTTATATATATGAGATTTTTTGTTTAATCTATGTTCCGCATTTATTTTATCTGTGTTATTATTATATTCATTGTCTTAAACTATTATGAACCGTCGATGTTTGTTTTATACTGATAATTGGGTATGTCGATGTGAGTAAACAAATAAGAGATGAAAAATAAAAAGTATATACCACTCCTATCGAGGTAACCACTATTAGCATAAGGCCAACTACGGATGGCCGCTCCTATCCAGCCTTATTCTTCGTAATAATAGATAGTATTTCTTTTAATACTCTTTGTTATTATGAGCATAGAGGTGGGGCGTTACAGTTGGTATCAGAGCTTGGGGTTTATGGACATAATATAAAGCATAACTTAGATGGAACATATGTTACAACTATTGGTCGATGTTTTATTTGTGATTTGAGTCAAAACTAAAGTTTTGAAATTTTGATGAAAGTTTTTAAATATCATTATTTAAAAATAAAAAGTGGATTTGTGTTCTGATGATTTGATTGATTTGAGTACTGTTTATCAGAGTGCGCAGCGGAAACAGTGAAACTATCTTCGCCGAGTACAACTGATAATCTATTTGATTTAGAAATTGAAATAAATTTCTATTGTTGTTTACATAGCTGTATTTATTTTGTTTCTTTGAGAATTTCGAATCTGATTTGAGGATTCGAAACGATTGCAGTTATGTGATTCTTGTTGAGATCTTTGCTGGTTTTCTTTTATGCTAATCATATATTGATTAGATTTTTGCTGTTTTGAATTATCTTCATTGAAGATACATTCGAATGATTTCTTTGTTCATTTTGTAGTACGTGCAAAATTTGAATTGCACGTTATTGCATTTATTTTACGTTGAACCGATGCTTGGTTATGAAACGTATTTTGTTGCCGTTATTTTTATAACGGGATTTTACACCAATGCTATATTTTGAAGCACGGTGTTTTGTGGCATTTTGATGAATGAAAATTCACTGATATTACATTTTGATGCAAATTGTTTTGATGTGATTTTGACGTTTTAAAATTACCGTCGATTTGACTTCAGTAACCGTCAAATTTTAAAAGTGGATTTTCAAGCGGTTATTCCGCAATGCTGATTTTGAGATTCGTTTTACGATGTTTTGAGAAGTACAATTTCCTTTTTGAAATTGTTACTAATATTGCTGCTTTAATCACGTGATTGGAAAATCATTTTAAAATGAAAATTGTTTTATAAATTTCTAACAGTTTGCGCTTTCAAAAGGATGAGAAAGCGACTTAAACGATTCAGCAAAATCGAGGATTATGACCCCTTTCTTTTACTGATTCGCTTAACTCTGGACTTGTCCAGTTGAGAATGTGAATTGTTATTTTTATAAAATAAATGAAATTGTTTTCAGAAATTTTACAGTTTGCGCTTTCAAAAGAATGAGGAAGCGATTTAAACGTTTCAGCAAAATCGAGGACTATGACCCCTTTCTTTTACTGATTCGCTTAATTCCGGACTTGTCCGTTTGAGAATGTGAAATGTATTTTTACAAAATACACAATTTTGCACTTTCAAGGAAACGATGAAGAGAATCAAACAATTTAGTAAAACACGTGGTATGGGAGATGTGCGTTTGCTTTTTCGGTTAATTCCGGACTCGTTAATTGAATATTTGCTGTTTTGATGATTTTGATGAATTTACACTTTCAAGGAAACGATGAAGAGAATCAAACGATTTAGTAAAACACGTGGTATGGGACATGTGCGTTTGCAATTTCGGTTAATTCCGGACTCGTTAATTGAAATATTTGATGATTTCGTGTGCTTTCGAGCCACTATGATGGACCTTCAGGTCATATGATGGACCTTCGGGTCAAATACCAATACTAGACCTTTGGGTCATTTGTTGGACCTTCGGGTCATTTGTTGGGCGCCAAAATTATGTTGAGTACTTGGTAGGCTTCGGCCATTTGTTGATGCACGTGCGGCGAATTAAAAACTCGCCGTCTGATGGGATCGATCCAAGCTTTTATGTTGATTTTCTAGTCTTCTTAACTGATTCTAGATATTTGTTGTTTCTAATTATCTGCAGATAATTAGATATCTGATGTTATGAGGTTTAATTATCGTATCGATAATTAAACATTTGAGATTCTGATTATCGTTTTTGATAATCGGATATTTGTTGTTTCTAATTATCGCTTGTGATAATTAGATATTTGTTGATATGAGTTCTGATTATCGTTTTTGATAATCGGATATTTGTTGCTTTTAATTATCGCTTTTGATAATTAAATATTTGCTGATTTGAGATTTAATTATCGCTTTTGATAATTAAATATTTGCTGATTTGAGGTTTAATTATCGCTTTTGATAATTAAATATTTGCCGATTTGAGATTTAATTATCGCTTAGATAATTAAATATTTGTTGATTTGAGATTTAGTTATCGCTTTAGATAATTAAATATTTGTTGATTTGAGATTTAATTATTGCTTTTGATAATTAAATATTTGTTGATTTGAAATTTGATTATCGTTTTTGATAATCGAATATTTGTTGATTGAAATTTGATTATTGTTTTTGATAATCGAATATTTGTTGATTGAAATTTGATTATCGTTTTTGATAATCGAATATTTGTTGATTTGAGATTTGATTATCGTTTTTGATGATCGAATATTTCTTGATTTGAAATTTGATTATCGTTTTTGATAATCGAATATTTGTTGATTTGAAATTTGATTATCGTTTTTGATAATCGAATATTTGTTGATTGAAATTTGATTATTGTTTTTGATAACCGAATATTTTTGATTTGAGATTTAATTATTGCTTTTGATAATTAAATATTTGTTGATTTGAAATTTGATTATCGTTTTTGATAATCGAATATTTGTTGATTGAAATTTGATTATCATTTTTGATAATCGAATATTTGTTGATTGAAATTTGATTATCGTTTTTGATAATTTTATATTTCGAATATTTCTTGATTTGAAATTTGATTATCGTTTTTGATAATCGAATATTTGTTGATTTGAGATTTGATTACCGTTTTTGGTGATCGAATATTTCTTGATTTGAAATTTGATTATCGTTTTTGATAATCGAATATTTGTTGATTTGAAATTTGATTATCGTTTTTGATAATCGAATATTTGTTGATTGAAATTTGATTATTGTTTTTGATAACCGAATATTTGTTGATTTGAAATTTGATTATTGTTTTGGATAATCGAATGTTTGTTGATTTGAAATTTGATTACCGTTTGTGGTAATTAAATATTTGTTGATTGTTTTCTGACTATCGTTTGGATAATTAGATGTTTGTTGATTTTATTGATATAAGATTTTCTAGTTTCTTATTGATTCTAGATTACGTTGATTGTATTGAATTGCTGTTTTCTATCTATCTCTGTTGATAGTTAGAGTTTGATGATTTTGAAGTTCGTGTTTTCTATTTATCTGTTAGATAACTAGATGTTTGCAGTTTTGCGAATTTTGTTTTCTAATTATCTTTGTTGATGATTAGATTTTGCTGTTTTCTAAATTATCATATCGATAACTAGATATTGCTGCTTTGTGATTTTTTTCTTTGTATTTTAATTATCTAGTTAATAATTGAATATTGCTGATGATTGCATTTATTCAGTTTTGATTGTTTTTTATTATCTACTTGATAATTAGATTTTGTTGAGAATTTGTAAACTTCTTTTATTGAAATTAAAAGATTTCTTTGGTATTTGTGTTCTTGATTCTTACTTTTCTAGCATAACCAGTTTATGGTAGAAAAATAATTGTTATAGACAAATTTAAGTATGATAATTGCGGGGACGCAATTTTTATAAGGAGGGGAGTCTGTAACAACCCGGAGTTTTAGAACAGTTAATTGTCGTCAAAATGACGATTATACCGGTTGTTAATTATTATTGGAATTTTAATCAGTTAGCTAATTGCTATCTAGTTGCAATAGGAATTTTAATCAAATTGAGATCCTTTTTGAATTTGTAAAATTTTACGTGGGTTTTAAAGAAAATTTGTTTGGCCCAAGCCTTTCTTTGTTGCCGTGAAAATTATTGTACCCATTCCTCTATTCTTATTGATTGGCAAACCCGTTCCCTTGATTCATTTTTCTCATTCAAAACCCTAAACAAAGGCATAGCGAACGAAATAAATGGCGGCTCAAAGTTTCGTTCGTCCCCCTTTTTTTCCTCCAATGACCCGCTGCGAAGAAGTTGGGGCTTCAATCGTCGAAGGCGCCAGCGAATGAAAGGCAGCCTCGTCAATGAGAGCTTCTGCAGATTCTTCGATCTTTGCTTTTGACCACGTTTTGGGATTTGAGTTCTTCGAATCGAAGGTGAGTGAATGACTCTCACTCACATCTAATTTAATCTAGTTATTCGTGAATCTTGTTGTTTGCTTTCTCGGCTACCACTGCTGTGAACTTGAGTGATTCTTGTCACTCGCATTTAATTCAAGGATTAGAGTTTTCTGACTTGTTAAAATTCGCAACTTTTGCTGCTGGATTTTTCGATGTCGATGTTGATCGACTTTTGACTTTTGACGTGTTTGATTTTGTTTCTATGTTGATTTGATCTGTTCTTATAAAATGATACTTATAACTAGTTCGTTTATATGGCTTGATGATTTTGAAATGTTCGAATTCCTTGGCTGTTACGGCTTGACTTTCTTTGTGACTTCGGTCACTTGATGTTTTCGAATTGGTCATCTGTGAATTTGGCACTTCTGTTCATCCGTGGGATATTTACTTATACCCACTGTTGCATGGCTTCAGTTTTTCTTTTGGGAACCCCTGCTTGATTTTGTGATGTCGATCTTGTTCGACTTTTACCATACTTTTCACTGCCTCCGGTAGCACTATTGGCCTTGTTCGTTTGGGTTTATATTTTTGTAACCTTAGCTGTTCATGTTGTATACAAATTTTGATTGTATCATGTTGCAACAGTTTCGAGTCAGTTGCCTTTTGAAGTTTGCATCTGTGGGATTTATTGTTTTATATGTTGGAGACTTCGATTATGCTTTGTCCTGTAATGTGCTTTAAATCTGATAGCACTGTTCAGTTTTACAATTGCCTTTCCTATATATGTTTCCACCAGAGTTCTCATGTATTGTTTCTTGCACAAATATATATACAAGTATATGCATTTACATCGCTGGTTATTATTCTACAACACACTTGTAGTTCATGTGTTCACATTTATGTACAGGCATTTGTCACGGTTTAATCACCATGATTCTGCCGTGTCTTGTTCACCTGGTTATATTGAGTCAGGTTCCATTTACGTCTTCATGTATGCATGCTGCCGGGTCGATACTTATAAAAATTTGTGCATTTGGGTGGTGATTCAAGTCCATTGCTTTCACTGCCCACTGCTAGTACATGCATTTACTACACCTCTTCTTCATACAACATACTTGTAGTTAAAGAAAGCTTCGAGTTTGATCACGCATGTCATTGTAGCTGTCTTGACCAGAGAGGCAGTCTGCACATTTACTTCACGTAGTATTGGGCATATGTAAGGTTGCACTCATGTGTTCATTAATCTGAAGCTGGTATGCAAATGTTTGCTGTGCATTTGTGATTAACTAGTTGTTCTTGTTTCATATGTTGCATGAAGTGGTTGTTCACTGGAGTCTTGAGTCTGTTATTTGTTGTTTATGTGTCTCTTTGCGGTTCAGTCTGCTAGTCGAGTTGCATCCATGCGTTTACTTTGAGCAGGTTACATCTGTGCTCGAGTCTGCTTGCATCTGTATCTTGATACATCTCTTTTTTTTACTTGTATCAGTTTGGCATACATTGTTGCTTTGCTATATCACTTGATATTTATGGTATTTGCTGTTATATCACTTCGAGTGCATACTTGGTTGATTGTATGTTGGCAACTTGTATTGTGGTTCCTGTTTTATTAAGCTTGATGTGTTTGTGATCACTGTAGTCTGTTTTGAAATCCTGTAGTCTATTTGATCACTGTAGATGCATTCCATTCGTTTGCATATATCAGTTGCTCGACCCTTGGTTGTTCACCTGGAGTTGCATTCGTTTCATGTTCTCATTGCACTTGTCTGATTGTCTGGAAAAATTGTTTTATCACTTGAGCTTTGATGCTGTTTCATTTGTGATCTGCAATGCTTCAGTTTCATTTTGCCTTGTGTTGAACCCGACTTTTTCTTGGGTTTGACCTTGTGCTCGTCTGTGGGTTTTTGTTGATCTTTTATGTATTTAAGGCTGCATTGGCGAGGCAGTACACGCGTGCGTGTACTGCAGCCACACGGAATTGACAGTTTTAAATTGATGTTTCGATTTGTTGAATTGTTCGTTGGTTAAATTCAATGCTTTGGAGTTGTATTCTGATTAGGATTGTTGATTTGTCGTTTAACACTGTTTCGTGTTATATATGCCGTTATCCAATTCTTGTATCGAGAGTTGGATATACGAGATTTCTGTGACTGTCATCTATTTGAGATTGATTATTATTGCTTCTATGCACTAATAACTGAGTTTGAATTAGACTGACCCGTGTATTATTTTCTTTTGAATGTAATACTCGGGTCAGACCCGAGTTATTTCAAGTTGTAGATTTACTGCTTTGAGTTGCTGTTGAGCTATGAAGACTTTTCATATCATTTGAAGTGGTCTGCGTCTTTTTGTAGTAGTCAGTGTGTCTGTTTTAAGTTGATATGTATTCATGTATATTAGTCGATAATGTACTTGTATATATAACTTCTTGAGTCGACAGCTGTAGTTGTATCATATGTATTGTGTCAACTGTATTGTAACTGACATCAGTTATGTATATGAGATTTTTTGTTTAATCTGTGTTTCGCATTTATTTTATCTGTGTTATTATTATATTCATTGTCCTAAACTATTATGAACCGTTGTAGTTTGTTTTATACTGATAATTGGGTATGTCGATGGGAGTAAACAAATAAGAGATGAAAAATAAAAAGTATATACCACTCCTATCGAGGTAACCACTATTAGCGTAAGGCCAACTACGGATGGCCGCTCCTATCCAGCCTTATTCTTCGTAATAATAGAAAGTATTTCTTTTAATACTCTTTGTTATTATGAGCATAGAGGTGGGGCGTTACATTAAACGATGTCTCTACCCGCGTTATTAACGAAAAAGCAAAACACGATGCGATACAAATTTCCATACTTTTTACAATTTGGCTAATTTTATTTAGACACGTAAACTTGCTGAGTTGTCCCATGAAACATAAAAAACCACTATACTTCTGCTTTTGCTGAATTTACCCATCATATTGTTAAATATTTCTCAAAATACCATTACCTAGTAAAAAACCATTCGGTAAAAAAAAATCATCATTTCAAAAACCACTCCACCAAATCATGCAACCATCCAACAAATCAATACAATTCAGGATGAGACTACATTACTGTAGAAGCAAGGGTGTGACTGATTGTTTGTTTAACCACGTAGTTGGTGTATGTGGATGTGTACTATATCTCGCAATTGCAGTGTGATCACACTGTCATCGTGTGATTATACTATCAATCTCTCATCCAATCTTCTACGATTTAAGCAAATTTAAACTTAAAAAAATCAAAGAAAAAGTTAAAATCTAAGTTTGTCGGTTCTGATTTATGTCGATTCGCATTATCATCGTCAAAGTTCATCGATTCAATCCGATATTTGAGTTTTTATCTAGAATTTGGAGTATAAGAGTTTAATGATGAGGAGATATCAGGTGAAATATGATTGGAAAGAGGAAAGGAAAGCAAATAGATATGTAAATAAATCTACTAAGGAATATGTTGTCGTAGAATTTTTATTTTTGATTAGAGGGCCAAATTCTTGTGTCTATCAAATTTTCCTTACAATTTTAACGTCAAATCGAGAGAGATGAACGTGATTACTCTGGCCATTGTACAATTTTAACATTGGAGCCCTTTAAGAGCATTCCCAACAAAGAAAGCGGGTCAGTGCTATAAACTAATATTTTCTTGCACTGACCCACACTGACTGACCCTTTATTGCTCCAACGATGTGCTGAGTTATCCGGTATTAATAATGTCGGATAAAATTGTATGGACATATTTCAGTATACGTGATAAACAATTAAGTCTAGCCACACAAGTTATTCGACATTAATATTGTCGGATAACTCAATGTCTGCCAATGTCACTAAAGCAACTTTGATAGTCGGTGGTGAGTCCATTTTTGGGCTCACCCACCTCTTGTTGGAGGTCAGTCATCCAATGACTATTAGGGATGCTCTAATAATACATCACTCTCACTTTCTTCAACATGATTGATTGGAGGGCAAATGTTCAAAGTGGACTAATTTTCGAAACTATTTCGCATTCAAAACTCATTTGCAAACTTATTACCAAACAAGGCTGGTTTGCGCCCAGTTAACTTCCACGTCATAGTTTTTATAACTGCCTTCGTATAAGCGTAACTATGAGTTGCGCCTATATAAAAAAAAGCACAATTCATAGTTGTGTCTATTATGTTCTATTAAAAAAATTGGAAACATGAGTTGCGATTTGTTATTTTTTTAAACAACATGATAGGCGCAACTACGAATTGAACTTTTTTTTAATATAGGTGCAACTCATAGTTGTGTTCATACGATGACAGTTATAAAAAAGATAACGTGGCTGCTGGTTGGACGAAAACCAACCTTGTTTGATAATAAGTTCGCAAATGAACTCCAAATAGTTTCCAAAATTTGTCCTTGATTGGGACATAAAACTGTTGTTTCGTAAGATTACACAAGGCTTCCAATCTGACTTTTCCTTATCACCCGCAAAAGCACATGCAGTTTCATTATCATTATCATCACACGGTTTTGTTTTGTTTTGTTTCGCTGTAAGAACATCGCTATTAGTTCTCTTATTTAGTTATTGTCCACTTTCTTTTCTTGTTTACGTGATAACCAACCAAACCATTTTGAATGTCCTATGTATTTATTTTTACCTTTGTCTGCTGATATTTGTACTATATTGCCGTTAATTTACCAGTTACATGAGGTAATTTTAACGATATTTTTAGCTTGGGAGGTGTATTGTCATCTTCCTACTCGGGCACACAATCTGTTTGCACAAATGTCAATTCAGTTGAGCTTTTTTGTATCTTCTGTAGATGAATATTCATTTTCTCGACCATTAATCACTAAATTGTAAACTCATTTGTAAGATTTTGGGTTATAATTGTTCATGTATCCATAAATATTTCTTTGCTTGCTTTATTCAATCATATTCTTTTGGTTTCTATAGAAGTTTTGAAAGAATTTTCGCATCTTTACAGGCCATTTTAACTAGATTCTTACACATTATCATGCATTAATCTGCTTCTATAAGCCTTGGATGTTGACATAAGAAAATTAGTATCTTTTCGCAGTTGCGTGTGGTTTAACAATTAGCAAACCGTCAAATGTTAAATGCATGAAATTGGTTTTAGTGTGAATAATGAGGTCGATCCCGTGCCTGCAAGCAATATTCAACTTAAGAACGTGGGTGAATTATAAACATCGCAACAAGACATGCTTTACAGTTGTGCCAGTTTAAAAATTAGCGTGCCCTTTGATGCTTACTCATAACCATGAGTTTCGTAGTGTGTTTAATGATGGTTTGTCCAGCTGCTGCTAGTAATACTTAACTTAATGGATTAGACGTTAGGGTAAGACAAGCCAACGTTTTGGCTACTTATGGATCTTTTAACCTGTAAACATCTTCAAATCTGATTATTCTCCGTTAAGAATCTTGAAGTTGCTGAGCATTATTGAAACAATGTCTTGCCCATATGAGTTTGCCTTTGAGCTCAGACTTTTGGATTATAAATGTATGAACATGGATTTTGTGTGCAATGAAGGTCAGTCTGGTTACGATTAGTAGAACTTAACCTAAGGTTGAGTGGATGGATTGAAAGAGACAATACAACAAATCGTTATGGTGATCCACCAGCCATGTGGATTTTAAAATTAGCACCCTGTGATTGTTAAATGCATGAACATGGATTACACAGTATGAAACGGAAGTCGGTCCCGTGGCTGCTTGTAAAACTTACTTTACATGACTTTTAATGTTGTTTAAAGTATTTTGAAAGTAGTTTGAGTATATCAGTCTTAAGTTTGGCATTAATGTTCTTAAAAAATATATCTTATATATCGGTTGAATCAATGTTAGTGACTGCAATTATTCGCATTAGCATTGTACGTGGTGGCATCAGTTGGATACTTAATGTTGTTAACAACCTTAACAAGATATAGTTGGTCTCTAATTAAACTAATCAACTTTCTTCTAGTTGATATGACAAATACAGAGTATCACATGTTCTCAGAGAAAATTGCTTATGTATATAAATTATTTTGGGCAGGTGAACTGAATTTTATGCTGGGAAGCTTCAGAACTGCATTGATTGAGAGATGTAACTGTAAGAGAGCAATGAATTGGTGACTGCATTAAAAGGGAGGAGCTGCAAAGTGGGCTCCATTATTCATGATAGAAGTGTATACCTTAATCACCGTGAGAACCAATCTTTGTCTCTTAATTAATTCATATACTCAAAAAAGAAAAAAAGATGGAAAACTTTTTCCAGCCAACTATTTATTTGTTTCTAGACCCATATTTGTAATAATGTACTCAAGACCTGCGAGGATCATACTCTGACGTTTTAAACTTAAATTGGTTTGTTTGTTAATTGTTAGTTTAAAATAAGGGTCTCAATTATTTGTTTGTTGGTGTATGGTTACTGGGAAGTATAACTTTTTTTACACCACATTGTAAATTTAATTCACAAGAAAATTTTGTGTTCCAATATTAATGCTAGTCTTACAACTCATGTGGGATTGTATCATATTTGTTTTTCTCTATTTATTTGTATACATAACTTATATTCTAAGTAGTTAATTTTAGTTGTTAATGTTATCTTGTACACACACACATAACTTATATACATTTATGATTTATATACATAACTTATTGGGAAGCATAACTTTTATATACATACATACATATATATTATACATAACTTATATACATAAATATCTCGGATATTCAGTGCAAAGTATATGATATTTATAATGAATATCTTCCATTATTTTAAGTGTTTAAAATAAAAGAAAACGACAAATATATCTTTCTTTAGTCCTTGTGTTATTTTTGTATGTAATATATAACAATATATGAACCATAGTAGAAATCAAATGCCCTATCCTTTTTAGTGGTAACCATATTTATTTTTTCTTAGGTCTGTCAGTGGATACTTCTTGATGTAGATAGTGTCATATCCGCATCCATATTCGTAATCATTTTCGGATATCGGAAATTTTTATCAGCAGATACATATGAATATTGGATAGTTATCGTATACGCCGACAATTGATACATATGAAAACATAAATAGAATTGTTTTAGTTTATAACATTTTTTTCAGTCCTATTGATTATGAAGTATGAAAAATAAAATAATACGATGATAAAAATAGATTTGAGCCATCAATATGCAGTAAATACATATAATATAAACTATTTATTTTATAAAATAATAAATACATATCATATGTTATACAAAAACACACATAATATAAAGTATAATCTCGACAGAAATTGGATGGATAATTTTCAGATGTAGATATCTTAATATCCACATCCATCTCGTTTTTTCTTCTTCAGATATAAGATATTTATCTTTTTTCGACTACAAATGGATTTCGAATTTTTCTGATATCCATTGAGAATGTTATTTAATAAACAAAACTCAACTTATTCTATTATTATTATTTCTTGAGAATAAGAGTGGTGCTTAATTTAAGCAAACCACTCATTTTGATGTCTCCGGGGGTCGAATTCAAGACCTTCAGAACTACAATCTAGAAATCTTACCGCTTTAGCTATTGTCTTGGACAACTTATTCTGTTATTTCATATGATATATTTCAAGTTAACTCCTTGCCATTACAAATAACTTCATGCAGTAGCTACTTCTCTTTTTAATTGCTATTCCTTTTCTTTTATTATTATTTCTTATTGGTAAACCTATAAAATTTACTCTTTTTTTATTTTATAAATATCATGCATCAAAAACTATAAGTAGAAGACGATAAAGTTATATAGTTAACATATCAATAATGAACCAAAAGCATGAAGCGGAAATTAAATATTAAATCAAGATTACTCATTTGTTCATTCAAACGTATGGACAAAGCTAAAGAATGTTAGAGATGATATAAACGGCTGAATGAATGGAAAAGAGGATACACTGATGAAGAGAATTACAAAGACATAGATTATACGATTTTGATTTTTTATTGTATAACCTGTAGTTTTGTAGGGTATACTAATAGACAAATTGTAATTTATAAACAATATAGTGTTATGCAATAAATCTTTACTTGTAATTTGGAAATATGGATTCAAATATACAAGAACTAATAAATTTATAGCAATATAGCATTGTACAATAGCATTCATAACTTGTTATAGACATATCCGATATTTGGTGGATATTATCCTATATTATCTCGATATTTTTAAATATTGCTTATCGGTACTTGATCATACATACCGATATTAACTACTTAGCTTATATGCATATTTAAATTGAGATCCTTGACGAAATTTAACAGATAAATTTTTAGGATGAACTATTGTACACTAACTTAAATTTTAAACCTACTTTTATTTATTTATACCCTCATCATTTTTTTGGTGTGCGTTTGAAATCGGGAATATTTTATTGGTTCGCACAACATTCTTGGGTTTATCTAAACTTAAACTATAAGACTTCAGAAGATGGTAGAGTGGTAATTATATGAAGTTTATCGTAGCCAAGTTGAACCACTAGTGATAGCAACTTTAGTGATTCTTGCTAGATAAAGTAGTGAAATAAAGGGCCACGAGTTCGATACATAGATGTCCGATGAAAATACGGTTATTCAATAGTACCACACAATAATATGCATGAATTCTTAATATTTAAACATTTTTTAAGTCAAGTGTTTAAAAGAGCATGGATTAAGCCAGTAGCGAGATTTAAAACATTCATATAGATTGTGTTTGGTAGTCGTGTATTAATTGTTCTCCCAGAAATATATTAAAAAAGAAGGCTACGGATATTTATTATTCTTGTTGACATGATTGGAGGGTTCTTCATCTCTACATTCAACTATATCTAATCTAATAATATAATAATTAAACCAAGTATTATATATACACACAGATAACCTGACTAGTTTGGCAGAAACAAAAGAAACTTTTGTCTACGTTTAGCTAACTCAAGTTCTCTCCCTTTCAAGCCATCACAATGGTTGCTCTTCTGTCTTCTTGGCCTTGGGAAAATTTGGGTGTATACAAGGCAAGATAACTAACAAAGTCTTAATAATAGCATTTCTTGACAAAATTTTCATCTATGTTGATATTTCAATCTATAAACATTTTCTTCCTATATTTTGCAGTATTTACTATATGGACCACTTATTGCAAAGGTGATCTATTCAAAACCATGGGAAGCAGAAGGAAAAGATGTATGGTGTCTTCATATACTAATCCTCTGTTCTCTAAGAGCTCTAGTGTTCACACTTTGGTCAAGTTTCAGCAATATGTTATTTTTTAATCGAAAGCGGAAGATTATTCAAGATGGTGTTGATTTTAAGCAAATCGACAATGAGTGGAATTGGTTAGTTATTCACAAGCCTTTTGAATGTTTTTTATATATGAATCTTTATTTTTATCTCCCTTGTTTTTTTGGGTGCAGGGATAATGGTTTACTCCTTCAAGCTTTAATGGGAGCTTTAGCTTGCTACTTCCTTCCCAATTTGAGAAATCTTCCTATTTTGGATTTATGGGGTCTTCCGACTGCTCTTTTTCTTCACATTTTCATATCTGAGCCTCTATTTTATTTGTCACATAGATTGTTCCATAGTGACTACTTTTTCAAGAATTACCACTTCATTCATCATTCTTCTCCAGTACCTCAGCCATTTACTGGTATGCAAATTTCTGTTATACTAAATTGCAGAAATAACAAAAAATAAAAATAATACCACATCATTTTGTCAGAAAAGATAATTTGTTCTTTACTTGTAACGATAATTCTACAGTTACATCTTCTATTTGTATTGCGTTTAGTTTTTTGGGACTAAACGCAATATCCTTAAACAAATATACTCCCACATCAACAAATGAAAATTAGTAATCATTCCACTCAAACAAAAATAGAAGGTTTTGAGAAATAAAGACTGCGCCTTATTTGGCCTATGTGGTGGAAATGGTTAAGTTGAGTGCACTATTTGTGTGCGTAGAATGCGGTCCATTGCATTAAAGGTGGTGATGGTTACTTGATATAGATTGTACTAGTAGTAGTTTCTGATATAGGGCTCGGTTTCATTCAAAATTAAATGAAGAAAATCGATGTAAAGAAATAGTACAGTCAATGGGGATTGTTGGTTATGGTGTGTAATGCTATTGTTATTAACATGCAGCTGGATTTGCAACCCCATTGGAGCAGATAGTGATGGGTGTAGTTATGGGTGTGCCAATCGTTGGGTCCATTTTGGTCGGAGTTGGATCTGCTGGTCTTATTTATGTTTATGTTCTCATGTTCGATTTTATGAGATGCATGGGTCACTCTAATATTGAAGTATTTCCTTCAGCCATATTTGATACATTTCCCCTTCTCAGATACCTTATTTATACACCCACGTAAGTTTTTATTTATTTTCAACCTTTAGTTTTACTTTTATCACGGTCAGTACTTAATATCCTTACCAGTTTATCTTAATAGAGGACTGTTGATATTAATTGTCAAGAGTTAAAACATTTTTGGTGGCATTCATTCACTGTTTTATACCAGTATATGTGTACACGCTTCTTAACATGTCATCACATATATATGTGTAATGTACTTTAAAGCCACTGTATGTGAAGATGAAATCATGTTTGATGTTCAAAAATGATACTGTGGTTTAGGTTGTTCCAAGTGTTTTACTTTTTGTCGGTAGATGTTATCATCCTGCCTGTTTTGTCTTCTTCTCGTTTAAGAAATGCGTCTTTCAGATATCCATATATGAAATTGACAACAGAGATTTTTTTTTTCGTATCAATTGCGACCTATCAAAATCATTTATGTAAACTGCCTACAATTCTGTACTTAATGAAAAAATAATATTATTTAAAACTGTATGTGATTAACTATGTTTATGAGATTACTGGCTATCTTTTTACCCCTAAAACTCCATAATAGATTTCTTGCTATATGGAAAATTTATGCTAAGGACAATGATTTAATATTTTATTCTACTCTAACATCCATATTTTCGTATGATACACGTATGTGCTATGCATATTTGTCTAGATATCTGATAGAGCTGGTTATCTGATAGGATATCATGGCAACCTAAACGAGTAATCAAGAAAGAAATAGTAATAATTATGTCTAATTACTATTTATTGAATTTCTCAGGTATCATAGTCTTCACCATACCGAGAAAGAGACAAACTTTTGCCTTTTCATGCCTATATTTGATGCGATTGGAGGGACGGTTAATTGCAAGTCATGGAAGTTACAGAAGGAAATGAGCTCAGGTAGATTATTAGATTTATTTATTTGTATAGTGTTAACATAGTTACAAAGATATGAGTAATATGGGATATGTTGGCTACTTAATACAAATTATCACAATACGGTGGTACTACTTCAATATGGCGGTATTTGACTAATTAACTTATAGCTATCTCGTTAGTGCCTCAAACTTTCGTGCCCTAAGTGGCCATAGTTCCTCTAAGAAGGCGGCCAGGGATACATGACTACGCGTAGCTAGTTAGCAAACCGAAGACTCATTTGTTAAAGGAATCTACAAGACAAGTTGCTCCATGAACTAGGAACGACCGAGCACCGACATCCGTAAAAACATGGAAACACTTGCGTAATGTTTGGTTTGAAAACGAGTTTTGCGTTTCCAACATGTACTTTTAAAATGCACGGAAGAGAATAAGAAGGTAGAAAAAAGTTGATTTGGAAAATGATTTTAACATATAAAATTGAAAATGATTTTTTCTTGTTTTCCGCAAATATAGAAAACTATTTCCACCCTTCCACTTCCTTCCTTTGTTGGAATAACTATGATTTTTTTGCTTCTCTCCCACACCATTTGATGTGGTTTTTGAAAATACAAAACACAAAACTCGTTTTCAAAACAAATACTACCTTAGTGTGTAAATCTTTATTATGTTCGGACTTTGTAAGTTTTTCAGTGTTGAGTCAAATAAGACACGTTCCATTTTGGTGGTGTATTTCCATGATTCCTTTAAATTTCAGCCTTAAGACTGCACTCCATCAAAATCCAAAAAACAAAAAGCTATGATTTCTTATCAGGTGTCAGCGGTTTCTGAAATCAACAACAGTCAATCTCCGATGGGTATCATTTATAATAGGCTAGGACAGCCGATTTTCAACTTATATAAATTTTAACTTTGACCATTAAATTCTGATTTCAACCCTCATCATTTTTTTATAAAAGTTAATGGTAAATGTAAAATTATAATGAAGTTATGATTGTTTATTTTTCATTGAATATACATGGACGGAAATTGATATTTTTGAATCAGACATTTTTTTTATCAGAACATTTAAAAAAAAAATTCACTATTGGACTTTTGCAAAATTATTAAGCTTATTTGTGACATATCGACTATATCATTTATTTGCAAAAAAAAAAAAAAATTGTTTGCGAAATATATATGTTTTGTTAGCACATTTTATTTTTGGGCTTAAGATTAACATTTTTTTTATCCCTGCAGCAAGATTTTTTTTGAAAAGATCATTGTACAGTAGAAAACCTTGTGTGTTATGTTCCACCTTTCTATTTCAATAATGTCACTCTTAACTATTTAGAACTTCTAAATGCATCTAGCAAAGTGAGAGTAGATAGATGGGGCACACAAATACATGTTTAATCGAAACTATTGATCAACCATGAACTCAGATTTCAAACTCAAATTGGATACTCAAAGCTTATCAATTCGTGGTACTGATTTTAGTAACTACAGCACGCTTTTCAACACATAATAAATGCTATACATAGTTCCTAAATGTCTCTGGGACCATATTTGCTAACTGTGTCAAATGCCCATTTGTTAAAATATATGGAATATATATATATATATATATATATATATATATATATTATTTGACTATTGAATGGATTGAGCAGCGACTGACATTTTCTTGTTTGTAGACCCAGATTTTAAACACAATAGTTTAATGGGTCATATGGTTCAGAATATCATATGCACGTCATAATTGTTCAATAATATATATATTTCAGACCGAAACTTTTGCCTCTAATGTACATGTGGGACTACTTTCAGGACATCCCTGCCTCATCCATACCCCTAAAATTAAATTTAAACAATAATTTCATCTTCAGGAAAGGTAGGTGTTTTTAACTTGAACTTCGAATTTTAACATGCATGTTGAATATTTACATCAATTAAACTCATTCAAACTATAGATTAAAAGAATCTGTCTGCACTTTTTGATTTATTACCAGTCCCATGGTAATTTGAAATTTCTTTTTATATGACCTGCTTGAGGAAAAATAATATTGGCTGCTAGAAGATGCAGGTTTTAATAGGGTGACAACACCATGTTATGCTAAAATGCGACTATGCATAACAGCATCATCTTTGAATTTGACTTTAAAAAATGACTGTTATGCAGGGAAAATGGACCAAGCTCCGGATTTTGTGTTCCTAGCACACATTGTTGACATAATGCATGCTATTCATGGCTGCATTATATTTCGGAGTTTTGCAGCAATCCCATATTCATTCAGGCCATTCTTATTAGTGATATGGCCAGGGTCCTTCTTAGTCATACTCGCAATGTGGGCAATATCTAAAACCTTCACACTTGCTTTCTATAACTTGCGTGGTAAACAGCACCAAATCTGGGTCGTTCCTCGCTGTGGGTTTCATGTAAGTACCGTTTATTTCAATTCATTCATTTTTGTGAATCACAACAATGACACTATAACATATATTACTTGTGTAATGTCTTTCTTGCAGTATTTCTTGCCTTTCTGTTCAGAAGGTATTAATAACCAAATTGAAATGGGTATTTTGAGGGCTGATAAGATGGGAGTCAAGGTCATTAGCCTGGCAGCCTTAAATAAGGTAACACTAAGCCATTCTGGATTATTTTTATCTGTAGAATAAGATATATGATATAATCAATTGTAACACTAAGTAATTAATACGATGAGATCAATAGAAGAGCTAGCAGCTCTATGAATCTGAGTCATGGCAAAATTACACATTAGATAGTCGCAAACTAAACAAGAGATCAAAGTTAGAGAGTATTTTATTAATGGTATATGTTATGGCACATGTTATTCTTTTTGATGGAATGCAGAACTTCTAATTCAGACATAAGCAATGTGGTCCTCACACTTCTTACTAACAGTGATCAAATACACTCATTGTGATCTAACTACAATTATAGGAACCACTGCACATGTATTAAATACCTAGGTGGGCA
Organism: Allium fistulosum; assembly: GCA_030737815.1. NCBI lineage: Eukaryota > Viridiplantae > Streptophyta > Magnoliopsida > Asparagales > Amaryllidaceae > Allium > Allium fistulosum. The sequence continues at coordinate 361,616,868 of CM060906.1, forward strand.
TTAATTTAGTGCAGACAATCACATGAAGTGTATTCCAGCAGACTTCTAATAGGAGCGAGAAAAACATTACCTGTTCAAATATTTACATTTTGTTTGCTCTAAAAAAAATATTCCAAACAGAACGAAGCATTGAATGGTGGTGGAACATTGTTTGTGAACAAGCATCCTGATCTAAAGGTCAGAGTTGTGCATGGCAACACTTTGACCGCTGCCGTTATTCTGAATGAAATCCCTAAAGACGTGAAAGAAGTTTTCTTGACTGGAGCAACATCTAAGCTTGGAAGAGCAATTGCATTGTACTTGTGCAGAAAGGAAATACGTGTCATGGTTCGTTGCCATTAGCTTTATTATCTCATTATTTATTTATTTGAAAACTGTGAATAAATTTGTCCTCCATCATCGATAGATGTTGACGATGTCATCAGAAAGATTTCAAAAGATCCAGAAGGAAGCTCCGGCTGAGTACCAACAGTACTTAGTTCAGGTTACCAAGTACCAGGCTGCACAAAATTGCAAGGTATGCATATACATTTGCCCAAGTTTATGAACAGAATGTAGCAGATTAATGACATTTTGGTGGGTACATTTCATGTGTAGACATGGATAGTGGGCAAATGGATTACACCGAAAGAGCAATATTGGGCACCTTCTGGTACCCACTTTCACCAGTTTGTGGTTCCTCCTATTATCGGTTTCAGAAGAGATTGCACTTATGGAGAGTTAGCTGCAATGAGGTTGCCGGAAGATGTACAGGGTCTCAATATGTGTGAGGTACAATTTACTTCATCTCAAACTATATCCTAAATGAAAGTAGTCAGAATAATGAACTAGTATAAGCGTATGTACAAGTATGATTTTATGTTATGATGAATAACATATGATAATGTTTTGATTTACAGTATACAATGGACAGAGGAGTGGTTCATGCGTGCCATGCTGGAGGGGTGGTTCACTTCTTGGAAGGATACACGCATCACGAGGTTGGGGCGATCGATGTAGATAGAATTGATATGGTTTGGAAGGCGGCAATGAAACATGGTCTCAGACCAGTATGAAATTTCTCTGATAATTTCTAAGAACGAAGACAATAGTGCTATGTGGTATAATGAATGTGGCAATTTAAAAAAAAAATTGAGAAAAAGAAGATTGTAATTTTATTGGACCTATCATTTTATTCATTGTACACAATGTACTGTTGCAATCATGAATTATTCATTCTCCTTTTCTTTTTGATGTTGTATTCGTTTTCTTTTCATTTTGGATTGAGAAGGGAAGGCATAGCTGAAAACAGCATGTTTTTTCCCTTTAGTTTACAGAATGACAATTATGATATCACTTTATTTGCTTCAAATCAGTGTCAAGTTCAGTGTTATACGAACAATCGACCTGTTTCTTGTACAGTATTAGGATGCATTTTACAAATCCAAAGGGGTATTTGAAAAGATAAGTCGATGAAAGGGTATATGTTTTTGGCATGTTTTAAAAGGGCATGAGAGAGAAGTATTTATTTAAGGGTAAGTTTGGCTCACATCCCTAACAAGTTTTAAAATAGAGAAAACATCCTTCCCAACCAACATTTACGTTTCCGCTCCCTGTTTTCAAATTCACGCACGCAAAAAGACCGAAATACCCTTTATGTTTTTAACTTTTCAAACGTGTATAACTTTATTTACAAAAACCGGATCAACATAACGTTTTCACCAAAAAATCGCAAATTTTATGATCTTTAAAATGAGATCCATTGTTGATACCAAAAATTTAAATTTGTATTAAATCTGCAATTATTTCAAATATTTGCAGACAATTCAGCAAATATTGAACATTTTCGATTTTTTTTCAAATATATAAAAATTGCAAAAAATTGCAGATATTTCTGCAACTATATGATATAGTTGCATAAATGTCTGCAACTATTGCATATAGTTGCAGAAATGCAACTATTGCAAATAGTTGCAGAAATGTCTGCAACTATTTCATATAGTTGCAGACATTTCTGCAACTATTGCATATAGTTGCAGAAATGCAAATAGTTGCAGATGCAACTATTGAAAATAGTTGCAGAAATGTCTGCAACTATTGCATATAGTTGCAGACATTTCTGCAACTATATGATATAGTTGCAGAAATGCAAATAGTTGCAGATGCAACTATTGCAAATAGTTGCAGAAATGTCTGCAACTATTGCATATAGTTGCAGACATTTCTGCAACTATATGCAATAGTTGCAGACATTTCTGCAACTATTGCAAATAGTTGCAGAAAACGAACTTACACGGTATTTCAGTAAAAATATTTTATTGCAAACAGATAAATCATTAAGCAAAGATAATTTTATCGTTCAATATAAACCAAATAATCACAGATAGAAAAAATGGAGCACGGTATAAACGAGGGTATTTATGGAAAAGAATTAAGCCGAAACAAAAATAGGGACCGGATTTATAAAGTTTCGAACGGAAGGAGTTTTTGTGAATTACGTTTGGTTTTAGGGATGTGACCCTAATTTTCACTTTATTTAATGTGTTTATATGTGAAAGTGGATGAAAATACCAAAATAGCGTTCATCTATATTTTTAACTTCATTCTCATTCACTCAACGCCAAATGCATCAAATTTGTGAATAGGAGAAGTGATAGTCAAGGTGCGTTGGGTGTAACTCTATGAACTGACGTGATATTGTCAGAAAACGCAAAAGGATATTCATTATTAGATTTGAGAAAAATTATTGAAGATTAGTATTAATGCTTCAAAATGGTAAGATTTAAAATTCTTTTCTATTTTATTTTGGATTTACGGATTCTGAATTGATTGTGTTCTAACTGCAAAACACATTATGATTTTGTTAATCTTTTTCACTTGGTATTAGAGCCACAATAAATCATATAAGACGCAATTTTTTTTTACGAAATTGGTTTTCAGTGTTTCATATAAAAGCCATACAGATTCATAATTAGTATAAATATTTTCTTATAATTTTGGACGAACGATTTAAAATGAGAATTTTTATTCTCTATTATGTATGCGCATATATGTTAATCAATGTATTTTCCATGGAGATGTAATGTTGAAAACCTTTAACCAAGAGGCATCATGTCATGAATCACATGTGCAACTTCCTTTTAATATGTTGGATCTAATACAACTAAGTTTGTGTGAAATTTGGTCCAAACTAGGTCACAACCAAGAGTTTTGATATGTCTATATATGGTTGCATTTTGAATATGTTATTATTCTCTATGGTTTATTGTTATTTTTTTTATAAATAATATAAAACATATAACATTATTTTTAATAATTAGTTGTTAATTTCTATCAAATTTGAATTGTAACTGCCACTTTATTAAAATGAATTTTATGATTTAAGGTCACAATAATGTTCTACATTTAATAAATTATGAACGGTAATTTTACCAACTTTAATTGCCATTGTGATTTATTAAGTAAATTTATTTGTTTTAATGGTTCAGTTTGTTTCTGGCCAACGGTGATACAAATTGATTTTCATGAAATTACGTTTTTACATTTAATAAATTATGAACGGTAATTTTACTAACTTTAATTGTTATTATGATTTATTAAGTGAATTTATTTTTAATGATTTAGTTTGTTTATGCCCAATGGTGATACAAATTAATTTCATGAAATTATGTTTTTACATTTAGTAGATTATAATAGTAATTTTACCCACTTTAATTCATTCATTTTTTTTACTTTTCTTTCTGTGTATTATAATTGAATTGAAAGGATCAAATTGTGCAGGAAGAGAAGTCATAATGAAATGAACTAAAAAACCTTCAGAAATTGCCATATTCATGCCGTCTAATTTTTCGGCCATATCATTCATTATCATGATATGTTCATGTACATCGCTTGTCCCGTTATACTTGATAGTGAGCATTTTTATTGTGAGAGTACTTGCATTAGCCTTAGAAGTACTTTTAAACTGCTCTTCAATAGAAGCCAAATACTGTTTGCCATGAAAATATTATTTGCGTCATACTTCTCAGGAATACCACCCCTTATAGCAGTTGTAATTGTACGTTTTATAATCATGAGAGGTATGCGGTGTGACCGCTCCCATTTTGCAAAATTAGCCTTTTCATCATCATTACTTGTCAGTCCATTTGTAATGCCTGATCAATATCTAGAACATCAAGACAAATCTCAATTTGCTCTTTCCAAATGAAAAACTTAGTTCCGTTCAACAGTTGTTTGCATAAAATTCAATTCATATCACTGTAGGGCAGAAACAATTTGAATTGTTAAAATAAATAAATTCACTTAATAAATCATGATGGCAATTAAAGTGGGTAAAATTACCATTCATAATATATTAAATGTGAAAACGTAATTTCATGAAAATTAATTTGTATCACTTTTGGGCAGAACAAACTGAATCTTTAAAACAAATAAATTCACGTAGTAAATCATAATGGCAGTTAATGTTGGTTAAATTGCATTTCATAATTTATTAAATGTAAAAACGTAATTTTATGAAAATCAATTTGTATTACCGTTGGGCAGAAACGAAACCAAACTATTAAAGCAAATAAATTCACTTAATAAATCATAATGACAATTATAGTTGGTAAAATTACCATTCATAATCTATTAAATGTAAAAACGTAATTTCATGAAAATTAATTTATACAACTGTTGGGTAGAAACAAACTGAACTATCAAAACAAATAAATTCACCTAATAAATTATAATGAGAATTAAAGTTGATAAAATCACCGTTCATAATTTATTAGATGTAAAAATGTAATTCCATGAAAATTTTGTATCGTCACTAGGCAAAAACAAACCGAACCATTAAAATAAATAAATTCACTTAATAAATCATAATGGTAATTAAAGTTGGTAAAATTGCCGTTCATAGTTTACTAAACGTAAAACATAATTGTGATTTTAAATCACAAAATTCATTTTCATAAAGTGGTAATTACAATTCAAAGTTGATAGAGATTAACAATAACCAATAATAAAAAAATATTATTATATAGTTTAAATTATTTACAAAAAAATATACAATAAACAATAGAGAATAATAATAGATTCAAAATACAACATACATAGACATATCAAAACTCTTGATCATGATCTAGTTTGGATCAAAATTTCATAAAATTTTAGTTGTATTTGATCCAACATATCAAAAGGAGAGTGCCCATGTGATTTATGACATGATGCCACTTGGCTAAAGGTCTTCAACATTACATTTCCATATAATGTACATTGATTAACATCTATGCACATACACAAAAGAGAATAAAAAATCTCCTTTTAAATCTTTTTTTCAAAATTATAAGAAAATATTTATACATAAATTGGTTGAACCTGTATAGCTTTTATACAAATCGTTGAAAATCAATTTCGTAAAAAAATTGCATCTTATATGAATTTACGATGGCTCTGATACTAAAATGAAAGAGATTAACAAGATCGTAATATGTTTTGCAATTAGAACACAATCAATTCAAAATTCGTAAATCCAAAATAAAATAGCAAAGGAATTTAAATCTTACAGTTATGAAGTGAAGACATCTTTAGATGGAAGCGTTAATACCAATCTTCAATGGTTTTTCTTAGATCTGATGGTGGAGACCCTTTTGCATTTTCTCTTTTCTTTTTGTAAACTTATTGGACTTAAAAATGTTTTAGAAATGATTCCTTAAATTCAAAATGAACTGAAGAACATTTTAATTTTTGGAATATTATCGTCCGAATAGAGAAGGGGTCTCTACATATGTTCTGAGGCAACATTTGAGACCAGTATAATTATTAATAACAATCCAAATTTTTCCATCAAAAATTCAAATGTCTTTTCATTAATTCTTTAAATGAAATTATTACACAATAATTATATTGTTAGGGTTGTCTCGCATGTTGCAAGGAGGAATGACGGTTTTGAATTGGAATAGTCCCACATCGCTAAATAACTTGGAGAAGTGGCGTATAAATATGATTCGGTAGACACGTAACATTTGAGATTCTTGACAAGCACCATTGTCCAAGTGGTTAAGTGATTCGGCTTTGGTGCGAGAGGTCACAAGTTCGAAACTTGCGTAGCGTGATTCGAACGTTAATTGACATGTGATATATTGTCCCAGTGACATGTTGTATATAAAGTACCATTTCAAATAAAAAACAAAAACATTAGATATTCTTTTTGTTACAAAAAAATGTGTGCCAACTCGTATGTGTATGTCATGTGTTGGAGATGTGCAGCTTGGTCCAACCGCCTTATACATAACAATTGGTATTGGAGCTGAATATTACAAACTAGGCCATGTAGACAAAAAAATGCTCTGAAAAGTACTCCAAGGGAATGCGAGTCAAAGGAGAGATTATTAGGGTCCTCTCGCATATTGTAAGGAGGAACGACGGTTTGAAATTGGAATTCCCACATCGTTAAATAACTTGGAGAAGTAGTGTATATATATGTTTTGGTAGGCACATAACACTGGGGATTTCTTTTGTTATGACAAAGTGTGTGCCAACTCATATGCGTACGCCACGTGTTGGAGATGGGGAATTTGGTCCGACCGTCGTTATACAATACATACGCCACATAATAAATAAAACTAACAATTGTCAGGTACATCAAAATCAATTTTTAAGCTCAAATTGGATGGTTCGTTTTCCGACAACATTTTATAAACCCTACAAACCACTCTCTCCATCACCAAATCCTTTAGTTCGAAAACATATACATTTTTCTAATCCAATCGATCAATTTTTTAAGTATTTTGTTTGCCTTTAACATCCTCGTATTTATTGTATATATTTCTGGAAATTCTCTTAGTAAGTTCCGTAGTTTTTCTTTTCGAATGTCTTCCTTGAATTCATGGCAATCCATATTGGCTTTTATCTACATGTAGATAGATTATTGTCATCGCAATAGGGATCTGATAACCAATGGTATGCGCAAATGCCCATGGTTTTTAATAGCGTTTAAGGCTTAATTATATGGACCCCCAAATTAAAATTAAGTTGGGTTATATAAAACACAATTGCATAGACTAGAATAATTTGCTACATATTGAAGGACTAGTTTGTGAAATCGTGTGGAGGTAGAAAATACACATATGCAAATTATTGTGACTACTAACTTAACTTGAATTTTAAGAATACTAATGCGAACACGTGCTACGCATACAAATTGTAACTATATTTTTTGCAAATCTAGTTGAATAAATTTTGTATGATTAACTCAACTAAAACTATTATTTCCAAGATATCTTCAAAATTAAAATATTCTTTATATTTTGAATATTCAAAATTATTTATTTAGAAAACACATTTGTATGTCATTATGTACGTCTGCACAAATACATTTATACACCATACAAAAAAGACTAAAATAATTATGTAATACATCTATAAATAATTATGTAGATGCACATGTAAACACCCCGGAAATTTTGATAATAAATTAAAATATTAATAAGGGTAAAAATATAATTTCACATAAAGGAGAAAATAGTAAATTTTATAAATGAAGGAATTTGGGAAGAATGACTTTTTCATTGGATCAAATAAATTTTTCTAGTCCAAATTCATAAGTTGTTAGAAACGGATACTGTATGAAGAAAATACATAATGTTTACTTTAGCGTGCATTTTGTGTTTTGCGCCTATTTTGAACTTGACTTTAAGATTTAATGCAAGAATAAAGAAATCTAATTGTTAAAAAGTCAGTAGAACATGCATGAATTACTCCAAGAAAAGGAAAGAAAAGAGAGTGTATAATGATGAGTGCATTCAAAAGAAAAGAGTGGAAAAGTATTTACGTAAATAAACGTGGAAATGCTTCAAATGGAAAATATTAATTACTACTGTAATTAATTGATTGAATATACTAAAAAGACGAAAACGAGAAAGAATATATCAATATACTTAAAAAGGGTGCAATCTTGTCAATAACCATTAATAAATAAGAGGAAGATATTTAGCGTAAAGAAAGAGGGCATTAATTACCCTTTTATGGAATGTATTGCTGCAATTAATACATGTTGCATGTGTTAAGAAGAGAGTGTAACAAAATATTTTAACAAGAAAAAGTATACATCTACTTTCGTATATGTTAGAAAAATAAAAACAACAATGTATGCACAAAAGTACATGGTTAATTTGAAAGAAAGATAGTAGCGTAACATAATATGTATAAAAGAAAGGCATTTAATAAATGTTATATATTTTAAAATGAAAATGATATGTTGTATGTTTGAAAGATAAATATATATATATATATATATATATATATGAAAATAAAAGTTTATTTTAAGAACAGTGTATAGATAAAGACATTAATTGATAATGAGATTTATTGCTAAACATTGGTAGCATAGGTTAAAAAGGGAGGTGCAATGATATGTTTAAGAAGAATAAGAATATATGCAATGTTATTAAAACAACGATAACAAAATAGAAAATGAATCTTTATTTAAAAAGAAAGAAAGAATACGATATTCCTTTGTTTGTAAAGGATAAGGCCTTTAATTATTACACATATTTACACTTTTGAATAAAAATCTAGGACTCCTTGTAAAGGTTAATAATGTGTGTGCATATATAGAATATTAATTAAGAATATTAATTGAGATTGTGATTTTTAATTGGCTGGCTTAAATTATAATTAGTAGCATTAGTTAAGACAATGTGACCGTTATATTAACAAGGAAAAAGGATAAGAGTGTTTATATATATAGGTGAGAGAACAAGAATGAAGGGATGATATTTATAGAAATAAATCTTCACTTATATTCCATCAATAAATAAAAGGCAACCAAATATTCAATAACAATAAAAGTGTAAAATATGAATGAATATTATCGAGTAATTTGATTAAATGGCTATTAATGACATTAAAGAGAGAAAATGTAATAACCTGGACATGTAAAGTTAAATATTAGTTAACTATTGAAAAAGAAAAGTAAATTTCTTAATCACCGTCAAGATTATGTATTTATGCTTAAATGGTTAATAGTATGTGTATGTATAAGTATAAACCAATGAATTGATTAGAACTAGAATGACATAAATGAGAATAATGAAAATATTTTATCTAGTCTAGTATAGTAAAAGGAAATAAATATAAACTAACCGATTTTAACGGTAAAAAGAACGTACAAATAAGGTATAAATATATAAAACTAATGGTTAAGAAATTCTTAACTAGATAACTATTAGGTTCATAACAGCCTAGATTTAACCAAATATTTTTACCTGAGGATGAAGAAATTAACCAGCGTATAGACTTGAAACAAAGATTCTTCTAGAGTTAATCGACTATTAGAATTAATATAAATTTCCTATAAATATACACCTAACATAAACCCTAATTCATCACAACTATTAGTCAATATATCAAAACATTATCAAAACTTCTTCTCTCCACTTTTAAACTTTCTTCAGTATAAATTAAAATAGAAGAAGAGAGATGGATCTAAATTAAAAGAAGAGATTTGGTTAAATCAACAAAGAGGAAATCCTCATGCATAGACAAAGATGATTCCAAATGAAGTAACCATACAGAGAGGCAATTTCCAAGTAATTAAATAGGAAGAACTTAGGCTTTGAGTTGAATGGATAAAATTTTAATAAGTTGATTTCTATGATTAATTTTAAACTAGTTTAATGGGTTTAGGATGTTAAAAATCCTAATTCAATATGTTAAATCCTAATTTATTTGTTAGAAACCCTGGATTGAATTCTTAAACCCTAGAATTTTAGTTGACATTAAAGTGACATTGATTATACACCTATTTTATAAATAAACCCTAAATTAATTTGCTAATATAATTATAATATGGTCACCTAGTATTAGGGAATTTTTTTACTAATGACTGAAGATCAAATGGTTAACAATCGACGATCGAAAAATGTAAAATCCTTAATTTTACTACGCAACCAATCGACCCTAGTACCCTAACAGTCGAGCGGTAGTGGTTGACCATAGGGTAACAATGGTCGACTGTTCAAAGCGAAAACTGCATAGATTGAACCTCGGCCTATAGCCCAAGTTAAATAATAAAAATTGTATAATTTACTAATAAATTATATAAATGATTAATTGCTTGTTTGAGCCTATTTTAGGCTATGTAAACGCGTTTGAGAGATTAGTTCCCTATCAGAGTGGTTAGGGCGATGTATTTCACAATGTTTGATATTGGTATGGGCGAATATATTTTGCAACTGTTGATTTGGCATGAGTGATGTATATCGCATACACGGAGTAGATTAGAGTGACTTATTTCGCATAGGCTTAGGGGTGTTCCGTATGGGTGGGCGCAGCACTATCAGAGACGCTTTCTGAGAGAGTCCAGTACTAACAGAAGATCCAAGTACACATGTTTTCTGATGCAACATGGTACGGGTGGATGTCGGTGCAGTACAATAAGTGGCTATATGTATTTAGTAAATTGGGGCCCGACACTAACCATAGTTCCTATGAGTTGGACACCGGTGCAGTACAATATGAGGCATTTTGCCACTAGGATCGAGAGATGAACATGGGTGCATACGAGGAGTCATTATACGAGTTTGCATTTTCAGGTGTTCTGTAACGATCCGAATTTTTCACCCATAAATGTCGACACTAATACATCAGTGGTATTCGTGTGTCGTGCACCCAAGTGCCGGAAAGACAGAAAGTTAGGGTAAAATAAAAGAAAATGAATAGAACTAGAAAAGAAGAACACAACATCAGAATCTCATAGCGGAACGGTAATTTATAATACCAAAAGAACAGTACAATGGGTTACTCTGAATATAGAAATTTCAAGGTTACAAGACCTAAGTACTATCATCAACCTGGACAGTTATAACTACCTGTCCTCACAACGTTGATATATGTACAAAGCTAAAATAGAACAACATAATCAGAAACAGATAGATAATGGAAGCCTCCAGCTCGCCTCCGAAACTCTGAAGCATCCAAGTTAAAATCTGATACTCAACCTACTCGAATGAGTACGCGAGGAATTTAGGGAAAACAAAACCAAGTGTCAGACATACGTCTGGTATGAGAAAACTCAAGATGTATGCAACATGTAATGGTAACTACTGAGGACGTATGGATTCTCGTAACAGTTTTCCCCTCAAAAGAAACTAACCATTTATTGAGTTTAATATAGTGGTATGATAGATAATGTTTAGGGTGTAGAATATAAATCATATAAAATAGTTGTGATGCTTACATTGGTCACACCAAAACATGTTTAAGGTACACTCGAAATCGCTAAGGTATGTTCGCATAATTGATTTTCCAAGAAGATCTCTTTGGGGAAGCCGAATCCGAACTCCTTGCACAAGGATCAAAAGTTCCCTACCGAGCATCGTATATCTCTAGATAAAATATACCAAAAGGAAAACACAAATGCTTACGCTGAACATAAACATGAACAACATGAACCAAATACATCAACTCCCGGTACCAACATATCGATAAGCATACTCTAGACATGGAGTTGAAAATATCCCATCGTGGGTTAGCCGAACCCCAGATTATGTAGCCTACTATGTCTTTAGCCATTTCCATTGTCGAGGTTACGTTCGACATCTTTCACACAAGTCTTCATTACTTGAACAGAATAAGAATCCCAAATTGGATTCTCACATCTCGAACATATCTCGAAACAACATATGGATTCTCATATCTCAATAGATCTTGAAATTATACATGGATTCCCACATCATGAATAGATCACGAACAACTACATGTGTTCGAGCATCTTAAACAGATATCAAATCTCCATATAGATTCCTTTCTTCAACCACTTCCAAAACATAGAACCCTAATACTAGTTTTGAAGTGGTATTCGGTAAGTAAAACACTTACCGATCTCAGACTCTTCAAAACTAATCGATGAACTTTCGGTTAACTCAATTTCAGTTCTCTCAAAAGTAATTGAAAGCTAGAGACATTTCATACCAACAATTCTCCTCAGGGGTTCTTATTAGTATGAAATTATGAAGCCTTTTGATTACTTTCTAAGTTAATATTAGGTCAAGTCCAATAATCGACTAATCGACTATCCAATCAAAACACTTGTTTATACAAATCAATATTCGTATGCTTAACTCGTTTCTGACATTCTAACTTAACTATTCCTCGCCCAAGAGTGAAGCTAGGGAATTTTGGGCACTGATTGCTCCAAACCTTTCCTAGACACTTCACTCTTGAATCTCATAAATAGATAAGTCTACCTCGTCGGCTTTTAATGCTAAGTGTAGTAGTAATGATTTCCATAAACAAGTAAGAAATCAACACGATTAACACGTTTTTGACATTTCCACTTACCTATTCCTCAGTTAAGAGGGAAGCCCAGTAGGCTAGAAATCTATTGCTCTGTCCATACTCGACATCAATCTTAACTCTCCCAAATAGATAAGATTACTTCGACGGCTTATTAGTGTTAAACATAGTTAATTACTTTTCTAATGAGTAATTAAACAATTGTTTGCGCCAAAATTGGTCACAAACACCTAATTGTCGATGAAAGCACCAGTTCACAATCACAGATTACAGATAACAAGTATGTAGAGAATTAAAAATGAAGAACACTCAGAAAATTAAAAGGAAAGCAGTAAAGAACACAGAGTTTATAGTGGTTCGGCAATCCGGCCTACATCCACTTTGAAGTTGATGATTTTATTGATGTTTGCTTGCTGACTACAACGAGTTACCACTGATTACAACAACAAATTTCGAATACAATGATGGTTCCTGTAGAGTCTGGACGTAGAAGAAAAAAAAGACCCTTTTCGGTAGACTTTGGGATGCTATTTATAGGCGTAGGCTGCAAATATCTCGGTCAGATCTCAAAGACCTCTTCTGGCACATGCACGGGCCCACGCAATCGATCCCATGCAATTTTGACTCGATCCATGATCGATACGAATGAATTTCGTATCGATCAAGATCTTGCCTGATCGAGTCGAGATCGATCATGAAAATTCTTTAGGTTGTACGCAAGCTCCTGTGAAAATTTGGTGGCACTTGGACATGTAGATTGTGAGATATGATCGATGCAAGTTCGTGTTTTTCAAAGGCTGTCTCCTTCGCATCGATCACCTCTACCTTGTTCGTATCGATCACCATTGCATTGTTCGTATCGATCGTGATGGATACGAAATGGCGACCACTTAATGGATACGAACAAGACCATTCAGTTGATGGATACGAACAGTTGAGGCTTGATGGATACAAACAAGACCTTTCAGTTGATGGATACGAACAGTTGAGGCTTGATGGATATGAACAAGACCTTTCAATTGATGGATACGAACAGTTGAGGCTTGATGGATACGAACAAGACCTTTCAGTTGATGGATACGAACAGTTGATTGCTTGATTGCATCGATCATATCTTGAGCATACGAACTCCGATTGGCCTAAAATTTGAAAGGTAGCCCCTCCTAGCCTTGTGCATCATTCCCAATCGATCCTGTCTTGATTGAAGCCCGGTTAAATTTTGACGACATCGATCGTAGCCTTGTTTCCAATTGATCTTCATTCCTGATATCCATCCTGTGACGCCCCACCTCTATACCCACGCTAGCCAAGGACACTATGGGGTAATGCCGTCAACTAGCATGAAGAATAAGGCTGTTGAGGAGCGACCATCTGTGTAATTGCTTTGTGCGAGTACCGATATGCCATATAAAAATATAACTTTTCATCTCAAGAGGAAATCTGACATACCGATACAAACTCAAAGCTACTACACGGTGGCTATGTATATATACTTCAGAAACAAATATAGAAATAAACATAACACAAATCAGTCACAGACAATTCATATCACAAAGGCGGAAATAAATATGAATATAACACATGAAAGTGTACATCAGAGTAGTGGTCAAACAAGATCCACAATATCAAAAAGAATAGATACAAGTGCTAGACAAAAGAATAAGTATACATCTAGGAGTCTGTACCTCAAATGTATACAACAAAAACTATAAGCTAAGTAGTTAGCCAAAAGTCAGATGATGGTTCCAGATAGGAAGGCAAGAGGAAGCACCTGTAAAATCTCAGTCTGACCCGAGTATTATTTAAGAAGAAAATAATAAACGAATCAGTCTAGCTATAATTATCAGATAAAATGAGATATAAGAAGAGATATAATAATAAAACGTATGATAACCAAAAATATCATACTACGTCAAGTATACATTAGAAAACCCACAAAAGTCATACAATATCTTAAGAATCTCATAGCATCAAAAAGAATGGCATATTCTTTATTTAATTCACCAAGCCACAAAAATGACATACATATCAATGCCAATTGTAAATGTTGGTGAAACATAAATTCCAGAAATCAATAATTAGAAATCCAGAAATCATAAGAAAGAGGATGACCAATCCCATAAACTGAACATTGACGCACCTAGAAAGATACGCCCCATGTAGAGTCTAGCATCAATACACCTAGAAAGATGCACCCCATGCAAAGTCGAACATCGACGCACCTAGAAAGGTACGCCCCATGCTTTAGCATCGATACACCTAGAAAGATGCACCCCATGCAAAGTCGAACATCGACGCACCTAGAAAGGTACGCCCCATGCTCTAGCATCGATACACCTAGAAAGATGCACCCCATGTAGAGTCTAGCATCGATACACCTAGAAAGATGCACCCCCATGCAAAGTCGAACATCGACGCACCTAGAAAGGTACGCCCCATGCTCTAGCATCGATACACCTAGAAAGATGCACCCCATGTAGAGTCTAGCATCGATACACCTAGAAAGATGCACCCCATGCAAAGTCGAACATCGACGCACCTAGAAAGGTACGCCCCATGGATAAAGTGAGATGAAGCTCAATAAAATGAAATACAGTCCTCCACATGGACAAAGAGACATCGCACATTGCTAGTCTAAACCATAATATGATCATCATCGATCATCAAGAAGTGTCAATTACAGTAAGCTAGTAAATAAATGAGTTTAGCTTCATGTCCCATAACCACTGGCTTAACTTAAATATTTACGAACAAATTGTAGATCTCCACTCAAAGATTGTCACAAGATTTTCAATCGAACAAGTCCAAGAATTAACCGGCGAAGTAAACGCAAGCGTTTCATACCACTTGTTTTACTAAGCCATTTAATTAGATTTCTCATACGAATGAGGTAAAGGTTTGTATATACTAATAGATTGGAAAACAGTTTAAGAAACGAGCTTTGTAATAAAATAGTGTTGAAATCGTTTTGATGAAAGAGAATTGATATTTACTACTAGTATTGAAACCTTCATATTTTTAAAGTGACAAATCACAAAGTTGATTGTAGAAACAATCAATCGCCAAAGTTCACATACGAAGACGTGAATAAAATCCAAAGAAATCGATACCGAATCCATCAAAATGGATGTTCCAAAAATCCCGAAGAAAAGGTCATCAAAATCGATAATAAATGATAACAACAAATAGGATCATCACGAATCGATTTAAATTGGAAATTCAATCCAAAAAGGCAAAGGGGGATGGAACAGCAAATTCAGTTGACTGAATAGAGATTTCAGTCGACTGAATCATGCCTGGAAACTTTCTGTTTCCAGGTTCAGTCGACTGAACAGAGATTTCAGTCGACTGAATCATGCCTGGAAACTTTCGGGTTCCAGGTTCAGCCGACTGAATAGAGATTTCAGTCGACTGAACTGGGATTTCCAGTATTTTCAGCCTAAAAATGAAGATGCAATCTCTTTGCAAATGCAACCGGACGAGTAATGGGCGCTAAGGGTTTATGCCAATAGACGACCCGGCCCTACAAGCTCTGTGATGCATCACCAAAAACATGATCAAACATCCATAAAAGGATTTTCACACAAATTTGACTTCAAAAACCAAAAATTGGAATATTCACAAAACCAATCCAAATCAAGGGCAAATGCACATGAAGAAGTGTTAGGAATTCATATCCAACAACCAAAGATAATTATAGTCATAGATGTGAGATAAAAATCTCACCTTTATACACGAAAACACAAGAGAGAAGCTTTGAAACAAAGGATAGACCAATTCCTCTTCAATCTCAACTCAAGAAGCTTGAATCTAAGCTTAAAAGAGAAATATTTCCTAAGTTAGGTTTAGGAAATTTCTGAAATTGAAAGGAGAAAGAGTTGGAGAAGGAGAAGAGGATGCTTACCAATAGCTTCTTCTTGAATTTGGAGCAAGAGCATGAATTTGCAAATTAAATTATGGCTTAGGAATTTCCATTTCCCATCTCTCCCACCATTGTTGCTAAAGCTTGAGTATTAGGAATTAAAAATGAAGTAATGAAGAGTTGGAGTGGAGTTGGGTTGATAAAACCAGAATTGGGCAAATGGGCTGAACCCAAACCCAAAGCCCTAAGTGAAAAATGTCAAAATTCCACTCAGCTCCAAACATATCGAAGTCTATACTCAAAAAGGTCGTAAACGGAATTTTGAACTCTATGGAAGGGGTCTCAAGTCCTAATTCGACTGTTTGCAAAAAGTAGCTTTTCGGACTAAAATCCGACGAATGATGAAATATTTAAATAAAATATTTAAATATACAATCGTAAAATATGCGGGTTGTTACAGACTCCCCTCCTTAAAGAAATTGCATCCTCGCAATACTTAAGAAGAAAATAAAGAGTAGCAACCATAAAGGCATATCAACACAAAAGAAAATTTAGAATGAGAAGTTCACCATAAAGAGCACGAAAGAGTAAGTCTGAACATGTTCGCTCGATGAATTCTCTGGATTCCCAAGAGCAATCCTTGGGATTTGAGAACCTTTGAACTTTCACAAGAAAAACATCTTTATTTCGAAGGCGCTCAACCCTCGAAGCAATGATGCGAATAGAATGTTGCTCATAAGTCAAATAGACGAAACTTCAATTTCCACAATAACACCGGGCTCAAGAATATAAATCGAAATCCCAAAGGCATTTCCGTAGTTGAAAGACATGTAAAACGTCATGAATAACAGAAAATTGAGTCGGGCAACGGCGTAGTACAATAACAATACGCTCAAGAAACTGGAAACACGAATAACTCTGAACATCGACGTAGTACAATAACGGTACATCCAATGAACGGAAACTCAAATAATTCGGAACACCGACGCAGTACAAAAACGGTACGTCCAATGAACCGAACACCATAATAGAACATTGGGCGCTAGTCCATATAAGAAATGAGACGAAGCTCAATAAAGCGGGGTATATTGAAACGTCCGATGAACTTGGTAAAAAGATCATAAGATACAAGGAACTCGAGCCAACGAGGTTGACGCAAATTAAGTTTCTTATAAGAAATAAATATTCCAAAGATTTATGATCGAGGTGGAGAACAAATTTCTCCGCCAAACACAATGATGCCAAACTCTATAAGTGAAATCAATAGTCGCGAGCACTAGATCATGAGTAGCATATCTAGTCTTGATAGGCTTTAATGATTTAGAAACATAAATGATAGCACGTTCTCTTTTGCAAGAGAACGACATACAAACCAATACGATTAGCATTGGTACAAAAGATAAAGTCTTGGTTCCCTACGGGAACAACAAGAATAGGATATCGAAAAGAAAGAGTTCTTTTTAATTGATCCTCTTTTCCCAAAAGCTAAAACTTTATAAATCATAATTATCTTTATGTAATAATCTTTCTAGAAATTTTTTACAATTTATTGTGTCAAATTGTCTCATCAAAGCGTTTAGGAGATTCCTATCGATAACGTTGATCAGGCGCATCGACCAGAATTCTTAAAGCACTCAATGGGCAATACAATCACAAAATCATAATCCATATGATAAAAATATCTCTTAGAAGTTTTAAGAATATTCTTTGCTCATTGAAGAACAAAATCCAATTATACTTATAAATAAATCTTATGAAAAAGATTTGTAAAATTTTAAATTGCTATTTCCATCCAAAATCAATAAATACAAAAATGATTCATCGAGATACTCATATAATACTCGATTTATAAAATGGATGAAATAAGCTGGACAAACTGAATGACATAATAAGTCATTCATAAGAACCATAACGAGTGCAGAATGCGGTAAGTGGAATGCTAACTTCCGCAACACGTAGCTAACGAAAACCAGTGGCAAAGTCGAGCTAAAAAGACCTTAACACCACTAAATAGATTTCTTAGGAGATAATCCTAAGACAAGCTCAAAAATACCGGAAAATTCTCAAACTACATGAATGAGAGAAACATCACTTTCCTCATCAAGTGGGCTTAAAGAATAAAATAGTACCATCAAAGTGGAATCGAAATCACAAGAAAAAAAAATAGAAATCTGCTTAACAGATTGAAAATGTCGAAGATGAATAATCCACTCGGGACATAGGATATGGGCCCCAAAATGATTAAGCCAATCCTTTCACAAAAATCAATTCCGAAGCCCTAGTAACGCACAACATGCAAATCGTCTCAGAAAGAAAAATCACATAAAATAATTTCGACATCAATAATAAAAAAACAAATTGAGTGTTGTGGATCCACCGACCGGATTCGCAATCCTCAAAGAAGTCAACAAGCCCAAAAATGTTTGAAGAAAAGGAATCAACAAGTTCTTTTGATATAAAATAATGAGATGAAACCCATATCAAAAAGAACTCGAATAAGATAATCACAAAATAAATGTCATCAAGGATAGAATGGACACCTTGACTAAGAGAAGAGTTGCTAGGGGCTTGCAGCTTTCCTTCTCTCGTGCTTAGAAGTATGGGACATGCAGATATATTATGACTCAAACTTTTGCAATAGCGACAATAAAGAGGTTTCGGACACTCCCTTGCATAGTGGTCCGTGGAACCACAATTGTAGCATTGTCCACGACTAGAGGTAGGGGACTTTGCTATCGAAGTTTCTTGCTTCCCTTTCTTATTGGGAGTGGGGCCTTTAAATTAGATAGGCCTTTTCATGTTGTTGTTGAAGTTTTGTTTAGCACCCACAACTTCAACATCACACTCTATATCGGCCTCTTCAAGACGAAGAGCGATATCAATAAGCTGATCGAAAGAAACTTCCAATTTCAGAAGTAATGGCTTCTTGAGATTCTTGTTCAAGCCATAAACAAATCTCTGATTTTTCTTCAATGGGGTATTAATGTATTCAACCCCGTATTTAGAAAGAGATTCGAAAGATGCGACGTAGTCCGTCACAGAAGATTCACCTTGAACAAGGTCAATAAAACGCCGGGCCAAAGTTACTTTTTCAGCCTCCGGCACAAATTTCAATTTGAATCTTTCCCGGAATTGCTCCCAAGTGAGATCCGCTTCAACGATTTTAGAAATAAGAAGCTCAAACCAATCCAATGCTCTTTCTTGGAGCATGCTAGAAGCCACTTGGACTCGGTGGAGATCAACAAGATTCATGCGAGAAAAGATGCGGTCGCATGATCTAAGCCAAGCTTGGATTTCAATGACACTCTCGGATCCCTAGAATGGCCTTCCACCTAAATCGGTATAATCTCTACACAAGCGTGCAAAACCGGATCTAGGATGAGTAGGCTCTGGAATGGGTCCGGCTGATTGAGCATTCTTTACTAGATCAAGAAGCTGCTGGGCAGACATAAATGCTCCATCCTGGGGAGTAGCCCTAGATTGTCCGGCACCGGGACGATTTGATCTAACCATTTCTCTTCTTTAAGAAAGAAAGAAGAAGAAAAGTTATTCTCAAAATAAATATCAAGCAATCTTGATAGATAAAACAAGGAATCATAAAGAAAATAGGATGAATCGGTACGAAGACTCGAATTAAATCCTAAAGCACGACTCCTCAGAAAGATTTAGGATGATGATCCTTGCTAGATTATTCTACACTGTTCCGAAGTCTGGCTCCGATACCATGCTGTGACGCCCCACCTCTATACCCATGCTAGCCAAGGACACTACGGGGTAATGCCGTCAACTAGCATGGAGAATAAGGCTGTTGAGGAGCGACCATCTGGGTAATTGCTTTGTGCGAGTACCGATATGCCAGATAAAAATATAACTTTCATCTCAAGAGGAAATCCGACATACCGATACAAACTCAAAGCTACTACACGGTGGCTATGTATATATACTTCGGAAACAAATATAGAAATAAACATAACACAAATCAGTCACAGACAATTCATATCACAAAGGCGGAAATAGATATGAATATAACACATGAAAGTGTACATCAGAGTAGTGGTCAAACAAGATCCACAATATCAAAAAGAATAGATACAAGTGCTAGACAAAAGAATAGGTATACATCAAGGAGTCTGTATCTCAAATGTATACAACAAAAACTATGAGCTAAGTAGTTAGCCAAAAGTGAGATGATGGTTCCAGATAGGAAGGCAAGAGGAAGCACCTGTAAAATCTCAGTCTGACCCGAGTTATTTAAGAAGAAAATAATAAACGGATTAGTCTAGCTATTATTATCAGATAAAATGAGATATAAGAAGAGATATAATAATAAAACGTATGATAACCAAAAATGTCATAATACGTCAAGTATACATTAGAAAACCCACAAAAGTCATACAATATCTCAAGAATCTCATAGCATCAAAAAGAATGGCATATTCTTTATTTAATTCACCAAGCCACAAAAATGACATACATATCAATGCCAATTGTAAATGCTGGTGAAACATAAATTCCAGAAATCAATAATTAGAAATCCAGAAATCACAAGAAAGAGGATGGCCAATCCCATAAACTGAACATTGACGCACCTAGAAAGATACGCCCCATGTAGAGTCTAGCATCGATACACCTAGAAAGATGCACCCCATGCAAAGTTGAACATCGACGCACCTAGAAAGGTACGCCCCATGCTCTAGCATCGATACACCTAGAAAGATGCACCCCATGCAAAGTCGAACATCGACGCACCTAGAAAGGTATGCCCCATGCTCTAGCATCGATACACCTAGAAAGATGCACCCCATGTAGAGTCTAGCATCGATACACCTAGAAAGATGCACCCCATGCAAAGTCGAACATCGACGCACCTAGAAAGGTACGCCCCATGGGTAAAGTGAGACGAAGCTCAATAAAATGAAATACAGTCCTTTACATGGACAAAGAGACATCGCACATTGCTAGTCTAAACCATAATATGATCATCATCGATCATCAAGAAGTGTCAATTACAGTAAGCTAGTAAATAAATGAGTTTAGCTTCATGTCCCATAACCACTGGCTTAACTTAAATATTTACGAACAAATTGTAGATCTCCACTCAAAGATTGTCACAAGATTTTCAATCGAACAAGTCCAAGAATTAACCGGCGAAGTAAACACAAGCGTTTCATACCACTTGTTTTACTAAGCCATTTAATTAGATTTCTCATACGAATGAGGTAAAGGTTTGTATATACTAATAGATTGGGAAACAGTTTAAGAAACGAGCTTTGTAATAAAATAGTGTTGAAATCGTTTTGATGAAAGAGTCTTGATATTTACTACTAGTATTGAAACCTTCATATTTTTAAAGTGACAAATCACAAAGATAATTGTAGAAACAATCAATCACCAAAGTTCACATACGAAGACGTGAATAAAATCCAAAGAAATCGATACCGAATCCATCAAAATGGATGTTCCAAAAATCCCGAAGAAAAGGTCATCAAAATTGATAATAAATGATAACAACAAATAGGATTATCACGAATCGATTTAAATTGGAAATTCAATCCAAAAAGGCAAAGTGGGCTGAAACAGCAAATTCAGTTGACTGAATAGAGATTTCAGTTGACTAAATCATGCCTGGAAACTTTCTGTTTCCAGGTTCAGTCGACTGAATAGAGATTTCAGTCGACTGAATCATGCCTGGAAACTTTCTGTTTCTAGGTTCAGTCGACTGAACAGAGATTTCAGTCGACTGAATCATGCTTGGAAACTTTCGGGTTCCAGGTTCAGCCGACTGAACTGGGATTTCCAGTATTTTCAGCCTAAAAATGAAGATGCAATCTCTTTGCAAATGCAACCGAACGAGCAATGGGTGCTAAGGATTTATGCTAATAGACGACCCGGCCCTATAAGCTCTGTGATGCATCATCAAAAACATGATCAAACATCCATAAAAGGATTTTCACACAAATTTGACTTCAAAAACCAAAAATTGGAATATTCACAAAACCAATCCAAATCAAGGGCAAATGCACATGAAGAAGTGTTAGGAATTCATACCCAACAACCAAAGATAATTATAGTCATAGATGTGAGATAAAAATCTCACCTTTATACACGAAAACACAAGAGAGAAGCTTTGAAACAAAGGATAGACCAATTCCTCTTCAATCTCAACTCAAGAAGCTTGAATCTAAGCTTAAAAGAGAAATATTTCCTAAGTTAGGTTTAGGAAATTTCTGAAATTGAAAGGAGAAAGAGTTGGAGAAGGAGAAGAGGATGCTTATCAATAGCTTCTTCTTGAATTTGGAGCAGGAGCATGAATTTGCAAATGAAATTAGGGCTTAGGAATTTCCATTTCCCATCTCTCCCACCATTATTGCTAAAGCTTGAGTATTAGGAATTAGAAATGAAGTAATGAAGAGTTGGAGTGGAGTTGGGTTGATAAAACCAGAATTGGGCAAATGGGCTGAACCCAAACCCAAAGCCCTAAGTGAAAAATGTCAAAATTCCACTCAGCTCCAAACATATCGAAGTCTATACTCAAAAAGGTCGCAAACGGCATTTTGAACTCAATGGAAGGGGTCTCAAGTCCTAATTCGACAGGTTGTAAAAAGTAGCTTTTCGGACTAAAATCCGACGAATGATGAAATATATAAATAAAATATTTAAATATACAATCGTGAAATATGCGGGTTGTTACACATCCTTTCCAGCCAATTTGTGGATATCCCGGCCTTAACCAAAAGGCGGGATAACAACAATCAACCATTTAGCAATTCTAATTCCTTCCTAAATCTTTTGTTTATACTTTTAAAATACTTTAAAATACATATAATAGGTTTTAAAACATTTATACAAAATATTACTTAAAAATAATCATTTTGAAATTTATTGAAAACATATAAAACCGTGTTTTTCATAAAACACTCTTTCATATAAATTCATCACTATAAAATTCATATAAATCTCAAACTACATTTAAAATACTATAATATGAGTTTGGTAATACTTTTAAAAAGAATGAAATAAATTGCTCAAACTTAAAGTCCTTTTTGAAACATTAAAGTCCAAAAATCTAGGTTAAACAGGGCAGTTTTGCACTAGTGATGTTTTGGACGTTTTCGAGATGTTACTTAACCTTTTACTATCCAAGCCTTTAATAGAAAGAAACATACATATATAATAATATAAATATGTCTAGAAATCCCTATGGATCTCTCTACAAAGTTCCATAACAATGGCCAAAAATAAGACAATTTCGAACTGCATCTATAGCAACTATCCCTATAAGTGCACTTTTAAGTCCAAGTCATATTCCAACCAATATTCAACTACAACCCATGTTCTTTGTTCCAAGGTCCAGTCATATGTTATACAACAAGTCCATTCATGGATCATATGTACCACTTGTTTTCAAAACAAGAATCAAAATCAATGTTTTCAACATATGTCCAAGTTAATTCAAACAACTTTAACCAACAAAATATAATCATATATGAGTTATATTATCAATTCAAGTGGTGAGTTAGCTCACCTTAAACCCAAAAAACAACCAAGCTTAAGCACTCAAGTTCTAACCCAAGCCAACAACTTTCTTTCCTTTCCTTCCTCTCTTGCTTATGCTTGCTCCTTTAACCTCCCAAACCTTCTAATGCTCACGGCCTATGTATACGGTAAGAGTTTCACTTTTTCACAATCTAACTAGGTAGAGGTTATATTTTATGTGGTGGTAAGGTCTCACTCCAAATTTGAGGTGATTTGGAATTGATTTGCAAATGATTTGCTTTAGGAATTTAAGATGAAGAAGAAGATGACATTGAATTTGAAATATTTGTGATAAATTTACTAAGGGTGTACCCCTCCTTATATAGGCTTAGGATCGATGATGGGAAAAGACCAAAAACCCCTCAAAACCCTACTAGCATTAATTACACACATCACTTCTCCTTTATCATATGCTTAACACTTAAGCATTTCCATATTTGCTCATTTCCTAACATCTTCCCTTAGCTCATGCATGACATCATCCATAAAGTTTATTTCCATAAATGGAAAAAAATTATACCATTAAATTGATTTCCTAAGAAAATAAGTGTATGCAAAAAAATCTAAACAACTTTTGACGGTTAAAAAGCTGTTTACCGATAAAACGATTTTCGGTTTATCGATATTTTTCCAAAGAACATATATTGTAAACAATTTTCAAAAACAAGTTTCTTATCATTCTCAATTAATTAAATAATGCTTAACAAGGCTATAAAACCATATTTATAACACTTAACTATTATTTAAAATGTATAGATATTTGAAGACGAAGTGTTCGAATTTCTGGATCGCTACATGTTCTCTCTCTAAGCATAGTGTTGATGTAGTTATGATGGGAGAGTAGTTTCTATTTTTGCTGATCGTTAGTGTGAAGTTCGATCGATAGGTTCAGCCTATTGTATTAGATAAAATCTTTAGGTATTAGACCTTAGGAATGAATGGACACTTTTCACACACCTTATACCATTTAGAGTTGTTTTAAAGTTAGTAGCATGATTATCATATTAAACTTGTACTCATTCACCAGACTTTTGTCTGACCCGCCCCCTTCATTTCATTTTTCCACCACAGGATGACAGGTTAGCAGTTATTTGAGCATAGTACGTGGAGGAAGGAGCTTCCCGTTAGAGTTTTCCATATCATCTATTGTTCTTCAAGTAGATTACTATTGTATAAAATGTTGTCAAACTTATAATGTATTTTGGAAAAATAGACTACATGTAAATCAAGTATTTTAGAGATCGTTTTTCTGAAATGTCAATTTATATTTCAATTCCTTCCGTTGTGAGATCTGAAAGTGTAGAATGTCTTAGAACTCCATCCTTATAATTATGCTCTATAATGTTTTGAAATCCCAATAGCTCGTATTTCTCGGCATGACGTGTCCGAAAATAATATTAGGCTTTGGACTAGTGTGTCGGGAGGTGCGGATTGTTGCACTTGGTATCAGCGCTTGAGTTTAGGATTCATTATGGATTAGGTACGTATTAAGCGAACGTACTTGAAAGGTTTTTAAAAAAGAAGGAGATTTTTCAAAAGGTTTTCCAGAATGTTTAAGAAAAAGGTTTTCAAAAATGGGTTTTAAAAATATGCATATACATATATATAGATAAAAGTTTTCAAAAAAAAGTTTTCCAAAGATTTTATCTATATATATATATTGTAATTCTCTTTATTTGTAACTATACTATCTTTGGGAAAAATGAAAATAATTCCCAGTCACATATTGGAAGAATGAGCACAAGTTTTAGAGGAATGACTTTAAAAAATCTAGTAGAGGTTTCCTGTACCAACAAGCAATGACAAGTAAATTATGGATTTAAAAGTGAGTAAGAAGATTACTAACATGAGACACATATAATAGAAATATGATATTGATAGTATAAGAGGATATGAAGGTGGACTTTACAAAATTAAGGCCAATTTCTCCAGTTAAAAGTAGAAATCCTATTTTCATATTGGTAATAGTTGCAAGGTCTCATATCTACTTAAAGGTATGACTAGATTATTTCCATATTAAAGTAAGACACTGTATTGAAAAATAAACTTAAGCAACCATATTTGAAAGAAAGACAGAACTTTATACACTTAAAGCATTGTCATGTAAATATGGGTTGGTGCAATTAGGTTGTTATTGTCTACTCCAATTTAAGTGATAAAACAGTGAATATGTTTTCCAAAAAAGTAAACTAACAAATGTCTGATATTTTAAAAAAGAAAATAAGTTAGCTTATGATTTTCTATAAAATAATCAAACAAACTATATTAAAATTTGTTTAAAAAATTAGATTAAAAGAATTTGACAAAAACAAATTTTCAATAACTATTATAAAGTTTTTGTTTTGTCTTTTAGGCATATTGTTATACCGACCTTTAATGTGCGATGTGCTTTTAAACGAAACCGTTGAGGAAAAAAAAGAGTTGGTTTATGATTTTATACAAAATAATCAGACAAACTTTATGAAACTTGTTTAAGAAGTAAAAGTAGAAAATTTGTTGGAAAGCTATCGTTACTCAAAAAATTCACCTTCTGCCTAAGCTAGGAGGTCTCAAGCGAAGGACGAGGAAAAGAGTTCGGATCAGACCTTCCAAAGGAGTCGAAGGGATGCAGTCGACAATATCAAGCAGCTCAAGACCTTTTAGAGGGGACGGAGGGTTTTATTCCACAGTATTCAAAAAGCTCTTACCCTCCGAAGAAGGCAAAGAAGTCAGGACAAGGGAATACGACTCCATAACAACCTTTTCAAAAGCATGGTAAGCCTTTCGGGCCGGTTGGAACATCTGCTAAATACTTTTTGACGGTATTGAAAGGTTTATGATAAAGGAAACGTTCATAAGTCAGTAAAGAGAAAGCCAACCTTCCGACAACATTCAAGGAAAGCTCGGCTCTCATCAACATTCAAGTAAAAAGCAACCTTCCGACAAGGTCGAAGGGTTCACAATAGCCGAATAAGATAGAAACCCTCCGACACAGCCGAAGGGTTCACATACCATAAAGATAACAGACCTTCCGACAAAGACAAAGATCCCTAGAAGCAAATAGTAGAATAGATCCTTCGGCAACGCTCAAGGATCCACAATAGATTATGAAAGGGAAACCTTTCGATGAAGTCGAAAGGTTAACAACCGCATATAAAAGGGAAACCCTTCGATTCGGTCGAAGGCATGAGGACGAAAGCAAAGCCGTCGATGTCTATATATAAGGCCCAATGGGTCCTATTTTGGGGGCGGATTTTCTCTCATTCTCATCTTGTAACTTCTTAATCACAGCTTTGTAACCCTAATTGGGTATTGATTTGGGAATTTAATAGAGTGAAGTCTTTTCTTGGATAAAGAGGGAAGTCTTAGGCCTTGTGAATTACTTTACTGTTTACTTAAATCTTTGCTGGTTAAACTCCTATTTTCAGGTTTATTCCCTCCGGAAGTTTCTTGTCGATGAAGATAATAACGTTCCTTTCTGGACAATTTTTATATTCCTTTGGAGGTCACTACTCTGCAATCTAAACCCTTCGTCTACAGGGGAAATTTATTTGAGTCAACATCATTAAAAACCTTTCGAAGTCATAGAGGCTGTGGATAAAACCTTTCGATAAGGTTCATAATCTATCATATTCCGACAGCCTTAGAAACCCTTCGAATCCCAAGCAGTTATTTTCCTAACCTTCCGGCAAGAGCCAGTATCAACTCTCCTTGTGGAACAAACTAAGGAAATTCCATCCTAATCAAGGAGATAACTTTTGTGGGAAATCTTATAAGGATTCAACCAAATCAGTGATTGTTTTACATTAACCCAGCAAAGCCGAAAGGTTTCTTTAATCTTATGCCAAGATCTTTTTTTACCACGTTGAAAGGTCAAATTCGAAGTTTACTCCCAAGTAGAGATACAAAGATAATCCCGGAGGTTATCAACCCTTCGGTATAGATTGTCCCAATCCCAAATTTGGAGCAACTCTGAAGCATCAACAAGACATTTTCTAATCTTATTAGAGATTCTACTTTCCACCATTTTCTAGTAACTTCACCAACTTGGATTCTTTGGGGTGTTGACCATAAATTTGGTTATCATTTTTGGTGCTAGAAGGAGGGTTCGAACCTCCGACTTGATTGATTCCCTAACACTACAATTCTTAGATTCCCATTGGACCAATTTCACATCAAATTCACTTATTTTGGTTTGATCATGACCAAAAGATTTCAGAGGTCTGAACAAGGGTCTTCTGAACCACACTTGACAAAATACCCCCGGGCAAATATTAAACATTCCAATCAGGATGAGGAATAAAGATTAAGGCTCGAAGCCCTAAAGATCATAAACAAAAAGAAGGAAGAATCTTATGATCTCGAGAAATGGAGCTTAAACCCCTTTCATGTAGGGCCAACCCCGATTTTTGCACTTGGAAAAAGAATAAGTGGAAGTGACAACATTTTTAATCAAATGAGAAGAACTATCTAGTCATATTCCCAAGGGATAATCTTTGAAAAAGAGATGATAAAGGACTATGATAGTTTTACGTTCAAATGGAGTAAGATTATAAACGAGGCTTTCCATTCAAGGAAAAACTATGGACACCTGGAAAAATTCGCAATTGAAGAAATAAGGATGATAAAAGAACTACCCAGTGGAAACATAAAAATTACCAAGGAATTTCCAACCGAAACCTTAAGACTGAAAGAAGTTCCCTTGAAAGAAGATCAACAAGCAACGAAAAGGAAACCTGCTCCTCAAAAAGAGGTATTTGTACCAAGCTACAAAAGAATTAGATGCCAGTCAAAGGCGGCTCAAAAGTCGAGGCTTCTTGGGAAATATAATCTTACAACATCAATCGAAAACATTTATATTAGGACCAAAGAGGAACTGAATTATTGGCCTTCTCAGAAGAAAAAGCCAGGGTTTGAAAGAAGATCTAAAGGATCCTATTGTAACTTTCATCCCATAAATGGACATGATACCAATCAATGTAAGGTACTTGAGAAAATGGTCCTACACTTTCTAAGACAGGGAAAACTGAAGCAATTTGTAAAGGATTGAACAAATTATGGAATAAGTATTCTACTCACAAAATAAGAAGTCTACATGGTCGGGGGTAAAACTCTCCTTAAAACTTGGACTACCTAAAATGGTAGAAAGCCCTTGGTCGCACCAAGATGGCCAGGTCAAGGCACCTCTTGGAGGGAGGGCGTAAGCCTTTATCCATGCCAAAATTAGAAATAGCCAGGTTAAAGCAGCACAAGCCCTTATCCGCGTCACACTATGGCCAAGATAAGGCACCTCCTGGAGCGAGGACGGGTAATCTCTTGGTCCCGCCATGCTATGGCATGGCCAAGGTACCGAACAAGCCCTTAACCGCGTCATGCTATGGCCAGGTTAAGGTGCCTCCTGGAGGGAGGTCGGGTAAGTCCTTGAGCCCTGCTTCAGAATAAGCTAGCCGAGCGCACCGGAAACCCAGATGAAATGTCCGGTAGACTAAGAAAAGTCCATGCTTGAAATGGGCACCGCCAAAAATCGACATCGCCTAAAATGGCAACAACCAAAAGATTGGCAATGTTTGAAATGACAAACAGCCTGAAATGGGCTCTGCTTAAATAAGCACAAAATTGGACTAAAGAGTCCCCGCCTGAAATAGGCCAAAACAAACGACAAAGAAAACTCGGGCCCGAGAAAGCAAAAGCATGCAAAACATCCTCAAAGCCTGAAGATGGCACATTCAACAAACAGAATTAGAAAGAATTCTTTAGCTTCCCTTTGCGAACATCTGCCAAATGGGCATTCTGGTCTTCTATTATTAATTAACAGAAATGGTATTCTGGTCTTCTGTTATTAATTACCAGAAATGGTATTCTGGTCTTTTGTTATTAATTACCAGAAATGGTATTCCGGTCTTCTATTATTAATTACCGAAAATGATATTCTAGGACTTCTATTATTGATTATTAGAAATGATGTTCTGAAAGTGGAATCCTGGATTTCTATCATTAGTTATCTAAAAAATGTTTTGGACTTCTACTACCAAATATAAGGAAAGGATATTCTAGTCATCTATTACTCATTACCAGAAATGGTTTTCTGGATTTCCATTATCAATGCCAAATTGGATTTCTGCTCTTTTATTACTTATTATCAGAAACAGAATTCTGACCCCCTATTACCAATTGCCAGAGTGGTGCTCTAGTCCTCTATTATTAAACATCGAAAAATGAGATTCTGATCCTTTATTACTTAATTACCGCATGCAGCTTTCTGAACTTTTATTATTAATTCTAGATTAAAATGCCCGGTATCCTATCAGCATATATGAATTTCTGTCCTTATGACGTCTATCATCGGAAATGATATAGTGGGCTTCTATTGCTTATTACCAAGGAAAGGCATTTTGATATTCTAATATTCCTTTTTACTAAAACCGACATTCTAACTCTACATCGCTTATTATCAAAAAGTACTGAAAAGTGATTTTCGACTTATCTTGATATTTTCTAATACCTGAATCCAGGTCCACAGACACCTCGTAAAATTCAATCATTAATACCAAAGTTTGGATGTCAAGACTAATGTTTATTGAAAACCCTAATCTGGATACAAAATCTTTGGCCTTCTATTCATCTCATGTAATTTGACCCGACTCAAAGAATATTATAAGAAGAAGACCGCTGCTAAAAGAATCTCCGAATGAGAATTTCCGACTTCTTATTCTCAGATTTCCCTGATAACGAAGAATGGATTAGAGAACTACCATATCAAAATTTCAAACATTGATGTCACATCAGGTTCTTTATTGAGTAAATGTTTAATTTCGATAGCTATGTGCAATTTATTACTAACTAATTTTAGGCACACCAAACAAGTGGAAGAAGCTAAATCTGCAATCGTCCCACATTAGGGATAAAGATAAGATCTTAACATTTTAGATAGATTACTTTTCGTACAATTGGAGAAATAATTTGCTAATCTAGGCAAATGATATGTTTATATTAATATGTCAATTACGAGCTAACGATTAAGAGTACTGTGTGCTACATGTTTCTCAGAAAAGTCAGAATGACAAGGAATCTAGATTCACTTAATCAAGAAAGAAGTCATGGATTAAAACAAAAAGTTGAGAAATGCATCAATATCCAAGAGGCATGTCCAAATCAAAGATAAACAAGGTGCGAACAAAAGCAACAAAAAATGTAGTATTTACAATATTATAACTATTGCATTACATCATGCTACATAGCATTACTAAGGTATGGAAAATATATCCTATATATATATTTAAATGCTTGTGACTTGATCAACCGTTCTTGCAAAACCCATAGATATTATAAGATCAACGCCAGAAACTGAATTCCCAAACATGGATTTCAAAGATGTGCATAGTGTCTGATTACCTTTTAATTTTATTTCCAAACCGTTTATCCTCTCATAAAACTTGGTCATTCCGAGTCAAGATTGATACTAGTATCTCCACTAATGGAATGCTTTGAAACGTTAGTATCTCAGTCCCCTTTTCTTAAAGTCTTAACTTTAAAATCTCAACTTCCTTAAAGAATTCTTGAATAATGTAGCATTGAAGGGGATACTTTTTTTCCTACTCCTTTGCGATAAGGTTATCAAAGAGCTTAGAAATAAATGAATCTTTGTGAAATCAACTTCGTTTGAGCTCCACTATTAACCTATCCTTGATCACTACAAATTCGAAAAAAAAGAGCCTTGGGAAGTAGAGCTAGTCTTGCTCGAGTCTGTTATATGAACAAACAAAACAGAAAATCAAATTTCTTTATTTCAACAATAAAAATACATATTAAAGTGTGTTTCTTGTTGAGAATTGCTATTGATAATAGGATACAGTAACCCCATTCAAAATGATAACTAGTGTATATTTACTATAATTCCATTTCTCAATTAGAAGGTTATCGTAACATAGCCATTAATTAATGTCGAATAAAATATTCTAATTTCATTTAAAAGAAATTTTTCTTCTACTCTTTGAGGAAGTCGAATGAGCAGTGAAGGTATTCTATGTATAAAAAAATTGTTAAACATAAGATCCTCAATATTAAGTCATTTTCGAAGAAGGCCTTCCTCTATATAGCATATTGGCTAAGTTGGTCTCTTAGGGCGACATGACTTAAGGAATAGATAGTCTAGAATAACATAGTACAGACAAGCTAAATGTAAAATATGTAACGAGAAAACGTATGTTCACAATACAATTGCTTGTTACCTATTTGTGATCACTCCCCCGGTTCATACGAAATGGACTTAGAAAAGAATTCGAAAATAAATTTACACCTATAATGCTTGAACCATTTAAAGAAACGTTTTAAGAAATCAATCTGATCCAAAGCAAATTACAACATGCACCAGGATTTAGGCCAGGTCCTAATTTACACAAATATAGAAACACTTAAGTAAACTCTCACTGAAATTTACCCGAGTATAAAAGTTCCATGGCTGAGTGTCAAAAATAAACTTTATACAGAATTAGTCAAAATGTCTCTCTACCTATCGATCCAGAGAAGGGTTGAGAATTCACCGTCTTTTTTCAAAAAGCATCATACCAGGGTTGTCTTATGCAAAACCTCACCAGATAATTCTTAACCATCGTTTGCTTTCAAATCAAAACAGAAACTGTAATTATACAAAATGACAAAAACAATTAATGGAAATCTCTAGAAATACAAGAGAGAATGTCTCAATTTTCACACCAAAATCCCTATCAAAATCCATTCGTCTTCTCCCCTCTCTCTTCTAGTTTTTATTATATAAACATTTATCTCTGCAAAAAAAACAAACAAAAGAGAAAAGCATCAATGGCAGCCTGTAACCTCCACCAAATCCACCCTGATTTTGTCAACGCCGAAGCGTCGCATTATTGCTGCTGCTTTGCATTAGGATTATTGAACCAACCGCAAGAAGCGGAGCAAGTAAATAGTGCACAGTCCAGCAACACGATTCATCTACAGCCTAACCTCTTTAATCCTCACATAATTACAACATACTCCTTGCCTTTTGATTTGGCCACAAATATGTTCTGGATGGATTTGGTCATCTAGGACACTTCTGGAGAGGACCTTGCGCTGATAACATACTCACCTTATCAGCCAATTTGGGTTGAACCCATCGTCATCAACCCAGTCAATTTAGCTCCAGACCTGCCACCTTTTCCAAATGAGCAATAAAAGGGGGAAATCATCTTACCATTTTTTGCTAGTCGCCTTTGATGTTTAATCCTAGAATTTTAGTGTCATTTTGAACATGTCTATACTGACAAATTATTTTGGAAAATGTAACATGAAACAATATATAAGTAAATATTTAGGAATGTAAGTTTGGTTAAATTTCTGAAGTGATGTTGTGCAGTTGAAAATGTGTTTGTTTATTGGCTACTTTGTTATATGATGTTTTGCTATATAGGAGGGAATCGAAAGGTTTGGAACTCTTTGACCTCAACGAGAGCCTGTTGTCGAAAGGTCTGACCACTGAATTATTTTGATCTTTCGACAATAAAGGAAAGTTGAAGTTAGAACACCTTCCGATCTTTCCAAGAGGTTCAACAAGGGAAAATTTACCATTACAACCTTGATTCCCTTCAGAGGGTTAGAAAGAACATTTTAAATTCCTAAAATAGTACTTAGATGGGTTCCAGGTTGCCCTATTAACTTACTACTAAATGCAGTTTAAAATCCCACCTGAAAAATGAGTGAGTAGGAAAGCTAAATTAAAGTTTTAAATCGAACTTAAAAGGTGGCCTCTTTGTTTTAAAGAAGACAAGTTGTTTGAGAGAATCCTTTTACTTGTACTTGATAATTATGTTTGCAGGAAAAAGAAGCTGGAAACTTTATAGCTTTCAGAGAAGATGACTTGGAAAGTCAAGAGCATCCCTTCGCATGGGCGGGGGGCAAATGTTACTCAAAAAATTCACCTTCCGCCTAAGCTAGGAGGTCTCAAGCAAAGGACGAAAGGAAAAGAGTTCGGATCAGACCTTCCGATGGAGTCGAAGGGATGCAGTCGACAATATGAAGCAGCTCAAGACCTTTCGGAGGGGACGGAGGGTTTTACTCCAAAGTATTCAAGAAGCTCTTACCCTCCGAAGAAGGCAAAGAAGTCAGGACAAGGGCATGTGACTCTATAACAACCTTTTCGAAAGCATGATAAGCCTTTCGGGCCGGTTGGAACATCTGCTAATACCTTTCGACAGTATCGAAAGGTTTATGATAAAGGCAACATTCATAAGTCAACAAAGAATGAAAGGAAACCTTCCGACAACATTCAAGGAAAGCTCGGCTCTCGTCAACATTCAAGTAAAAAGCAACCTTTCGATAAGGTCGAAGGGTTCACAATAGTTGAATAAGATAGAAACCCTCCGACACAGCCGAAGGGTTCACATACCATAAAGATAACAGACCTTCCAACAAAGAAAAAGATTCCTTGAAGCAAATAGAAGAATAAACCCTTTGGCAACGCTCAAGGATCCATAATAGATTATGAAAGGGAAACCTTTCTACGAAGTCGAAAGGTTAACAACCGCATATAAAAGAGAAACCCTTCGACCCGGTCGAAGGCACAAGGACGAAAGCACAGTCGTCGGCATCTATAAATAAGGCCCAAGGTGTCTTATTTTGGGGGCGGATTTTCTCTCATTCTCATCTTGTAACTTCTTAATCACAGCTTTGTAACCCTAATTGGGTATTGATTTGGGAATTTAATAGAGTGAAGTCTTTTCTTGGATAAAGAGAGAAGTCTTAAGC
This sequence comes from Allium fistulosum, assembly GCA_030737815.1. Lineage (NCBI taxonomy): Eukaryota > Viridiplantae > Streptophyta > Magnoliopsida > Asparagales > Amaryllidaceae > Allium > Allium fistulosum. Next base: position 361,651,261 of record CM060906.1, read on the forward strand.
CTTGTGAATTACTTTACTGTTTACTTAAATCTTTGCTGGTTAAACTCCTATTTTCAGGTTTAGTCCCTTTGGATGGTTCTTGTCGATGAAGATAATAACATTCCTTTATGGAAAATCTTTATACTCCTTCGAAGGTCACTACTCTGCAATCTAAACCCTTCGTCTACAGGGGAAATTTATTTGAGTCAACATCCTTAAAAACCTTTCGAAGTCATAGAGGCTGTGGATAAAACCTTTCGATAAGGTTCATAATCTATCATATTCCGATAGCCTTAGAAACCCTTCGAATCCCAAGCAGTTATTTGCCTAACCTTCCGGCAAGAGCCAGTATCAACTCTCCTTGTGGAACAAACTAAGGAAATTCCATCCTAATCAAGGAGATAACTTTCGTGGGAAATCTTATAAGGATTTAACCAAATCAGTGATCATTTTATATTAACCTAGCAAAGCCGAAAGGTTTCTTTAATCTCGTGCCCGGACCTTTTTTTTACCACGTTGAAAGGTCAAATTCAAAGTTTACTCCCAAGTAGAGATACAAAGATAATCCCGGAGGTTATCAACCCTTCGGTATAGATTGTCCCAATCCCACATTTGGAGCAACTCTGAAGTATCAACAAGACATTTTCTAATCTTCTTAGAGATTCTACTTTCCACCATTTTCCAGTAACTTCACCTACTTGGATTCTTTGGGGTGTTGACCATAAATTTGGTTCACGGCTATTTTTCAATAACCAGTTTAGAAATTTTATTTTGTCTTTTAGGCACACTGTTGCACTTACCCCCAATGTGTATTTGGCTTTTAACAATAGATCTTTTGAAAAAAAATTGAGAAGTTTGAATACTCAACTTTTGAATGCCTTTCGTAAATAAGAAGTGGTTATGTATTCAAAAATGTTTTATAAATATTTCTGCTATACTCTAGTTTATAATAATAAGTCAAAGATACTACATTTCCTTTGAAAAAAACATATAATATAAAATTCTCTTTTGTGAAAATTTCTTATTTGTAAAAGAAGATTTTCTGTGGGTCTATATATACATTTTTGATAAGTTAAGTTTAATCATTTTTAACATTTAAGAGAATATCAAGGTCCTAGTAAAAGGAAATATTTGTTAAAATGAATGAAGGATTTTAAAGTTTTAGAAAACTTACTAGTCTTGTAGAAATGGTAAAAATCAATGGTTTTGAAAAAAAGTAAAAATGAGAAGAGGGCTTTACAGTTTTAAAGACTCACTAGTTTTGTGTAAATGATGCTAGAATTAAAAAAAAGGTTTTGATTCAAGAAAGAAAAATAAAAATTTTATGATTATCGCTTAAACTTAAAAGAAAAGGAGTTAAAATAGGGTTACATGAATATGATTTACACAGTCTACAAGGACTAAGTTGATAATGGAGTTCAGAAGTATTGAAATGTTGGAACAGAGATAAAAAGTAAAATGAGAATTTTTTTTGGGTTGAAGTGAAAAAAGGGCTAAAGGTCTATTTCTTAGGTGCGTTAAGTAACAAATAGGCATTTCCTTGTTACATTAGGCAATCTAAATGGGACGGTAAGGGCAGGCCGGACATTATAGCAGCAACGCCAATACCATATAGGTAATGACAGAATACTCGTAGGCTACGGGCAATCTAGGTATTGTGTTCTTCCCCTGAAGGCTACATAAAAAACAGGTGAACAAGAATGAGAAAGTATATATTTTATAGGATTTATATCATAGTAGTTGAGTTCCATGTATGCTTAAATTTAAGTCTTGAAATAGTATGGTTAAGTATTGCACTTACTTGAATATGAAAAATAAGGAGGAAGTGGTCACTAAATTAACGAGAAGTTTCATTATGAAAATTGTACAGAAATTCTAAGTTTGTTGGGTAATTGAGATATGTTGGTGAACATAATTGGAAGCGTCATAAAAATGGAATGAGATTTACATAATATTTTAATTCGTTGGAATAAAGTGTGTAATAATGTAAATTTCTATAAATTATCTAGTTTTAGTACAAAAGTGTATCATTTGAAATAACAAAAAAAATACCCAAAAGAAATAGATGTATAAAATATGGATATTTACTATATTTTTGTACCGTCTATTTGAATAATAATTTTTTGTGATTCAAAACATAACACAAATCCTCTTTTTGAGAATTTATGGAAAGTTACGAAGTTCACATTTTCTTTTGGGAAAGATGTAATTCCAATGCATCAAAATATAGGAATTCCTAAGTATGAACCAAGGTATTGGCCACTATATCTATTGGATTAAAATGGCAAGGCACAATTCCATGTTGAGTTGTATTGACCATGGGATAACTGAAATAAAATGGTGACAAGTTACATTGAATTTTTTTAGTTGAACGCATTAACGATGCGCTAGCGACTTTTATGGAAAATGAGATTTGGAAGATTTTCATAAGACTTGGAAAAGAAAATGGTAGGATTCCTTTTAATCACCCTTTAGGTAGAGATCACTGGATGTTATGAATGGTTGCAAACATGTCGGTATGATATGTTATGGATGATGGATGCTATTGGATGTATTGTTTGAATTGTTCTCTTTTGCACATTTAGGATAGAGCATCCTCTTGGTAGTACACACACCTTCACATTATTTTATATTGGTTGTCTAGCTTATTAGATATTACACAAATGGATGGTTGGTGGTTGTTTATCTTAATTGAGCATTATGCATATGGATATTGCACGTGGATGAAATGGTTGCACATACATGTAGACCTGTAAGTATGTTTATTTAGGATATTGCATAAATTTGGATGCATGACATGAACACTTGCATGACAGGCGGTGGACTGGATCAGAAGATCGCCTACCTTTTGCACTAGCTTCACGTGCATTTCACTTTGCATACATATTGCATTGGAAAATTTTTAAGGACAATGATTGTCCATGGATGATGGATGAGTAAATGGTTGTAGCTATTGATTGTTGTGTGTGTAAGTTACAATTTTCCGCCTTTAGAGATCTTGGGATGAAATCCTTCTAAGGGAGGAAGAACGTAACACTTTGGAAATTTTAGTAATAAATTAAAATATTAATAAGGGTAAAAATGTAATTTCATATAAAAGACAAAAGACTAAATTTTATAAATGAAGAAATTTGGAGAAAACGACTTTTCCATTAGGTCAATTAGAGACACCATATGAAGAAGATACGAAATGTTAACTGTAGCGTGCATTTTGTGGTTTGCACCTATTTTGAAATTAAGTTTAAGAATTAATGCAAGAATAAAGAAAATCTAATTGTTAATAAATAAATAAAACATTGATGAATTACTCCAAGAAAAGAAAAGAAAAGAGAGAGGGTATAATGATGAGTGTGCATTTAAAAAATAAAATAAAAAAGTATTTATGCGCACAAATGTGGAAATGCTTCAAAGGGAAAACATTAACTACTACTGTACTTAAATAAGTTCAATATACTAAAACGATGAAAAAGAGAAAGAGTATATTAATATATTTAAAAAGGGTACAATTTTGTAAATTAACATTAATAAATAATAGGAAGTTATTTACATAAATAAAGAGGGCATTAATTACCCTTTTATGGAATGTATTGCTATAATTAATACACATTGCATGTCTTAAGAAGAGAGTGTAACAAAATACTTTAAAAAGAAAAAGTATACATCTACTTTCATATATGCTGGAAAAATAAAAATAACAATGTATGCACAAAAGTAAAAGGTTATTTTGAACGAAAGATAGCGTAACAAAATATGTATAAAAAGAAAGGCATTAAATAAAAGTTACATATTTTGAAAAGAAAATGATATGTCTAAAATGATATGTTTGAAATATATATATATATATATATATATATATATATATGAAAGTAAAAGATTACCTTAAGAGAAGTATATAGATATAGACACTAATTAATAATGAGATTTATTGCTAAACATAGGTAACATAGGTTAAAAAGAGAGGTGCAACGATATGTTTAAGAAGAATAAGAATACATGCAATGTTATAGAAACAAAGATAAAAAAATAGAGAAATAGATCTTTATTTAAAAAGAAAGAAAAATTATGATATTCCTTTATTTGTAAAGGATAAGGCCTTAAATTAATAAACATATTTACACGTTTGAATAAAAATCTAGGGTTCCCTACAAAGGCTAATAATGTGTGTGTAAATAATATATCAATTAAGGATATTAATTTAGATTGCAATTTTTAATTGGCCAACTTAAATTATAATTAGTAGCATTAATTAAGACAATGTGATCGTTACATTAATAAGGAAAAAGGTAAAGAGTGTGTGTGTGTATAGGTTAGAGAACAAGAATAAAGGGATGATTTGTATAAAAATAAAGAGTTACTTACATTCCATCGATAAATAAAAGACAAGCAAATATTCAATAATAATATAAATGTAAAATATGAATGAATAATATTGGCTAATTTGATTAAATGGCCGTTAATGACATTAAAGAGAGATAAATGTACTAATCTGGATATGTAAAGTTGAATACTAGTTAATTATTGAAAAATAAAAGTAAATTTCTTAATCACTTTCAAGATGCATACATATATATGCATTTATGTTTAAATGGTTAATGGTATATGTATGTATATGTATAAACCAATGAATTGATTAGAATTAGAAATGACATAAATGAGAGTAATGAAAAGATTTTATTTAGTATAGTAAAAGGAAGTAAATATAAACTAATTGATTTTAATGGTAAAATGAACACAAAGAAGGTTTAAATGTACAAAACTTAATGGTTCAGAAAGTCTAAACTAAATATCTATCCAGATTTAATATATTAATCCGACAACTTAGATTTAACCAAATAATTTTACTTGAGGATGAAGAAACTAATTAGTGTATAAGATAAAAGAAATATTCTCCTAGGGTTAATCGACGGTTAGAATTAATGTAAATCCCTTATAAATATATACCTAATCTAAACCCTAATCCATCCCAACTATTAGTCAATATATCAAAACTCTACCAAAACTTCTTCTCTCCACTTATAAACTTCTTTAATATAAATGAAGAGAGATAGATCTAAATTAAAAGAAGAGAATAATCCAAATCAACAAAGACAAAATCCTCATACACAGACAAAGATGATTCCAAGCGGAGTAAGCATACAGAGAGGCAATTTCCAAGCAATAAAACAGGAAGAGCTTAGGCTTTGAGGTGAGTAGGCAAAATTTTAATAAGTTGATAAGTTGATTTCTATAGTTAATTTAAACTATTTTAACTGGTTTAGGATGTTAGAATTCCTAATTCAATATATTTAACCCTAACTAAATTTGTTAGAAATCCTAAATTGAATTCTTAAAACCTAGAATATAGTTACAGTAAGGTAACATTGATTGCACACCTATTTTATAATTAAACCCCAAATAAAATTGCATATTTAATTATAACTTAGTCACCTAGTAATTAGGGTAAATTAAAATTTGCTAACGATTGGAAATTAAATGACAAATAATCGACAATCAAAAAATATAAAAAAACCTAATTTTACTGCGCGATCGGTCGACCCTGGAAAACTTGCGGTTGATCGGTAGCGGTCAACCTAAAGGTAATGGCGATCAACCGTTCGAAGCAAAAACTGCACAAATTGAACTTCGTCCTAAGGCCCGAGTTAAATAATAAAAATGATATAATTTACTAATAAATTATAGAAATGATGAATTCTTGTTTGAGCCTATTTTATGCTATGTATACGCTTTTGTGAGGTTAGGGACGTTGGTTCCCTATCAGAGTGGTTAGGGCAATGTATTTCGCAACATTTGATATTGGTATGGGAAAATATATTTCGCAATGGTTGATTTGGCATGGGCGATGTATATCGCATATACAAAGTTGATTAGGATGATTTATTTCGCATAGGCTAAGGGATGTTCCGTATGGGTGGGCGCAGCACTGTCGGAGACGCTTTCTGAGAGAGTCTGGTACTAACGAAAGATCTAGATATGCACGTTTTTTGGTGCAACATGGTGTGGGTGGACTACGGTGCGGTACAATAAGTGGCTATAGGTATTTAGTAAATTGGGGCCCGGTACTAAGGGGATTTCCTATGAGATGGACCCTAGTGTAGTAGAATAAGAGGCATTTTGCCATTGCGATCGAAAGATAAACATGGGTGCATACGATGAGTTATTATGCGAATTTGCATTTTCGATGTTCTCTCTCCTGGCATAGTGTTGATGTACTTATGATGGGAGAATAGTTTTTGTTTTGGCCAATTGTTAGTGTGAGGTTCGATCGGTAGGTTCGGCCCATTGTGTTAGATAAAATCCTTAGGTATTGGATCTTAGGAATGTATGGACACTTGTTACACACCCTATATCACTTAGATTTGTTTTAAAGTTAGTTGGATGATCATCATATTAAACTTTTACTCATTCATTGGACTTTTGTCTGATCCACCTCCTTCTTTTCATTTCCCCCACCGCAGGATGACAGGTTAGTAGTTGTTTAAGCATAGTATATGGAGGAAGGAGCATCCCGTTAGAGTTTTCCATATCATTTATTGTTCTTCATGTAGATTCCTATTATATAAAATGTTATCAAACTTATATTGTATTTTGGAAAAATAGTGTATATCTAAATCGAGTATTTTGAAGACTGTTTTTTCTAAAATGTCTATTTATATTTTAATTCCTTCCGCTCTGAGATCTTAAATTGTGGAATGTCTTAGAACTCCACCCCTATAATTATGCTCTGTAATGTTTTAAAATTCCAACAGCTCGTTTCTCTCGGCATGACGTTTTTGAAAGTCACATTAGGCTTTGGATTGGTGTGTCGAGAGGTGCAGGTTATTACAGCAGACATCAAAATTTAAGCTATAAGGCTAAAATATTGATTTGAGAGATCATTATTAATAACACAACTCATATACAATGGATCAATTCAAGTAACAATGTGCACATATAAAAAACATAAAAAAAATTGTATCACGCATACGCTACCACTGTACAATAATGGAATAAATTATAAATTAGTCTACATGTTATTACTAGACATAAAAGGAATAATGTCAAACACTAAAACATTCGAGATATAAAACATATTACAGAGAAATTAAAAAATTTAGAATGTCCAATGATAATACATAATTATCTGGTTTACTCTTCCAAGCATTGTTTCATATCCCACAATTTCAGCTACTAAGGAATCTTATATTGCTAGCCACCAAGATGAAACTATAGTACAAAGATTGATATTATAATATATAAGGGGTTAAAAACATTAAAATATGAGAACAAACTAAATGGGAAATAACAACATTGGAAATTCCCAAATCCTTAGGTTGGACCCTTCTTCCATTTCTTCTTTACTACTTCCTTGACTTTATTAGTATCAATTAAATAACAAAAGAATTAGAAAAAACAATTACTATTACCAATACCTTTTCTTCCATTTCTCCTTTACCACTACCACTACTAAGGTGTGGTTCCTACCTAAACACCACCAACTGTTGACTTTCCTAAGCTATGTAGATATTTATGTAGTCTCGGTGGGAAGCCTTTTGTCAGGACGAATCCATACTAAATGACTTAGGCATGGCTAAATATTATGGGAAGATTTTCAACTTATTAGGACGTAATGATATTACTAGGAGGCAACAACCTCTTAAAACTTACAATGTGAGGCATCATGTTGGTGAAAGGTAGTGGCGACAGAGATAGATTAGGAAACTATTACTTAGGGAATGTTTAAGAGAAGTTTGAGACGAAGTTCTTTCCTAGGATGGAGAGGTATTCACTATTTTAGAGGTTTATTCACTTAAAATGGAGGGAAATGATAATTGAAGAGAATGTGAGTCAATTTAATGAGTTGGCTATGTTTGGTTTTGTATCGGTGAACACCCGATAGAAGAAGGTGCTAAAATTTCCTAAAGGATTAAATTCAACTTGGAAAGAGTTAGCATTGGATCTCATCCATATGGAGTAACATTTGAAGGGTTAGTGGAAGCAACATCATTGAATTCCATAGATGGAGGAATGGGTTAGGAATTGGTTGAGGTAGTGGAGGTGCAACAATAAAATAATTATAAGAATAATGAATCTCAGGGTGGTCAAGGAAAGAAGCTAGTTATCGTGTATAGGGGATGTCAGAAAGTAGACACATTGCAAAGAACTATGTGGTGAATTTATCGAAGGATAGGGCTACAACTTCAATTAGGTGGGACATTTGTCGAAGGACTACAAGGCAGTCCTAGCGTAACAAAAGATAAAGTACTATAACTGCGACTAATTTGGTCACATGAAGAGAGAGTGTCCAACTCTCCAAATAGAAGGACAAGTGGTTAAGGCATGCGTATGCTTTGGATTTTTTCTGATTGCTAGCATTTCCATGAGAAAAAGTAAGTGGATCGTTATGTAAGGTATGTTGATTTTATATGACAATCCCTACGTCGGTGGACCCGAATTTTCGCTAAATCGAAAACCCAAGTCCACCAAAGTACAAATCATTAGTGTTTGGTATCCTGCAATTAGCAAAGGTATATCAGTGCACTATCGATATAAACTTACAGCGGAATAGAAAAATATGAATAAACATATAGTTACTGACCAAGGTTGACACTTTCAATATCTATTGTCCTTGTTAGTGTTGATTATGCATAAAGAAGTCCAGCCTTCCACCATCTGCCTTATAGCAGTGCCTGTCTCTCTAAAGCTATCATGTGGGTTGTAATGAGGAGGGGGTCAAAACAATGTTTTGGTGGTCGGTAAATTACTACTTTATATATAACACTAGTTTATACTAATTGCCTTCCATTACATGTTATGTCTATCTGTTTTACTTAGTCATCTCAACTCCACGTATGCGTAAACGCCCCATCTACTTGAAGTAGATAATAACTACATACGTATATTATACATATATAAGTACAATAGTGTCCCTTTGGACCAAGATACTATCCCTACTAGTATCCATACCCAGCATCCCGCCAGGATCCATCATTAATGCAATATCACGTCCTCATCGCCCGTCCATACCAAGAAACTCCCCGAGTGCCTAATATCAACATCACAATAGTTTAGCCGTATTCTATTCATATTTGAAAGACTTCCAGGAAAGGGTTATCTAGTCTTGCCTCCTAACAAGAAACAAATTAGCAAACAACTATGAGGCAATGCATGTCCTCAACAAGATCCACACGAGTAGGAGGCATAGTCCGTTTAGGCATAACCCCTCATCTTTCTGCTAACCGCCCAGGACCAAAGACGTTCTTGACCTATGAAGCAGCTCCTACTCCCGTGTATGGTACCAATCACACTGTCATAGCATTGAGCCTTGCTCACCATCCCATTTAGATTGCCTAATGTAATCTAGGAAATACCCCTTGTTACTTAATACCCCTTAAAAGGTTAAAACATACTCTGCTTGTCCTTTGACACTTTGACCAAGGCGAACATCCTACTTGGTATTCCCTTCACCTATACGCAAACGTATAATCCCATGGGTCCTACAGTTGGGTATGTCCCACATCAGTATAACGTATACATAACTGTTGGTAGCCCCTTGTGGTGGGCATATTTCTATTGTGTAACACTACTGAGCTCGCATTCTAACCTTTTTTAGCGACTAAGTCCTTTCTTATTTAATCCAAGTTATTAACTAACTTTAATAATTCACACCCATCAAAAGCGCATACTTGAGGCTACACATATATTCACTCTTATTTATTTATTATGCCACCAATATTCAATTATTAATAATATTTCTTTACTTTTTTGTTTGTTTACTTCTTATTCATTAATATAAATTTAGTGTTAGTTACCGCTTACTTTTAACTTAAAAGATTAAAATATCATTTATCGCTTCCTTTTTATCTCTTACCACCTCTTTTGGGTACTAACCTTATGACTAACTCATTATGTTACTTTACCTACTTTTGTCGCTTATTGTTTAATTTCTAACTTGCATTTTACTACATATATTAGTTTTACATTTGGACTGTAATTATTATCACTACTTATAATTCTTTAGTTTATATCTGGAGATTTCTACATTTTAATGCATTGGAATTATATCTTCCTCAAAGGAATTATTAGCACTATAAAATTCTATAACTTATCTAAAAAGAGAATTAGTGTTACATTTAGAATTACAAGGGAACATCGTTTTGTTCTCATTGAAATAGACAGTATAAAATACAGTAACGACCCATATTTTATACATCTCTTTTCTTTCTGGTATATTCCTTGTCACTTCAAACGATATACTTTTATTCTTTTTTTTTGAAATGGTACTTTATATACAACATGTCACTGGGACAACATTACACATGTCAGTAAACGTTCGAATCATGCTACGCAAGTTTCGAACTTGTGACCTCTCGCACCAAAGCCGAATCACTTAAGCACTGGAACAATGATGCTTGTCTCTTTTATTCTTAATTATAAGACTGGGTAACCTATAGAAATTTACATTGCAACATACTTCATTGCAATGAATTAAACTACACTTAAATCCCAATGCAATTTATAATAACTTCCAATTTACATTTATCCACATATATCTTCTAACCAACAAACCTCGAATTACTAAATAGGGACTACTTTTACCCTTACTTTCCAAATTCAAATATATATATGTGTGTGTGTGCGCGCGCGCGTGCGCGTGTGTGTGAGTGTGTGTATACATATATATATATATATATATATGCAATATTAAATCATAGTTAACCATTCACAAAATATGTAAGCAAGGTTATCAATCCATTAGATGTATATATTTAAGCCTACAACTCCAAAATTACTTTTATGCATGCAGGAACAGATTTACAGCAATGTAAATCCATATTATATAAAAGCATATAGTTCTCACTCGTCTTTTTAGCTTTTCAAATCTCCAGATCAAATATCTGTTATTCCAATTTGACTTCCCTTGTTCTTTCTATCGAAATACATATACTGCAAGCATGTATTTATTAGAAATCTAGATCTGAGACGAGATATGAATTTAATTTAGATTCAGATCTGGATTGATAATTTACTTTGGCTTTGGCTATTCAATTCGACACTATTATTCTTCTCTATTATCCTCTGCTATTCTCCACTTGTATATACGTATATAAACTATAGATTTATTTAGATTAAGAATTTGTAGGATGAGAAAATGGAAGCGCTTCGCCGTTGCTTCAGAAAATATGAGAAGAAAAATAAGGAGTTATGCCCGTATTTATCAAGATTCAAATCAACGCCAGCCATTAGATAATATTCTTTTAAATCTGGGCCTTTGGCCTAGTTTCAATTTGCAGCCGACGGACCATAAGTGGTCGATCACTACCCCTCTACCGATCGATTGCTAGTGGTCGACCGGTTGTAGAAAAGGGGTTGACCGGTTGTCGTTTTATGTCAGCATTCAATTTGTTTCCCTAATTACATTATTTTATATATATTTAACCGATTCGATTAATGTTAATTATACTTAAACGTCAAGCAAGCATTAACCTTAACCGCCGTTAGTTAGTCACATTTATTTTCTTAATTACATATATAATTATTTCTAATTCGAAAATATTTAAAACATTAATAAATTTTTCGCTTGAACTTCGACTGAAAAAACTTATATATGAAAATTGATCAGAAAATTGCCATAACTCCAATAATGCAAGTTTTATAGCCAAATTTAGAAGTTTAAAAAAATTCTATTTTTGGCATTATAAATTATTAATTAATTAATCACCATTAAATTTACGGGGTGTTACACTTTATCTGATTTTCCTATTCATATTTTATTTGACACTTCTGCATCTCTTTCATTCATAGTAAGTGAACTAATCGATAGTTTAGCCCGTAAACCAGACATCGTGCATGAACCCATTTTGGCTATGGAATCCTATTCGGGGATCGACCCATTTATCGATGATATATCATAACTTATAGTTGGTCATCTGTAGTGTGGGGTTCCTTTGTAACACATGTATACCAAACATTTTAGGGGTATGGGTTAATTTTGGGAATGGATCAGATGTCGCGTTATGTGGTAGTGTTGGATTGTGATAGAAGGGTAGTTCATTTAAGGAGCGATAAAGAGCATGATTTGATTTTATGTTGTGAGCCTAATATTTCTATTATGGAGATTTATTTATATTCACTTGGCATGTCAGAAGAAGAGCTATCATTTATTCACATAGTGAAAGATTATCTAAATGTATTCGAAGAAGTTTCTAATCTCCCTCCCCAAAGAGAAATTGAATTTTGGATCGATCTTAAGAAAGACACAAGACTACCAGTAATGCCTCTTAAGCATACTGCTTTGAAAGAGAGAAGAGAATTGGATAAACAAGTTTCAATGTTTCTATAGAAGGGATTTATTCAAAGAAGATTTTGGAGTGGAGAGCGTCAATCATTTTTGCCACTAAGGTAGGCGATTCCCTCGGGTTATGCATCAACTATTAAGAATTAAACAAGCCGATGATGAAAAACCATTATCCCTGACTTGCATTGATGACCTCTTCAATCAACTAGTCGGGGTAAAAGTTTACTTTCAGCTCGATCTTGCCATTACCTTTCACCAGTTGAGAGTGGCTGAAGACAGTACCTTAAAAACTGCATTATGTACTCCGGATTTATTATTTGAGTGGGTAGTCATGTTGCTCGGGCGGACTAATGCTCCAACTTATTTTGTAGATTTGATGAGTAGAGTGTTCAAGAGCAATTGGATTTGTTCGTAATGGTCTTTGTGGATGATATTTTCATATATTACAGAAGTGAAGAGAAGCATAAGTTTCATTTGAGAGAGGTAATGGATGTCTTAAGGAGAAATTAGTTGAAGGCTGTAACGACCCGCTATTTCGAACCATTCGCATCCACACAAGTCCGACTTGAATTGCTCAAAATATCAGATAGTTAATTTATATTTGGCAAAACTCAGCATATACAGTAAATAAATAAATCACAGAATCACAAACACAGAGTAATATAACAATAAGCAGCGGAAACAAATGAATAGTAGTTCATGAAGCTACTATATATATATAAGAGTTAAACAAGATACACTGAAGTCTCGAATACATATAAGTCTCAATATAATAGTCAAATAACAAAATCTAAATATATAACTGGAGTCAATTGAATAACTGAAAGCTGAATAGATGCAGATGGATCACCAAGCGAAGCTCCAACTCCAAAGGTGAATCTCAAATGCTGTAACACTCAGTCTGACCCAAGCGTAAAGCCAAGGCACAAAACACTCGTGTCAGGATTAACTTTCTTATATCAATAAATACAACTCAAATGAAATATCAACTGAAATACAAGTAACTCAAAGGATGTTTGGGATAACCATCCTCTAAGGATCCGTGGAACTACCTACTATGTAATAATATACGCTATTATAATATGTCTATAGTAAAGTAAAAGTATTAAAATAGCGTTAAGGCGTTACCCATATCCCCCTTAACACATTTTTATATATTCCCATAGTCTATACAGTATCGTAATTCCTCCATAAACCGGAGGGTTATCAGAGGGCACTCCATAGGTATGGTACAAACCAAACTCGTAGAAGGCGCGATAGGGCATGCGACATGGCACTCGAGGCAATGCCAGGATAGATATACCATTTGCAGATCCGAACGGGTGGTAACGCATATCAGCTATTACCGCCCACCTCGTGACACACTCCCAAATCAAAGGGTGACACGAGGTGGGCGGTAGTAGCTGCTATGTGTTACCACCCGTCCGGATCTGCAAATGGTATATCTATCCTGGCATTGCCTCGAGTGCCATGTCGCATGCCCTATCGCGCCTTCTACGAGTTTGGTTTGTACCATACCAATGGAGTGCCCTCTAATAGCCCTCCAGTTTACGGAGGAATTACGGTACTGTATAGACTATGGGAATATATAAAAATGTGTTAAGGGGGATATGGGTAACGCCTTAACGCTATTTTAATACTTTTACTTTACTATAGAGTATAGACATATTATAATAGCGTATATTATTACATAGTAGATAGTTCCACGGATCCTTAGAGGATGGTTATCCCAAACATCCTTTGAGTTACTTGTATTTTAGTTGATATTTCACTTGAGTTGGATTTATTGATATAAGAATGTTAATCCTGACTCGAGTGTTTTGTGCCTTTGCTTTACGCTCGGGTCAGACTGAGTGTCACAGCATTTGAGACTCACCTTTGGAGTTGGAGCTTCGCTTGGAGATCCATCTGCATCTATTCAGCTTTCAGTTATTCAGTTGACTCCAGTTATATATTCAGATTTTGTTATTTGACTATTGTATTGAGACTTCTATGTATTCGAGACTTCAGTGTATCTTGTTTAACTCTGTTATATATATATATAGTAGCTTTATGAACTACTATTCATTTGTTTCTGTTGCTTATTGTTATATTACCGTGTCTGTGATTCTGCGATTTATTTATTTACTATATATGCTGAGTTTTGCCAAATTATTTATTTACTGTATAATAATCTGATATTTTGAGCAATTCAAGTTGGACATGTGCGGATGTGAATGGTTCGAAATAGCGGGTCGTTACAGTTGGTATCAGAGCTCTGGTTTAGGCAAAACTTAGCATATAGAGTAAATTTAATTACAGAATCACCTTCGTACGAGGTTGAATTCTTTGACTCGGTTTCCTTTGAATTTTGGAACTTTCCCCTTTCGTTCTGAAAATTCATTCTTGTCTTCTCTTGTTCGCGTTCTTGATTATGGAGCATCCCATAGCTCCACTCTAGTTGATATCTATAATGAATCGATGGAACCGCCAATCTTAGAATGATTTGTAAAGGGATGAAACTCCTTTACAACGAGCATTGATTCACCGGAGATTTCTATATCCTTGGTTTAGATGTTGCTACCTCTTGCTATGCCTGAATTCTATCTCTTGTGATCGGATGTCGATTGCCTCAGAATTCTACATAAATCTTATTCTTGAAGTCACGGTTGACCCGGTTAAGGTTGCCAGCGATTTATATAAGTCTATCCATTCTTTTCTCTCTTTGTAATCATCTTATCTTCGTTTCGAGCCTATCTTCTAGTTAGAATTCTTGTGATTAGGGTCCCTCAAATTTGAATATCTACCCTTGTTTTGAAATCCATTCTGGAATCTTCGAGTGAGGGAGTGTATTTTTAATTATATTAAAATGTTTTATATATTGTGTTGTTTGAGTTGTTAATGTTGATTTGGGTTTTTAATCGATTCGTCTGATCAACGCTATTGTAACAACCCAGTGTTTTATAGCCATTGAATATCGTCAAGTGGTGATTTAAATTGTTTATCAATTGCAATTGAAATTTTTAAATCAAGTTAAAATTTCAATTGGATTGTTAGAGTTAAAACTCTTTTATAAATTGCTAATTGGGCTTCATTATCAAATTTTGATCTTGTTTCCTTTGTTTTAATTTGGGCCGTGAAAATTATCAAGTGCCATTCCCTTTTTCTCTACACTCGAAAACCCGTCCCCTTGAATCCCTAATTTCATTTTCTTCGTTCGAAACCAACCCGAAAGAAACGAACGGAAAAAAAAATGGCGGCGATTATTTCTTCGATCTGAAAATTAGGGCTCTCGTCTTTCTTCCAAAAGTTAGGGCTCCGATTTCAACAATTGCTCGATCCCTCGTTTGGCCACGACGTCGACTAAGGAGGAATCGATGGTAACTCGGCCGGCTGTTTGGGTTCGTTCTGGCTCGTTCGACTCGTCAATTTCGTGCTCGTCAAAAGGTGAGTAAACTGATACTCACATCTAATTCAAATCCTCACTGCATGTTTTGGGTTTGAATCCCCTAGTCTTTGTTCGTGTATATGTTTGGGATGGTTGGCGTTTTAATTCTGTTATTTCGTTCGTTTTCGATTGTTTTAGTGTCGATTCATTTTGTTTTGGGCCAATTGAAGTGAATTAGCCGTGCCTGTTTATTGTGAGATGTTCGTTTTCATGGATAATCTCTGGTTCGTGTTGAGTTTGATGATATCGATTTTGTCTCTGTGATTTTAGCTGTTGCCTGGATCTTCGTTCGTATATGTATATTTGTATTCGACACTTACTTTGTTCATCTCGGCATTGTTCGATTTTGTTCGTTGATGATGATTTTTGGCATTTGGGTCGTGATGCTGTTATGAGATGATTTTGGACTTCGAATTGTTTACCATTCGATCTTTGGCATTGGCTATTTTTAAACTTGAAATTTTTGTTACTCGTTCACTCGGCTTTGACTTCGAACTTGTCTTCTGGTTCTTGATGCATTGTTTCAAGGCTACACACGCGTTAACCTCTGGTTTTGCATCTTGTAGTTGGGTAGTTGGTTCATTACGACATCGGGTTGACACTTGAACTATTTGATGATTGTACACTACTTTCACTATGGCCACTACTGCTACACACGCCTGTATACCTTTCCTTTTTGACATGTCCATGTCGCTCTGTCTTTTCCATTGGGTCTGTATAATTGGTCACCAGATCATGTGCACTGATTTGAATCTGCACTTGCCTACCCATTGTAACTATTCTATAAGACTGTCTCTAGCCATTCTTGTTATACCTGAACGAGTCTGGAATTATTGTACACTTGTGGTCTTCAGTCGACATATTTAGCTTGGCTGTCATGACCATGTGCAGTTTTGAGTTGTTCATACATTGCTGTTAGTGAATTTGGGGTCTGCACATAAGTACCCGAGTCTTATCATTTATGTGTATACATACATATGTTGGTGGGCATGCATATATAGTCTGATTTGTACTAAGCTTGAACTATTGGTTTGCTTTGTTAAGGCCTGTTGTTGTTGTTCATGTGCCTCTTCACTTGTATCAGTCCTCGGCCAGGTTTGAGTTTGAGTTATGCCTCTGTGATCATGTTAGTTTCATATGCATTCTGGGTTGTAGTTTTACTTCATCCACACTGTAAACTGTATATATTGTTACTTAATTCTGCGTTTTGTACTTTAGTCTGCTTTTGCATTTGGTACATCTTGTAGTTTGAATCACCTGAGTACATTGCAGTCCTCTTTGCACTTGACTGTGATGTTGTGGTGATATCATCTGCCTTCGAATTTCTGGCATGTCTGGCTTTGCTTTGCCTTTATTATTTTGTAAATGTTTGATACCATGACTTTATTCACCTTTGATTTATATTACACTCGACTTTGCATTAGCTTCGAGATTTCTTGCTTACAGTTGCACTTGTGAACACTGATTCATTGAAGTGCATCCCTTGGGTTTCACTGGGCTTTGACATTGCTGAGTCTTTGCCTTTGATAGAATTTTGTGGTCTTTACGTTCACTGTCATCTGAACTGTTGCCACTGTCTTCTTTGTAGTTGCATTTTGCCCTTGACTTTGCAACCGTTTGCCACTGCAGTTTCATCGTGGTGGTTGCCTCGTATTCGCTTATGTCTGCGGTTGCATGTGCTTTGCAGTTTTTCCCCTGTTGGGATTTGTTTTCGAATTCACTTGAGTTGAATCCGGTACTTCAGGGTTTGACCTTGTGATCATTGTGACTTTCACTGAGTTTTTGTGCAACTCTTGCGATAGTGGCGAGGCAGTACACGCGTGCGTGTACTGCAGCCCTATCAGTTTCGACAGCTTTAAATTGACGTTTCGATTTGTTGGATTGTTTCGTTGGTTAATTTCAATGTTTTGGAGTTGAATTATGATTCGATTGATCGTTTTGAGATTGCCGATTTGTTGATTTACATTGTTGGTGTTATATCTGCTGTTATCCAATTCTCGTATCGAGAGTTGGATATACGTGATTTCTGTGACTGTCATCTATTTGAGATTATTATTGCTTCTATGCACTAATAACTGAGTTTGAATTAGACTGACCCGTGTATTATTTTCTTTTGAATGTAATACTCGGGTCAGACCCGAGTTATTTCATGTTGTAGATTTCCTTCTTTGAGTTGTTGTTCGGGATTTGAAGACTTTTCACATCTTCTGAAGTTGTCAGTGTCATTTTGTAGTAGTCGTGTCATTGTACAGAACGATATGTATTCATGTATATTAGTCGATAATGTACTTGTATATATAACTTCTAGAGTCGACAGTTGTAGTTGTATCATATGTATTGTGTCAACTATGTATTAACTGACATCAGTTATATATATATGAGACTTTTGTTTTTATCTGTGTTCCGCATTTATATTATCTGTGTTATTGTTATATCTAATGTCCTAAACTATTATGAACTATCGTAGTTTGTTTTATACTGATAATTGGATATGTCGATGGGAGTAAATAAATAATAGATGAAAAATAAAAAGTATATACCACTCCTATCGAGATAACCAATATTGGTGTAAGGCCAATTACGGATGGTCGCTCCTATCCAGCCTTATTCTTCGTAATAATAGACAGTATTCCTTTTAATACTCTTTGTTATTATGAGCATAGAGGTGGGGCGTTACAGCTATCGATAGGAATTCCAAAACACTTGAACAGAGCAAATTGACACAATATTGATTTCAAATTTGGCAAATGAAATAAATTTTGTATGGTTATATTGTATTATATAAGTATAAATTTTTCTGAAATTAAATAGTTAACTGAATTGGTTGTTAAAAATGATAATATTTGATTTTTATTTATTGTTTGGTAAACCAATGATTATTGCCACATGATAAATAAATGAATTTATAAAACATGGTTTATAAATTGATTTTGAATTTAAATAAATTTAAATTAAGAATTTGAGAATTTAATTTATGATATTTTAGAAAATTTGGTTTTAAATTTTAGGGTATATTATTTAAAAGTAATTTTTGAATAGAAATCGTTTTCATAGAGTTTTAAAAAGTTTTAAATCAGTACTCTTCTCTTTTGCCGTTGGAAAATAATTTCGGTGATGACGGCCGCATCATCGACATTCATTTTCGAGTTTCAGAGTGGAGAGGCCACTTAGTAGCTTTGCTATACTTTTGTTGTGGAAAATAAATTTGATTTGAATTTCTTAAGTATAACTTGATTTATATTATATATATAGGTATATATTTATTGATTTGATTTGATATAGAATATATATATATGTATATATTTATCTCTAAATTGTTTGAAGTGAAATCAGAAATTTAACTCTTGAATTTCTGCTAAGAAAGATTTCAATTATAAACTGAAGCCAAAAAAAATTTGAATGAATATTTAAATTTGAAATAATTAAATTGGGAAAATTTTACTTGTATAATACTCAATTGCATTCTAATGTATATAACTTACCTAAATCTTTAGAAGTTGAATATGTAATTGAATAATATACAATATAAAATGATATTAAGGGAATTTATAAATAAATTTGTGTAACTATAATAAGTGTCAATATACTTAATCTATGAGATAAGATAGGTTAAGTGGAATAAATTGAAAACCAACAAAATATGAATACAAATGAATATTACTGATTAATAAAAAGATTAAACCAAATTGTTAAATATTAATTTATATAAATTGAAATTTATATGGTTTTAAATTAATTGTTTTATTTGTATTTCAATCTATTTTCTTTTTGGTTGTTTCTATTCTTCTACCTCCTTCCTTTTCCGGGATGAAAAGTTTTGAGTGGGGGAGAGTGTAACGACCCGTAAATTTTAATAATTTTATTAACATAATTTACCGGATTTTTGTGAAATTTTAAATAATTGAATTTTGAAATAAAAATTTGATATTTGGAATACGTATATTTGAACATGGCAAATGGTAAATTTTCATCTAATAATATGGAAGTTTATTTTATTGTGTAATTCTATTTCAATTTAAATCAGTTAATATATGATAATAATAAAATGTTTTCGAAACCTGAATATTTTTATATAATAAATTTGTAAATCATCTTCTGAGTGGAACGTCATATTTCATTTCATCAAATTTGGACTGCTATTTGCTCCATTTATCTTATTTTCAGCAAATTAGCAGCATTTTCGGTACCGATTATCGACTTTTGATAGGATGATCGTACCACTGATATCTGTATACCGTTTTGATCGTCTAATCATGCTGATCTCTGTAGTATATTCATATGTGTGTCTCGGAGCCCGGTACGCGGCAGAATTTGCGAAAACGGTAATCGTATAGGTACCCGTTTTAAAACTTTTGGGTTTCCTTTGTCCTTTCGATTTCCACCGTATAATACTAATAGCCGTGCAATCAATTCTTTCAACATCTTGACTTTCGTGATTCCACCATTTCAATTTATATCTGCTACTTCATTTTGGTTCGGTTGAACTTCTTTTTCTTCCCTTTCGTTTTGGCTGTTAAAAAAATTTCCTATGGCTGCTCATGTTATTATGCAAATACGCATGCTCTTCCTTTGCAACTCCTCCCACCCATCAGATGACAGCCGCCCAAACCCCATCGCCAGCAACCATAGTCTGCGACGCAACTAGTCCCCGACCCCTTCCCCGACCAAACCGAGCTACAACCATCTTCCTCTCTCTCTTTCCCTTCTCTTTCTCAGCCACCTCCTCCAGTTCAAGCACGCGGCCACACTTCCTTTCACTTTCTCCTTGTAGCCGAGACCCATCTTCCCTCTTCCCCTCTTTCCCATAGCTCGGCCACATGACAGCCCCTAATTTCCTCCTCTCTCGCTTTTCCCACCTTCCTAGCTTCCACCACCATAGCCTGTCTCGGCCTACACTCCTCACCGCGTGCGAGCATCCTTCCCACGCCTTGCAGTTCTGAAGTATGTATCAATTGGTTTTACGAGTATATACATATATTAGTTTATTTATAGGTTATATATATATATATGTATGTATGTATATAATCTGTTGCTTACATGCGAATATAAGTTATATATATTGATGTCAATTTACATATATATTAAACTTGTATGTATATTTCGACTCTTGGTTTATAAACATTATTCGTATATGTTGTTTGCTGTATGATATTTTAAGTCAGTATATAATTTGTTGAGTATTGAGAAGGTTAAAAAATATATATATTGCTATTTCAATATCTACTTGTTGTGTATACATATTATGAGCTGAGAGTACATATATTTGTCACTATATATTTATTCTTTTTAGTGTATAATGGCAAGTATGTTTAACTGTCATAAGAAAACAAAGATTTTTTGTTCATATCAAAACTATATATATTTGTTTAAATTATATAGTCTGCACATTTTCCATAGCCTGCATGTATATCTAACTTATAGTTTATATATGGAAACTTATGAAAGTATAATTGTTGGAGTAGCTTATTTATATATGTATAGTAGCAGCATATATATAGATGTTTATATTTATATTTCTTATGTTGTTTGTTTGCTGTGAAGAATTCAGTAATATATACATATAGATTTATTTTATTTTATTTTAAGTCTGTAATGATGATTATAAGAGCTGTTGTCTATGCATAAATTTATAAAAGTTAAACTTATATAATATTTGTTATTGGTTTTTGAGTATGTGTTTATTTTATAAGTTTAAAATATTGATTCCATGTATTGATTTATAATAGTTTACATACATACTCTGATGTACGTATGCAGGTGGCATATATCTTAGTATAATTGTATATGATTTGTTGTATATATTAAGTTATAAAAGTTATATAAGTCCTTATTTGATTTCAATGTATAATATAGCATTTTCGACGTGTTTATATACAGTATATAAATTGTTATTTTATGTTGTATACATATGTATATATGCATGTTTATATAAAAAAATTTTATATACAAATTTTTGTTAGCCATATTAGAAATATATAGATATATATAAATCTGTTGTATATCTATTATGGTAGCCAAGTTAAATATATTTAAGTCTGCATATGTTGTTATGAATATTGAGTCTACATACTTGATTTTGGTTAGATTATATATATATATATATATATATATATATTATAAATCATAGTTTTGTGTTTATGTTATGATTTTATTTGTAATAGAATATTTGACTGTTGTATATGCATAGATTACAGTGTTATTATAGTATTACATATGTCTGCATGTATGATATCTTGAATCTGTTGTATATATATAAGTATTTATTTCAAATTATATTATATATATATATTTAATTTTTAATATATGTGTTTTAATATAAAGCAATGATTTTATTTACATATGTATTTTATTTTGATATTTGTCTTAAAATGAAATATTGATTTAATAAGAAAATAATAATGTTATATATATTTTCAGTTTATATCAAAACTGATTTTGATTTGTTCTCACCAATTTCTGTTATCAGCTCTATCCGTCGAGTTCGTGCCAATCTGTTTTGCTTTGAAATTCGTGCTTGGATTCATAACTTATCTCATTCTCGTTCGTCTCTAACCTCGAAAGGTGAGCAATCACTCACGATTAACGTTCTTATATTTATTAAATTTGATTTCGATTGAAACGACAACTGAAATATGCTGCTGTTAGTTATTTACATTGTTATATATATATGCTATTATCTGTTTCTGTTCATTCGTGACATCTGACACCATTATCTGTTATTTATATTGATGATATATGCCTGTTATATTATTATCATATCCATTATCACTCTGCAAGTACCCTGTTAGTATAGAACTCCCTATGGGTTGAAATGATACATACCCGAACGATCTGTAGAATAGGAGGAAATCGTTATGGGTTGAAATGATAAACCCAAGCGATTTTCATTGAATTGAATTTGGGATTGCGGGTTGAAATGATATATACCCGTAGGCATTTAAATTGCAGATTGAAATGATAAATATCCGTACCACCTGACCATAGGATAGAAAATTATATACAAACACCGTTGGTCTATATACATATTTTTGAAATGATTTTCATAGTTTTAAAAAGGAAATATATATGGTTTTTAATAAATATTGTTTTTAAATATTATATATATAAGTTATTTTTATAAAAGTTCTAAATTTTAGATTTTTGAATTTATATTTTTTGAAAATTTTATTGTTATAAGTTAATCTTGAATTTATAAATTTTAAGAATTTACTTATAATTTTACTATTTAAAAATATATAAACAGATTTAATATGCAAATAAATTTAATAATATGTTTAAGATTTATTTAAATTTTTATTTCAAATATAGAGTTTATAATAATTTTTAATAAATTAAGGTTGGAACTAGAAATAGAAATTGGTTTGAAATTGTATTTATTTAAGAATTATAATAAAATAAGTTTGATTTGAGATTTATTAAATTTGAGATTTTAAAGATATGATTGGATGACTTGATTTTGATTTAAGGTAATTAAATGAATATTTCAAGTTTAAATAAATTAAAGGAAATATTTAGTTTATTGAAATTTGAGGCTTATTTAAATGATATTGGATTTTATTAAGTGAATATTTCAAAACTATATAATAATGAAGTTAAATTGAGATATAAATCAAATTATAAAATTTAGTTTTGAAAATGTGGAATATTTAAAGCTTTGAAATATATTGAAATTGAAATGGTTTATTTTGTGGTTCGAATCGGTATTTGAAATCGATATAATTTGAAATGGTTTATTGAGAGACAGAATTGAATTGAAATTGATGATTTGAGATTGGATTAAATTTGAATTTTGGAATTTGAGTTGAGTTGGAATCGATTTGTGAAATTTTGAGGAAGCTATTTTATTATATAAAGTATTTTTAAATTATATTTAAACTATTTATATATTTTACCTTATAAATTATTTTAATATAAACTATTTTAATATAAATCATTTTTAATATAAACTATTTTTAATATAAACTATTTTAATATACTAACTATTTTATTATAAACTATTTTAACCTATAACTATTTTATTTTATAAACTATTCTATTATATATACTATTATTAATATCTAAACTGTTTAAAGGAAAGTGTTATGGTTTCCAAAGTGTTATGATTTCAAAGTGTTAAATGATTTCCTAAGTGTTATAATTTCAAGTGTTTTGGTCTCGAAAGTGTTATAACTTTGAAAGTGCTATGATTTTGGAAATTGATATATTTATAGTGTATAATGATACCAAATTGATATGGTTTGAAATGATATGATATTTTGATATGAATCATGAACTGTTTGAAATGAAATGACCACGGTGTTATAATAATGTTTGGTTGTTAAAGAGACCGGGATCGGATATTGTCATACTCTCTGCCATTACCGAAAACCACTTTAACAACTATGTACGTGGTGGAGATTCCAGAATGAAGTAGGATGGTTTGGTGGTGATTCTATATGGTATTTTCGTAGCCCTAACTCCCGTGAGTCAGCTTGATGCGGCTAAAACAGGAGCTACGCCGGGCCAAGTGAGGTCATTCCTCCTATCAGACACATTTCTTCGATACCATTATATTGCTTTTGTGATTTGATTGGGTGCACCCTTTGATTTGGGAGTGTGTCACGAGGTGGGCGGTAGTAGCTGCTATGCGTTACCACCGGTCCGGCTCTGCAAATGGTATATCTACCCTGGCATTGCCTCGAGTGTCATGTCGCATGCCCTATTGCGCCTTCTACGAGTTTGGTTTGTACCATACCTATGGAGTTCCCTCTGATAGCCCTCCAGTTTACGGAGGAATTACGGTACTGTATAGACTATGGGAATATATAAAAATGTGTTAAGGGGGATATGAGTAACGCCTTAACGCTATTTTAATACTTTTACTTTAGTATAGACATATTATAATAGCGTATATTATTACATAATAGATAGTTCCACGGATCCTTAGAGAATGGTTATCCCAAACATCCTTTGAGTTACTTGTATTTCAGTTGATATTTCACTTGAGTTGGATTTATTGATATAAAAATGTTAATCCTGACTCGAATGTTTTGGGTTTTTGCTTTACGCTCAGGTCAGACTGAGTGTCACAACATTTGAGACTCACCTTTGGAGTTGGAGCTTCGCTTGGAGATCCATCTACATCTATTCAGCTTTCAGTTAATCAGTTGACTCCAGTTATATATTCAGATTTTGTTATTTGACTATTGTATTGAAACTTCTATGTATTCGAGACTTCAGTGTATCTTGTTTAATTCTGTTATATATATATAGTAGCTTCATGAACTACTATTCATTTGTTTCCGCTGCTTATTGTTATATTACTCTGTGTCTGTGATTCTGTGATTTATTTATTTACTGTATATGTTGAGTTTTGCCAAATATAAATTAACAATCTGATATTTTGAGCAATTCAAATCGGACATGTGCGGATGCGAATGGTTCGAAATAGCAGGTCGTTACAAAGGCTAAGTTCTCAATATGTCACTTTCATAAAAATGAAGTTCGTTACCTTAGTATCAATAGATGGATCAATAGTAGACTCAGTGAAAGTAGCTTTAGTCAGAGATTGGAAAACACGTCAAAGAACGCTTCAGAGGTCTATAGATTTTTTTAGTTTTGGTGGGATTTTATCAGAAATTCATTAAATATTTTGCAAAGATATCCACATCTCTAACTCAATTGACTAAGAAGAACTGACTTACACTTGGAGCTCGGAGTGCGAAGCAGTGTTTTTTAGATTGAAGGAGTTGTTGACGAGCGCTCTAGTTTTGGTTATTCCTAATGGTACCAAGTCTTTCACCATGTATACTGATGCATGCGGTAATAGTTTTGGTGTTGTCCTTATGCAAGAAGGGAAAGTAGAGGCATATATAAGTCAACAACTTACGATTCACGAGAGGAATTACCCAACACACAACCATGAGTTGGCTGCTACTGTATTTGCACTATTGTCCTGGAGGCACTATTTGTTATGGGAGAGATTTGAACTTTATATGGATCATAACTCCCTCAAGTACCTATTCTCCCAAAGGGACTTAAATCTGAGACAACAATAGGGATGGAGTTCTTATCGTCATATGATTTCAAGATCGCTTATACTCTAAGGAAGGGAATGTAGTTCCTGATGCTTTAAGCAAAAGGCATGCTGAGTTGAATGCATTGCTTTTAGAATGGAAGTAGTTGGAGTTTATTTTGGATTTTGATTTCCAACCCCGCTTTGAATATGCACCTGGCTTGTTAGTGGAGATGGAGGTTAGACCTGCATTGATGGATCATACAGAGTTGAGTCAATGGCAAGGCGCATCTTTGGTTGGTATCATGGAGCAATTGGAATAGGGTGAAGGATTGAGTCATTTGGATCGTTACTCCAAATATCAGAAAGATTACCTAAGGCAAGATGGGTTGTCGTCACACAGGTCAAGGAATTGATAGAGAGGGTTTTGGGTGAGTGTCATCATTCTAGGATGATTATTCATCCATGAGGAGATAAGATTTACAAAGATGCGAAAAGGGTAGCCAGGGATGAAGAGGCATGTAGCAGAATATGTAGCGACGTACATGACATGCCAAAGAGTGAATGTAGAGCGAAATTCCGAATGGGTTATTGCTTCCATTAGACATCCTATAGTGGAAGTAGAAGTACATATCTATGGATTTTGTAGATGGACTACCTAGGAGCCAGAGGGGGAACGAAAGTATATTTGTTATAGTGGATTGACTCATGAAAAACATGCTCTTTATTCTGATGAAAAATATGTGGACAGTGACAACACTAGCGATAATGTATATCAAGTAGGTGTTCGACTACATGGTGTTCTAGCAAGTATAGGAAGTGACTAAGACCAACTTTTCATGACTGAATTTTGGAGGAGTCTACATGATGCATTAGGGACTAAGTAGAATTTGAGAATGACATACGACCTGCAAATTAATGGATAGACCAAGAGTCTTAACAAAGTATTAGAGGACTTATTGAAGGCGTGTATATTGGATTTTACAGGAGCTTGGGAAGATCATCTACCATTAGTGGAGTTCGCATATAACAACAACTACCAGGCTAGTATATGCCCGAAACTATTTTAAGCATTGTAAAAAACGCCATGTAAATTACCTTCATGTTGGTGGGAGTCAACATACAAGATTACACTTGGACCTGAAATAATTAGGGATACTACTGAGAAGGTAGAGCTTAAAAGGAAAAGAAGGAAGACCGTATAGGATCAGAAAAAGTTATATATCGATAAGAGATAGACAGATTTGTAGTTGACAATTGGAGATTTGGTTCTTGTGAAGGTTTCACCTTTGAAGAGGTTAGTGAGATTCAAGAATTCAAGAAAGTTAGCAATCTTATTTATTTGGTCCATTTCTGTTGTTGGAGAGAAAAAGGAGTCTTGCATATCGAGTAGAGCTTTCAAAGAAGATGGTAGTAGTCCATAATGTGTTCCATGTATCACATTTGCAAAAATATGTACATGATCGGACCACTGTAGTCAAGCCAAGTCAGTTGGAGGAGGTAGAGTTAGATCCTAAGCCAAGTTCATTGCATGGTCCTGCTCACATTATCCAACACATTGTGAAATGACTTAGAAACAAGGTGTAGCTGGTTAGAGTGCAGTGGGGAGATGACTCAGTTAAGAGTATAAGGGAGCCTGAAGAGAAGATGAGAACTTCTCACCCTCAACTCTTTTCCAGTAAATTCCTTTGTTCATTTTGATTTCTCGGTTTGGTTCATTTTTTTACGTTAGGATTGGATGATTTGGAAGACATAATCCTAGGATAGATTACTATTATGTTTAGGATTACCTGGTATATACTTAATTGGTATGACATGATTTTTGCATATAGAATCATATGCTTATGTTAGAATGTTGTGCATTCATGCCTAAGATGCCATACTATTACATTTCATATAAGGTGTTAGCTGCATTTTTGAATTATAAGTATAGAAATTGCAAGTATCCATATGTCACCAGTCATGCCTACATGCTTTATATGCTATCGTGATTAATCCATCTAAGTTTCATATTTTTTGGTTCCTGTCTTTATTGATTTTCGTTCATTTATTTTTGTCCGATGACACATGATATGAGAATTACACTACATTTTCTATTCCTAGGGAATTTCGGGTATGAAATTCTTTGAAGTGGGGGAGAGGAGAGGGGGTGGGGAGAATGTAATACTTCAAAATTTTCGTAATATAATAATAAAATTTATAATATAAAAATAAATAAACTAAATAAATAAATATTTACCATAAACTAATAAATAAAAATTAAACAAAAGGGAAAATAGAAAATACACACACACACACACACACACACACATATATATATATATATATATATATATTGACACACATATGCTACATGTAATACCCCATAAAAATTAATAAGAAATTAATTAATTAATAATAAGGCTAAAAATGTAAATTTCGCATATGCCGGAATTTGACCATGTAAGTTACATCATTGCATTCGTGGCGATTTTCTAGTTAACTTTCATATATATAGTTTTATAACCAAATCTCAAACGAAAAAGTTATTGACGCTTGAAGTTTTTGAATTTGAAATAATTTGAAGTGAGTTTAAATTTAAAAATTTAATTTATGTTAACATTTGAAATTTAAAACACTAATGAATAATTTAACGATGATGAAAATCTTAGGGTTTAAGGAAACGTTAAAATAAACATTAACATTAATTATAAAAATAGGAAAGAAATTAATTAAAAAACGGCAACAATTATTGTAAGCCATTTATAGTAGGTCAGTCAACCGCCTCTAATAGGCTGGTCGGTTGCCTAGGAGGAGCGGTCGACTGATGGTGAGTGGCGGCTAGGGTTTCTATGGCACAAATTTTAATATTTTAAACCGATTTAAATCATATGTCGGTTCAGACACCTTCTAACCCCTATAAATAGAAGGCAGTCCCCTCACTATTATTCACAAAAATATTTGGAATGCTAGCAAAGCTCTATCAGTCTTCTTACCTAACTAGATTCATGAATTCAAATTCAAGGGAAAAAGGTAATAGGTTTGTGTGTGTGTGTGTGTATTCTTCTACTTTTATTCTTCTCCAATCACTGAATTTTGAATCTAATTTGTATACAATCCAATTGTTGTATATTTCGAAAAGAAGAAGCTTGGAGAAGAAATTAGGAATGGGCGTCAATCAAATCCATAGGAAGGCAAGTAAATAATCAATGAGTGGAAATCTTAGTTTTTCATACTTAACTAGTTGTATAGTAGAAGTTTGGATTTGTTTTAATGAATGGGGAATTTTGTTCATGAAAATCCTAGATCTAAAACCCTAAAATTCCCGAAATGAAATAGCAGTTCTTAAGCTTATTAGGATCTCAATTATTTTATATTAAAATAGCAGAATTTGTTTTGTTATTGCAATTTGAATATTTTATATTCTATTCCACTTCCAACTTTTATCTATTATTGTGTTAAAGGATTTTAAAAAGAAAACGAGTGTGGAAATGAGAAGGCAGAGTGATAGCTTATGCAAATAGGCAGATGAACGACCATGAGAAGAGGTACCCAACTCACGACTTGGAGTTAGCGGCTATCTTTTTTCTTTAAAGATGTGAAGGCACTATCTTTTGGAGGAAAGGATTGAGTTATTCACCGACCACAAATCCCTTAAATACCTATTTTTCCAAAAGGATTTGAATCTTAGGTAGCAAAGGTGGATGGAGTTTACAACATCATATGATTTTGAGATATAGTATACCCCTAGAAAAGGATTTGTTGTCACCGACGCCCTTAGTCAGAGGCATGCTACACTAGGTACTATATACGAGTGGAGGCAGTTGAAGTTCCTCTCGAATTTCAATTTCCAACCGCCAATGGAACCCACTCTAGGCTATTTGGCAACAATAGAGGGTAGGCCAACATTGATGGACCGAATTGGGCAAGAGTAGAAGAGGGATGCAGCAATAGTAGATATTTTGGGCAAGTTGAGTAGAAGAGAACATTTCCCTCATGGCAGTAGGTATGCGATTGATGAAAAAGGATGTTTGAGGAGAGATGGATGCCTTTATGTTCCTATGGTGGAGGACGTCTTTAAAGAAGTTTTGGCTGAGTGTTGCCATTCTCAAATGACCATTCACCCCAGTGAAGATAAAATGTATTAGGATGTGAAGCGGATTTTCTATTGGCCGAGGATGAAGAAAAGGATAGTGGAATTTTTCTTTAAGTGTTTGACATGCCAAAAGATAAAGGCAGAACAAGGAAAGCCTGGAAGAATGTTATTGCAGTAGAGGTGTTAACTTGGAAGTGGGAGCATATATCGATGGATTGTGTATATGGGTTGCCTAGGAGTCAAAGAGGCAATGAAGCTATTTGGGTTGGAGTAGATAACTCATTAAAAGTGCCCACTTTATTCCCGTTCGGAGTAATAGGACTACAACATCTTTAGTGCAAATTTATATCAAGGAAGTGGTACGACTGCACGGAGTTCCAGCTAAAATTGTTAATGAAAGGGACCCCTTATTCATTAGCGAATTTTGGAGGAGTTTGTGATCATCTTTAGGAACGACGTTGAATCTTAGCACTGCTTACCCCCCACAGACTGATGGTCAAATTGAAAGGGTGAACAAGATTTTGGAAAATTTGCTAAGAGCTTGCATCATGGATTTTGAAGGACATTGAAAGCAGCACTTACCCAATAATAGTTTCCAAGCGATGATTGGCATGACACCCTTTGAAGCTTATATGGAAGGCCATGCAAATTGCCTAATTGTTAGTGAGAAAACAGTGACAAAATTCTAGGATCAGATTTGATTCGCAGAACCTCAGAAAAGATGGAAATGGTTAGACGGTGAATGAAGGCCACAAAGAACCGTCAGAAGTCCTATGTTGACAAACGAAGAAAGAAATTATAGTTTGTGGTAGGAGACATGGTGTTTGTTAAGATTTTCCCTTTTAGGAAGGTTATAAGGTTTGGTAAGTCGGGGAAGTTTGGGCCAAGGTTTGTTGGGCCTTTCCTGATCTTAGAAAGAATAGAGAAACTTGCATATTGAGTAGAGATGCTGGATAATTTAGCGGGAGTCCATTATATTTTTCATGTTTCGCACTTAAGGAAATACCTGCACAACACCGCCACCATAGTGGAGCCCGATCAGTTAGCATATTTGAGACGATAATACCCCATGCCACTACACGCATAATGGAGCATGAGACTAAAAAGCTCCGTAACAAAGAAATTAGGCCGGTCCGAGTAATGTGGGGGGATGATCCAATGTAAAGCACATGAGAAACTAAAGAAAAGATAAAAGCTTTTCATCCTGAGATTTTCTTCGATAAACTTTCTCTTTCCAAAATTTAGGTTTTTGGTTGTATCGTGGTTGCTAGATTGGATGGTAGGCTGTGGTTGCCACACTTTTTATTGTTATTTTTTCACTCATGCAGAATTTTATGCATATATAGGATGCTTGCATACATGCTTATATGTCACGATCTTGCATTCATGCCAGGACTGAGCTCACATATAGTATGTTGCATACATAATCACATTGCACTGTTGGATGAGTAGATGGTTGTGTAACATGGATGTTGAGTGCACATTACACTATCTATCCCTTAGGGATTCCAGGGTCGAAATTCTTTTAAGAAGGGAGAATGTTAGATCCTGTAAAAATTAATAAGAAATTAATTAATTAAAAATAAACTAAAATGAAAATTTTGCACATGTCAGAATTTGGCCACGGAAGTTACACCATTACGTTCATGGAGATTTTCCGGTCAACTTTCATATATATAGTTTTGTAATCGAAGCTCAAACAAAAAGTTATTGACGTTTGATGTTTTTGAATTTAAAATAATTCGAAATGAATTTTAATTTAAAATTTAATTAATGTTAACATTTAAAATTTAAAACACTAATGATCATTTTAACATTGATGAGAATTATAGGGTTTAAGGAAACATTAAACTAAACGTTAACTTAATTATAAAAATAGGAAAGAAATTACTTAAAAAATGACAACAATTATTATACACCATTTATAATAGGCTGGTAAACTGCAACCACTAGGTCGGTCGACCGCCAACGGTCGACTGCCTAGGGAGGAGCGGTCAATCGGTGGTGAGTGGCAGCTAGGGTTTTCTATGGGATGAACATGCCATATTTTATTATTTTAAAACGGCTTAAATCCTATGGTCTGGACACCTTCTAACCCTATAGATAGGAGTCTTGCCCCCTCACTTTCATTCATAAAAATATTTGGAGCAGTAAGAAACTCGGCCAGTCTTCTTCCTCGACTAGATTAAAAAAATCAAATTCAAGGGGAAAAGGTAATAGGTTTGTATATACTCATTCTTTCACTTTTATTCTTCTTCAATCCTTGAATTCTGAATCTAATTTATATACAATCCAATTGTTGTATATTTCAAAAAGAAGTAGTCTAAAGGAGAAATTATGAGCCGGTGTGAATCAAATCTAATGGATGGCAGGAAAATTATCTATGAGTGAAAATCTTAGTATTTCACATTTTAGTATTTTTATAGTAGAAGCCTGGATTTGTATTATGCGTCGGGAAATTTTATTCATGACAACCTTATAACTAAAACCCTAAAATTCCCCCATACGAAATGTCAATGATTAATTTTATTGCGATCTCAATTATTTTATATTAAAATATTAGAATTTGTTTTGTTGTTGCAATTTGAATATTTTATATTTTATTCCACTTCCAACTTTTCTCTATTGTTGTGTTAAAGGATTTTAAAAAAAATGAGTTTGGAAATGGTTTGTAAAGGACGAATACTCTATTCGTAGTTTGCACTGCCTATTTTCGCAATTTAATTTGGATCTCTTTTTCATTGTATATGTAAAAGTTGAATAGAATATAAAGGGTCTAAATTTTAAGTTTTATTCCTTGAAATAGAGATGTTGATGCTACTATATTAATATAAAATAAGTTTTGTATTTGATTCTATTTTATTAATGCAAGTCAATTGTTTGGCTAAGGATATTAGTTAATTTGTAAGTTATTGTATGAAGTTAGACTTGTATGAATTAGAAGTTTTGACGTTTAAAAGGATTGTATAGGATGCAAAAATCTTCACACGCTTAAGAATATTTGCTTAGCCTAAATTACGTACGCATAAATATATTACCGTATAAATATATTATTGACGTATTATTAATAAACATATTTATTGTATCGTATAGAATAAATAGGTTAGTAATTAGCATCAAACCCCATAGAAAGGAAGTAAGCATAATTATGGAAATTAATCCATAACTGAAGGTGGAATAAAGATTTTTTCCCTTATACGGTCTTAATGCGAAATGCGGTGAGGTATATATTGTAGTATGTTAGGTGAGTGAAATTATGACTAAGTTATAGGGATGCGAGGTCAACCAAAAGCACACAGAAGTCTACTCAGCTAATCTGGCTACTAGCAGTGTGACTTTGAGACTGATGTGAGACATTACCTATAATTAATACCCATAGTGGATGCAAGGTTAGTCCTAATTCTGTAGGATAAGTTTACCCAGTTGATCTGGAACCAGCACCTACGAATAGTATGATTGATATGAGACATCACACTTTGGATACGTATCATAAGAGTAGGACCTGCTTTTGGGCTGGGAGTATTAAGTGGTTGTTGTAGGGTTTGCCTCCTTCACACTTAAGAAGTATTAAATGGTTGAGATTGTCGTTTTAGTGTGGTAGTAGGGAATCTCGGGAGGGGTCCACTACGAAGTCGAGGTATTAAGTTGTTATTGTAGGGCCCACCTCTTCCTATAAAGAAGTATTTAGTGGCCTAATGAGATTTTGTGCGATGTCAGTTAGTGAGTACTAGAGAGGGGTCTGCCTTGGGTTAATTATTAAACGATGAGGATCTACCTAGGATATAGGTATTAAATGGTTTGCCTAATTCCCCTTTAAGTGGATCAGGTACTTTTCTCATATTGTTAGGACATGATTGACGATAGTTGCATGGGACTAAAAAGGGCCTTTGGCTTATAGTTGGACTAGAAGAGGCTTTTGGCTTATAGTTAGCGGTATATTGGGTAGGATATAGTATAGAATGTGTAAGATATATTTCTTATCTAAATGATACTGCTCAAATACTATTATGGTAAGACTTGAGATTTTCATTCACCGGACATTTTTGTTTTGACCCCCTCCTCATTACAACACACAGGTTAGGGAGACGATGCTGAATTAGAAGATGAAGGCGGAGGCAAAGTCTTATGGTAATTTATCTATCTATTTATGGTTTTGATGTACCTAGTTTTAGACATGTTGTTGTTACATTTTGGATATTTATGATGATATGTTATATTTCTGAGAGTTGGATTTTCTATGAAATGGGTATTTATTTCTAATATTATATTTTATCCTTTCCGTCATGAGATTTTGATAGCATAGATAGATAACTCTGTATATCGTTCATTATATCAATTTGACCAACCAACGGTCAGCTTTAGAATGGACCTAAAGTTCGATAGTTATTTATTGGGTCAAAAAGTATGCCCATTTAAAGGTAGGTTGTTACACTACATACGTCGACATATCAACCAAAGATCATATGTCGACATACAAGAAGGTATATGTCGGCATACTAGCAGTAATTTCAGTTTTAAAATTTTAAAATAAAAGTTGGTTATTTTAAATGGAGGGAATAGTTTTTAAACCAAATTTAATACTATAAAAGCACCATCTTTGACTAAAAAAATTAATTTATCTACTCATTTCATCACCATTTCCCCTCCTTCACTACACAACTTTAAATTGGCATAACTCTCTCGATTTTCAATGGATTTTGAAGATATAATGGTCAAAACCATCATGAAGATGAGTGCTATGATCTCGTATAGGAGGTAGGATGAATTGCAAAGGTATTTGGGTGAGAAAGAAAATAGTACAACAAAGATACTGTTTCATACTTCTTCGTTCAAGAAATTTTGTGAGTAATTCTGCTCTAATCTTCAATATAATGAAAAGCTTGATGTTATAATAGTGGTTTGGGTCTGATTATATGCTAATAAATGATTAAAAATGACTTATATTGGTTTAGGAAAAGAACTGAAATGCAGAATGGAAGAAACAATAATGAAATCTGTGTAAAAATGGAAGAATGTATACTTAAACAAATATGAATGAATCTATAACCATATATGATGTTAACCCAACCTTAAATTGAAGTATAATCACCATATATAATATTATAATGAATACAAATCAATCTGAAGTGAAATGGTATGAGCCAGAGGAAGAATAGAGGAGAAACGACCTAGAACGATGCACAAAAACAACTTAGGCCAAACATTATCGATGGAACTTAGTACCTTTTATTTCGAGCAATGTTTTGATTTATGTCCATATATGATTGCAATGCTATGGATCCAATAAGAAATAGTTGATATTGATCATTTTATGGAGTTGGATTTGTACGTTTGTGTGGCAATATGATTATTCAATACTAATATGAGTGTGTACAAAACTTGTGGCGAAGGCAGGCGACCCAAGAGGCGGGTCTAGGGAATTTTTTCTCTTGTGGAGCATGAGGTAGGTCCAAAGAGAAGAGGATAGTAAGAGATCCTATAGTGCATGGGGGTGGGATTTTGGTCTTGAGTCCATGTTGTTATGGGGCATAAACGTTAAGCGATCCTGTAGCTACGAGGTGGGTCTAGGATGTGAGTCCAATTCGAGATATTTTGATGGTACGATCTTTAACGTAGGCAGCGACACTTGAGATGTACGGTTAGTTAAGTATAATTTGACTTGTAGCGTGTGAGGCGGTTTCGGAACGTGTTGTACACTTGTCATATTATAATATTATCATTGTAGTATGCATGGAGTAGATATGATTACTCCTTCGGACTTATATTTGACCCACTCTTATATTTCTTTTTATCTTCATTAAATTGATGGAGACTGGAGATGAGATGGAACTGGTGGTATGGACATTTACATAAATAGTGTACATAAGTGTCAAAGCTTGATTATGACTTGTGTGTGGATTGGGTTTAATTGGTATTGTAAAGACATATGTATACAACATTATTGATACACTATAGTGTTATGAAATAATGATGATTACTGTTATATTTTATTTTGTTTCCTTCTTATGTGAGAACCTAAAATTTATTAGGTAGAAATATTTTTGTTTCTTATTATCATATCCCAGTGATTTATCCTTTTTGGCATTTGAGGTGTTAACATTAGTTTGGGTGTTGAATCTGAGGGTCCAAAAAGACGGAGTGTTGTATGATTCCCTATAGACCATAACACCGATCACTCGACCTACTTTCATTCTTGTACTTGGATTATTTGTAAAATACTTCTGCACTTCTATTGACAAATGCACCCAATATTTTTTTCTGCTAAGTATCTTTTCGATCATCACCCAAAACATTGACCTAAGCACCTTTCAAGATGCTCATAGTCTTTACTTAATTCAGTTACTCGGTAAACCACAACATTAATTGCCCATGATTAGACCACTACTTGTCAATTGACTGCATCACCACTTGACTTACCTATTCTAGTTTTTTCCTCCAATCTTTTGAGCACCAAATTAGAACAATCACTGTCGATGTCTACCAATCATAGTTAGGACACAAAAGGTATTTAAGCTCCATAACTAAATAAGTTCCTATCTCTAGAGATCCACTCTTAAGAAAAACTTAGAGCTAGAATTTTATCTAAATATGGAAACTCTATCATCCTATAAGCGCTCATTATACCACCTAATTAGTCTTTACCACCACCCAATTCACTAGCACAACCATCAAAATCCGCCCTTCTTACACCACCGGTGAACTTTCTAGCAACTTCTCCAACAATGTCAAAATATGACTATCGATATTAAGGTTAAGGTGTTTCTTTACTAATAACAAGGTAAACAACATTATAAATTATCATTAACATTAACCTAAGGCAAATAAAGCTGTCATGTCAAAGGGGTTTTATGGAAATAAATAATTCTATGACTTTGAAAACTAATAATTGACATGCAAAAAAATCACATCAAAGTCATAAATATAAATATAAACATAATGATGGTAGAGTTAAGGGTGTGACCTAGGGGTAATTATGTAATTTATTACGTAACTAAACTCTTATAAAGGATCTTATTCGAAATAAAGTATGCTTTCGGTTTCATTTTATTATATATATGTTGTTATATAGAGATATAAGTAATGTTAATTACTACATTAAACATATATAAGTAGAAAATATTAAGAAGATGTATTTTATCGATTATAGTTACGAATGTGCTCGTAACCATGATTATTGAATCAGTATTTAAATCAATATTTAAATACTTACTCCTTAATGTTCCTAGTCAAGATGATGAGAAAAGGACATCGATGCATCTTTTAAGACTAGTATATGCCGCTCTCTATACGATAGATAATGAATTACTCATGACCATTGGGGATCCAAGCGGTTACATAATTGTGGTCTTTTGGAATAGTCACAGGACGACCCAACAAGAGTCTTCTATAAGTTAATACAACTAACTCAAAATAGAAGATGATAACATGTTAGCAACGTACAATAGACTTTAAACATGAGGATACTATCGAGATCTTAAGTAGCTAGACTATACTTTGATTATGGCTAAACACTTGGCATAACAACCATGTTACGATTATTATTAGGTATATGTTGAACTACTTGAAGTGAAACACCACCAAAGAAAGGATTTGTCTCCATTATTGTAGAAGTTTGGTAACACCATAACTGGTAGTCAACTTAAACTCAAAATCTCAAGTCAGAGTAAATAGGTTAACCGATAAATATTATCGGACTGAACCAAGGACTTTAATGTAGTCTACGAAATTAATTACATATACTAATGGAGTATTTGACTTTAACCAAACTTTAGATATCTAGGAGATGTAGTAATGATAAAAAGAAAACATATACAAAATATCATTACTAGGTGTTGCTTAATATAGATTAGAAATTTGATTTCGCCTAAATGATCTATGAGCGATTGAACTTGTATCAGATACTGTACTTCACCAAACTCTGTACAGGCTTCAACATTTCAATGATTTAAATACCGACTAGGGATTTAGTTCAGACTAGAGAGCTAACACAACCGTGTTGTTAGTTATTTTAGAGTTTAACTAATGCAAAATTAATTTATAGATGTTATAAATTAATAAAATTAAATACAAATGTTGTATTATATTTTTTAATATTTTAATTATGATTTGAAGTCTTAAATTTATTTAAAATGATGAATAAAAAGTTATATGTTGATTTAATTAATGAATGGCTTAGGAAATTAAGTAAAATGAATGATTTAGTTGTTAAATCATTTAGGCCAGAAACATGGAAGCCCACATGTGCATATATGGTTGGCCAAAGCTAGTAGGCAAGGGAAGAGACTTGGTCTTCTTGGGTTTGAGAAAAACATGTTAGATATTTATGATCTAGTTGGCTATTAATATTCATCCACATCTCATTATCTTAAGAGATAGAAAAGATCTAACACTAGCCTCCAGAGTAGACATTGGTGAAGCAAAGGAGACAATGTTACATCCTTAACCAAGGAGACAAAATGAAATGTTTGAGGAAGGACATAACCAATAACCAAGGTGTTCAACAATCGGTAGAATCACTAGAAGGAGGTAATCTTTCTATTTTAAATACATAAATATTCAAATACATGTTCATGTATGCTTGTCATCATCATTATGTAACTCAGCCATAAAAACCGAAATAAAAAGTAATAATTAAATAAAACATTAAATTATATAGTGTATGTACATACTATTTTTAATTTTTTAATTTACATACACTTTCAGATCTGAATAAGCATATATGTATATACATACACACATATATTATAAATAAATATTTTATTTATTTAAACCTTTAAATTTTTCTTCGAAATTTAATATTAATAAAAGGAAAAATTCCCTATAGTCCATGGTTTTTAAATTACAAAGAATTATACATATACACACATGCACACACCCACACATACATACATATAATTGTGCAAAACAATGTCATTCAAAAAAATTCTTCGTGTTCTTGGTTTCAGTAAAAAAACCATTGATTTTATTTAATAGGTCAAATAACCTAGAAGTTTGAAATTTCAAACTTAAAAATATGAACAAATTTAGATTATTTTTTTATTCTTGGGTTTTGAATTTTAAAAAATACTTTTATTTTGAAATTTTCAAATTATTTTAAACTTTTAATTTTGAATTATAAATTAATCTATATGCTGATTATTAAATAATGAATATATATATATATATATCAAAATAAAGTAATAATAACTATAATATATATTTATATTTATATTTATATTTAATTTTAAAATAAATTGTTTATATACACACACACGCATACAGGTATATATACATATGATATATTTATATTTAAATGCAATGGTCGACAAAATTAGTTTGTATTAATGTAGATATAAATTTAATTATCTATATTTTAATGTACCTATGACATCATTATTAAACCATGATATTAACCTTAAGTCGAAATGGTAGTTATACACATATGACACGTATTCCCATATTACCCTTAGGTTAGATTATCATATTAGTATATTTATATTATTCGTATTATGAATACAAATGTATCAAAATATTAAAAAAATAATTAAATTAAAAAATTAAATTAAAATTAGATTAATAATAAAATATTGTTATTAAATAATAATTAATAAATAAAATTATAATATACAAATTAACTACATTAAAATCTATATCCTAAATTCTTTTGTTATATAATTTTAGGTATGATTTAGTACAAAATTATTATTCATATAAATAAAAAATATGAACTTGTACAAAATTGCAAATTAATAAAAGGATTCTTTTGAAATTCACCCTTTTAACCCCTCTAACAATAAAATTGATCGAACAACGGTTTCAGAGTTTGAATTGTGTTTATGTAAATAATTAACTAACACATAAGGTAGTCTTTTGGAAAACTGATTAGATGGTTCTCTAAGGGAAAAATGCTTAAACTAAGAAGAAGGTTACCTCATGATCTCATGGCCTTTACCTAGCTCAACGAAATGGTCTATTCCAAGGGCACGCCATTACGGACGGTTTAGAAGTGTTTTAAGCCTTGGGTTGATTCAAATAAACTTATTTGAATATTTTAAATTAAATTTAAAATTGTTTTAAATTTAAATAAAGTACTATATAATTTTATAATTAGTTAAAAAATGCAAAACCTAAATTTTTTAGATAAAAATTAAAATTTATAATGGTTATGGTTATTATTTAAAATTATTTTGAACTTGCATTCATTGAGGTTATAAATAAGTAAATTTAAAACTATTTTAAATATATATATATATGGATCATAAAAAATGGTTTTCTCTCCCATGGCGGAGAGAAAAGGCGATCTGGCTTGTAAACATCGGGATCTTGATCCCTTCCACTTTTCTTTGCCTATAACCGTTTCCTCTAGTACCAAAATCTAAAATCGAGTCTTCAACTTCAAATCGAGTTTCAGATTTTGGGGGATAACATCGTGAATTTTAGGATTGTAATCCGCCAGCCCACTTGAGATTAGAAAGCTTATTCTTCCAACGGCGTTCAAAATCTGTTCGACAATTCT
Source organism: Allium fistulosum (assembly GCA_030737815.1). Classification (NCBI taxonomy): domain Eukaryota; kingdom Viridiplantae; phylum Streptophyta; class Magnoliopsida; order Asparagales; family Amaryllidaceae; genus Allium; species Allium fistulosum. Next base: position 361,691,505 of record CM060906.1, read on the forward strand.
TGATTCGCCTACATCGCGATGATCTTCGAATGATTAGGTGTAATTTAGGCCATAGGAAGGCGGCTGTTTGGATCTGGAGGAGTAGCCCGCCTTAAACGTTGTCGACACCGCTTTTCCTTTTCATCATCGGTTCGATTATGGGATTGACGGTTGTACTGTGCAGATCAAGTATGTCGGAATACTGGTTTTCAGTTTGGAAGGATGTACCCTCACAAACTACGAAATCCTAAACAATTTAATCATCTTTAGTGGTTGAATATCAGGTAAGACATGGCATACCAGTGGCCTCAGATTCATGGCCTTTAGATCTGGCGAGAAGGCCAACCAAATCGCAACCAGGGCTGTGTAAGTCTTTTATCATCGACTTCATCTGATAATTCGCATTCATAAAAAATGATTAATGATTTCAATTTTTTTGGTACGTTTTGGAAAGAGTATCAAAGAGTTCCAATGTTCTTATTTTGGGCTCGGTAGATTTCTAATAGGCACATCAACTTCGAATCTATAGTGCCAAGTATTTCAAGATATGTTTCTCGCAACTGGAATAATGGCTAGAGTATATTTGCGATGGTATTAGAACTCATAGGACTGTAAACTGCAGTTGTGATTGGTATCCTGTTTTGAGTTATATGCAGTCGATAGGACATTTATACGTAAGTTAATGGATAGTGTTTTTTTTGTACATATGAAACCATACCAACGGGAACTTTGCGTGTATGGAATTTTCAGACACAACACTGTTATGCCTAAGTTACAGATTTGGTTTGGCATTGTCAGAAGTTGCTGGTGCTTCCCGAAGGCTTGTGCTCACATGACGGGCCATGGAGCGTACTGTCAGCAACACATGTGTTCTCAAACAGGGTCTTATCAACTGCGAGTATAAAATGGTGTCAAGAGATATGAAATTTAATGTTCTATCTTCTGTTCTCTGTGTGTTAATAAAACAAATTAAGGGATCCGCGAAGTTAATTTCCAACAATTGGGCATCCCTATGCTCTTATGTGCAAGGTGATTACCTTTCTTTCAGTGATTAAACTTATGCCTGATGAGTAATTGTGTTCCATCATCTGGAATTATTTAGTTCGGCTTGTGATATATTTGAGATAGAAAGCCAATGATGCGATTCAAAGATGTAAGAAGATGACTTTGGTTACTTAATAGCGTACCTGTTTATTAGTGGATGTTTCGTACCGGTGGAAGTAGAGCTTACAGAGACTTGCGTTTCTCATGTGGGTTAATGTTACACTTGAAGTGGTGGTTTCCGTAATTGTTGATACTTGTAGCATTGGGGGTAATTACCCCTAGTGGGCTTGGCTTCTACTTGTATGTTGTACATAATAAATATTTTATGTGTATTATTTATAGGTCAAATTTAGGCTTTAGTATTTGGGCTGGATTGGGTTGTTTGTTGGATATAGGGTTTGTGACTGTAAGCGTTGTGTATTTGAGTTACTACATTACACAAATGTATGTACTTGTACTTATTAGTTATTAATAAATGTAACCATTTTTCAAAAAAAAAACTATTTTAAATTATATGTAAATATAAATATTATACTTATATTAATTAAATGTTTAATTAATGAAAGGATATATATATATATATATAACTAGTGAATTATAAATTTTATAATAAATATACATATTTATATATTTTATGTATACAGAGAACATGAGGTTTAAATAAATTAAAACCCATAGAGACTTAAGGAAATATACATTGAATGTATATAAAGACATGATCTCATAAGCTATACGCATCTCCCTTATATAGTCGATAATAACCTATAAATATTATTTTTAATTTTTAATTTAAAATAAATATTCTCTCCCTCATTTATAAGATTGATAGAGTATCTTACATATATATGGTTGGTGTGTACCCACAAGCTATAGAATATACAAGGTGATGTTTATATTATCCCTAGATAGGTAATAATAATATGTAATTTTACTAAGCACCCTCAAAGGTTACATAATTCCCTTTAGGATATCGCAAAATAATTAGACTGTGGTATCTAATATACTTTATGATTTATTATGCACCCTCAAGATCATAAAGATGATTAGGAGCATAACTAAAGTATATTAGGAATTATATGATAGAAATAAGGGTGTGCCCTGGTGGAAATTATATAATTTATTACGTAACTCAACAATCATAAGAGAATCCCGTACAAGATGATGTAAGCATCTGGTTTTATTTTCTTTTATATATATTGATATATACAGATATAAATAATGAATTAAATAGATTAAACTTATAAGCAGAAAATTGTTAGGAGAAGTATTTTATCGTTTACAGTTATGAACGTGTTCGTAACCATGAGTATTGAATCGTTATATACACATACACACTAACTCCTTAAATGTTCCTAGTCAAGATGTATCAAGAAAAAGATATTGATATATTTATTGAGACTATTATACGTAATGCTCTCCATATAATGGACAGCGATTTACTCATAACCATTGGGAACACCAAAGGGTCAAGCACTTATGCTTGTTTGGAATAATTATAGAACAACATGACAAGAGCCTTCTATGGGTTAATATAAGTTAGTAAAAATAGAAGACTTAGGGTAACGAATTATGATAGTCTTCTAACTTGAGCATACCATCGATCTTAAATATCTAGAATGTGCTTTTATTATAGTTAAGCACATAGCATAGTGACCATACCACAACCACAATTGGGTACATGATGAACTACATGAAGTGAAACATTACTTAAGAGAGGATCCATCTTCTTTATTATAGAAGTTCAGTATCACCGTAATTGTAAGTCAAATTAAAGTCAAAATCTCTGGCCAAAGTAAATCAGTTAATCGATAGAAGTTTTTGGATTTAACCAAGGACTTTAAAAGTGACCTACGCTAGATATTTAAGTGATATAATGATGACGAAAGAATATGTGCTTAAACCATTGTTACTAAGTGCACTTATTTTAGATTAAAATACGATTTTGCCTAAATGATCTGTAAGCATTGGACTTGACCCTATATTGTACTTCAGCAAAGTTCGTACAGATTTATGCTTACACTTTTTAAATATTGGTTGTAGATTGAGTTTGCACTAGAGAGTCAATACAACCACATCATCAGTTATTTCCTAATTTGTCCAAAGAAAAAATTGGTTTATAAATGATATAAACTAATAATAAATTGATACAAATGTTGTATTAGTATGGCCAATTTTAATGATTAAAATTGGACGGAGCAATGTATAAAAGTTATATGATGGTTCAATCAATTTTGAAGTTAGAAAATAATTAATTAAACGTTGATTCAATTTGAAGTTAGCTAACGTCTTGACCATACTAGATCAAAAGCTTGGGCCGGCTATATTTGGGTTAAGAAGAGATACTAGAATCAACCTTTAGATTTTGAAGGAAACTAAATAGAAAAAGTGTTGACTGATGGCTATAAATAGCCCAGCCTCCACATTACTTAGGACACACTCTTTTTCTCATTTTAACCATCTACACCCTTGGTGTTGCCTACATTTTGAAGTTGCAAATCAAATAGAAGGAGAACTGGAGAAGACAGTAATGCTATAAGAGGAAAGACTGCTCAAACAACGTATTGACTCTTAGCAAGATTTATTCGATGAAAGGACTTTTCCAACTTATATAAATTTACATATCTTCCCATGTATGTCATTATGCTTCATCATTATCTGTATCCATGTTCGATTATTTATGTTATATATATATATTGGTTTCAAAAATTATTTATTTTAAAATCCTTTTAATAACAAAGATATTTTAAATCAATATATGTATGTATATTTATATACATACATTTGAAAATTAATATATATATATATATTGTTTGCTCCAAAATTGGTCACAAACACCCAAAAATAGGTTTAGCAGAGAAGTAAGTGAAGAAGATAAAATTAAATTGAGGAAAAGATTAAGCCAACAACAAATAAAGAGCAGTAATCAGGAACACAGAGATTTATAGTGGTTCGGTGTTGTATTCCTATGTCCACTTTGTTTTGGCCTTTATTAATCACTTATCAATTTGATTACAATGGAGAAATAAAGATAGCACTTGATTACAATGAAGTCTCCACTAACCAGCAGCGTAAAGATCTTGAAAATGAACTAAGAGGTTTGTATTTATAGGGAGAGACGATGAGATATTTCGCTAAGATTTCGGCAGAAGGCTCTCTAGGTCCATAGGGGCCCACCATAACGATCGGTGGACTCAACTTGATAATCTAGAACGATCGGCTAAACTTTCACTGATCGTTTTTCTTGCTTCTAATTCGAGTGCGATCGTTTTTGGGGGATCTCACATGCCTCTTGACATTGCTCCAAAAATATGGAATCATTCTGAATTGTAAATTGGGAGATATGTATCGACATTTGTTGTACTTGGCTTGTGCACTGAAATATGCCGATCGTTTTGATGGTTTGGCAAAAACGATTGGCCAACAACGATCAGCCATCCTCAAATCTGCTCTTTGTGACCTTTGGTCATTTTTGTAGGCTCCATTCTTCATTTTTTTATGATCTAGAAGTTTCAAATGAATTGGCCTTATGGATTTTAAGATATTTATCGTTCACCGATGATTTGAGATGTTTTATGGATCGTTCTCGATCAATCCATACAAACCCTTGCTTCATTCGTAACTCGTGCATACGAACTCCGCTCGACTCCAAATTTCAAATATAACTTCACGGGGCTATGCCAGTCACTTCATGCTGATTGCACCTCAATTGGGACCCGGTCCGAATCTGCCTGACCATCGTCTATAGTATTGTATGTAATCGATTCCTAAGGTTGATAACCATCCGTTCCTAGCCATGTCGATGATAGAATCGTTTGAAAGAAACCCATCTGGTTCATCGAATATTCATTATCCTTTCATTGAGTTGTTTTCTTATCAAAGGTCATATTTTCCTTATTCGTCATGACGATTGGTCGATTTCCAATGATATAAACGCGGGATAACAACTTGTTAGTGATCATCTTGCTTTAACTCTGGCAATTTCTAAGCTTCAGCAACTTAGCTTTAGCTTTCCTTTGGTCGATTCCAGGTGATCATTAGTTTTCTGTTGATTTCAGAAAATAAAATTTTGAAATATATACTTGTACGTATACGTGTTTGTACCTGATTCCCAATCACGATTACACGTTCACGAGTCGTTGTGAAGTTCAATGAAAAACTTTCTATAAATAGTTTCTACCGGTCGTCATTCTTTCATGCATACTCTTTTTTTTAATCCATAATCCTCCTCTTTTATAGAAAATAAACCTCGAATCGTTTCTGGTTATGGAACGATTGGCATATGCTAGGTTGTGGATATATAATGATCGGTATATAGCCTAGATATAGAACGACGACATATAGCCTGGATGTGGAACGATCAACATATAGCTTGGGTATGGAACGGTTGGCATAATCTTGGGGCCGATAACTATCGACCTACACCCTTCCTATATAAATCATCAACACTTAGCCGCTTTTCCTTCTTCCTTCAGCTCGTTTCGTATCGTTCCATTTCAAAGCAAAGAAAACAAGCCTACTTTTCTTTTTCTTGCCGATCCAAATAACGATCCGCATCCCAAAAATTATCGTTCTCCTTCGAATTTTGCTTCGATTTGATTTCAAATCTTCCTCCTTTCCTAGATCTCAAACATAGGTAAAATGAATTTAAACTTCCTTTATGATTTGAGGAAGAGATTTTGAGTTTCATTAGTGTTGTGATAATCAATTCGATTGGCTGAAGCTTTTATCTTCTCTAATTAAAACGATCATTTCTGGAGAAAATGATGTAAATTGTCTTGATGAGGGATGATAGCATTGTAGCCTTAACCGATCATTTGTTGAGGAGGATGATGCAGTGGAAATGGAGGAGTCGTACGATCGATCCACCTCGATGACTCTTGGACGATCGGCGAAACCCTGGGACATTGAAGGCTGACAATTACCTACAAACGATCGGCAATGCTTTGGAGTTGGAGGCTCTTGAGGTAGATAGGGCAAAGTGGGACGATCGGTTGATGGCATGGAGAAAACGATTGGCATTGAAGGCCTACAAGAACGATCGGTGGAAATGGCTACTATGAACGATCGGATGACGCTATCTTGGGAAACGATCGGAGGGAATGCATTTACGAATGATCGGCCTTGTTTGCGAATGAACTTTTTTTTTAAATGGGACTTAAATAAGTGAATTTGAACTAAATGATGAGCTTTGGCCTTGCATACTCGAATAGACATTAGGACTTGCATACTGCATATGATTTGAACTGCATATTTGGTAACAAATGACCTTAGAACTACGACACGAACCAATGACTTTGACTATTCTCTTGAAGTTCATCAGTAATTTTGATAAAAACCAAACTTTTGCTTGTTGAGGATCGATCGTGAAACTCAAGCTGCATCGTTTTCCGATGACACAGAAATGGTGGAGACGGTCAGGAATGACGGTCTCTCCGGTTGAACTCGAAGTCTCTTCGTCTTTTCTGTCTTCAGTTTTGCACAACTTATTACTGTATCGTATAGCACTTTACCGCACCACACTAACACTCACTATACACTGGGGGAATAGGTTACTTTATCTAACCATGATTTTTACAAAGTTTAATAGCAATGGGCTCTAGACGTTCTGTGCGCCTTGCTGCTATGCTAGCTGGATCATCTTCCCAACGGAATATCTCTGACGTAGAATCAAGTTCGGTAACTGAATCCGATAATCCACCATCTAGTCATCATTTGGAACATTTGGAAAGTCCGGGCCCTCAAATTTACCTTTTTGATGCTGCTCCCATCTTTCCACCGGAGGTTGTCAATCTTGCTCTCGACACTTTAAGGGATGCGGTTATTCTGGAGAACCCTTCTGATACGGCAGCTTCTAAATTAAGGAAGATGCCCTCCACCGAATCTGCATAAGGCACGGAATTCCTTTCGATGATGTGTTGTTTCTATCATGGGATGATAGGGCTCACAGACCCCTGGAAGGGTATACAGCATGTAATAAGTTCATATGCTAGGCCGGATGCATCCCGCCATTTAATTCATTTATTCGGGAAATTTTTCATTATTTAAGGATAGCTCCAGCATAGCTCCACCCAAACGGCTACGCTCTTCTTAATTGCACTTATATGGTATTTATGGAGTTTTTGCACCATCCTCCAACCATCAAAGATATTCAATTCATTTTCACTTTCAAGCAGTAGACAGGGAGTCTCTTATTTACATTTCTTGAATCGGCGAAGTGGTGCCATATTTTGACTGGCGCGTAGTACAAGTTAAGTGCCTTTAAAATCAAATGGTTCTTCATTTGCTGCCCGACTGGTTTTGCTCGGCAATGGTTGGAAAGACGTAAGTGTTATTCACTATTTTCATGTTAGCACGGAAAAACGATATCCAGATCGTATTCTTGACTGTGTTACTCCTTTATAGGTGTTGTCACTCGACCTAGCGGCAATATTTATGAAGAGGCGGTCACAATTCTGAAAAATGCTCCGCCTGAAGATAGGAATATCGAATATTTACTTATGGACGAACATTTTGTTACTTTTTGTTTGATAAAAGAGGGCCTCGACATGGGGCTAACCAAAGTTGCACAAATGGAGGGGATAAGACCATGGGATGCAATCAGCCAAAGGGACAATCGAGCCAATCCCATGATGCCTCCAGTCACGAGCGCTCAAGAATTCACTAATATTGATGCCGGAGGACATAGAGGCACTGTGGGCGGTCACAATGGCAACAAATCCAGTCTTGGGGTTGATGCTAGATCATCGCAAACCTCATAACCCTTGGTTCCTGATAGGAGAAAGAAGAAAAATTTCGTACATAAATTTCCAAAAAGTCGTCTCTCTGATCAATCCAAGTCTTCGATGGCTCCTAAAATTGTTCAAGATGAATCTTCTTCCCAACTGTCAGAGCGTTCAAGTTTACCACTTGACTCTTTGTCTAGCCTACTGATTCCACATGACCTTGATGCTTTTCATTTTACTGATGTCAGCATCAAGGGGTCAAAATCTCCCACGAAAATTAGCACTAAGATTCCTACTTCTAGAGGATAAGTTACACCAATGAGCAAGGCTTCTGCACCTAGTTTGTCGGAGGGTCACATAAGTACACTTGCACACACTTGCAACCCTCAATATTGCATTATACTTGACGTTATGCTCATTAACGCTTAAAGTTGACTGATTTCTATTTTTCTTTATAGAAACAATGGTGAGGAAGAGGAACATGTTTGATTCCCTTCGGGATATACACCACCAATCTTCAGGTTAATGCTCTAGTTCTTATCGTGGTAGTTGAGAGTACTATGATTCCAGTTATCGCTCCAGCTGGGACCGGGGTCATCAAGATAGGGGTGATAGGGATAAGCCACCCCAAGACAAACATTGATCGAGATCAAGATCCCCTCCTTCAAAGGATCCCGAAAAGCAAGCAAATCGCGGGGACCTGCCTATCGATCCCTCCTATGGTCCTGATACCACTTCAGTGCCTCCTCAGCCTTTAGTTCCATCTCATTCTCAGAGGCCGAGCGATCGTCATCACCATAGTGAACATGCTGCCATCTATAGGCCCGACAAAGAAAGTGCTAAAGTTGAAGTTGCTACTGAAGATTCTATGATCAATCCAACTGCTCGTATGGCACAGCTTGCAAAGAATTTTTGAACTTAGGTTTTGAAGGGTTCTATTTTCCTCCCAACTTGAAAAGGGTTCCGGACCATGTTCAGAAGATGACTATTGACTATGTCACCGACATCTACATGCAGTATTGCGAATGGATGAAGGCAGCAGAAAAAATGTCAAAAGTCTTCTTCGAGCGCACGGTAGAGATTGAAGAACTAAAATGCCAGGAAGCTCAAGATAAAAGAATCATTGACACTTTGACAAATGAGCTAGAAGCCTCTAGAACCTCCTTAGTCGAAGCTGAAGGAAAAGCTAATACTGTTGTGAAATCCATGGAAGAGATGAAATCCAGCCATCTTGATATGGTTCAAGTGTTGCATCATCGAAATCAGGAGATAGCGCTTGAGTGAGATATAGCTTGGAATAATGAATCCGTATCCTTGAAGGAGATAGCGGAACTCAAGGCCAAGCTTGAGTATGCAAATAAAGAAAATGATGATGCCTAGAAGATCGCTCAAGATGCTTGCGATGAGCTAGTAAACATCAGACTTGAGAGGGACACAGCTATTGAAAGGGCCAAGAATGTAGATGTGCTTATACGATGTGAGGTAGAAGCTACCAAGGATAAAGTTAGGGAGGAGATAATGAATGAGTTTGATCCGCTTCTCGTTCTTTACTATGCTAACATTCTCAAGCATAGGAATTTGACATGGCTCGGTGAAGATTATACCTACCAGCTCTGGCGTGCTTGGGAATTTCTCATTGCAGAAGAGAAGAAACTTCTTAAGTCAGAGGATATCGACCTGTCTAGGCTTGAAAATGAAATGCTATTGGGTGACGAACCGAAAACATTGCACGATATCCAGCTCTCACTCCAAAAAGAGTCTGCTGTTGCTTCTTCACATGAAGTGGGTAAAGGATCCGAGTTAGCGCAACCCGATATTACAACTGAATTTCCCCCGACACCCCACATCATTCCTAGCTCCGCAGCAGGCTCTTCAACCGTTCTCGGGTATGATCCAGACTAGCCACAACTTTCTCCAATTCCCGAGCGCATTTTTGTGGATGTTTCAGCTCAACCTGGGAGCCATACCGAGAAAGGTATTCAGTCAGCATTTCCCATCTTTCATAAAGTTGGGATGTTATCAGTTCATATTTCTAATCTTTTCGCCTATATTTTCTCAGCTTTGAATCCATCAGGTGTCGCTCCTCTCCCCTCATAAGAGTCTCAGTTGGAGTCACATGCGGCCGCAACAGAATCCATTAAAGTCACAACTTCGGCCGCTGCTCAAAGTGCTCAAGAAGAAGCCTTTGTTGTTGATGATCAATTCATGGAGGCATTATTCAAGGAAGGGAGCGACCCACACCATGAAATTTCCTTTGATGAAGATGTTGTGATCATATGTTCTTCTGATCCTACTGGCGAGCTCAACACGAAAGAGCGTGTTGAGAGGGAAGAACTGTTGAAAAAAGAAGTGAAAATAAGCCCATTGATTCGGGCTTTGATGAAACGATTCATGTCCCGCTCTAGATGATCTCTCCTAGCAGGACAATTCCCCGAGATGATATCCCGCCACTTTTGGTGCTGAGAGTGCCTCCATCCCTCCTGCTTCCAAAGATGATACCGCCTCGATTCATATGACTGAGGGTACTTCTTCGAAGAGAAGCCGAGGTGGAAAAGGGTCAAAGAGAGGGTCGAGCGGTATTTCGGAAGGAGCCACTCCAAAGAATCAAAGAAAAGATAGAAAATCCAAGAAATAATCTTTGGATTAGGGTGATGTGTAGATAGCTTAGACGATTACTTTTCCTTCTCGTTGGTCGTGTTTTTTTAGGTATGACCCTCCATTTCTGTTTTTCATTTTGGATACACTTGTATGATGTACAACAAGTTTAGCGTAAATAAGAATTCTTTTATTCTTGTGTATGATTCTTGTGTTCACTTGTTCAAATGTTCGAGCTATCGCGTTTTTCATTTTATGTACTTGTGATTCATTGCTTGTCGGATCAGATGTCGATTTGATTCATCCATCCCAAGGCCTCCATGAGGTCGTGGCCTTGAGTTGTATCAAACACTAGGCTCGAGCTTTAACGCTACGCTTGTCGAACTCAGTGGTTTAGGTAATTATACTCTTGCCCAGTCTTTAGTTAGCTGGGCCAGGTGGTGGATGGTCGAACTCCATCTTTAGCGAGTTTACTCTCCTGTTGTCGTTTTCAGTCCAAAGTTTATAGAATAGTGAGCGGTTGAACTACACTCGTCAATTTATTTATACTCATATCCGCACTCTGGGGATTTAGAGTTATTTCGCGGGTGGACGATTCACACCCGATTTATGCTTATACTCCAATCCACACTCTAAGGACTTAGAGTTATTTCACGGGTGGACGATTCACACTCGATTTATGTTTATACTCCAATCCGCACTCCGGACATTTAGAGTTATTTCGTAGGTGGACGATTCACACCCGATTTATGTTTATACTCCAATCCGCACTCCGGGGACTTAGAGTTATTTCATGGGTGGACTATTCACACCAGATTTATGTTTATATTCCAATCCGCACTCCGGGGACTTAGAGTTATTTCGGAGAGCAGTCAGATCGTATTTTCTATAATTAATTGATTTCCCTCCAGGAATTTAGGGGTTTAATTTAGCGAGCGATCTATCGTGTCATGACCGCTCTTATTTTATTTCAATCTCGTCGTGTAACCGATACTCTATGCTATAGAAAACATAAATACTAAGGAGTCCAAGGCCTTATTTGCTGAGTGGAAAAGAATGACATAATCTATCTTATTACATATTTGGAAAATCAAATGCTAAAGAAAATATGAAAGAAAATACAACTAAAATGAAAAAGAAAAAAGCTAAGTGAAATAGCGTCGTAAATGCTTGCTATTCCATGCCCTTGGAATTATGATGCCATCGACAGTCGCTAGCTTGAAAGTTCCCTCTCCGAGCCTCTATTCAATGACATATGGTCCTTCCTAGATCAGATTCATGTGCGATGGGGTAGGAAAAATCCGTTTCAGAATGAGATCGCTGATTTCAAAGGTTCTAGGACAGATTTTAATGTTGTAATACTGGGCGGTTCGATGTCGACGCATAGCTACCCTCAGATCGGCTCCCTCACGCTTCTCATCAATAAAGTCAAGAGATTCCAAAAGAAGATCTTTATTCATTTTGGGATCGTAGTAAGTTACTCGATGAGACAGAACCTCGACCTCAATAGGAATGATGGCTTCGGAACCGTAAGCAAGGCCAAATGGAGTATGGCCAGTCGCAAATATGTGGGTGGTCCTATAAGCCCACGATGCTATAGAGAGTTTGTCCACCCACCACTCTCTGGCCTTTTCCAATCGCTTCTTCAGAATGGATTTTATGATTTTATTAACAACTTCAACCTGTCCATTTTCCTGAGGATGAGCGATTGCTGCAAATCTCTTTTCAATACGATATCTTCAACAGTAGTCTTTGAATTCAACACTGTCGAATTGAGTCCCATTATCTGTTACAATAGTTCATGGTAAACCGAATCGACATATCATGTTTCGAACAAAATAGTTTATCACTTTCTTGGTTGTGATCGTGGCTAAAGGTTCTTCTTCGGCCCATTTGGTGAAGTAATCAACTGCAACGATACTGTACTTTGCACCACCTTTAGAGATCGATAAGGAGCCGATAATGTCTATACCCCCACATGGCAAATGGCCATGGGCTGACCATTTGCGTGACTTCCATTGACGGAGCTATTGGAATTTTTGCATATATCTGGCACTTATCACATCGTCTTACATAATCGGTGACACCTCGATTTACGGTTGGCCAATAATACCCGTAACGGAGTATTTTCTTTGCTAGAGCTTGCTCCCCAGTGTGATCATCACATTCCCCTTCATGAACTTCTCTTAGAACACATTTTATCTCATCATGAGTGACACACAAGAGTAGGGGAACAGAGAAACCTCTCATATCATAACTCCTTCTTGCATGATATATCGTGAAGATTTGCGAAGGAATTGTCGCTTTTCATTTCTTTTATCTAGCAGGACTCCATGCAGTAAATAGTATTTGATTGGAGTCATCCATGATTCTCTTTTAGGCTCTGGTTCCAATGTCTGGTCGATGTCTATCATGTTTATACTTGGGTCATTTAATACTTCGATCGGAACCAAACCCATCTGCTATGCGTCGCCGGTACTAGCAAACTTTGCAATTGAATCAGCGTCTCAGTTTCGGTCTCTTGGAATATGCGAAATTTCAAGGTACTCAAATTCTGTCAACAACTCTTGGACCTGGGTAAGGTAAGGGGCAAGCCATTGTCCCTTAGCCTGATAATACCCCTAATTTGATACACTACCAACTGCGAATCGCAAAAGATTTCGAGAGATTTTACTCCAAGTTCTCTAGCGAGTTTAAGTCCAGCAATCAGAGCTTCATGCTCAGCTTTGTTGTTTGTCACTAGGAAATCAAGCTTTAATGCATAACATATTGATCGATTTTCAGGAGTTACAAGCACTATTCCATCTCCAGAACAATGATCGTTGACGCTCCATCAGTATACAATTTTCACCGTATTGTGGGGATTTCGCCGCCTTCTAAAGAATCATCCTGCACAGTAAACTCTAATATAAAATCTGCCAAAGCCTAACCCTGAATAGCCCTCCGAGTGAGATATGTAATATCAAATAGATTGAGCTCTATATTCCACGTGAGTAACCTTCCAGATGTCTCAGGTCGCTGTAGGACCTGTTGTAACGGCTGGTTGGTGTAAACATCAATCAGATGTGCCTGGAAGTATGGACGAAGCTTCCATGATGCAATTAGTAAGTAGCATGCTAGTTTCTCTATTTTCGGATAGTTCCTTTCAGCTCCGGCTAGTCGTTTGTTGATGTAATAAACTAGCCTCTGGATTCGGTCCTCCTCGCGAATCAATGCAGCATTTACAGCGTGTGTCAATATGGCCAAATAAATGTACAGATCCTCATGATCCATCGGCTTTGACAAGATATGGGTCTCTCCAAATGATTCACCAGAGCTTGAAATGCGTCTTTACAATCTTGCATCCATTTGAAGTTTCTTTTCTCTTTCCTAATTAAATCAAAGAAAGGAATGCGTTTGTCGGTAGCTCTAAGATGAATCGACCTAAGGTAGCAACTTTCCCATTCAGACTCTGCACTTGTTTAATAGTCCTTGGTGCTTGGATATTGCGGATAACCTGAATCTTCTCGGGATTAGCCTCTATTCCACGGGTATTGACAATAAAGCCTAAGAATTTTCCTGATGCAACACCAAAGGAACACTTCAAAGGATTAATCTTCATCTTGTAATATTGAAGGATGTCAAACATTGCTGCCAAGTCTCCAATGTGGTCGCTTGATCGTCATGACTTCACGAGCATATCATCCACATACACTTCCATTGTCTTTCTGATCTAATCTTTAAACATCCTATTGACTAAGCGCTGATAGGTTGCTCCTGCATTCTTTAATCCAAACGGCATTACCACATAGTAATACGATCCAACATCGGTAATGAAGCTGGTGTGCTTTTGATCGGCAATGTGCTTCGGAATTTGGTTATATCCCGAGTACGCATCCATGAAAGATAGCAATTCATGTCCCGCGGTTGAATCTACCAGCTGGTCGATCCTTGGAAGGGGAAAACTGTCTTTTGGACACACCTCGTTCAAATCTGAATAATCAACGCATGCTCTTCGCTTCCCATTCGCTTTCTTCACAAGCACAGGATTAGATACCCATTGAGGGTAAAGGGTGTCGTGGATAAACCCGTTGTCTTTTAGTCTATCCACCTCCTCTTTGAGAGCAACAGATCGCTCTGGATCCATGCCACGCCTTTTTTGCTTTACCGGGACATACCTCGGGTCGATATTCAATGCATGGCTTGCTATGGCAGGTTAGATTCCACACATGTCAGAGTGAGTCCAAGCGAACACGTCTAGGTTCACTCGGAGAAAACCAGCAAATTCCTTCATCATTGGGGGGCTGAGCTGTGATCCAATCTTTAAAACTAGTGATAGGTCGTCGTGGCTGACCGTAATATCGATTGTTAACTCAGCCGGCGCAACCTTGGTCTCTTTGGGCACCTTTTTGTCATCTCTCGGATCTATATCTCTGTAGAACCGACTGTGGGAACCTTATCAATCTTTGTTAACTTGGATGTGGACAGTCTTGTCCATATCCTTACCTTTTTCTTTTCGCTGAGCTTCCCTCAACTCAGCTACATAATAGGCACGTCTAGTCGCCTAGTCGCCGTGAGCAAATCCTATACCATTATCAGTTAGAAACTTCAAAGTCAAACACCATGGGGTAAGAGCTGTCCGAAACTCAATTACGGCCGGTCGACCCAGGAAAACATTGTATGGAGAGTCAACGTCCAAAACAACTAACGGCAAGATCCACACTCTCCTTCGTTCACCTTCTCTCAATTCTATAGGTAACTCCACATAACCAACTGCTTCAGTTACAACGCCGTTAAAACCGTGAATACTAGCCTTAGACAGTTTTAAGTCTTTTGCTTCCATCCTCATCTGATCATAAGACTTTTTGAAGATTATATTTACTGAACTTCCACAATCAATCAATATCCTTCTTACCAAATCGGGGCCAATCATGGCCGAAATGACCATTTGGTCGATTGTTGGAGCCTCTACTTTGTTTGCATCTCTGTTCCTAAACACAATATCATCTGCCATTGTACGTTGCTGTTTTGCCGGAGCTCCATCTTTCGTATTCGAACAGCATTCAAAGTCCACATACCTAATTGTGCTAACATATCGCTCCATCTACGACAACTCTGATCTGCTGGGTGCGGCCTCCGATTATCGTATTTATCACCAGTCTTCCACCAGTCCATGCAGGCTCCTCAGCCCTATGCGGTGCTTGTCCTCGGTTGGGGTCAGAAGTCCTCTGCCCGCCATCCTGTGGGGCTTCCACAAACTGTTGTAATTTCCTTTCTCGAATAAGCTTTTCTATAACATCCTAGAGATGCCTGCATTCATTTGTATTGTGCCCATAGCACTGATGAAACCGACAGTATTTCCGGGTCTATTTCTGCTTCTCTGTTAATTCTTTTGGAGGCAGCTTCCTATACTGCATGGTATTGCAGGTAGACAGATAAATAATTTCCAAGGACGTATTCAACAGCGTGTAATTATTATACATTGGAATCCTGGGCTTCAACCTTTCCAGAATCCTTTTTTCGCTTTCGGTTTCTATCTCCGCCTCTCTTTTGCTGATTTGGTTTATTCTGAACATTCACTTGGACTTTTCTAGAACTGTCATCAAACTATTTTATTGCAATGTTACTCTGTACTCCTTCTCCACTTGGTCCTACAACGTTCTTTTTTCTGGTGGACCTAACTTCCTCTTTTCTCAAAATATGAGCCGCTTTTGCATAAAAGCGCTCCAACGTTGCGGGCAGCTTACCAGCTAACCAATCGCCAAAATCAGATTCTAGGTCAATCCCTCTCATCATGACCATGAGTATCGCACGATCATTTGGATTACTGACCTCCGTAACAGCTGTATGAAATTTATCCAAATAATCTTTTGATGACTCTCCCGGAGCCTGAATTATGCTGGAAAGGGATATCACGTCTTTAGGACGAGTCACGTGCATCCGAAATTACTCCACAAACTTGGTTGCCAAATCTTTGAATCTAGAAATTGATCACGGGGGTAGTCTCGTGAACCACAACGTCGCTATTCAAGAGAGAGTTATGGGAAAGCATTTGCACTTGTCGCATCATCGTCTCGCGTAGAATCCACCAGCCATTCGTATCTCATAGTATGCTTCCTGGGGTTGGTTTTTCCCTCGTAGGTAGGCATCGATTGCATGTTGAATATCCTTGGGTATTCCACGTGTAGGACATTGTCAATGAATGGGGTACGGCTTCTCGAGATTCCCCAGTCATCATTAGTCAAGCCCTGGATCTCCCTCACCAACTGTTTGACCATTGCCGATATGTTCGGGGTTTGGATGGCTGGTGCCAAGCGGCGGTCGTATTCCACCTCATGTGAATTGTCTGGTCGATGTCTGCGGGCCGTCTCACGTCTTCTCGGTTCACCATCTTCCCGATGCGCGTCTTGAACATTCATTTCATCATTATTCTGGGAAAGAACCGGGTCAGCATTCAATCGAACTCTATTATCCAAACTAACCGTAGCAGCTCCGGTTTGAATCCCAGCGTGCATAGGTAAGTTTCCTTCTCTAGCGGAGTGATCAACACCGACCATTCCTGGTAGACCACGATGGTCTACCTATTTACGCCCTAAAGTTTCGGCATGATATCCGTCAATTCTGCGGTGCCTATGTCTGTGATATCCATCTAATGAACTAGAGCTCTCTGATGCCGAGTAAGGGGTGGGATCCCTCCTAGATTTGCCCCGCTGCTACTGATTGATTGATTCATCAAGTTGATATTTGTCTGAAATTGTTGATTTAGCTGTTGATGGCTCTCCATCAGCTATCTCATTAAATTATGAAATTTAGCTCTTGTAATAGCATCAGTAGGATTCTAAACTTCAATTGGACCAACATTCATATTTGTTGGTTGATTGCTTGGATCTCCTTGCTGAATGCTGGTATACTCGTTTCCTTCCACGTTTTGAGAAGTGGATCTAGTATGTCTCACCATTATCGATAGCCTTGCTTAGATTTCTATAAATCTAAATAGTACGAGCAATTTTTTGAAGATTACAGCAAATCTCCTTTGGGGGATTTATCCAATCCAGTAGCAACGAAGGGATGCTAGAAAATTGAGAATTAAGGTTCTCAGTGAAAGCACCATAATGTTTGCACCAAAATTGGTCACAAACACCCAAAAATAGGTTTAGTAGAGAAGTAAGTGAAGAAGATAAAATTAAACTGAGGAAAAGATTAAGCAAACAACAAATAAAGAGCAGTAATCAGGAACACAGAGATTTATAGTGGTTCGACGTGGTATCGCTACATCCACTTTGAAGTTTTGGCATTTGTTAATCACTTATCAATCTGATTACAATGGAAAAATAAAGATAACACTTGATTACAATGAAGTCTCCGCTAATCAGCAGCGTAAAGGTCCTGAAAATGAACCAAGAGGCCTGTATTTATTGGGAGAGATGATGAGATATTGTGCTAAGATTTCAGCAGAAGGCTCTCTAGGTCCAGACAGGCCCACCATAATGATCGGTGGACTCAACTAGACAATCTAGAAAGATCGGCTAAACTTTCACCGATCGTTTTCTTGCTTCCAATTCAAGTTCTATTGTTTTTGCGGTTGTCCTACATGCCTCTTGACATTGCCTCTAAAATATGGAATTATTTTGAGTTGTAAATTGGGAGATATGGATCGACCTTTGTTGTATTTGTCACATGCACTGAAATATGCCAATCATTTTGATGGTTTGGTAAAAACGATCGGCCAACAATGACCGGCCATCCTCAAATCTCCACTTTGTGACCTGCGATCATTTTTCTAAGCTCCACTCTTCATTTTGTTGATGTTTTGGAAGTTTGAAATGAATTGGCCTTGTGGATTTTGAGATATTGATCATTCACCGATGATTTGAGCTGTTTTATGGATCGATCTCGATCGATCCATACAAATCCTTACTTCGTCCGTAACTCATGCATACGAACTCCGATCGACTCCACATTCAAAATATAACTTCACGGGGCTATGCCAGTCACTTCATGCTGATTGGACCTCGATTGGGACCCGGTCGGAATCTGCCTGACCATCGTCTATAGTATTGTATGTAATCGATTTCTAAGGCTGATAACCATCCGTTCCTAGCCAAGTTGATGATATTACGGCCTTGCCAAAAGGCGGGATAACATATATATGTATGTATGTATGTATATGTATGTATGTATATGTATGTATGTATATATATATCTAGAGCAAGATTCAATGGCACACCAAATTTTAGCTCCCTGAATGCCCCTTAATTTCCACTTTTGGATTCAGCAAATCAAGGATATGAGAGGATGAAAAATATCACATGCAAGGCGAAATTTTTTGTCTTTAGCCACTTTGTTTTATTCAAATTCATCCACTAATTTGATGGATCCAATGGTGAAAGTTATGGTCTATTTAGAGTGCTAAAATAAGGGTGCTAATTGTTGGGTCAAAAAGTGACACAACATCCCCAATCGATCCAGAACGAAAGTAAATAAATCAAAAACAGATTAGAACACCAAGAACACAAAAGTTTTTGTAGTAGTTTGGCAAATCAAATGTTTACGTCCACTTGATTTATTACTTTTAAATTTGTCATGAATGAAAACAATTTTACGATGGTATTAAGTCTAGAAAGCAAAGTAATATCTGGTTTGGTAGAATTTCATGGAAAAATTGGTAATATGGAGATGAGATTGTTAAGGATAAGTGCTCGAAGATTCAAGAGTTAAAAGTCAAAAAGTTCTCTTCGCGTTGCTCTATTTTCTATATTTATCGTTGAAACCTCCACCATTGTCACTAGATTATGGAAAAATAGGTATGAGTTCAGATCCACAAAGCCAAGGATGAAGAACTAGTCAGATTCATGAAAGAAAATTCATGTAGATACTGACCAAAATAAAGTCGGTACAGGGCAGATTTGCTAATCTCAAAAGTGGGTGTTACCCTATGATTGCTTATACCTTAAGTGCCTAATACTCGATAATGGGTCCCCCTTTGAAATCAAATCGGTACCGACCATAATTGTGGTCAGTATCAACCATGTGGTCCTTGCTCCAATCATCCTTAAACTTCTTATGCTACTTGTTCTTGTTATCACAAGCATGTACTCAAGTTCTTGATCCATTTCATCTTCGTCTCGACGTCCAAATTCACGTAGAAGTTGCTCAATTCAAATGATGGATAACACTTGTACCCTAAAGCATGCTTTCATGAAAATGAAGCATAATTTGGATCAAGACAAGTGGTATAGTCTCAATTGTAAAAGAGTCGTTGGTTAGCAAACCATCATCTTTGAAGCATCATATGTATTCTAAGAACATCCTTTCATCGCTTTAATTAGTTTTAGTACCATTCTTTCTTCAGAAACAAGGTTGGAGTTCTTAGTTACTCGGAAGCTTCATAGTTTCTCGAACAACTAAACCTCCCTTTATTTTTCTCTTCCCTATTTTTTATAGAGATTGAATCATGTCGGCACTGGCCAAATCATGTTGGTATCAATAAGATTTTTAAAGATCAATAATATACTACAATACTTATAATACTTCTACTACCTGAATCGTTTTGCAAAGCATACCTTCCCCTTCATGACTTCGATTTTCAGCTGCCACTACTTCTTGAGCACCACCAATAGCACCGCCACAGCTTCTAATTGTCTTCGAAATCACCCACCACTTCGCAGTAGCCAATTCGAATGCCATCGACCATTAATTTGATGTTGAATTTTTCAATGGGGAACTTTTTCAGATCTTTAATTGATATATAGGTTGGTTTCTGACTTCATTCTTATTGTCATGGGTGTTACCGTCACCGCCGCCACTACATGTGCTATGTGACGCCCCACCTCTATGCTCACAATAACAAAGGTTATTGTATGGAATAACGTCTGCTATTGCGAAAAATAAGGCTTGTTAGAAGCGACCATCCGTAAGTTATGCCTTAGACGAGTATTGATTACATCGATAGGAGTTGTGTACAATACTCCCAAAGATACAAATTCAATACAAATCTAGAACGAAACTACGGTGGCTAAGGAAAAATTCAGAACAACTCATAATAACGACAACACAGATAGTATAATCACATCAGAACAGAAATATCAAATATATAGCGAAAGACAAATTTGGATACATGCTACAACGATCGATGGTTCACCTGAACTCAATGTACATTTACAAAACATCAACATACATGAGACGAGAGTCAATGCACCAAAAAGAAACACCTCGAAGCTAGACAAACGATGAAGTGAAATCCCAAAAGCTGAAGTAGCAACTGAATCAGAGATAGCGATTATCTTGAAATAACTCGGTCTGACCCGAGTATTATTTAAAAGGAAATAATAAACGGATTAGTCTAATTTAAACTTCAGAAATATATGTATGATAAACAACACTTAAGCAAATAATCATAACCTCGAATGAGGTTATACAACATAGATAATCAACATAGATCAAATAAAGAAATCTCAACTTAAACGCCATCAAAATCAGCTTTTAAATCCCAATTGAATTCAAAACAGCAATACACAAATTTATAACCTCATATGAGACTATACGCAAAATTATAATCTCGATGTGACTATACACAAAGTAATCAACATTGTTTAAATGAAGGAATCTCATTAAACACCATCAAAATCTACTTCCAAATTCATAACGTAATTCGAAGCAGCAATACACAAATATCTAGAAATCAATTAAGATAACTAGAAAATCAGCAGTCACAAAATCTAGAAATCAAAATAAGATAGCTAGAAAATCAACATAAAAGATGGATCGATCCCAGCAGATGGCGAGTTTTAGCTACGTCGCACGTGCATCTCATATGGCCGAAGCCTACCAAGTACTATAATTTTTGGCGCCCAACAAATGACCCGAAGGTCCAACAGATGACCCGAAGGTCTAGTACTGGTAATTGACCCGAAGGTCCATCATATGACCCAAAGGTCCAACAAATGACCCGAAGGTCCAGCAGAGTGGCTCGAAAGCCCAACAAAATCATCAAAATCATCAAATAGCAAATATTTCAATTAACGAGTCCGGAATTAACCGAAATAGTAAAAGTATGGTTCTATACTCCGCACTTTTGCTAAATCGTTTAAATCTCTTCATCGTTTCCTTGAAAGTGCAAAATTGTGTATTTTAGATAAATAACATTTTACGTTCTCAAACGGACAAGTCCGGAATTAAGCGAATCAGTAAAAGTAAGGGTTCATAGTCCTCAATTTTGCTGAAGCGTTTAAATCGCTTCCTCATTCTTTTGAAAGCGCAAACTGTAAAATTTTTGGAAACAATTTTATTTTTTAAAAAGATTTTTAAACCACATGGTTAAAACAGCAATAACTATAGCAATTTCAACGAGGAAATTGCACTTCACAAAACACCGTAAAAACGGATATCAAATCAGCGTTGCGGGATAACCGCTTAAAAATTCACTTTAAATTGACGGTTACTAAAGCCAGAACAACCGTAATTTTTATTCGTCAAAAATGTCATCAAAATAACATGTTTCAAACTTTTAACACCGGAGTAAAAATCCATCATAAAAATAACGGCAACAACCCGTTTCAAAACGAAACTCCGGTTCAAAGTAATTTAAATAGTAGATTGCACTACTATATTTTCATCAAAACATTGCACTGGAAAATGAGACCTGGCCATAAATAACATACACTAGTATATTTAAAACTCTGATTCAAAGTATACACCGAAGTTTTTGCATGCATGAGTATGATTTTGCCTGGACCTCACTTATACACACAAGCATTAAAATATGGTATGGGCTTGAATTTATATGGTATACTACAACTTTATATGGGCATAGTTTTTCATGAATGCACATCACCTTCATGCACAATATGACACGCACGCAAGAAAATATGGGAGAAATAACTACCTGGCCCATACATTCTCACATGCAAGGAACACGTACACTATAAAAATGTATACAAATGAAATAAATAACCTGTACAAACGTGTTAAGCAAATATGAACTCAATACAAATTGACATGAATGCACTTTTGCAAATGTACAAAATGCAAACTAGTGAGACCTGGGCTAGTATCGTGCTTCACGTGTAAAAGTGATGGCTTAGGTTTCGAATATTACCTGACTACTCGTATATGAATTTATCCAAAATATGGTAACTGGAGTGCAACTGCTAAATGATTACACTACCTCAAAGCAAGTAGCAAGGCTACCTGAATTAATGGACCAGTGCACCTAGAGAAGGACACGCACGCGACATAACTTCAACCTGAAGTGATAACAACATCCCTATATGCCTGATACGCATATACATGAAGACTGCATAATTCGAATGTATCAGACCAACATTAATATACTCTGAACACTGCAGCAAAAAGCTACACTGAAACCAAAAGTCTAATGGACAGTGACAATGTGGATGTAGGCAAATGCAACTTTTCTACAAGATATAAATATGTATCAAAGAAGTAGTGCAGCATTGAATGGTGGCACCCAACATCAATACACATTGAAGCAATTCGAGCTCAAGTCAATACCCCAAAGTTCAAATGAAATTGAACTAGTAAGTAATGTCAAAAGGACAAAAGCCAACATACCGTGCAGACTTAAGTGAACAAGACCAAAAGACAAAAAGAAAAATGTAGATATATGTGGACATATCTACATGGAACGACAAGTAAAGATCAAACAGGTCAAGAGTGCTGACAGGAATATGCAATTAATGGCCTGGGTAATACCTGTTCACGCACGCACGACGAAATAACAACAAAAATAGAGGAATAAATTAGAAATGTGAGTTTTTGTACTCACCTTAAGTTGCTTCCAAATCAACTAGCAACCTAGGGTTCAAAAGAGAAAACACAACTATGGAACCGCCATTAAAAGCTTTCTCCGAGCTACTTAGAAAAATGAAGACAACCAAAGAATGATGCTTCAGGAAAAATGAGCAAAGGAAAGTTGTAGCCTATTTTTTTTTCTTTTCACAAAAATTGTACACAAGTCAAAATAAAGAAGTGGGCTGGCAATAGTCTTTGGGTACAATAGCATTGAAGAGGAGATGTGCATAAAGGAAAAGAAGTACGCACACATTAATTGATGACATCAATTTCAATATTTGCTTTCAATTGGCTCATTTCACATATGAAGGCAAAAAAGAACACTCAACGTGAAGAAGGAAATGCACCACATTTACACGTTCACCACTTGAAGCATTTACTGACTTTGCAAAACTTTTGCATTACAAATTTTTTTCAGATTTCAATTTTAAAATTTCTATTTTAAATATTTATTTCGACGGTAATCGAAAATCACGGTTGTTACAGACTCCCCCCTTATAAAAATTGCGTCCCCGCAATTTTCATATTAGAAGTTGTTTATAACACAATTTATTCATCACAACAAAGATTAAATAGAAAAGATAGATAAGAATGCTCACCCTCACCCGAAGAGGAGAGAAAACCCGGATAAGAACGCTCGATGAATTCTTTGGTTTCCCAAGTGTAAACTTTGGGGTTTGCAGACCATTGAATTTTCACAAGCGGAACTTCTTTATTCCGAAGGCGTTTAACCTTCGAAGCTAGCACATGAATAGGAATTTGCACCATAGACCAGTCGGGTGAGATCTCAAGGTCTTACAACATATGAGGATCAATAATAGAATCCGAATCTCGAAGGCATCTATGAAGCTGGGATGTATAAAATACGTCATGAATTCCCGAAAACTGAATAGGTAGCGATATACGATAAGCAACAGGGCCAATGCGTTCCGTAATAGGAAACGGTCCAATATAACGAGGAGCCAATTTCCCAGAGCTACTAAAACGCACCACACCCTTCATCGGAGAAACACGAATGAATACGTGATCACCAACAGAAAATTCCAAAGGCTTTCTACGATGATCGGCATAAGATTTCTGCCTATTCTGAGCCTCCTTCATTCTTTGTCTGATAATATCAATCCTTTCAGAAGAATCACGAATATAATCGGGGCCGAGAACTAACTTTTCCCCCGATTCCAACCAACAAGATGGTGATCGACACGGCCTTCCGTAAGGAGCTTCGAAAAGAACCATACCGATACTGGATTGGAAACTATTATAATAAGCAAATTCAACAAGAGATATTTGGTCTTCCCAACTACCACCAAAATCAAGAAGCAGTCTGATTGGACTTGATAGGAATAAACCAGGCTGATTTGGTCAATCGGTCAACAATCACCCAAACACTAGTATGGCCCAACCTCGAACGAGGTAGACCATCAATGAAGTCCATGGAAATCTGATCCCATTTCCATAATGGAATCCCAAGAGGCTGCAAAAGACCACTGGGACGCTGGTGTTCTGCTTTAACAAGTTGACAAGTCATGCAACGACTTACATAACTTGCAATATCACGCTTCATACCCTCCCAATAGTATAAGCGTTTCATATCAGCATACATCTTACTACTACCCGGATGGATAGTATACTTAGAACGATGACAGTCCTCAAGAATGTCATTTCTAAGATTAGAAACACTAGGCACGATCAACCTACCCTTCTTCCGAATACAACCATGAACATCAATATCGAAATCCTTTAGATCATCACTTCGGGATTCCGATTTACAACTCTGAATAAGATAAGCAATATGTGGATCTTATTTCTGGGCATCAACAACACGATCCAACAAACTAGGACGAGCTTCCATGCTAAATAAAAGCACGGGAGAATCAGAAACTGAAGGACGGTCACTAATATCACAATGAGATAAAACTTCCAAAATATTCCACTCTGCTAGCATCATGGAAACAACAACTTGCTGCTTGCAACTAAGCGCATCAGCAACTCGATTACCCTTACCAGGAGTATACTGAATATCGAAATCATATAAAGCAAGAAATTCGAGCCAACGCTGTTGCCTCAAATTAAGTTCTTTCTGAGTAAATAGATACTTCAGAGATCTGTGATCAGTAAAGAGAATAAAATGCTCGCCCAATAAATAATGTCGCCAAATCTTTAGAGCAAAGATTATAGCGGCTAACTCCAAATCATGGGTAGCATAACGAATCTCGTTAGGCTTTAGTTGTCTAGAAGCATAGGCAACTACTCTCTTTTCGTATGAGAACAGCACCGAAACCAATAAGGCTAGTATTGGTACAAATAATGAAGTCTTGGTTCCCTTCGGAAACCACAAGGATAAGAGCATCGAAAAAGAGTTCTTTCAAATAATCTTCTTTCCTGAAAAGTTGAAACTTCCAAAATTACAATTATCTTTATGAAATCATTTTCTAGATAAATCTACTTTTTATAGGTCAATTTATTGTGTCAAATTGTCTCATCAAAGAGTTTAGGTGATTCCTATCAATAACGTTGATCAAGCGCATCGACCAGAATTCTTAAAGCACTCAATGGGCAATACAATCACAAAATCATCTTCCATATGATAAACACAAATCCAATTTCACTTGTAAATAAATCTTATGAAAAAGATTTGAAAAATTTTAAATTGCTGTTTTCATCCAAAATCAATAAATACACAAATGGAGTCATCGAGATATTCGTAGAATACTCGATTCATAAAACGGATGAAATTAGCTGGGCAAACTGAATGACATAATAAAACATTCATAAGTATCATAACGAGTGCGGAATGCGGTAAGTGGAATGCTATCTTCCGCAACTCATAACTGATAAAAACCGGTAGCAAGATCGAGTTGGGAGAAAAGCTTAGAGCCACTTAATTGATCGAAAACGTCGTCGATCTTAGGTAATGGATACCTATTTTTGCTAGTTAGCTCATTAAGCTTGCGATAATCAATGCCAAGCCTAAGAGTACCATCTGGCTTCTTACGAAGACAACGGCGGCGCCCCAAAGAGATGAGCTAGAATGAATAAATTGCTTGGCTTCCCATTCAGATAATTATTGCTTGAGTTCCTCATTTTCCTTAGTAGACATCCTCGTGGGAGGATGACTGACATGATGAGTACCAAAGATAAGATCAATACGGAACTCAATTGCCCTCTCCAGCGGCAAATACGAAATAGGCTCGAAGACATCAGAAAAATCACAAACAACCGGAATATTAGCAATGACATCCTTCGATTCGAAGGAAGAAATGATGGCCTTCGAAGTATGATCCATGCTTCGAAATATAATAGATAACTGCTCGATAGCATCGGGATGCTTGAGATATAAAGTTCCTTCGGGACATAGGATTTGAACTTCATAACGGACGAGTCAATCCATACCCAAAATCATATCAAAACTAAGATGATCCATAACATGCAAATTCGCATGAAAGGTGAAACTACAAAGAATAATCTCACCAACAACACACAACAAACCAAGAGTAGCGGATCCACCAATAGGATTCACAATCCTCAAAGGGTCGCAAAGAGTAATAACATCCAAAGGAATAACACCAACAAGCTTCTTCGACACGAATGAATGTGATGCACTCGTATCGAAAAGAACACTAATAGAATGGCCACGAATAAAATAAAACCTTCCAAAATAGAAGGAGTAAAACCTTTGGACTGAGAAGAATCACCATAAGCTTTATCAACATTAAGCTTCCTGGATTTGAAACCCTTAGGAGCAGTAGGACAATCAGAAACAAAGGACTTTCCTTGTTTTAACTCAAGGAAGCTACGAGCAAGATTGGTAAGGACTTTTAACAACTGGAATACTATGGAAATATGAGATATATTCCTAGACATACTCCAGCATGTTAAAGAGGATAAAAGTTCAAGAACATCGAAGGGATAGATTAGAAAGGCATGAATAAAACCCTCGAATAGTTTAACACCTATTCCATTCTGCTTCTGTTCCGTGTTTATTATAAATTGTTCTGAACCTGGCTCTGATACCAAGCTGTGATGCCCCACCTCTATGCTCACAATAACAAAGGTTATTGTAAGGAATAACGTCTGCTATTGCGAAGAATAAGGCTTGTTAGAAGCGACCATCCATAAGTTATGCCTTAGATGAGTATTGATTACATCGATAGGAGTTGTGTACAATACTCCCAAAGATACAAATTCAATACAAATCTAAAACGAAACTATGGTGGCTAAAGAAAAATTCAGAACAACTCATAATAACGACAACACAGATAGTATAATCACATCATAACAGAAATATCAGAAATATAGCGGAAGACAAATTTGGATACATGCTACAACGATCGATGGTTCACATGAACTCAATGTACATTTACATAACATCAACATACATGAGACGAGAGTCAATGCACCAAAAAGAAACGCCTTGAAGCTAGACAAATGATGAAGTGAAATCCCAAAAGCTGAAGCAGCAACTGAATCAGAGATAGCGATTATCCTGAAATAACTCGATCTGACCCGAGTATTATTTAAAAGAAAATAATAAACGGATTAGTCTAATTTAAACTTTAGAAATATATGTATGATAAACAACACTTAAGCAAATAATCATAACCTCGAATGAGGTTATACAACATAGATAATCAACATAGATCAAATAAAGAAATCTCAACTTAAACGCCATCAAAATCAGCTTTTAAATTCCCAATTGAATTCAAAACAGCAATACGCAAATTTATAACCTCATATGAGACTATACGCAAAATTATAATCTCGATGTGACTATACACAAAGTAATCAACATTGTTTAAATGAAGGAATCTCATTAAACACCATCAAAATCTACTTCCAAATTCATAACGTAATTCGAAGCAGCAATACACAAATATCTAGAAATCAATTAAGATAACTAGAAAATCAGCAGTCACAAAATCTAGAAATCAAAATAAGATAGCTAGAAAATCAACATAAAAGATGGATCGATCCCAGCAGATGGCGAGTTTTAGCTACACCGCACGTGCATCTCATATGGCCGAAGCCTACCAAGTACTATAATTTTTGGCGCCCAACAGATGACCCGAAGGTCCAACAGATGACCCGAAGGTCTAGTACTGGTAATTGACACGAAGGTCCATCATATGACCCGAAGGTCCAACAAATGACCTGAATGTCCAGCAGAGTAGCTCGAAAGCCTAACAAAATCATCAAAATCATCAAATAGCAAATATTTCAATTAACGAGTCCGGAATTAAACGAAATAGTAATAGTATGGTTCCATACTCCGCACTTTTGCTAAATCGTTTAAATCTCTTCATCGTTTCCTTGAAAGTGCAAAATTGTGTATTTTAGATAAATAACATTTTACGTTCTCAAACGAACAAGTCTGGAATTAAGCGAATCAATAAAAGTAAGGGTTCATAGTCCTCAATTTTGCTGAAGCGTTTAAATCGCTTCCTCATTCTTTTGAAAGCGAAAACTGTAAATTTTTTGGAAACAATTTTATTTTTTAAAAAGATTTTTAAACCACATGGTTAGAACAGCAATAACTATAGCAATTTCAACGAGGAAATTGCGCTTCACAAAACACCGTAAAAACGGATATCAAATCAGCGTTGCGGGATAACCGTTTAAAAATTCACTTTAAATTGATGGTTACTGAAGCCAGAACAACCGTAATTTTTATTCGTCAAAAATGTCATCAAAACAACATGTTTCAAACTTTTAACACCGGAGTAAAAATCCATCATAAAAATAACGGCAACAACCCGTTTCAAAACGAAACTCCGGTTCAAAGTAATTTAAATAGTAGATTGCACTACTATATTTTCATCAAAACATTGCACTGGAAAATGAGACCTGGCCATAAATAACATACACTAGTATATTTAAAACTCCGATTCAAAGTATACACCGAAGTTTTTGCATGCATGAGTATGATTTTGCCTGGACCTCACTTATACACACAAGCATTAAAATATGGTCTGGGCTTGAATTTATATGGTATACTACAACTTTATATGGGCATAGTTTTTCATGAATGCACACCACCTTCATGCACAATATGACACGCACGCAAGAAAATATGGGAGAAATAACTACCTGGCCCATACATTCTCACATGCAAGGAACACGTACACTATAAAAATGTATACAAATGAAATAAATAACCTGTGCAAACGTGTTAAGCAAATATGAACTCAATACAAATTGACATGAATGCACTTTTGCAAATGTACAAAATGCAAACTAGTGAGACCTGGGCTAGTTTCGTGCTTCACGTGTAAAAGTGATGGCTTAGGTTTCGAGTATTACCTGACTACTCGTATATGAATTTATCCAAAATATGGTAACTGGAGTGCAACTGCTAAATGATTACACTACCTCAAAGCAAGTAGCAAGGCTACTTGAATTAATGGACCAGTGCACCTAGAGAAGGACACGCACGCGACATAACTTCAACCTGAAGTGATAACAACATCCCTATATGCCTGATACGCATATACCTGAAGACTGCATAATTCGAATGTATCAGACCAACATTAATATACTCTGAACACTGCATCAAAAAGCTACACTGAAACCAAAAGTCTAATGGACAATGACAATGTGGATGTAGGCAAATGCAACTTTTCTACAAGATATAAATATGTATTAACGAAGCAGTGCAGCAGTGAATGGTGGCACCCAACATCAATACACATTGAAGCAATTCGAGCTCAAGTCGATACCCCAAAGTTCAAATGAAATTGAACCAGTAAGTAATGTCAAAAGGACAAAGGCAACATGCCGTGCAGACTTAAGTGAACAAGACCAAAAGAAATAAAAATAAAAATGTAGATATATGTGGACATATCTACATGGAACGACAAGTAAAGATCAAACAGGTCGAGAGTGCTGACAAGAATATGCAATTAATGGCCTGGGTAATACCTGTTCACGCACGCGCGACGAAATAACAACAAAAATAGAGGAATAAATTAGAAATGTGAGTTTTTGTACTCACCTTAATTTGCTTCCAAATCAACTAGCAACCTAGGGTTCAAAAGAGAAAACACAACTATGGAACCGCCATTAAAAGCTTTCTCCGAGCTACTTAGAAAAATGAAAACAACCAAAGAATGATGCTTCAGGAAAAATGAGCAAAGGAAAGTTGTAGCCTATTTTTTTTTCTTTTCACAAAAATTGTACACAAGTCAAAATAAAGAAGTGGGCTGGCAATAGTCTTTGGGTACAGTAGCATTGAAGAGGAGATGTGCATAAAGGAAAAGAAGTACGCACGCATTAATTAATGACAGCAATTTCAATATTTTCTTTCAGTTGGCTCATTTCACATATTAAGGCAAAAAAGAACACTCAACGTGAAGAAGGAAATGCACCACATTTACACGTTCACCACTTGAAGCATTTACCGACTTTGCAAAACTTTTGCATTACAAATTTTTTTCTGATTTGAATTTTAAAATTTCAATTTTAAATATTTATTTCGACGGTAATCGAAAATCACGGTTGTTACATGCTAAGTCATCACCTTTCAACTAAAGTCGATCTCAATAGTCGCTTCATTATACTTGGCCAAATTTGGAACAAAGAGCTTCAAGGACAATTCAGTTTCATGATGCCGACACCAAGCATGCCTTGAATTCCCTCAAGTCTTCCTTCAACTTCTTTGCTTGGTGTAGACTTTGAGTCCTAAAGCGTTTGCTTTGAGTTCCATTAATGGTTGAATCTTGACTTTGCCCATGTGTCATTCTTGCTTAAATGATAATGTTGTGGTCGACTTCATCAAACTTTGATCGAATGTGAATCGAACGTCTGACTTTGCTGAGACGGTTCTAAGGAACGGTCGCATCGAATGCGCTCAGGCATCCAAATATAATATACAAGTTAACTCTTCAAGTTATACATCACGATCCTATGTTCCTACAAAGAAAACTCAGTATCGCTGTGGGCAATGATTCTGCTATCGTTTACTCTGCGATAATAGTTAAGATCCACCACATAGTTCCATCGTGCGATAGAGCTTGTTTGCTGGCACGATCAAGTTACTTATAAAGAACATTCGCTACACCATGCGCCAAACACAGGGCATGCATTGCATAGACTGACACTTCACAATGCCCCGATTGACATGCAAAATTCGATTGGTTAACACATGTTGAATCCATTGGATTCTATACATTGGCTACATAAGTTTTTTTAAAGCAATTTCATTTAAGTAAAATATACCCAATCATGTTCTCCATCAAGCTTTTCAATTCAAAATGACCAGAAGATCTCCTCATTTCAAGGTCAATAACAACCCTTCTACCCCTCCGAAGGCAGACTCTTCGACTACCCAAGCTTCTACATCCACTCCGTCCAAAGTTAGGCATTATATAACTTAGGAACTCCAACTACAGGCTTCTTCAGCCATACAACCCCAGGGTCAAGCTCCTACACTGGATGAATGTCCTGTTCTAATGGTCTTAGACAATCCCTGAGTTTAGACACCATCTACATCGATGGCAGAGCCATTCTCTTCAATCTGCCTCAATCATGGGATTCCTGAGGAAGAGGTTCTCCTCCCAATAATCGATTAACGGGCTTATCTTCCACATTTAGGCTATACAGCATGCGATAAGCACACATGATTGTTTGGAGCCGCGCCACCATTCAGTGACTTTCTCAAAGTCTTTCTTCATGGAATTAGGCTGGCTCCTACATAAGTACATTCCAATGGCCATGCCTTGCTTAATTCCTTATATATCCTTTTCATGATGCAACTAAATCGTCCTCCATCATTCAAAGAGCTCACTTTCCTCGATTTAGGAATTGGCAAGATTTTCCATCCTTGCTAATAGTTGAGGCCTATAACCGTTGAAGGTCATCAAGGTACTTCACAATAAGCATAGCTACTTCAAGGGCGAGCATCTTTTTGTTCTTTGTCCCAAAGGCTTCAACTGCCTATGGTGTTCGGTCGTAAGTCTTTTTATCCAATGTTTACTCCACACTTGGTTTTCTTTACCACGAGCAACTAAATTATTTTCTGTATCCTTTACAGATATCCCTGAATGGGAAGTCAACGATGAGCATGCTCATACTCTGGAATTATTAAAGGGGGATGAATATGAACACCATACAATTCTTATCATTTGACGAACGCCTGCCTTTGCAAATATTGCCTTTTATTCAACGATAGGAGAGCCATTCCTACTGTACTCCTCGCTAAGAAATCTCGAGCTATCGTCGTCCTACTGCCCCAGCTCGTGATTCTGACGATGAAGATCAAGAGGATGTAGAGGGTCAAAGTGGCAATGTAAACATAGGTAAGGAAGAAAGAAGAGATGAAGATAACATTGTCAAGGAAAGAGGTGAAGGATGAGAGGAAGGATGAGAGGAAGGAGGAGAGGAAGAAGGGGAGACAAAGAGGAAGAATAAGATGACGACGATGAAGATTACAATCTCGGTGGGGATAAATCGTATAGAGAGACATCTCATGAAGGTACCATGATCATAAGCCCTCTTTGACCGAAGTGATTAGTCATTAAGTCTGTAACAAACCGCACCTTTATGGGTTCGAATTTCGACTAAATCGAAACCCAAGTCCATCAAGTTATGGATCGTTGGTGTTGGTAAACTAAAATAAACATAAGTATATCAAAGAGCTATTTACATAAACTCACAACAAAATAGAAAAATATAATAGAACATATATACCGACTAAAGCATCTACCTTGGAATCAATATTATTCCTTAGACATTTAGTTGTCTTATCAGTGCCGAGCATGAATGAGAAGACATCTCCATCAACAATTCCCGTCTTGCATCGATATCTTGTCCCTCCAAATCTGTCATGTAGGTTGTATTGAAGAGGGGTCAGAAAAATGTTCTGCTGACTAGTAAATTACATACTTTATCCATCACACTAATTTATGCCGATTGATTTTTATTTAATGTTATGTCTGTTATTCATGGCTTATCTGTTTAATTCCATCTATATGTACGATATATCCAACCTTCTCCGAGGTATAACTATATATATAAATATAAGCATTGTACTACCTAAAAGAAAGCTAGGCCACTTAATGTTTCTTAAATTGGAGGAGGCAAACCCAATGGCCATTAAGACCTCAACCCCGAAGTGGGCCCTCCGTAACATAATCTCTAGTCAACTGAAACTTAGCTACAGAGATCGATGATAACTCTATAATTTAATTTTTCATTTTACTAATGCATATCAAAGATTTATCTAAGGATTAACTAGCCCATCTCTGGAAAAAAATAACCAATTAAACTTTGAGGTCTTTGCGTATCCCATGTGGATTCTACACTAGAAGGAAGCGAAATCCATCAAGGCGTAACACAAGTCTTTGCTAACAACCGCTGGTAGTCCAAGCCTATATGTCAGCCCTACTTCTAAATACTGCTTTATCAACAACACTGGCATTGCCCGTCGACCCCCACAGTCGAAATCCCATTTAGACTTACTTAATATAAGTCAAGGAAAATGCACACTCTAGTTACTTAATACCTCTTATTGGAAATGAAGCAAACCCCATTTCCCTATTAGGCACCGTCATAGGTTATTTAAGACTTCTTATATAGAAAGGAGGCAGACCCAATGACCATTTAATACCTTCCACCCCGAAGTAAACCCTTTTACATCCCTTAAGGTCCCGAGCCATTTAATACTTCAAATTTGAGGCAAACCCTTGGTATATTTTCCCGTACTTATATGCGAAAGTATATCTCTTCTCCATGAGTCATATAGTTAGAGATGTCTCACATCAATAGTACGCAAACACAACTGTTGGGAGCCCCTAAGCGAAGGGCAAACTTCTGTTGTTAACTCTGTTGATCTCGCATCCCAACCCATACAAAACCAAACCTATTATCCTATATCTAATATTGGGCTAGGCCCACTAATGCACGTTCGTCCTAAACGTATTTTTGAGACTGTATAATTTCCTACTATGAATATTAAATTTCCTCTAAGTTTATTTACTAATATCTCCCTAATTATTCACTACAAACCTATTTCTATCTGATATGCTTATTACGTATATTCTTTATTTCCCTCTTACGTCCCATAAATGTCAATTGTCATATTATTCAAATTGGACAATAATTAATGACATTTAATTATCTGTTTCAAATTTAATTATTATCTATTCCATTTTCCCATAAATGTCATATTAAATTCTGTAATCAATCCTATCCAATGCATTTATGTCTCCACTTAATTTCTGTAACTCCCTATTAACTACACATTTATTACCCTACTAATTTTGCAATCATTATTCATAATTTTTGAAGTTACTACCTCTTTTCCATCACAACCTCCTAATCCGATGTTTACTACACTATTAATATCTAGTCGTCCTAATTATGACTAATACGAGTACCGTCGTACTTTTAGTTATTATGCTTTATTCATTACCCTATGTATAATTATATTTTTAATCGGTAGACGTGGTTATACATGTGTGTGTATTTGTGTATTTCTATTTCTAACTCATTAATTCATACGTTTAGGAATTTCAGAATATACACTTATATATACATTCTGTAAGGATATCCATTTCCATATTTTAATATATTAGGGCTATCCTTCCCAAAAAGGATTACCATTATAACTTTCCATAAATCATTTAAAAGTGAGACTTTACCACATTTGATATTACAAGGGATAATCTCTTTTTTCTATTAAAATAGACAATGCAAACTATGAAGAAGAATATCTGTATGTTACATATCTCTTTCATTTTGGTATATTCCTTATTATTCCAAACGACGCCTTTTTTATACATATTTATGGGATTGGATTATTTATGGAAATTTGTATAGAAGTAGATACAATTAAATTGTATCCACAAAGCTCCCAATAAATTAAAACATAGAAATTCATATTTCAAGTGAAATTAGGGCAATCCAAATTAATATTAACAATTTATAACCTAATTATCATAAATCAGGAATAAATTTTACAATCTTATAAACATTCCACTTTAACAAATTTAGGGACCGATTTCCAAATTCCTTGATTAGGGTGTCAGTACCATTCCATCCAATTACCTAACTTACAGAATATATAGGCAAAATTTCAATTGAATACATTCATTTTAAGCCTACAACTCAATAGGTCTTACATAGATAATATTTAAATAAAATTCAACGATATAAATTTTAATGTTATATATAAATCATATAATTTTCCACT
Source organism: Allium fistulosum (assembly GCA_030737815.1). Lineage (NCBI taxonomy): Eukaryota > Viridiplantae > Streptophyta > Magnoliopsida > Asparagales > Amaryllidaceae > Allium > Allium fistulosum. The sequence goes on from CM060906.1 coordinate 361,726,824, forward strand.
CACCTTTCTAACTTTCCAAATCTACCAAATCTAAATTCATCCCTTTAATTGACTTCCTTTTCCTTTCCAATCCAAAAATAAACATATATACATACCATTAGAGTTACATATCTGAGAGGAGATCTGAATTAAGTTGAATATAGATTTATAATTATAAAATTTACCTTTTTCCACAGTATCGATTCACTCTTCCTCTTCTTCTCTTTTATTTTTGTCCTTCTCTGATTTATATATATATTATAATATATTTTTTATAATTTCAAGAAATAGTGCATGAGGTAAAATGGAAGATCTTCGCTGCTATGTTCAGAAAATGAGAAGAAAAGTGAAGGGCTAGGCCTGTATTTATAGGCACTTAAATCAATTCTATCCATTAGACTTAAAATAATAAAATCTGGGCCATTAGGCCGAGGTTCAACCCTAGCCGCCACTGGTCCAACCGGTCGACTACTCCTTCCTACAGGTTTGATCGCTAGCGATGGACCTCCAAGGAGGGAGTCAAGTGGTAGGTTCCCTACGATTAATATTATTTATTTCCTTTTTGATTACCTTCGATCTGAATACTTCATATGCTAATAACTTCTTCGTTTGAACTCCGATTGCAAAACTTCATGTATGAAAATTGCTCAGAAAATTGCCATGAATGCAATGGCGCAAGTTTCATGGCCAAATTCTAACATTTACTCAAATATAATTTTTAGCCTCAATAATTATTTATTAATTACTATTTATTCTACGAGTTGTTACAAAGTTTTCACAACTTGCGCCTGGTCCAAGCCTCAAACCAATTAACAAAGCGACCCCTCCTACAGTCTCCTTTAAGAACATCTTTGTTACCTAGTTGACCTTGGGAACTTTTTTGCTTTTGACTTTAGGAGAATAAGCTTCGAAGATATCCTCAATACCAGCCCCTTTTAATTTAACTTCGATGTTGGGAATATTCTTACTGAGGGTGATGAAACTCCATCTCTAAGACTGTAACGCCCTACCTTTATACCCATATTACCAAAGAATATTACAAGTAATATTGTTGAGTAATTTAGAGAATAAGGCTATTTAGGAGCGACCATCTATAAAATTGCTTTAGGCGAGTATTGAATACATTGAATAATGTGACTATATTTTTCTTTTCCTTTCTTATAAATGGGAATTCGACATATCTGATCCAGGCGCAAAACAATAATATAGAGGTTTAATATAATTCAGAACAATACATAACATAATATACAACACCGAATCAAATGTTGCAGCAAAAATAATATACATCATTATCTCTCAAAAGTATGAGTCTACAAAAGAAAATACTAGACTTACATTTAATTACATATACATATATAAACACCGATAGGTTTCAAATATACATAACTATGAAATTCTACAACTTATACAAACATAGAACAAGCATAAAAGCTGGACTCAAATGGTACATCAAAAATATAAAAAACACCCAATAAGACTTCTTAAGCTAGCTCACATCCAAGGTCATTGAGTCCCTATACCTATCAAGTCTTGGTCTGACCCGAGCATTAAAATAACACTCAGGTCAGACTATCTTTAATCATCACAAAAGGTGAGATACTGATAATAATAAACTTGCATAAATGATAAGGATCAATATCCATAAATTGTACTTCACTAACATAATAATACTTCATTTAATGATTCATGGTTTATAGTTAAGATTATGCTCAATTACAACATTCATCAAAGTCAAAGCAACCACTACAATAAGTGCATAGAAAATCACAATCATATATGCAAGCAATAGAATGCACTTCGCAAGTCAACACAAAAGACATGCACTTTGCACGTCAACACAAGAGGTTGCACTTTGCAAATTATAACTCGCTTGAAAACGAGCATCATGAGAAGGGCTTGAAAACCCATTTAATCCGCCTAAACAGATTTACCCAAGATTGAGTCTGAAAATCCGACAAATAGGTAAGTGTTACCCACTTTCAATTAGTAATCATAAGAGTATCAAATACTATCCCATAACCACTTGAAGACACTCTAATATTTATTAAAATTTAGTAAATTCCACTAACGTGTAAATAAATGTTCAATCTAATGAGTCCAAGAATTAACTGGTAAAACTAACGCGAGCATTTCATACTACTCGTTTTATTCAACCATTTAAATCGATTCCTCATTCGATCAATGTCGTGAAATTTTATAAAATAGTTTACTTCGAAATCCTTCTTGAAAACATTATCTTATAAACTAGAATATATACATATACATATATATATATATAATAGAAGGCCCTTGTAAATTTATATATTGATGTTTTTAAATATACTTTTATACATTGATCCAAATCACTTTAATACCATTTATATCATAATTAAATATTATATATATATATAAATAAATTCTAAATATTCTTTATAGAAATTATATTCATACTTGAAATGATTTGGAAAGCGTTTGGATTAGAAATTGTTCTTTCGGAAATACTAATTGAAATTGTGCAACAAAACTTGTGTGCAATATCATGTATACGATCATATATCCATAGTAGTATTTCTATGGAATTAAATCATCAAAATGGACTAACACTTTCAAGGTTTTAAATCTTGAAAATATGCATCCAAATCATCACAAATTAGGCATTAGAAACAAGACATAAGACGTCAAAAATAACACGGGCAAATGGGCGGTTGAAACTGGCTTTGGAGAGGTTCTTTGGCGCAGCATGGGACTCAACTCAGGCTACGACCGGTGCACCAGTCCAGGTGGACCGCTGGCCTTGCCTAAGTTGGATTCTAGGCAGTGCCTCGGCCTTCCCAGTGATCTATTTCCGAGGATTTTCGAACTTCGATTGTTTTAGTGTCTTGGGTGATGAATTTTGAAGTATGCAACCAAACAAACATCATGGAATTGATTCTATAAGAGATCAAAAGTCTCGGGTTTCAGCTAACAGAGAATATGACAATAAGACATGCAATTATCAAAACCCAATTAAGATTAATTCAACCAGCAATTCATCTAAACAACCAAATCAGTAAATAAATTCGGAATAGAGGTAGTTGTGAGTTCTAAACTCATCTCTCTTCCTTGAATTAGGCAGCCATAGTTCTACATCAGACCAAAATTTAAAAATTGACAAACCTTAGCATTTTGCCTCAACCGAAATGAAGAACAAACAACAACTAAAACATATTACAACTAAAAATCAACTAGGCTAGGAGATAGAATAGGGTTCTATTAACATACTTTGATTTTATCACAATTTTGTGGAATTTATTCCTATTTTAATAAACTTGATTTTTGATTGCAATTGAAAGGAGATGCCAACCCTGGTTTTTGTTTACTTGAATTTAGAACTTACTAATATTAAAAAAATGAGAAGGTAGCCTTCTCATACTTGATTAAGAATGGGTTTTGGGTTGCATTTAAGCCCATTTAAATCAAATGCAAACTTATTTTATTTATTTTATCCTTTAAACTAACTTACATTATTTATTAGCAAATGGATATATCTCCTCATTTTATAACATATATTTTTCCAACACTATTTTTATTAAATAAATATTAACTTTCTAATATTATGAAACTCAAAATATACAATTTTGATTAATGATTATTTTCAAAGCTCATAATAATAAGTTTATTTATTATTTATTATTTATAGCTTTAAAAATATTCACACACCAATATTAATTATCCAATATTATAAAAATCAAGAATTCACATTTCAAAAGAATTTCATTATCATTTATCTAAGAATACCAAATTCACTAAACAAATATTCTTATCCAAACTCAATTTCCAATTATTATTCAAATAAAAAACTTAAATTATAATTTCTCCAACTTTAATACTTGAGTAATCCAAATTATCATTTAAAATTACAATTTAAATCTTTACTTATTTTATTTAAACAACACTGAAAATCAGGGTTGTTACAGAGGCCCTCGAGAATAATCCATAGATTACTTAAGGAAACACTAACACTGCACACAATTCTAGGATCACGAGTATAAGCATTAACCACTTGTTCTTAATCCAATGTCTTAGTTCTGGTATATCCCTTCTTCTTTTTAGGTACAATGGGCATAGATCATTTTGGCAGTCTTCACTCAGGCATTGGAAAAAATAGCTCCTCAACTTCAAAGGCGTACATGTGGCGCCTTAACTCACATTAGGATTTCAAATCTGAAAGAGGAAGAAGGAAGAATAAGGAGCACCGCCATGAAGAAGCTAGGAAGAGGTGTCGAGATGAAGGGAAAGAGTTTCGTGATGTTGAAAAGAAACAACGCCATTAGGAGGAACAACGGGATTCGTGTGAGTATCCAGAGCTTGACTCCGACCCTTCTCAACCGCATTCTCACTCATAAACTTCTCTACAACAACATCCATTGACATGACCTTCCACCAACACCATTTCAACTTCCCATAAATCAAAAGGACTACAACTCATGATGTTCCAACTCCTCCCCTGTAGGACAATCCTCAGCAATTACTATAAAAATGCGGGCAGCTCTACCCGACTATTGCCTCGATGGTGTAATGTTTGATTGTAATATTTGGGACATCTCTTAAAAAGAATTTAATAAAGGCATTGATTAGATTAAGGAGGTTGTGAACCAGCTCTTTGAATGGAAAAGGCTTATTAAGGACCTCTTTGACGTCAAACAAATTAATCAAATGCTTATTCGCTCCATAAACTCTAAGATAATAAACCATGACAAGATAGTTGTAGGCTATAAGACAAAATAGGCTGACGTTACTAAGGAAAGAGATTCGACACTGAAGTCAGCCACAGACTTCAAGGATAAAATAGCTGAACTATGTTTGGCCTACACTCAAGCCACCAATGTCATGAATGACCAACAAAAGGAAGCCCACAATAAAAGTGCTAAGCTTATGTAATAACTCAAAGCCAAAGATGAATAATTGTAAGCTCTTTAGGTTGAGGTGGAAAATCTTAAGGCCAGTTTAAAAGTTGAAACAGACTTAAACGTCCAAACTCAAGTTGACCTTGATGTGGCCAGAGAAAAATTTGTGGAGCTCAAAGCGAAGGTCATTCAAACCAACAAAGAAATGGAAGCTACTTTCTAGCAATTCTTTGCCAGTGTCATAGAGAATAAGAATCTGAAATGGCTTCAAAAGAGCTATCCAACTACACTAGCCGATGCTTAGGAAGAGATCCTCTATAGAGTTAGCAAAGCTGGTCATGGCATTAGCAAAGATAAATTAAAATTACTCTTTCTGGATGAGGAGGATATCGTGGCCCTGGCGAAAGGAAAGGCTACCTTTACTAGCGCAACAGCTGCGGGAAAGGCAACTATAGAGGCTCCCACTGGTTCCAAAGCGTTGGATCAAGCGGAATCATCCATTCCACATCAAAAGAGCTAACAATAGACATTGTCACTTCCACGACAGCCACCTTCAGGGCAGTCCTTATTAGAACTCCTATCCCTACTATATCAAGTGCCGAAGTTCCATATCTCCCTCCTTTAGCAGTTCAATCGACCAAATCTTCTGTCGAGGAGGGAGAAGTTGTTAAATCCTCGGCCATAAACACTTCATCTAGCCAAGCTATTTCTCTCGTCTTATCGATCTTCGAGAAACTTCAATTCTCACCAGAGGACGTCACTAATTTATACTATTTTGTCTATCAAGTTATAGGTCATCCATCGATGCTTCCTCTGCTATCATCTAATCATGGCTAAGGCCCAAGTGCTATGTCAACTATATAGACCTCCATCACCACAACATCGATCGCTCTAATTCCTCCTTCCAGCTTTGGACTCGGCATAGACTTGGAGAAAATAAGGGCATTGAAAGGGTTAGAAGATGGTGATCATTCTTGAGAAGAGGAGGTCACTATCATAGGCATGAAGGACCTATATGATTCAATTACAATGGCAGAGAGGTTGAAGCATGACTTCGACAAGATCAAGATTAAACATGAGCTTGGAACCGAATAACCTGTAGCTAGCTCGGGAAAACCATCACCTACCCCCAAAGTTCCTCCATTGATGATCATGCCTCATAAAGGTCACGGTGCTGGCAAATCCAAGCCCTTCGATCCTGCCTTTAAGAAACTTAAGGATCCATTATATGGGACGATTGAAGAAGTCAGTTCTTCTGAGGAGAGCTCTACGAAAAAGGAGGAGGAAGTGAAAAATCCTAGGAAGCGTCATGCCAAACTGACTATCTAGAGGAGGAGAAAGCATGAGAGAGAGCAGTAGGTGGTCATCTTTTGCTTTTGAAGGACAATATCTCTAAGCAACCATTTTCGATCTCATCTATCTCTGGGAGTCGATCAAAATCATTCACTTACCATCTTCACGTATATTCGGACAAGCATGTCTTGTCAGGTTATAAGCATAGTCATATTTGCAAGAGCTTCAATTATACACCACTTCCTATCTCCAAGTACTCCAGGCACCTGTCTTTGACTTTGCCTATCTCAAGCCATCAGTCAAAGATCAGATGGGTATGGATAAATTATCTGATCGACTCTAGTGTGATTATACCCTGCTAACCTGATAATGTGTAACGACCCCTATTTTACCATCGGAGAATCATAAAATATTATGAGGTCATATGACTCCATAACTTTGGGAAATGCCTAATAGTGACATTTCCTATAGTTAGAATTTTTTCGAATGATTTTACCCTCGAAAATTTGCAACTGCTATAACTTTTGATAGAAGCTGAATTACCATTCGAGAACACTTCCATCGGAAGGATATCATGGTTTTCCTTTTCGTGGAGTGGTCATAATAACAATTTGGACTTTTTGTCTAGGAAATACGGCTGTTTGAAGATTGATAATTTTTCAAGCAACTTAGTGGGTAATTAATAAGGTTTGGGGCAAGCCTATTAACCCATTTTGAGTTTGAAGGCTATAATAGGCTGAACCATCATCCCCAAATCACTTTTACCACTTTTGAAATAGATCTAAGCTCCCATTAAACTATCCTCCACCCAAAACCTTCTCTTTTCTCCTCCAAATCAAGTCTAAATCATAGATTTATGTTAGATTAGCAAGGGAATTCACTAGAGATCTTTAAATCTAGATTTTTGGAAAGGAAAATTATATATTTGCTACTCTTTTTTGGATTTATATCGATTTGCATGCAAAACTTGGATTTTGGAGGTTTGATGAGCGATTTATCATCTCTCACCTTATTATGTATGTATATATAGGTTTTAATATGTTTTAGATCCATTTTAAAGTGAAAATTAAGTTTCAATTCTGTTTTAAAACCCAACCTTAGTAAAAAATGTGAATGAATGAATTTTTAATATTCTAGACATGTTATTTGGATATATGTTTGCCTTGATATATGTTAGGCCATGTTATAGACACCTTTTATACTGATTACTATGATTGATTGTGTGGTTTACATGCTTGAATGTTGTTTGGTGCATGTATGGTGTTTGCTTGTATGTTTGTTTGAAAATACTCATCGAAGCGAACTAGAGATAAAAACCATGAAATCAAACTTTAAGGATAGGCTCTAGAACGTTTATATGGTGCCATATTATACTGGAGATGGATTACTTAAGGAAGTATGCAATAGTGGTGGATTGTGAGAGGCTATTGGAGATGATTGGGGATGTGGAATGGAAGACGGTAGTGATTGGCTACCTGCTAAAGGATGGAGTTACATGTTAGCTTTCTATATTCACTTGAGATTCCAGATGAGTTTTCATTTGTTCCTATGATGAGAGAGTATCAGGATGTGTTCAAGGAGGTGATCAGATTATCATCACATCGAGAGATTGAGTTCCGCATAGACTGAATAAAGGATGCCATGTCGATAGTTATGACCTTGAGGCATGTGACACCCAAAAAGTAGAATGGTTGGAGGTGCAAGTGAATGACCTGTTGAGGAGAGGGTTCATTCGTAGGAGCATATCTAAGTGAGTGCACCTATAGTATTCGCTACTAAGGTGGATGGCTCTCTGAGGTTGTGTGTAGATTTCCATGAGCTAAATAAGGTGACGAAGAAGAACAGGTATCCACTCTCGTGAACTGATGACTTTTTCAATTAGCTTTATGGTGCGAAGGTGTTCTCTCAGTTGCGATGGGTATTCATCAAATCAAAGTGGCGAAGAAAGTGTGCCAATTACAACATTCCATATACCGTTTGGATTCTATGAGTGGTTGGTTATGCCATTCGGGTTAACCAATGCATCGACATACTTTGTTAATCCTATGAACCGTGTTTTTAGGGATAAGCTAAATAAATTTGTAGTTGTCTTTGTGGACAATATCCTTGTTTATTCGAGGATGGAGGAAGAACACAAGGAGCATTTGAGGATTGTGCTTGAGGTATTAGGAAGCACCGATTGAAGGAAAAGTTTTCGAAGTGTCACTTCTGGAGGAGGGAAGTATGATTTTTAGGTCATGTTCTTTCTGAGAAAGGTATTGTTGTAGGTTCTGTAGAGGTCGCAGCAGTACTGGGTTGGGATCAATCCAAGACCGCTATAGATGTGAGAAGTTTCCTTGGACTGGTGGGACACTATAGATGTTTTATCAAGGACTTCTCTAAGGTTGCAGCGCATCTAACAACTTGACAAAGAAGAATCTGAATTTTATTTGAGACGCAAGGTGTGAGCACACATTTGTGAGTCTAAACGAGAGGCTGACAAGCACACCAGTATTAGTCATTCCAAGCAGGAATGAGGAGCTGGCAGTATCCATAGATGCCTGTGGTACTGGATAGGTTGGTGTTGATGCAGATGGGAATGTTTGTCGCCTACACTAATCGACAGCTAACAAAAAGAAGTACCCAACTCATGATCTGGAGTTGTTGGCGATAGTATTCGCTTTGAAGATATGGAGGCCTTATTTGCTTAGGGAGAGGTTCAAGTTGTATACGTACAACAAGTTGTTAAAGTATCTATTCTGCCAGAAGGATCTCAACCTTCGTCAGTAGTGATGGTTATAATTCCTAACCTCCTATGACTTTGACATTTCCTATATGCCCGACAAAGGAAATCTAGTCATTGATGGTTTGAGTAGAAGACATACTAGCTTGGGAACAATAATCCAAGAGTGGAAGCAGTTGGAGTTTATCGCTGGCTATGATTTTAGACCTCGATTGAGCTAAAGCCGAAAGTGTTGGCTAGCCTGACGATCAGACCTACCCCGATTGAGCGGATTGGTACTAGATAGAGGAAAGACGTGAGACTAGCAAAGATTATAGAGAAGATAAAGGGAGAGGTAGAGTCTGAGGAGATGAAGCAGTGTGGGCTCGACCGTGATGCTTGGCTCCATAAGGATGGGAGATTATTTTTTCCTAATGGCGATGGGTTGAGGGATGATGTGCTACGCGAGTGCCATCATTCAAGATTGACTATACATCCCGATGGCAATAAAATGTACCATGATATGATACAACCATTTTACTAGGAAGGGATGAAGAAGGATGATGAGGCATTCATCTCGAAGAGCATGAACTATCAGTTGGTGAAGGCGAAGTAGAAGAAGTCGAGTGGTTTGCTACAACCGCTTGAGATTTCCAAGTGGAAATGGGAACTGGTTTTGATGGACTTCATCAATGGAATACCAAGGACTAGAGGAGGATATGGTAGAATTTGTGTCATAGTCAATAGATTGACGAAGAGTGCTAGATTTATACCTGTCAAGTCAAGTAGAATGACATCCAAATTGGCCAGGTTGTATATGAAATGGGTAGTGCAATTCGAAGGTGTACCGAATAGCAATATGAGCGACTGAGGCCATTTTTTGACTAGTGGGTTTTGGAAGAGCTTACAAAGGGCATTGGGGATGGAGCTGCATCTCAATATAGCTTATCATCCATAAATGATGGACAAACTGAAATGGTGAATCGTATCTTGGAGGATCTCTTGCGAGCTTGCATTCTCGATTTCAGTGGCTTGTGGGACGATCGTTTGCATTTAGTAGAGTTTGTATACAATTACAGTTATTAGTCCAACATTGGTATGGCATTATTTGAGGCGTTATATGAGCGATCGTGCAATGCTCCTTCATGTTGGTAGGAAGCGAGCGAAAAGCTGATACTTGAGCTAGATATGGTTAGAGACAATTCAAAAAAGATCAAGATCATTCGACAAGTAAAGAAATCTACTTAAGATAGACAGAAGAGTTACGCTAATAGGAGAAGACATGATTTGGAGTTCTCCATTGACGATATGGTGTTTTTCAAGATCTCTCCACTGAAGAATGTTGTTTGATTCGCTACTAAGGGGAGGTTGGCATTGAGATTCGTTGATCCTTTTCTCATACTTGAGAGGATTAGGAACCTAGCTTATAGAGTCGAGTTACTTCAGAAGATAGCGGGCGTGCACAATGTGTTCTACGTCTCTCACTTATGGAAGTTTGTGTATGGCTCAGGTGTGATAGTTGAACCAGATAAAATTAATGATATGAAGATTAAACTAGAAGCATCGAGACCTTGTAGGCTTATTCCTATCGTCGGACGTGGTATGAAGCAGCTTAGGAGGAATATGGTAGAGCTAGTGAAGGTTTAGTGGAGTGAGAGTGAAGGCAATTGTACTTGGGAAACTGAGGAGAGGATGAGGCCGCTTATCCAGAGCTCTTTACTTGGTGAAACTTGTGTTTATCGCATTTGCTTTCACTTTCGTTATCATATAGGATAGTTAGTATCCTATATGCTAGGGTAGGCGTAGATATCATTTCTTGCTTTTGTGTACATGTTTAATGTTTGACATGTTTTGCTTGTGGATGTTAGGCATGCAGGGTAGCAATGTTTGATTTTACCTTGGTTGTGTTAGGGATTTCGAGGATGAAATTCCTAAAGGTGGGGAGAGTGTAATGACTTGTATTTTACAATACCGAAGGATCGTAAAATATTATAAGGTCGTATTACTCTATAACTTTGGAAAATGCCTATTAGTGACATTTCCTATACTTAGAATTTTTCCTGACAATTTTACCTCTGAGAACCTATAGCGGCTTTAAATTTTGATAGAAGCCTAATTAGAACCCGAGACCAGTTCCAATGGAAAGATATGTTGGTTTCTCTTACTGTAGAATGGTTATAATTGTGATTTGGACTTTCTCGCTAGGAGATATAGCTGTTTGAAGATTGGAAGTTTTTGGAGCAGTATAGTGGGTAATTAGGGAGGTTTGTGGACAAGTCCACTAACCCATTTCAGGTTTGGAGGCTATAATAGGCTGAAACATCATCTCCAAATCATTTTTACCACTTTTCAAACAGATCTAAGCTCCTATTAACCCATTCTCCACCTAAAACCTTTATTTCCTCCTCCAAATCAGGTTTAAATCATAGATTAAGGTTGGATTAGCAAGGGGATTCACTAGAGATCTTTAAATCAACATTTTTTGGAAGGAAAAATTACATCTTTGTTGTTAATTTTTGGATTTACATTGATTTCCATGCAAAACTTGGATTTTGGAGGTTTTGATGAGTGATTTATCATCTCTCATCTTATTATGTATGTATATATAGGTTTTATAATGTTTTGGATCCATTCTAAAGTGAAAATTAAGTTTAAATGCTATTTTAAAACTCAACCTGTAGTAAAAATGTGAATGAATGGATTTTCTGTCTTAGACATGTTATTTGGATATGTTTTTGCCTTGATATATGTTAGGCTATGTTATAGACACTTTGTATGATGATTGCTATGATTGATTGTGTGGCTTAATGCTTGAAAGTTGTTTGGTGTATGTATGGTGTTTTCTTGTATGTTTATATGGTTGAAAATGCTCATCGGAGCGAACTAGAGGTAGAAACCGTGAAATTGGACTTTGACGGATAGGCTCTAGAGCGTTTGGAGTTATATCATCGCATAGGCGATGCATGAGGATCGAAGTGTTGGGTGTAGCTATAGAATCGACATGAAGTTAATGTGCTGAAAGTGCTATAGGTTTTGATTCGGTGAGGCTTGGTCTGGCATGGCGTTCTCCGGTTCTTGGCTTCAAGACGAGAAGGTGTTGGCTTGGGTTTAAGAAGATCCAGTGGTAGTTTGAGTTCGGTGGATGACTTGGCTCGGTAAGTAAAGGACCGGACAGGAAATCCTATCCGATAGAGGTTGGTTTGGTAAGTTAAGGACCGGATAGGAAATCTTGTCCTGTAGAGGTTGGTTCACTAGTGAAGGACCGGACAGGAAATCATATCCGCTAGTAATTTGGTTTGGTAAGAAGGAGCCGATTAAGAAATGTTGTTCAGTGGCTTTGGTTAACTAAAGGGGGGAACCTGATAGAAGTGGAATAGGGTTTTGGAGTGTTGTTTTTGAGCTCAACATGGAGGAGCTTCGGGGAAAGACTTGGGGTTTCCTAGTGGTCTTAAGAGTTGGCTCGGTGTAAGGTTGGAGGACCTCTGGATAGCTCTAGGTGACTTTGGGATAGCAACCAATGAAGTGCGATGACTTCGACTAATCGACATGGCGAGTGACTATGGCATCTGGCAATGGATCGAAAGGATGACTTTGGCATAATAGCTTGTAGAGTAGAACCTGGGATTGTGATGCTCGTGAGTAGGACATCGTAGTCTACTTGTACCCATGTATTTGGATGCCTACGTGTGTCCAGTCCTTGGTTATCTGCATGAGCATGGGTTGAGCACCTGTATAGTAGTTCTACTATTGGTATGTATGTTTAGGGATTGATGGATGACTCTGTAGTTGTGATGCTCATTATTGGGACTAGGTGGTCTTTGTGTACCCAAAGTAGTTCATGTGCCCATATTTTGGACTTCTGCGTGTGACCAATCTTTTGCCATTTGCACAGGCAATGAGTTGAACATCTATGAGAGATCGTATATCTTAAGCACTTGAGTGAGAGATGCGAGACTGTGTATTGGACGCTATGTTTGTTGTATGCTTGATATGTTGTGTGATACACCTATACCCCCTATATTTCACATGTGATAGTAGTTTAGCATATATTATGTTTTTGTGCTAACTATTTTGATGTAAGGACATGTCAGGTATGATTCTTCATACCTAGGCCTGTATTTACTATATACAGTTTTTATAGTATTCTGAGACGATATACCGCTCACACCAGACTGTTATATGACCCAAGGTTTTATGATTTGCTTGTTGTTATCGCGGATACTCTTAAATGAGTAGACTAGGGATAATAGGTCAAGATAGCGCATTGAGCTATACAGAGTACGAGCAGAAGGCTACACTTTCATATATCTATACTTTGGAGCTTACTACTACTTATATTCTGTTATGCAGTATTGGAGCTATATCAGTACTTGTATTTTGAGAGATGGTTATAGAGTTTATTTTGGGAGATTTGGGATGTATAAACTCTTTGTTTCAATTTTTGTATAGACTGTGAACCTAATGCACTCTGATGTTCTTATTTATGGTTCATTTGATTATGCCACTATCTCGCCTGTTTTACATCTATGTTATTATATTGTATTTTGTCTATGTATTGTGAGATGTTCTATGGGTTCTGTGTTTGGATTTCTCTTTACCTTACACTCTTAGCTACCGTTTTGCATTGGTCATGTACCTCCATAGCGTGTCATACATGTATATTGGGTACCGGAGGTATAAGGCGGTCGTCACATAATGGAATGAAGGAGTTCATCGGTACCTATCTCTGGATACCTGATTATGCCGCTAATCATGCTATAGAAAGTTAAACTTCTAAGAACACGGTTCCATTAGTTCTAAAACCATCTTTATTTATAAATAAAAGAAATGAAAACTCCTGCCTTATTACATTGCCCCCAATCAACATGATGGCTTATTTGTAGAAAATATATAAATCTAAGTGATATAGTGTCATAGGTGCTCGCTATTCCACACCCATGGAATTGGGGTCCCATCAATAGTCAATAGCCTGAAAGTTCCATCCCTAAGCTTCTGTTTAACTACACGTAGACCTTCCCATATAGATCTTCCCAATTCAGACCAAGTGTTCACGTGCCAGGTAGGACTCATTTCAACGAGCTCGCCTACCTCAATGGTATGGTTTTTGACCTTAGCGTTGAAGTGTTTCACCGCTCTTTTTTGTTAAGTGGCTCCCCTTAGTTCAGCGTCTTCTCATTTTTCATCAACCAAGTCGAGGGACTTAAGCAAGAGTTCCCTATTCATCTTTTGATCATAATTCTTTCTTTGATGAGAAGGGACTTCCAGTTCTATCAAAACCACGACCTCGGCTTCATAGGCCAAAGCAAATGGAGTATGTCTGGTTGTGGACTAATGAGTTGTTCTATAGGCCTACAATGCTAGTGGTAACTCATCAACCCAATTTCCCTTGGCTCTCGTTGGTTATTTCTTTAGAATGCATTTAATGATCTTGTTCACCGCCTTCACTTGTCATTCGCTTGCAGGTGTGCTACTACCGAGAAGCTATTCATAATTCAGTATTGGTTATAGAAGTCTTTAAACTCGGCACTCTTGAATCAAGTTCCATTGTCAGGAAGATTTTCCATAGGACTCCAAATCTACATATAATGTTCTTCACCAAAAAGTTGATCACTTTCTTCACAGTGATCGTGGCTAGCGGTTCTGTTTCAAGCCACTATGAAGTAATCCATAACTACGATAGCATACTTTGCTCCGCCCTTCGACATTGCTAGCACACCGGTTATATCAATCCACCAAACTACAAACGACCATGAGCTAGCCATTTGCGTAAGCTCTATAGATGGGGCTCCTAGTATCTTTGCAAACCTTTGCCAGCTATCACATTGTTTGGTGTAGTCAGCCGCGTCTTCATAGATTTTTGGCCAAAAGTATCCAAAGCATCGCATTTTCTTCGCTAATTTCTACTTTCTAGTGTGATCACCATAGCTTCCTTTGTGCACATCCAAAAGGATCTTTCTAGCTTCATCATTGATAATATACCACAACAAGTGGGTCGAGAACCCTCTCCGATATAACACTCATTCTTGCATAATAAATCACGTAACCATACAAAGGAGTTTTCATTGTTCATTCCTTCTTTTCAAGATAGTTCTCTTTAGCAAACAATCTTTAACTAGAGTCATCCACGACTTCTTTTCTTCCTCGGCCTCTAAGATCCAATCAACATCCATCTAGTCAAGGCTCGAAGCCGGTAAAACTTCTACTGGAATGAGCCACATAAGCTGCGCATCTTCAGAGCTGGCTAGTTTGGCTAGTGAAACAGCTTTCGTATTCTCTTCTCTAAGAAAGTGCATGATTGTGTAATGTTCAATATCATTCAACAGTTCCAACGTCTTTGTCAGGTAAGGGGCAAGTCTCGCTCCCGTAGCTTGAAATTTCTTCTTGACTTAGTAGATCACCAACTGAAAGTCCTACAATTAGTGCTTCATATTTGGCTTCGTTATTTGTTGCTGGGAACTCTTGCTTCAAAGCATAACATGTCGTTCATCCTTCCAAGGTCACTTAAATCACTCCACCCTAGAACTACATTCACTGGAAGCTCCATCTATGTACAACTTCCACTTAGATAGCTGGACCATTTCTTCTTCCACTTCTCCATCTCAGATAGTAAATTCAACAATTATATCAGCCAATGCATGTCCTCATATCGCTCTTCTGGGATGGTATATTATATCCAATTTGCTCAGTTCGATATTCCTCTTCGATAATCTCCTTGAAGTTTTGGATCAATGCGGTAGTTGCTTCAGAGGCTGATTAGTCGGCATCTTTGTTGGGTGAGCCTGGAAGTATGGTCACAGCTTCCTCGAAGCAATCAACAAGTTATATGTCAGTTTCTCCAGCTTTAGGTAACTATTTTTTGCTCCGATAAACCTCTTGCAAATATAGTATGTGGGTCTTTCAATTCTAGACTCCTTGCTTCCAAGTATGCATTCTGTGCGTGAGCAGATTCTACCAAGTACATAAATCGATCTTCTCCTTCCAAAGGCCTCCACAAGAATGGTGGTCTTTCCATGTGTTCCAACAATCTATGGAAAGCTTCCTGGCATTCCTTCATCCAAACAAACATCCCTTTTCTCTTCTTGACGGCTTCAAAGAACGATATTCATTTGTTTGTTGCCTTCAAAATAAATCGACTCATTGTAGCAGCCTTTCCATTCAAGCTCTGCATTTCCCTCCTTGTCTTTGGGGTAATAACATCTTTCAATGATTGAATCTACTCTTGATTAGCTTCAGCGCCCCTAAGTTTATGATAAAACCCAAAAAAATTCTCGGTGTGACCCCTAAGGAACATTTTAGTGGATTAAGCTTCACCACATATTTTCGAAGCACATCAAACATTTTAAAGAGGTCATCCATATGATTTATTAATCATTGTGACTTCACAAGCATATCATCCACATAAACCTCCATCGTCCACGCGATTTGATCTTTGAACATCTTATTTACTAGTCGTTGGTAAGTAGTGCTAATGTTCTTCAAACTAAATGGAATTACTCGATAATAATACGAGCCCAAATTAGTGATGAAACTCATAAGCTCCTGATCTGGAACATGCATTACAATATGGTTGTATCCAGAGTACACATCCATAAATGAGAGCAGTTCATGTCCAGCCGTTAAGTCCATAAGTTTGTCGATCTTTAGCAGCAAAAAGCTATCTTTTGGGCATGCTTTATTCAGCCTCAAATAATCAATGCATGTTCGCCATTTTCCATTTGGTTTCTTGACCAACATAGGGTATGATACCCATTCAGAATATAAGGTATTGCCGATAAAGCCATTTGCCTTCAACCTATTCACTTCTTCTTTCAATGTAGTGGATAGTTTCGGACCTAGGCGGCATATCTTCTGCTTTACAGGAGGCATCTTAGGTCCACATTCAATGCATGGCATGTTATCTTCAATGAAATTCCACACATATTGGAATGTAACCAGGAAAATTCATTTAGGTTTGCCTAGAGAAACCATACTAACTTATTTTTCATTTTTATGTCGAGTTGAGATCCGACCTTGAGAACTCATGTGGGATCACCATTATTGATCAGGATGTTGATCGTCACCTCAACCAGTGCCGCCCCTGCATCCTCTGGCTCCTGGTCTATAGGCTTGTAGAACTTACTATAGGACCTGAACCAAGACTTGGTCGGTATTTTCTATGCATCAACAGTCTTGATGCAAAAGAGCCTTCTCTACATCCTTTCCTTTCTCACGTCGCTTCGCCTCTCTAAGCTCAACGATATACCATTTTTGACCAGTGCTCTAGTCGTCTTGAATAACTTTAACTTCATTCTCAATGGGGGACTACATCATTAAACTCCATAGAACCAGGTATTTTCTAAAACTGGTAAGGGATGGTTGGCCCAAAAAAGCATTGTAAGCTTTCTTCAATTACTATGAAAGTCAATGTCCACACTATCTTACAGTCTCCCATGTCCAATTCTATGGACAAGCTAATGCATCTGACAGGCTCTTTAGCCTCTTCGGTAAATCCTTAGATCCTGGACTTACATGGCTTCAGATCGTTTCGATCAATTTTCATCTGGTCAAATGCCTTTTTAAATAAAATGTCAATCGAACTTCCAAAGTCGATCAAAACCCGGTGTATTGTTGCAGGCCCAACAATGGCCATAATAACCATGGGATCAAGCTTTGGTGCTTTCATACCAGCAGCATCTCTATTCTGAAAGACTATGTCAGCATTCATTTTCTTCAGTTGTTTTGTTGGAGCTTCGTCTTTGACAGCAAAACAACTCTCTTGCGGAACATGTTTCAACGAACTTCCATACCTCTTCGTCTCATTCCAGCTCTTTTCCACTGGATTAGGTCCTCAAGATGTGGTGTTTATTACGATTCTACCTTCAGGGGGCATCGATCCCTCTCCATTGGACCCAAGCTGATCCCTTTGAGTGTTTTGTCCTTAAGATCTAACATTATGTCCGCTATCTTGTGGATCTCTCACATACCACTATAAATCTTCTTTCAAATCAAGTCCTTAATAACATCTCTTAAATGACAGTACTCATTGTTATTACGCCCATGAGTTTCATGAAAGTGACAGTACTTCCTTGAGTATCGTTCAACTTCAGTTGCCTCCCTCGAAGGTGGCTTTTTATAGTTTTATTTGCATTCCCTAGCAAGGTAGATGTTTTCAATTATATAATTTAAGGGAGTGTAATATTTTGGTCTCATATATCTCGGATGCTTCTTGATACCTTGCTTTTCCCACCAATGCCTCAGTTTGTCCTTTTTTGATTATTATTATTCCAAACATTCAACATAATGTTTATGGTACTCACATCGGTTTGTTTAGTAACACCATTAATCTGCAAAACTTCATTCGATGCTCTATCACCAATCGGCCCAACGGCCAGGTTCGCCTCTTCCAAGCATAGAAACTAGGACGTCTTATGATAAATAGGTGGATTCTTTCTTTTAAGCCATCTACCAAACTCTGTGTCTTGAGTATCCTTCAGATTAATGCCATCAACACAATGTCCTCCTTAAGGTTGCTTACTTCAGTTACAACCATGTTAAACTATTTCAAGAAATCTTTCAAAGTCTCTTCAGAACTTTGATATATGCTGGACAAGAACATCACATCCTTTGGTCAAGGTATGTTGAGCCTGAACTACTTCCTGAACATTTTTTTCCAATTAATGAAATGAAGATATGAACCTCAGTGCGATCCGAGTAAACCACATCGTAGCCACCCCATCTAAAAATACCGGGAAACATCTGCACCTCACTATGTTGGTTGCATAGACACCATCCATGTGCCACTCATGCTTCAATTGATGTTTTTTAGGACCTATCGTTCCATCATATGATGGCATCGTTGGTATAACAAATTTCTTAGGGTAGCTCTCTTGCAGTAGTATATCATCAGCGAACGGGGTCTTGTTGGGTGCTGATGTAATACCCTAAAAATTTGGTAAATATTATAATTAAATATAACTAATATAATAGTTTTGAAATAATTGGATTTAATGTGTTAATAAAATTAATTAAAATAAGGAGGGGGCAAAATGATCATTTTTCCAACTTTGGGATTTGACAATGAAACCAACGCCATTGTGGCCGTCTCGTTATTCATACCGTGCAATTTATTGGTTTTCCTCGTTTGGATCTATATACAGGAGTAATGGGCAAATTGGTGTTGAGTTCAACTTGCACCAAAGTTTAAATTCAAATTTGAAGTGGGCCTTTACTTTCCCTCCGCCTATATAAACTAAGTATGCAACTAAAATTCCATTTCAGAGACTGGTTACTCATTCTCTTTCTCTTCTCCCTCTTTCATACTGAAACTTAAATCACCATATCTCTCTTGAATCTCAATGAAATCATACAAAATCAACAGCATCACAAAGCTAACGAAGAGGACTATGCATCCATATCAATTTAAAGACAAAATCCTAAGGTTTGGAGGGTGGTATTACAGACAATGGAGGCCTAGGCAGTGAGAAGCAATTTCGATGAGTGATTTATGCTTTCCTCTTGATATAATACAATTATGATCCTATAACTATGATTTGTGGTCTAGAATAGTGTAGAGGACAACTTTAAATCGCGTAGTTTCAAAATTAACAGGGATTCATGATGGAGTTGAATATTCAGTAAATCAAAATCTTGATTTTCCTCTTTTTCCTTGAATTTAAAGAATATATAATGTAAATTGATGAATTTAAATGTAAACCGACATAGAAACGTAGGGTATAAGGCTAGGAATGTTCTTATGCGAATGGAGATGGAATGGAGGTGATTGGAGATGAAATGACATAGAGGAACGATGGAACCACCACTAGTATTTCCAAAATTTGTCAGGTCTATCGGCCTTAGCAACCAGTCCAACGATGGCCTATTTCGGGCGTAGGTTGAACTTGGACCCAAATGAGCTAATATATAACAATATTTATCGATTTGAGTCTTGCTTCTTTTGTTTTCTAAAAGCGTTAAAAGGGTATTGACGAGGAGATTGACGACATTATAAATCCAAGTCGAATTATGCAATGTTGATCATTTGTGTGGGATGAATTTGTATGTTATGTGTTGTTTGCAAATTTTTGTTGTTGATGTCAACATGTAAAAGCCTTTGGTGCAAGTAGGAGACCTAGGATGCAAACTAGTGGCACAAGTAGGTGATCTGGGTATTGTAATGCTCTCCTAAAGTGCTTCGACGGACTAATGTGGAATATGGATTATAAGTGATCCTATAGTGCAAGAGGCAAGTCTAGAACGTGAGTCCAGTCTGTATATGAGGTAACATGCGACCTAATAACGCATGAGGCGAGTCCAAGGAAGTGAGTTCTATACCTAATTGATGTGACGGTGGACAACAGGCAACCTTGTAGCGCATGAGGTGAATCCAGGAAAGTGAGTCCACATAGATGTAATGTGATATGATCAGACATATATGGTATGGTAAGTATAGTATAACTGAAAGACGTGAGGTGTCCAAGACGTTAGACTCATATCATGTTATAGTACTATCTTTATAGTATATGTAGAGTAAGTGTAGCTCACTCACCAGACTTATGTCCGATCCATTCTTATTTTTCCTCTTTATTTATATATCCAGGT
Organism: Allium fistulosum; assembly: GCA_030737815.1. Lineage (NCBI taxonomy): Eukaryota > Viridiplantae > Streptophyta > Magnoliopsida > Asparagales > Amaryllidaceae > Allium > Allium fistulosum. The sequence continues at coordinate 361,747,239 of CM060906.1, forward strand.
TGATGGAGTATGGAGGCAAGATGATATGGAAGATAAGGACCTATTTGTACATGTTGTAAATGATGTAAATGAGTGTTATGACCTAGATTTGATTATTTACTTGGATTGGGTTTGATTTGTATTATATAGACATATGTATCTGACGTTACAAATATATTATGATGTTGTGAAATGATTATGGTCATTAATATTATACTTTATTGCGAGACTCTAAAAGTTGTTAGTTAGAACTGTATTTTTTTCTTGTTATCTTATCACTACGACTCATCCTTTTTGGTTCTTAGGTGTTAACGTCGGTTGGGGCGGTTAATCCAGAGTTTGAAAGACAGGTTGTTACAGTTAGTATCAGAGCAATACATACCCTTAAAATAGGAACTACGAACGTATTGAGAAAGCATATTTGTATTTTCTATTATATATATATATATTATTTTTCAATATATATATATATATATATATCATAAATGAGTCAAGTACGTATGCACATACCATTTATTGTTCCAGTTTTGTTTATTATCTATTGGGGGGTTACTACGTACACTACAATAAACAGGACCTTTAACAGCGTTTTAAAAACGCTATAAAAGCTTTTAACAGCGTTTTTATGTACGTTGTATATCGACATGCAGTTATATGTCAGGGATATACAATGACAAGAAATAAACGCTGTTAAATGTCCCTTTTAATAGCATTTCCCTGGTGTCATGAAATCTTTTAACAGCGTTTGGTTGAGTACAGTTAGAGATCTTTCTTAGCGTTTGTTTCGTGCTAAGATAAGATTTTATAGCGTTTTTCAATGCTATGATATTTATTTACAGCGTTTCGTTGTTGCAATAGGTCGTGCTTTATGTTTTTAGATTCAATTTAACGGCATTTTTAAAACGCTGTGGAATGTTTTAACAGCATTTTAAAAACGCTGTGGATTGTTTTAACAACGTTTTAAAAACGCTGTGGAATGTATTAACAGCGTTTTAAAAACGCTGTGAAATGTTTTAATTTCATTTCAGTAAACATCCGCCACAATGTGCATATATACCACATTTCAAAATTAGCATATTATATCAATATCACATTTCAAAATCAACATATTATATCAATATCACATTTTGGACACATATTTGATAACCAACGTATGAAATTTCATAATCAAATACACAATATTCTTACACCAAACATAAATAGTTTGTCATCAATAGTTCAAAAACAAAATATAGAACAAGTAGCAATAGCAAAACAAAAGCAAGTAGTACATACGTTAAAACCAAAAAGTAGTTCTAGCAGCAAAAATAACTTCGATCCATAACTCGTTGCAACCTTTTTTTGCATCACAGTCATCTATCTACCTGCAAAGCAAAAGTAATGGAATTATCTCAAATGATAGTGTAATTGATGTGCATAAGTCTACATCACTACATAACAATCCAAAGATGGAGGATGAATGCTTTAAATCTCTTTACAACTCGTAAAAAGATCAGAACGAGCCATAAAATAACAGTTGTTGTATTTAAAACTTTAGTATACATGACGTTAACTTTGTAGGCTCAGAAACTTAGCGCACTAAACCATTAATATATTCAATGGACTGGGAGTATGAACAAAACAGTATAATGCAAAAGTATAATAACAACAGTAGAACGTACCTCATCAAGTATGACAACATCTCTTTAACCATTCTCAACCACCATATTATCTTTAACCTTCTGCCCTTGAATAAGTATCACAAATCATGGTCAAACCTTAAAATATGCATCTATATTTGGAAATCTATTAAATAAGTTTAAATATGGATTTTTTGCATTATGGAATGAAAGAAGTTGCCTACAACTATGTATGCTATAAACCTGGAAGAGACAGAAACAAATATGATATTTGTACTAATTTTTTGGTGATTCAACAATATAATCTGATGCTTGGAGAAATCTGTTCATTTTTTATGAAGCATTGTCCCTTTAGTGGTTATGGAGACCGAGCAACAAAGGAAAAGAGAATACAGAAATCTGAAGGATTTGTTAGTGAATTTTACTGTCATCCATGATTAGGTAATTGTTATTATTATTTACTTCTCATATTCAGCATAATAACACTTCCAGAAATCTGAAGAATTGTTTAAAGTGGAAGTAGAAGATGGTGGGTCAAAGGAATTGAATAAACATCATCAGTTCAATGAATTTGAAGAAATACTACAGGTCTGGCAGTTAGAAGTACATGGAGTTAGTGAGTTATAGCAGTTTTTTTATATATAAAAAACCAATTACTACCACTAAGTACAATGCCATTCATAATTTCCTCATAAACACAATGTTACTCATAATTCAAAAACCCAGTTGTTACTTTCAAACAAATCAACTAAATATTCACAATGGGAGTACAAATTCCTGAATAAAAAACCGATGGCATATGAGTGTGTACATGTTAATTGAGGACAAGTCAATGAAAACATGCTACTAAATGAATAAGGCACAACTATATGAGTAAGAAATGTAGAAATCAACTTTTCTTTCCATAAATCAGTAAATACACAATAAGTACTGTACTATGTTGTGCAGATTCAAATAAAAACTAAAGGTGACGGTAAGTTGGTCTTGAAGTGTACCTGCTGTATAATACTTGCCTCGTTGTAAATCCGAGTAAGTTCGAAAATTGATGACCTGAAATCATATAGCTGAGCAACTTTAGCTATTAAATCTTACTGAAAATTTTGGTAACAAAGGTGCAATACGTATACAAATACACAGTATGAATCCAGATATTATATTATGTTTATAACCATAAATACATATGTACTTGTTTTGTTTTTTTTCATTTTAACTTCCGTACAATTATTTGCTATGTGATGAATCATGAAAAACAAAGAATGGTTATAATATGCTAGTCAAAAGAATATATATGTATATATTGACTCTAGGGATGCTGTTCTTTTTTTTAACTTTAATTATTTTGATAGTTTGAATTTTTGTATGTAAATATTATAGTAAACAATACTTATTTACTTTACTGACTGTATAATACTTATTTGCTAACTTTATTTAAAACTTTAGGCATAGAATATAGAATAAATAACAAAATTTACCCCCTTGACATTAGCTTGGGTTCTGAAAACCAAAGCTTTAATAGTTTCCTCAAAGCTACAAGTGACTTGAATAGAATTTGCACTAGCTGCAACAAGAAATGTAGTTAATGTATTAAGCAATTGTTAATAGCAATAACAAATTAATTCATATGTTTGTGACAAAATCAAATTGTTAATAACAAACTGATTTTCTTGGTTTGTTTCTTCTAACTGCACACACAAGGAAGTTACAATTAATATTTGCTTTTATAGAGGCTAGTTGAATGTACTAATTTGCTCAGAAAGCAAGAACAAGAAACGAAACATCAAAGGGACAAAAAGAACAGTAGTGTTATATTGACATATCATCCTATTTGAATTTAATATCAGGTATAAAATTTGGAAGTCATAGGTCAACAACTTCGGTGTTGAAGCTGCATACATATCCCTAATGATAATGAAAATACTCAAGTTATCTATACTAATACTTGAATTATATGTATGTGTGCACAATCCAATCTACAGTTTCCTATAAATATCATGAAAATAACCTTTTCCAAGCTATAGTTATTGTCTAAAAGGATTGCCATAGTGAAAGCTTCAATCATCTAATAGCTTAATACTAAACCGAATTTTCAAAACTATTTCATTTTGCGTATATTTAATCCCTTTATATTGATCATCTCAACTACATAGCATAAGCCCACCCAATATGAACATTTGACTATATAGGTGACATAGTGTTTTAACAAGGCAAACCTAACATACCCATTTCCTTAGGCTCATGTTAGCCTCACATAGCATTTGTTCCTATCAAATAAAACAAAATGATTTTAAAACTGAATTAATGAAAGAAAACTCTGAATTTTATTATCAAATGCTTTACTCGTACCTTTCTTTGAAGATCAGTAAGCTGATCAAGCATGTATTGTGTCTGTAATCATATGAAAAACATTACTTCCTTCTAATTTCATTTCACACATATATTTCAAGTTCACTGCTTGTAAAGGATTCAGCAATGATCCACTTGGGTATCTGCCAGTAACGGTAGTTTTACTCGTTATTGTTAGTTACAGACATGTATATTGATGCATGATGTATAGATGAATTCTCTATCCTCTGTACTGTATATAGTTACCCAGGTTCTAAGCCTTCTAAAGAAGCTTCAATTCCTAAAAAGGTGCCTTATTTAGCCTGTGATCGTGGACTCACAAAATCCATATACCTTTTTGTTTCTACAAATCTAACATCATCATGAATCATAAAAATCAAATAAAAAGGTATAGTATATAATTGTACACACTGTCAAATAGAAATGTAAAAAAAATCACCCCATAAGCAGGAATTGAACAACAAAGAGTGACTCAGTGCTAGCAAATCCGAACTTTGTAGCACCCGCCTCAACCAAGCTGGTAATTTGCTAATTCCTGTTACGAGTAACAGCTGCACATTGCAGGAATAGTTTATAACAATTCTCCAAAATAAAAATAAAAGTTTTCCATTTTAACCAAAAGAAGAATTCTTTTTCTTGAACACTTCAACTATGAGCATTTTTTGAAAATACATATATATCAACTTACATCAGTAGTTTAAAAAACTTACATCAGTGAAAAGAATACCGGCAACTCCAGCCATGGCGAAACAAGAATGAACCAACTCAGCCTGTACAAACCATTTTAGACTCTTGGAATCTTCTCCAAGTCCCAAAGGATCAAATCCAAAGTCTCCCACAAGATTATATTTGCAATGAAAAGATATGTAGTTACATTCAAATAAAGTAATGAACATGGAATTGAATGCTATAATGATGGCAAGTTATTGTTAATGTTGGCAAGTTATTGTTAATGAAGCCTCAGTTCACTGCTGGCAAGTTATTGTTAATTGATGGTAATAAAAAATAAATATAACTGCAGATACAGAGAAGCTAATAGAGAACCATACACTTGCAAACATTGAGAAGTTGAAGAGAACAAATACAGAGCTAATTGGTGAGTTCACCATTTACAATCTAAGATCGATTTGACAATTTAATAGTATCGAATACAAATCAGATTTACTTTAGTGTTCTCATGTTATAAATCATCTTCATTTACCTAAGAGGCAGATTGATGTGCTAATTAATTCTGTTGTACCACTTATGAAATCACATAAATATAAACAGTATGACCTCCGAAGAGGGACACTGACATGCCATTCAATTCTTTATCTCATATATTGAAATTGCATTATACACATATTACAAGCTTAGTCATAGTTTATGGCAGTAAACATATTTATTGCATCAGTACACCCACACTTCTCTATTCAGCTCGTACATTACTTCCATTCCAATCAGTAAGCTTGCATTTATGAATAAAATGAATCAAATCTATATTGAATTTGAGAACTTTAACCTTTTCCACATTATATAATTTCGTTATTTGAATTCTAGAAGAAATGGAGAATTAAGTTCAAAGTGAATAAGTAAGCTGATTATAGATATTAGTTATTCAAATGATTAGTTGATTATACCTTTAAATAGTACTGAAAATAAACGAAAGATGTATGTAAAAAGTTTAGTACCACTGTATACAGGCAAGGTCATTAAGGTGTGAATTTTTAGCTCTTCAATTTATACTATAATAATCAACTATTTTTGAAGAAAGCAATAAATTTTAGAGAGGTTACATCATATATTACTTAGGGAGGGTAGCTCATATGAGATGCATATTATATTACATCGAAGATTAACAGTATATTACTTAAGTGTTAAAGAGAACGACTATATTATATAGACTCAAAAGCATTACTCTAGAAGGTGTGCTTGCCTGTTTTCATAGTGTAAGCATGTAAGGTAACTATTTTTAAATAAACTTGGATGAATATCAACCAAAGTTTAAATGGTTTCCTCCATTAATGTGGGGTTGGGTATTGAGAAGAAAGCATATAACTATATGATTTCAAACTTGATATTCCTACCTATGACGACCACATCATATTACAACTCCTATATTTTAGAATAGATTTGTGTGTTTTGCTTTGATTTTATTAGTATACTTCTTCAAATAACTTCGAAACATGGGCAGGTTTAACACTACTGCAAGACAAAATAATTTATAACCACATTATATATTTGAGTCTCTAATGATGTATTGGATTATTTATTTAAGGATTCTTAAAGTTTTCTTAGAAATCCATAAATCAGATCTGGACGAAAGCTTTGTATTGCCTTTTAGTTAAATACACACATCATACTAAGGTAGAACTTTTGGCATGACTTCATGGGTATTCAACATTTAAACCTATTATTTCTAAGAAAAAGTGTTTAAAATTTGAAATAAGTTCTTCCTAGAAAAAGATCGAGCTTCCTTTATTGATAATGTAAAATATGTACAAGTACATAATGTTTATATAGCTTGATGCAAGCTAATGGGCTCAATTAAAAGCTAGATAGGCCAATACAAAAAGAATTCAAAATAAAAAATGCCAGACCAAAAACACTTGTGATGTCCAGCAAGCGATCGTGATAATACCCGTATTTGATTTTGGAAACTTCAAAAGCCCTAATATTTCCACTTCATTCATTCATGTACTCTAGAACTCACTTTTCATTTTTCATTTTCTTTAATGGCGGCTGTTATCTCATGCTAAAAAATCCTAATATCTAAATTTAGAAACAGATTACTTTAAGTGGTCATTTTAGTGTTTCTATATACTGCTTATGACTTATTAGCCTAGCATATTCAAGAACACTTCTACGTTAACTTCTAAATCCAAATTAATTAAAAACTGGCTTTAAATTCTATCATATTCTTGTATAAATAACAGCTTAGCTATCTCATTTCCCACAAAATAGCAGCTTAAGCAACATATCAAATCTATATAATACAAATAACAAAACAACATAGATATATGAAAAGATTTAAAATCTACGAACAAAAAGGATAAAGCTGATTAGATCTTTTCACGGCACAATAGAGAATCAAATTAGGGTTTTCGAAGCATGGAAAATTAAGGTTTTTAGAACATATCAAACCAAATTAATTAAATCATGCACGATAGAGAACGGAAAAATAACATACCTGACTTAGGGTTTTCAGAGCAAAGTCAAAGAAGGAAGTTAGGTTCCTAGTCGACTTCGGTTGCGATGATTTGAGTTCGAATCGGCGAAGAAAGGAGGAAAATGGGACTGAGAGAAGTCGAAGAAGAAGAGGCCGGGTAAATAATGAAAATAAGAGGGAACAAAATGTTTTGCCGCTTAACTTTTTTATTTCTAATTTTTTATGGAGCTTAATAATAGCATGTACACGGTTAATACGGCATCTTTAAAAAAGTAGGTATTAAAAAGACAGCACCATTCTTCGAGTTGCTATTGCGTGTTGCAATCAATACTATGTTTTCTTGTAGTGCTAATGAATCCTGTTTTTATAGTTAGCTGAAAATGAGCAATTCTGTGTGTACTGGATATCCTCGGAGTTAATATTCCAGTATGGTACAAACACTATATCCAAGCAATGGGCCAAGTTAGTACCAACCCCATTGAACCCGTAGCCACCACTACCACTGCCTAAGGTGTGATTTCATCCTAAACACCACCGATTGTTGACTTTTTTAAGTTATGTAAAGATTTCTCCAACACTGGTGGAAAGTCCTTTGTTGGAACGGAACCATAATCAGTGACTCGAGCATGGCTTAGTACTTGTGAAATATTTTCAACTTGTTGGGACTTAGAGATATTACTAAGTGATAGTTAGCCTCTTGGTATTTGCAAGGTGAGGTAGCGTGTTGGTGGGAGGTAGTGACAATCGAAGTAGATGATGATATTATTACTTAAGGTATGTTTAAAACGAGGTTTGAGGTGGAATTATTTTTTGGGACCGAGAAGGATTTGAACTCGAGAGGTTTCTTCATCTTAAGCAAGAAGAAATGATATTTGGAGAGTATGTGAGTCAGTTTAACGAGTTGGCCAAATTTGGTTTTGAGTTGGTAAATACCTAGGAGAAGAAAGCACTGATGTTTACAAAGGAATTAAATTCACCTCTAAGGGAGCTTGCATTGAATCAGATTCCGTACGAGGCTACATTTAAGGACTAGTAGAGGCATCATTATTGAATTCTCTAGATGAAACTATGATTAAGGATCAAGTTAAGGAAGTAAAGGGCCAATAACATGGTAAACTTAAAGGTAATAGGCTAGAAGGAGGACAAGGCAAGAGAAAAGCAATTACTTGTAATAGATGTTAAAAGGTAGGACACGTGGCAAAGAACTGTAGGATGAACCTTTAGAAGGGTAGGTGTTATAACTATAACCAGGTGGGACATTGGTTGAAATATTGTAAAGTGACCCTAGCTGGAAGGAAATTAAAGTGCTAGCTACGATCAGTTCAATCATATAATGGGAGATTGTCCTGCTTTGAAGAATGAAGGTAGGTGGTTAAAGCATAAGCTCTAGATGTCGTTCCAACCTCAACTATCGCACCACCGCCAGTTCAAGAGAGATTGTGATGGAAGTTGTGTTGACTTTATCTGATTCTCGTGTTTGTACTTTACCTAACACTAGTGCATCCCATTCATTCATAGCAAGTGCATTAGCCGATAGTTTAGCCCTTAAACCTGACATTGTGCATAAATCCATTTCGATGTTGAATCCTGTTGGGGGATTGACCTATTTATCGATATTATGTCGTACCTTGCAGTTGGTCATTTATCGTGTCAAGTTCCCCTGTGAAGCCTAAAATTTCGTGGTATGGGTTGAATTTGATAATGCTTAGATGTTAGAGTATGAGGTAGTGTTGGATTATGACATAAGGATGTTTCAATTGAGAAAGGGTGAATGACTTGATTTGATTCTATCTAATGAGCCCGGTCTTTCTTTTATGGTAGTGTATTTATATCCACTTAGCCTGTCACAAGAAGTACTATTGTTTATTGCTATAGTGATAGATTATCCAGATGTGTTCGAATAAGTTTCCAATCTACCTTTCCGAAGGGAAATCGAATTTTGAATTAATCTCGAAAAAGGCACAAGCCTGGTAGTGATGTCCCTTAGGCCTATCGTTGAAGGAACAAAGAAAGTTGGATAAGGTAGTGTCGGAATTATTATAGAAAGGATTTATTCTGAGAAGTATTTTAAAATGGGGAGCACTTGTTGTTTTGGCTATTAAGGCAGATGATTCTTTAAGATTATGCATTGACCATCGATAATAGAATAAGCTAATGAGAAAAAACCACTATCCCTTGCCTCACATTGATGGCCTCTTCGATCGGTTAGTTAGGATAAAGGTTTTCTCTTACTTTTATTCAGGAACTGGGTTTCATCAATTGGGGTGTCTGAAGATAGTATCCCGAAGACCGCTTTGCATACGCCTAATGAATTATTTGAGTGGTTGGTCATGCCATCCGGGCTGACTAATGCTCCAACTTATTTTGTAGATTTGATAAGCAGGGTATTCCGGGAATAATTGAATAGATTGTGGTGGTCTTCATTGATGACATTCTTATTTATTCTTGAAGTGAGGAGGAGCATGAGGTCCATTTGAGAAAAGTGATGGATGTCTTAAGGAGGAATCGGTTGAAGGCTAAGTTCTCTAAATGTCACTTCTGGAAGAAAGATGTTCGCTTCCTTGAGCACCTAGTTTTCGTAAATGGATTGGCAGTAGACCAAGGGAAAGTAGGCATCGTTAGACATTGAAATATGCCAAATAACACTTAATAGGTTTGTAGCTTCTTGGTTTTAGCTGGATTTTATTACAAATTTATCAAGGACTGTGTAAGGATATCAACGCCTTCGATTCTTTTGACCAAGAAAAGCCTGACTTATATTTGGTGTTCAGACTGTGAAGTAGCGTTGTTAAGTTAATGGAGTTGTTAATGAGTGTTCTAGTATATTCTTGATGGTACGAAACCTTTCATAGTGTATACTGATGTATGCGGTATTGATCTTGGTGCTATCCTTATCCAAGAGGGAAAGGTAGTGCCATATGCGAGTCGGTGGCTTAAGAATCATAAGAGGAATTATCCAATGTACGACCTTGATTTAGCTGCTATTGTATTTCACTACAAGAATTTTGATTTTTAGTAGCGCTCAAAAAACGCTACTAAAAGTTTTAGCAGCGTTTGGAAAATGCTGTTATAAAGCCCGCGACTTAAAATACCTGATTTTTAGTTGCACTTATTTCAACGCTACCATAATCGTTTTACTGTAGTGTTTATGAAACGCCACTAAATTCTTTTTTCGCAGCGTGTATAAAACGCTACCAAAATGTACTTGGTCTGCTCAAAAATATTTTGGTAGCGTTTGTTAAATGCTGTAATAGAGGACGCACTTTATTGACAAAGCCTGTAGCCGCGTTTATTAAACTCTGTAATAGAAACGCTACTAAAAATATTCCAGCTCTGCCTATACATTGCCTCCTATTCAATCTTGTTCATAGCTTATAACATAATACATAAACACATAAACACGTACACATTAAGCAACCGCAAAATACATATACATATACACATACACATTCAAACATAAACACATTTAAAAACCACAAAATACATAAACAAAAGCACTAACATAAACGATATGTTAACCGTACATAGAAGTTTACACAACCGAACAGTAGTTTCACGACAAAAGGTTAACCGTACATAGAAGTTTACACAACCGAACTACGTACCACAAACAATATGCTACTGCTGCAGTTAAAGTACCATAAACATCTGAACTAAGCAAGAACAATAAACAACCAAACAACCTAATAAGTACGATAAACTAGTGATGCTACTGTTCATTCTTCAAAAACGCCTACCTATAGAAAAAATATAATCAACAGTGAGACTCAAGTTATAATCAATACTGAGATAATAATGACAGGACCATCAATACTGAGAAAACAATGAGACTAAAGTTATGCACAACTGAATATGTGCAATCTTGTGTTCAACTGAATATGCACAACTGAATATGAAAACTAAAATAATGTGCATGTTAGTTTTGGCCTAGAATAAAATGAAAATGAAGATTTGTCATCAATGTTTTGTACATTTTATCTCTGCCTGTACATTTTGCAAGAAGTTTTCAATTACATAAAGAATTGCATACCTTTCATTTTGGTTCCATAATGACTTTTGCTATCGGCCAAGCTATGGGAACGCCAAAGGCGTCTTCCATGCACGTCAACTCCGATGTAGGTCTTCATAGCACTGCATTCGGAACTCTCACAATTTCAACCCAAACTTTTACAGCATCACGTCCCAATGGACCATCGATATTGGATCAGTTGAAGCGATAGTTCCTTCAGCCACTACTTCATTCGTTTCACCCACATCAATCAACTTGCATTTATTATCTTTTGTCAGTTTTGCAATCGGCTGGAAAAAAATGGTGCATATTTCAAACAGTGCATATTGAAAACTGTGTACTTATTTTAGAAACCAAAGCATACAAAATGCAACAACACAGTGGTGCATATTTCAAACAGAAGAAACAAAATACAAACTACAAAATATTTCCAGCATATTTACTTACATGTTGTCGTTTCTTCGCGATTATGGGTGTGGATATCACAGAAGAAGTCGCACAATTTACATTCCTACCAACTGAATCTTTATTAACTTCAACTTTTGATTTTGGTCATGCTACTTTCCTACCAACTGCATCTCTAACGCACGACATATCAACTGTGGGTCGCCACAAATATGCATCTCCATTTAGTACATTGGCCACCTAAATCGCAAAGGCAGCCGGACCGAGCGGAATACCATTAACAAGATGTTGTGGATCTCTGGCATAGATTTTTCCTTCGGCAACTACCCCTTCACCCTCATTCCAACCATAAATCTTGCATTTGTCGTTTTGGGCGCTGCTGTCACTCTAAAAAGGATAAGTGTAAATCAAGTTTTGATAGTGAATTTAATAAATACAAAATGAGTAACTCAACTTGCAAAATAAAAATAGAGACATTCAGAGAGTAAAATGAGTCTACAACTATGACTAATGCATTAGTCTAATGTATGGATTTGACTTAGTAGGTGAACATATAATCTACTCAATTATGCCTTCGCAATCCTCCTTAACATAGCTAACATCTTCATCATCCATTTCGGTTATTTCATAATCTTCCACGGCTTGGATATCTTCCTCGATGCAATCATGTGTCTCTAAATCATTAAAACTTCTTGATGGTGCTTTCATTACCAATTAGAATCATCATTTTCTCTTGAATAAAATACTTGTCTTGCTTGATATGCAAGTATGTATGGATCTCTTGAAAACGATGCTTGATGTAAATTAACAAGAGTGAACCCATCATCATCAACTTTTACTCCATTTCCTTTATACGCCCAACGACACTTAAAAACTGGAATATAAAACAAATGATAATCTAATAAAATTATATCTGTCAATATTCCGTAATAAGTGACCACATCAACCACTTGGAACATATCTTTTGCACTTGCTCTACACATAGTAGTCGCATCAAAGGTCACCCCGCAATTCTGAGTTTCTCTCCCTACATCTTTTATATGAAAACGTTGATCATTGATAACATATCCTTTGTAAGACAAGGCATCATTCTTCGGACCCAAAGCAATCCATCTTAACATGTCATCATGATCCTTGGAGGCAATAGGTATCTACAACAAATTCCAATTAGCATGAATATTTTAGAGTAATATTAGTACTCAAATGAGAATATATTTGGAATCTAACTAACCTTCCTTTTAATCCAATCGGCAAATTTTTTTGTATGTGTGTCCCAAAGTAAGGTCGCATTTTTTCTCATGCGCTGGTCTAAATTTTCTAATTCCTCCAAATGCAAACTATTATAAAACAAGTGATTATAAGTTATAAATAGCATTACGAACACATCAAACTGATTAAAATAATGTAACATAAACTTACTCTATAAATGGTTCCACCACATTCATATTCATTAACACGGCTAAATGAGCCATTTCTTTCTCATTATCTGACAATGTAACTGTCTTGGACATTGAAATCGGATGTCCCTCGGGTATTACATTGCTTTCATAATCTTCATTTCGAGCTTCTTTCTCCTCTATATGTCCAGATTTTTTCAAAAATTCATTGAAAATCATCATGGATTCTTCTGCAAGATAGGATTCTGCAATACATCCCTCTGGTCGTGCATAGTTTCTTACATAATCTTTAAGTGTCTTCATATATCGTTCGAATGAGTACATCCAACGAAAATGAACTGGTCCACACATTAGTGCTTCTTTTCCAAGATGAATGGACAAATGTACCATTATATCAAAAAAAGATGGTGGAAATTTTTTTCAAGTTCGCATAAAACTTCGATAATCTCAACATTGATTTGTTCTACCTTCTCTCTATCAAGAACACGTTGACATAATTTGTTGAAAAAAGAACATAAGCGAATTATTGCTTTTCTTGCCTTCATTGCCATTAATCCTCTCGATGCTACTGGCAATAACTGTTGCATTAATACATGGTAATCATGTGACTTCAATCCGCTAATTTTGCAATCATGCAACGAAATCCGATTCTTCAAATTTGAACAGTAGCTATCTGGTCCTTTGAAATCGTACAATCTTTTGCAAAATATTTTTCTCTCGGAATTTGACAACATGTATGGAGCCGGTGGAAGATATGTTTTATTCCCACGAGGTTGTGCATGAAGCTCATTTCGAATTCCCCAATCCTCTAAATCCTTTCTACAGTTGGTTCCATCTTTTGATTTATTACCATGCAACATCGTGCCCAATAGGCTTTCACCGATATTTTTCTCCACATGTATTACATCTATATTGTGACGTAATAGAAGTTCCTGTGAAAACCAAACCTATAACGTATTATTGCACTACAACAAAAATACCCTATTACAACGCTCTTTTTACAACGGGCATTTTCTGCCCGTTGTAATAGATGCCCTATACAATATCTTTTTACAACGGGCATTTGCTGCCCGTTGTAATAGAAGGTTATTACAACGGTCCATTCAGGACCGTTGTAATAGATGCCCTATACAATACCTTTTTACAACGGGCATTTGCTGCCCGTTGTAATAGATGGCTATTACAATGGTCCATTCAGGACCGTTGTAATAGATGCCCGTGGTAATTTTTTACGCTTTTGTCTTCGTACCCAAATAAACCCCCGCCTACTTCTTTTCTCATTTTCATTTTACGCAAAAATAAAGTAGATCCCCAAAACAAAATCCCTAAAACCTAAACTCGACTACCGCCTTGCTAGCACAACCGCCTGCCTCCACTTCGCATCCGCCTACATCCACCTCGCAACCGCCTGCCACCAACATGCAACCACCGCAGCGGAATTGAGGTGAGCTGAAGTGACCCTCCTATTTCTACACTTAATTTCATAAGGATTTTTTTTTCCATCAAAGGGAATTTAAATCAAATAGAAATCAAATTGCCATACAAGCTATTGATATAGCCACTTATTTCTTTTCTAAAATAGGCAAATTAAGCAAAATCAGCAGTTCAGACGTCTAAATTCTTATGACAGGCATCTAAACTTAATCCCAGACGTCTAACTAATTATGACAGACGGCTCAGAGATCTAAAATTGAAACAGAGAGAAAAAGACATTTTGAACTGAATTCAGACATCTAATTTTTTTTGTGACAGACGTCTACATTTAACCTCAGACGTCTAAATTATTATGACTGACGTCTAAGTTTAATCTCAGACGTCTAAATTATTAAGACTGACGTCTAAATTCGATCTCTATGTACATGCATATGCACATTCAATTTATGTGTGTCTGGATGTCCACCTACATTCATTTACACTTTTAAGTTTGATTTAAACTTCCTTTGAACTATCAGAGATGATATATAGATTGATCATTCATTACAAATATATTTTCCCGGGTCATTTTCTTTTTCCAATAAACAAAATATATCCAGGATCAAAACAATTAACCAATATAAATATATCAGTACATTCACAAAGATAAGCACATACATGTGAGGATGTATGTGCCTCTCTTGTTTGAATCAGAGTTCTGGAAAACAAGAGGATATTGGATTGATTGGATTTAATCAATCCACACATAGTACAGTGTTATATGCAATAAAAATTCCATTCATGTTTGATTTTCTTCTTATAAAATCTGTCTGGAATTTTAAAATGCATTTGGTTAAAATCTGAGTGAAATTCAGATTCCTATTACAAATACAAAGGAAAAGGTGTGTTAATATTTGCACAAAACATGTTTATGTGCATATATAACTGCAACTATTTGGATCTGGCTTTCAACTCCCTTATTACAGATCCTTTCTTTATTTAAAAACAAGACATGAAACATTTGTATGAAACAAGTTAAATTATGGGAACCTTGCAGTCATATAAAAACATTCAACCTATGCCTATTATCTTTTGTATACATATGCCATGGTAGAAAGATAAAACCATTTAATTTTTCTGAGAATCAACTATCCAGATTTTCCAAAACTAAAATCCTTTCTAAAGACTCAAGATTGACTAATACATTTATAAAATATAATCATTTAATTTAAACATGGTGTTCTTACTAAATCCACTTACAATATTTTGATTAACTTCTTTAATATCAGATACTAACTAGATTCATAAATTCCAGATACAAGTCAATCTCTTAATAAAATACTTAACAAAATATCCATCCCATATCCAACACTTAATACAAGTAACAATTTAAATCATTAATACATGCGGATTTTATCATTTAGGCTCTTATCTAACTAAGTTTAGCATGCTATAATCTTCTTCTCAAAGCCTTGCTCCTACTCCTACTTAGTTGCTGCAATCCCTGAAAAAGCATTTGAAACTGCCTCATTTTAAATGAGACACCCCAGATGCCATTAGCACACTAGGGTCAGACACATGTCTGGTATGAGAAAATTCACAAAAGCAATTAGTTAATTAGGTTAAAATCAAATTAAATACATATACATAAAGTTCTGCCCTTTGGAATCAGATCATACTTGTGTGCATGCTCTGTGTCATTGTGCATGTGCACACTTTAATTTTTCTTTCCAGAGACTACATATATAAATATGGCACATACATTCAAGCATACAATTCAGTCATAGTCAAACAATCATTCATACCAAACAGGAAAATAACCAATATGAGTTAAATCATTTATTCAATTCTCATATTTCAATTCTAGGAAAAACTCTAGTTTTCTCATCATCTCAAATATTTTTCCCTTGGTATATTTATCTATCCTGGTCTCATCTGCAATATTTATGAATCAATGGACACACTGTAATGAACTAATTCACTCCATTACACAAAGATCTCAGGACTTAAACAAGCCATGTGTCAACTTGTATTACTCAAGAAAACAAGTCATTCCTGCAGTGTTCTTGACCCCAATTTCCTAATCAGGTTTAAGTTAATAATAACTCTTTTGATTTTTCATGACTAAACCATTCAGTGATCCATTTTACTAACTAAAAAACATCCATATCATGGCATCTCATATTATTCATAACCATACAGAGACAAACAAGCAAACAACCATTGGTGACTAAATAAATAAGGTTCTGTATGTATATATATATATTCTGGTATTTTAAAAAGGGGTATAGGCAACTAACATTAGCTTATGGCTTCTGAGAGAGTTTTTCCTTTTTGCAAACATTTGTGCTTGAGTTAAACTCAGAATGATCTGGTTTCACTGAATCACAAAATTTTGTTTGCTATGTATATATATATCTTTATGCATTTTTATTAAATTAGGAGCATCAGCACATAGGCAACCCTATTGCACCCCTAATTCCTCTTTGTCTCAAGCCTCAGCACTTATACATGAGTATATTGCAGCTCAATTTGTTTTCATTTCTCTGAGTTAAGCCAAAACCAATACTACTTGCCTATATTCAACATTTATTTTATGTTCCTAAGCATCTACATATCAGAGATCTGGGTTCATAAAACATATATGTATACTAACTACACATAAAACTTTCTTATAAATAAACAAGTAGAACAACCAAAGAGAATCAAAACATTTCCAGATTTAAAATCACAGATAGCATTCATATATGAAAATACTCTTTTAAGAAAATTACTTATAACTGGCTGCCTACATTAGGACTTATTGCCTTAGATTTTTGAGTGAGTTTTCTCACCTAGCTCTCTTCTTTGCTTCCTTAATTAATTGATGAACTTCTGCCTTTAGCCTCAAGCTCTTTTCCTTCCCTTGCCTTATGATTTCTATGGTGTTGTTTTCTTTTTTTTTCAAAGTTCTTTTCTGAGAAGGAGAGGAGGCTGCTGCATATACATGTATATATACAGGGTCTTCCTTAGGGTTTTGGGTATTGGTTAAAGCCATTTTTGCCCACCAGAAAAATCATGTTATCTGTATTTTACTTGAACCCAAAATTCTACCCTCCCCGGCTTAATTTAGGTGAAGAGAAAAGTGGTTACATCCTTTTTGGTTAATTTCAGAATTTTGCTTTTCAGAAAATACTTTTTTCCTTTGTCTACAATCATGCTAAAAATGTGACTTGATTTTATTATTTATCAAATACTCTTCCTAATTCTGCCTATACCAAGCATTTCCCTGTTTTGTCTTATTTTTCCTATTTTTAGCTTTCATGTAAATGGTATGTACCTCCTTTATTTATTTACAAGAGGAATACTCCTTTTTACATCTTCAGTTTTTCTTTCTTTCTTCCTATATACTAAAATATGTTTGTATATTTTATCTTACTAATTTGAACTCTAGTATTTTATTATCACATATATATTTATATAAGTCTTACTGAAATAATTAGTACACCTATATATATATATATTTATACATCATTCTGTATTGACACACACATGCACATGTACACTCAAAAATATTCAGTAGCATCCATATATGTATATTTACTTATGCATACAGTCTTTTAAGGATTTAACCTATATATATATATATTCCCATACATATCAATATGTATTTATTCTTAGAGTTCAGGGATTTTAGCTTTAGTTCATGTGCATTTCCTGTGCACACATATACACACATACTGATACACTATCAAGCTATATCACCCCCCTTTCAAAATTTATTCAAAAATTATTTTGAATTCATTTATATTTTTCAGAATAGATTCCTAAAATCTTGGGTCATTACATGAGCGGGCTCCACTTACTTTGTTGCGAACTCACGCGGTGCAACAGACAGCTCACCGCTACCTAAATAATTCCATTACCACCCTCCACTTTCTATATCAAACTCCTTTTACTCTTTGCTTCTCAATAATTTCTCTTTCCAAACCAAAAATTTCGTGTTAAAGCTGAAGTGTTTAAGGGAAAAGATCGCTGCTTTGTCGGTGAAAGTTATAAACTAATTGATTTTAATTCAAGAATAATCGACGGCGGTGTTGAGAAAGTCAAATAACCGCCGAAAAGAGACGTCGCGCCGCAGCGATGGTGAAATTAGAGGAAGAAGATCAGTTGGAAGTAGAATACGGTCCTTCTAACAAAAAGACGAAAATAGAGGTTTCTTCTTCTTTCTTTCCTTTTTTGGCATTTTCCTGCTTATGAGGTTGATCTGGAATTTGATACAGTAATTACATGTTAATGTTAGATTTCGTGTGTGAACTGTAAGTGAGTACCCAAAACCTTATCTTATTATCAAATCCGGTATCTTTTTACTTACAGCTGTTTTTGGATGTTCGTTAAGGCTGTATTTGTTTAAAGTGCTTTTTGCTTAATACTGAAGTTTGAATGTTAAAACAACAATTGTTTACTTTTTGCCCTTAAAAAATTATATAATCTGATTGGACTTTCTTTTGTTGAATTAAACAACAATTATGACAATACTACCTCCCCATATTACATGCTTACCTATTTAAATGTAAACTTGTTTTAATGTGCAAAAGTTCATACAATGGGTTTAATCAATAATTTCTTTTAGCACAGAAAACTCATGGGTTTATTCATATCAATTATTAACTTAATGTCAATTGCTTATATACGAGGGTATATATTAAACACATATTGGAACATGGAGTAATAACTGAATGATCAGGTACAAGATTCTTCCAAAAAAGAAAAGAAAAAAAGTGTTGACATCTTAGGCAATTTATAAAAATATCAATATTGCTATTATTACCTAATCTCCTGGCAATAATACACTGGAAGACATAAATTTGTAGTAAGGGTCCACAGGACAGGCGAGACCCAGTAATAACTCTATTTTACTGTGATAAGTTGCCAGGGAAACCCACTGTGTACCTGTAGCCAAATCTGAAAGCACATAATAAAGAATCACAATGCATTTTTTTATGCAATTGCATGTATTTTCTTATAATTTATAAATAACATACAAAAAATAAATCGGACAATTATTAAATTAGCGCAGCTCTCTGTATAAAGAGGAAAGAAGATTAAAAGTAATACATTATGCTTATATAAACTAGTGTCGGATTGGAGTTGGATTTTTACATAACAAATAGCAGCATAATTACAATTTTATGTCACACTCCATAAATCATTTATTCTATATTTCCTATCATATGGTTCCTAATTTATTTTGGATGTTATCCTCTACTGGTTAGTAATGATTTATGGATGAATATTTGATTTAATAACGAAAGCAGCTTAGTTGATCGCTGAGAATAATTTCTGAATTTTGCACAGGCGATTCCGGGTATGCTTCTAGCTCTAGTTTTATGCTTTGATCACCATAAGAATAAAGAAATCAGTTCTTCGCAAGAGAACTCGTCGTGGTTCATCAAATTTTATGGAGAAACAGATCCCATTTACTGGGATCATGAGCAACAAACCTGAAGAAAATCCTGGTATAGACGTTGAAACTTAATATACATATTTTCTATTTAAATATTATCTTATGGATTATGAGCAGATTTCTA
Source organism: Allium fistulosum (assembly GCA_030737815.1). NCBI lineage: Eukaryota > Viridiplantae > Streptophyta > Magnoliopsida > Asparagales > Amaryllidaceae > Allium > Allium fistulosum. Next base: position 361,767,122 of record CM060906.1, read on the forward strand.
TAATTGGAATAGAGTCAAAATTCGTTATTGTGATGGGGCGTCGTTCAGCGGCGAAGGCTATGATCAGGTCAGTTCCCATATTCATGTCTTATTTCTATCAAGACATTGTTGGGTTTTATACATCCCACGCTGCCTAGTTATGTATACACCTGTATTACAAATGATTATTTTGTTTCCTCGCAGAAATAGACATATACATCATATACACCTACGCTTACCAAGTGTATTACCTTATAAAACCCTGTAACTTGAACGATACAGATTATTGAATTAAAATGATGGTAGCTTTATAATAACATGCAGGCTGGAGACCTATATTTTTGTGGGCAGCGTATCTGGCTAGAAGCCATGGACGAGCTAATGTCAAAAGGAATGAGTGATGCTGAACAAGTAATTTAATTTAATATAATCATGTAATTTACTTATCTAATAATCATATAATAATTCCTTATAATTCTTTTTTTCATATGTTACTAAATTGTAGGGTCTGCTTGTTGGATGTTCAGCTGGAGGTCTAGCTTCTATATTACACTGTGACCAGTTCCGGCAATTATTTCCAGAAAATGTCAAAGTTAAATGTTTTGCAGATGCTGGCCTTTTCCTTGATGCGTATGTCTTGCTACGTAACTTATTAATTCAACAACAAATCAGCTAGTTGCTTACGTATTTTTCCATGTAAATGGATTTGTTTATTTGTATCTTAATTAGCTGTAATTTTCTCTCTGATTGGCTTGCAGGTGCATAAACTGATTATTGTTTTCTTTTATACATTTTGACATAATTGCTAACCATTTCATGTTTTTAATCGGATGATTAGGGAGCTGCACCAAACTTGCCAAAATATTGAACTGACCACTTAAATGCAACTTCAGTAAGTTCTCTTATTTCATATTTACCTACAATGAAGAAATTTCATGCATACAATACTGAAGTATAATTGATGTCTTGTTTTATTTAACAATGTTCCAATGCTTCTTTCCTGAAAATTTGGTATCCAGCATCGAAACTCCACTATTTGTACTAAATGCAGCATATGATGTATGGCAGGTAAACCACTAATTTTACTTGCTTATGTAAAACTGAAAGTCTTGTTCAGTAGGAGAAGCTTTTAACCTTAATTTCCAGTTGTTATCTCCTTATATTTTTCTTCCTGTTATTTTGCAGCTCCAGGAAAGTTTAGCTTCATCAAAATCTGACCCTCTAGGTCATTGGAAACAATGCAAGCTAAACAACTCTAATTGTAATGTTGATCAGATCAATTTCTTGCAAGGTAACTTTTACATGTATTCATTTGCATGATCAGAACAGTAAATGTTCCACATTCAATCATACATAATATTCTACTCAAAGCAGGTTTTTGAAGTGAAATGCTTAACGTATTGGATGGGTTTTCTTCATACACAAAAAGTGGAATGTTTATAAATTCTTGTTTTGCTCATTGCCAGTCTGAGAGGCAGGATACATGGTTTGGGAGCGATTCCCCTGCTATTGGAAATAAGGTACAAATGATTTTTTTTCCTTCTTTTTATGTATGCTACTTATATACGTATATGTAATTAATACATTAATGAAATAAATGTATTTTGATATGCAGGGAATTGCGAGTTCTGTATGCCACATAAAAGACACTTTTTATTGTAGTGTATCCTTAGTTTAGTATGATTGTACTTAGAACTCGATATTTATAGCCGACTGTTATGTATTAATGTTTTATGAATTTGGGAGGTAAACTTATCTGACTTTTTGGAGTGTTGGAATCTTATGACTATCTTTTAGTCTTTTCGCATGTGATTTTGGTTGTTTGTGCGTAATATTTATTACTGTTAAATTATTCATTATTTGTATAGATGTGCTACCTATACGTTGCTGTAATTTTTTTTTTAATTTGCATTTTTTCTGCAACGGTCAAAGCGCGTTGTATTATACTCTATTACAACGGTCAATAACTGTTGTCAAAATGTTTTTTACAACGGTCAAAGCACGTTGTAAAAAAGTTTACTACAACGGTCTTTACAACATTAACTGCCCGTTGTAAAATATGGGTGACCTATTACAACATCGCTTATTACAACGGTCCGCTGCCCGTTGTGGAACACATATTACAACGGGCATTGCCCGTTGTAAAAAGTCTGTTTTGTTGTAGTGTTGGGTTTTTCTTATGTTAAAACAATGAAAAATAAATAAATTAACTACTAACCTTCATATATGGTAAATCAAAGAAAATCGATCTTTTCTTCCATCTTGATAGCTCCAATTCTGTAGAATTGTTAATATTATCATACTCATATTCTGTATCATAAGCACACTTTCTCTTCTTACTTTTCTCTTCTTTTTCTTTTCCAAAATCACCTGGATAATCCTTCAACAATGCATAAATGTTTCTCCCAGTTAGAATTCTAGGAGCACTACCTTTTTCTATGGTGTTATCAAACAATGCCATTTGTTTCCTCCGTGAATCTAAAGTAGGTAGAAATCTTCTATGACCCATGTAGACGCTCTTTTGACTATGATTCAACCAACGAGAATGGGTATTGACACCACATAATGGGCAACCTTTTTCCCCCTTCACACGACATCCAGCAAGATTTCCATAAGCCGGAAAATCATTAACCGTCCATAGCAAAATTGCATTCAATTTAAACAAAGTTTTACTAAATGCATCGTAAGCATTAACTCCATTACATCACAAATGATGCAAGTCTTCCACCAAAGGCGCCAAATATACATCAATATCATTTCCGGGTTGCTTTGGGCCTAGAATAAGTAAAGATAACATAATATTTTCTTTCTTCATACACAACGTAGGCGAAAGATTATATGTCACAAGCATTACCGGCCAGCAACTATATTTTGAACTCAACATGGAAAATGGATTGAATCCATCTGTAGCAAGACCAAGCCTAAGATTGCATGGATCGGATGAAAAAGATGTATACTTTTCATCCACCATTTTCCATGTCATAGAATCCACGGGATGATGCATTTTTCCATCTTTGCTTGTATTTTTAATAGGGAACGTTTGCCATACATCCTTAATAACTTTCATAATTCACCAAACATCCCTTAGATACAAAACATAAAAATTTCATCCCTATTTTTAAAGACCGCCTTTTCTTTTCCCAAACTACCCTAAAAAATCTTCGTAAAACCCTGAACCCACGCTTTTTTTATCATTCAACCTTTGATACAATTGAAATCACAGTTTCTTCAACATTCTACAAAATCGAACAACTGAACAACCAAAATCAAGTCGAAAATCTCACACGAGGCAAAATGGGAAGATCGAAGGTGATATATCTCAATTTCATAAGTAGTCGATTTATATTCCACTATTTTAAATCAATAGATCTTAGGGTTTTTGCAAGGATTGTAGAGATTTTCGAGTTAGCCATGCATGTAATCGAGCTTTTTTACGGTAATACAAAGAAAATTGAGAATGCAGATGATATACTAAAAAACATTCTGTAATTACTGCAATTTTTGTAAAAAAATTGTTCAAAAAACTATTTCCTCTCTTCAAATTTAAAGCAGATTCATATTTGTATTAAAGGTGCAATTATTTCAAATATTCGCAGATAATTAAGCAAATTTTAAACGTTTTTGATTTTTTTGCAAATTTACAAAATTTGCAAATAGTTGCAAACATTTCTGCAGCTATATGGTATAGTTGCAGAAATGTCTGCAACTATTTGCAAATAGTTGCAGAAATGTCTGCAACTATGTGCAATAGTTGCTGAAATATCTGCAACAATTGCACATAGTTGCAAACATTTCTGCAACTATTGCATATAGTTGCAGAAATGTCTGCAACTATTTGCAAATAGTTGCAGAAATGTCTGCAACTATGTGCAATAGTTGCTGAAATATCTGCAACAATTGCACATAGTTGCAAACATTTCTGCAACTATTGCATATAGTTGCAGAAATGTCTGCAACTATTTGCAAATAGTTGCAGAAATGTCTGCAACTATGTGCAATATTTGTTGAAATATCTGCAACAATTGCACATAGTTGCAAACATTTCTGCAACTATTGCATATAGTTGCAGAAATGTCTACAACTATTTGCAAATAGTTGCAGAAATGTCTGCAACTATGTGCAATAGTTGCTGAAATATCTGCAACAATTGCACATAGTTGCAAACATTTCTGCAACTATTGCATATAGTTGTAGAAATGTCTGCAACTATATGCAATAGTTGCTGAAATATCTGCAATAATTGCAAATAGTTGCAAACATTTCTGCAACTATTGCATATAGTTGCAGAAATGTCTGCAACTATTTGCAAATAGTTGCAGAAATGTCTGCAACTATGTGCAATAGTTGCTGAAATATCTGCAACAATTGCACATAGTTGCAAACATTTCTACAACTATTGCATATAGTTGCAGAAATGCAACTATTTTCAAATAGTTGCAGAAATGTCTGCAACTATTGCGTATAGTTGCAGAAATATCTGCAACTATTGCACATAGTTGCAGAAATATCTTAATACTATATATCATCAAATTGAGCCTAAATTCAGTTACATATTCATTAAAACTGCAAGTATTTAACATTACCTATCATATTATTAGATTGTGCATATTTATTTCATAATTTTTAATTTACTTTTACAGAAGAACACAAAAGAAGATATAAAAGAAGGAAAAAAAGTTATGTTGGAAACATCTATTGTTCCTGTTGAACAACAACCAGGATCAAATATTCTATCGGAAAAAAGAAAAACAATCAGTGAAGGGAAAATCAAATCAACAGAAGATAATTACAGAAATAATTTGAGGCCTTTCATCGATGTTCTTGGCAGGATTAAGAATGAAGGATTGTTGACAGTATCACATACAAAATATCTCCAGAATCTACCTTTCTACAAGTTCATTCATATGATCTATATTGGAATTATACCTGCAAAAGAAAACACAAAAAACTCAACAACAATAGACATAATCATCAAAGCATACAGAAAGAATTTGAACTGTTTCCAATTTGGAGATATGTTACTAACATTTACAAAGGATGATATAAGCCAATTGTTATCAATTCCTACAGAGGGTCAGCAAATCAAAACTTCTGGCCATATGAAAAAAGAGGGTAAAAGCAATGCTCAGTTTACATCATTCATCAGCAGACACTTTGAAGGAGAAACAAGTGTCAACAAAAAAAACATAGAAAGGGAATTGTTTGCAACAATAAAAGGATCATCAAAAGAAGAACAAGCAGATACGGCAAAGCTTTTGCAATTGCATTTGGTTGCAACATTCTTAATATCAAATCCAAACTCAACTATATCATGGAATATGATTCCATATTGTGTTTGTGAAGATAAAATGCAGCAGATATCATGGCCAAAAACGATTCACAAGCATTTGATAAATCAAATTGAAAAATATATTGACACCCCAAGGAAAATAAATGCATGCGTTACATTATTACTGGTATTAAATTTTTAATTAATTAGATAAATATCCTATTAATTAATAATTTATTCTAATACTAATTGTCTTTTTTTGCAGTGGTGGATCTGTGAGAAAACAAAAATTTTGAAATCTGCTAAATTGCAATACAACAACTCGTATCCCTTGGCTGGCAAATGGGATATATCAAAACTCAAGCCAATAATGTTATTGACCATAGAATACAACTCGGTAAGTATAACTACAATTTAATATATAGAATTGTTAAGCTTTAGTAAAAAAATAGCCAGTACTCTATTTGTTTGCAAACTTATCTGCAACATTTAACAATGGTTGCAGATATATCTGCATTTATTAGCAGCAGTTGAGCTTTTTTTGGCTGCAATTATTCACTACATATGATGACTTATCTGCAATTTTTATAAACAATTCCATATTTATCTGCACTTAAAACAACAAAACTGAACATAGTTATACAATTATTTATAATAATTAAAGATATATCTACTATTTTGTATAATACTTGCAGATTTTTCTGCCATTATTAAATATATTTATGGACATACATACCAATCATAATTAAAATTATATTCATTTTTCCAATTATTCACAATTCTTACATAATTACATACAAATATTCTTAAGCTTCAATTTTGATTGAATTATTTATTCCAGGATTTTCAAGGAGAGGAACTAAAATTGTTGAAAGATGCAGTTGAAAAAGATGAAGAATATGAAGCATTCTACAGGAAAAGAGAAGAAAAATATAAAGAAATAATAAGAAAACTTGAATTGGACAACATGAAACTTCAAGCTGAAAATACGCTGCTAAGAAAGCAATTGAGACAAAATGTGGAAACATCATCATCCACAGAATCTGAGAATGTAGAGCTACAACTAATCGAAAGATCTGGTAGCAAACTAAACTCCTCAGATGAAAGTGAAAGTGAAGAAAACAAAGAAAGTGAGGATAATGAAACAGAAGAGAATACGTCATCTGGTAATACTTTCAGTAATATATTGTTTTCCAACAAGAATGTAAAAATTTAAAATATTTAATGATATATCTGCAAGTATTCTTACTAAATGAAAAAAGCATTTTTAAAGAATAAATGCAGATATCATTGCAATAAGTATTAAAAACTGTAGCACATTCTTCATTTTTTACATAACACATTGTAACATAACACAAAATCTATAACTATGTCAAAAATACTAAAGAGTTGAATTGCAAACATATATTTCAGCTCAAAGGACAGAAGAAAATGAAAATTTAACTGATATTCAAACTGAAGACAAAACTGTTGAAGATTAATTTCAGCTAATGGAGAAAGATGAAGAAAAAGAAGAACAAAAAGAAAAGGATGTTGATAATGGGGAAAAAATAAATTTTGAAGCAAAACAGAAAGACCGAGAAGATGGTGAAGAAACAAAAATAGTTGAGGAAGATAAAGCAATTGAACAAGATCCTTCATTTGGTAATGCTTTGAATAACTATAGTTTTTCAACCAGACTGTAAAAATTTAACATATTTGTTGATATATCCGCAAATATTCTTCCTATTATATATTAATAATATGAAGAATAATTGCAGATATTAATGCAACAACTGTTGTAAAGTGCAGCATATTTTTCACTTTTTCACAATTATTCACAAAATTTTTATTAACCAACAACCAATAATTGTATTCCAAAAACCAATAATGAAATATTAACCATCATTCAAATTAATTTCAGGTGAAAGCATTCAAAATTATACACAGTTACAAGGCAAACAAACCGAAGAAATATCCACTTCAGCAGAAACAAAAACTGAAGAAATCAAAGAAAAAACATTGGAAATTGAAAATCCAAAAAAGGGTTAAATTAGCTGAAGAAGAGAATTTTCAAACTGAAAAGAAAGCAAAAAAGGAAAAACAGCAAGTACAAACTCTACCAATAATAATTGAAGAATATGAATCTGAACCTAGATCAAAAGAATTATCTACCAGTACAAAAATAAATGTCAGAAGGAGGTCAAATGTACGAAGTCTATCTGAAGAAAAAATCAAGCTGCTTGAGGACTTCTTTAATAACTCTGACCTCAGGTAAAACTATATAATTCTTTTAGTAGCCAAGTATACCAATAATTGCTTAACTAAAAGTAATTATTTAAATTTCCTGGTTAGATATCAGCAAATATTTGAAAAATACAAACATTTACTAATATTGATCATTATATCACAGCAAAAGTGCATACTTAAATGGAGACGATGACATAATTATAACTGGAACAGCACTTGGTGAACTAATTATAGGAAGATTTCTTGATGGCCAGGTACAACTTTACTCAAAAGTACATTTATTTACAAATTTATATGCAACATTTAATTAGACTTGCTGTTTTATCTGCAAAAACCCATTTATCTGCAATAACTCCATTTATCTGCATATTTATCAGCAATATTTCTTTAAACTTATTGTTTTGTCAGTAAAATTCCATTTATCCAAAACAATATCATTTATCTCCAGATTTTTCAGCAACATTTAATCAAACCTGTTGTTTTTTATGCAAAATTTCAAGAACTTATTATTTTTTCTGCTAATCATATTATATTATTCTGTAAACAAATATACTATCACTATTTCCTTATAATAATATTTGTAGATCATTGACTGGTATTCACATGAATTGCGTAAAGTTCATCCAGAAAACTTGTACTTCAAAGTTTACGCTACTGTAAGTTTTATAATCTTCTACTGAAGAATTTGTTTAAATGTTCATCAATTCAATTGTCTAATATATTATCCTACAGACATTTCTACTGAGCAATTCAAAGAATGTAACACAAGCCCTAATCGATAATGTAGTTGCTAAACATTTTGCAAACTGCAATAAAATGTTCTTCCCTATCCACCAAAAATCACATTTTACACTGTTGGAGTTTAATAAACAAGGTAGAATATGGATTCACTACGATTCCATAAAACCACGGCACGAAGCAGATCATCAGAAGGCGGCAAGAAAGCTGGTATGTAAATTAAAAAATGAATAAATCAGAGAAAAATAAACTATTTAACAAAATCTTTGTTTTTTTGTACAGAGAGTTTATGTCACTGCCTTACTAAAGAAATTGGAAAAAGCAGAGCATGAACCATCAAAGCAAATCACTTTTGCTAACAGCCCACAACAACATTCTGATACGTAAGTACAAAACAAAAAAAATGTACAAACATTTCTTCTAATAATTATGTAATATTTGTCAATCATTGCAGAGTTGATTGTGGCATGTTTGTAATGAACATTATGAAACAAAGAAGTGAAGACAAAGAAATCAACAATGAAGACCCTGAATTCTCATATGAAGCTATGGATTTACAAAGAGCTGAAATAGCACATCAAATTCTTTCTTGCAAACCTTACAGTTGGAGCTTAGAATAAAGCTTGACACAAAAGTTTTTACTTTCTGAAGCAAATCAAAATAATTGATGTATCAAACTGTAATGTTTTCTGTAAGAATACTGAAATGTATGTACATATTTTGCTAAACTTATGTAGTTAAAAGACAATATTACTGTGTTACCACAATATTAGAGTATATTACAAAAAAAATTATATATAAATTTCTAACAATTGTATTCAGCAATAAAAGCACATATCTGCAGTCATCTTGACAAATGTATAGGTAATTAAATACTTGCTCTTAAAAATTGCAGAAATATCAGCAATAAAAATATATATCAGCAGATATCTCTATAAATATTTATTTTTTCCAAATTCTTACTCATAATAATTTCACAAATGTCAGCAAATGAAGCACATATCTGCAGATATCTCCAAAATATTTAGCTATTGGAAATTCTTTCAATAAATAGTTGCAGCAATTTCAGCAATAAAACCATATATCTACAGATATGTCCACAAATTTGTAGATATTCGAATTTCTTAAACCAGATAATTTCAGAAATGTCAGCTTAAGAAATAGATAATTGCCGATACCTCCATATTTATAAACAAAAATTGCACATACTTATGGATACATCTTATTTATTTCGTTCCAAACAATTATACAAATATCATCTTCATATAAAAAGCATTATTCACAAAAGGGGTATAAAAAGAAAACAAATATTCAGAAAAACTGTAGAAATATGTGCAATTAACAGTAATAATTGCAGAAAATACTGCAACAATGATTAATCGAAAGCAAACCATGATTAATACATTACAGACAGTAAACATCCAACCTAAGGATAGAGAAAATACCATTAAAATGAATAAGAAAAACATAAACTCAACTCCATACATTTTAGCTTTCCTATATTAAAGAAAAGACCACATGTGTTTCACTGAACAAGTCCTTTTATTATGACCCAACTTCTTGCATATGCTGCATCTAATAGTCTTTGAAATTTCACCAGCAGATTTTATCCTCTTAAATGCAGATGGTCGACCAGGCATTCTTCTACCTTTAGGAGGTGCTACAACCACATCTTCAATCAAAACATCTTCTTTCACAAAGTTTATAATAGGATTGATTGGATGAGAATATGCCGATTGAAAATAAACAACTTTGAAATAATCTTCAATGTAATCATAAACATTTAACTTTCCACAGCTCAAAATACATCTAACAGCATGAGCACAAGGAAAACCATAAATTTGCCACAAATTACAAGAACAAGTCCGATTATTTAAATCAACAGATTGATGAACAGGAGAATGAACTTCAAACACATGATCACTAGATTTTATAACAAACCATGAAGCTCCTTCCAAATGAAGACTTTTCAACCGATTTTCATTCACCGGACAAACAACACTATTCCAACTATTAGCAAGTTCTCGACGATCAAAAATTAACTTCATCAACTTAACTCTAATGCTATCCAAGCATGCAGTGATTGGTAAATGTCTTTCTCCCAAAATCCATTTATTGAAACTCTCTGAACAATTTTATGACATTTCACCATAACGACAAGCAGGGAAAAAAACATTAGTAAATTTCTCAAAGGGAATTCCATTCAAAAAGTTTGCCATAGTAGAACCACCAGCATCTTTAAAATTCTTCAATGCAAAATTGAAATCATCCAAATTAGAAGCATATGCAACACGTCCAAACAAATCTATCAACCATTTCTTTTTTGATTTGGAAAATTCAGACTTTAAAGCAACTTTTAAATTATTGTTTAAATGATAAAAACAGGAACCATGAACTGAATCTGGAAACACTTTGGGAATAGCAACAAGAATACCAGGATGACGGTCAGAAATGAAAACAAACTTTCTACAATCATCTTTCAAAAAATCTTTAAGCTGTTCACAATACCAAATCCAATTATTTTAATCTTCACCAGACACAATTGCAACTGCTATAGGAAAAAACCTGATAAAACAATCACAAATATATAAATAACTGAACAAATTGCTTAATACTATTCACTTATATTGAAAAAATGCTGACAAAACTACAACTATTACCAAATATTACTGCACAACAATTTTCCTTAATTCAAAAAAATGCATACTTTTCAGCAATTTTTTATGTAAAATTGCTTCGATTTCCGCAATGATTTATGTAAGTAAAATATTTTATTTCTTCTTAATAAATATTGATGTTGCAGAAACATATAATAATTATTGCGGATATTGATGCAATTATAAATTAATTTACAACATACCTTCATTGCCATTTTTACCAGTAGCAGCCATCAAACAACCTTGAGCTCTAACCTTCATAAAAGTAGCATCAACAAATATTAAAGGCCGACAAAATTGAAAACCATGTGCACAAGCTTCAAAACCAATGAAAACCCTCTCAAATTGACGAGTATCATGATTACACTCCAACACTACTTTACTACCAGGATTACTTTCAATTACAGCATCACAAAAAGACTTCAAATGGTGATAAGACATCATATCACTTCCATGTAAATCTTCTAAAGCCAATCTCTTCCCACTATAAGCAAAATAATACTTCAAAATGATATTATACTCAGTTTGAAATAGGTTAATAATGTCCTTTGTCTTCATTAACGGATTAGCTTGAATATGATCATAAACCAACAACTTAATCAATTTACTTGAAACAGGAGGATCATTAATATCATGAATTCCAGCACCACAGGTATGTTCAGGATGAAATCTCTTTATAACAAAATAGCCCGGAAGATTAAACTTAACAGAAGCATGAATTCTGAAAGTACATTTTGTTCGAGAACAAATAGCCGTAACTCTTTCCTTATCATTCTTAACCAAATCAAGCTTATACCCTGTCTTAATACTATATATCATCAAATTGAGCCTAAATTCAGTAACACCACCTGGAAATTGTTGACCAACACCCATAAAAACAGATTGATTGGAATCATTTCTTAATAACTGCCTGAATTGAATATTAGAATCACCGGTACTAACAAATGAGGAATCACTGCTACAAGTAACAGCATCTGATCTAATATTGGTAGCTGAAAAACTAGAAGGAACAACATCAACAAAAATAACAAAGTAATCCTCATGGTTATGAGCAGCCAACAACAAAATAGATTGAAGATCAATATTAGTTTCAATATTCCTTCTCAATCCATCTCTAACATAGTATAATTCAAATGACATTGAACTCAATTCTGTCCATTTACCAGAAATAGCACTTCTCAACATAACAACCGAACTATCAAATTGAAGGCGTAACGAAAAGCTATCATATCCAAACTTCAACAGCACAAGCACTCCAGCATCACCAGGAACACTTTAATTTTAAAAAAACATAATTACAATTATAAAAAAATAAATACAAAAACGCAGGATATATATATTATATGCTGATATGTAAGCAATAATTATAAAAAATTGCAGACAAATCAGCACATAAAATAATATTTTAATACTTAAGCAATATCATTTGCTGATATGTAAGCAATGTTTCTAAAAAAAAGCAGATAAATAAGCAGAAGTCTGAGCTTAAACAAATAAGTGAAATACGAACATTACTTGCCGATATGTATGCAATAATTATAAAAAGTTGCAGATAAATCAGCAACAATTAGTAATTTGTACCATTTTCACCATACATATTCAAATTATTTGCGGACAAGCCTGTAAAATACCTACAATAATTCCAGACAAATCTGAACTTAATCAAAGCTAAAAAAATATATCAACGAACAGTACCCTATACACATGCATTAATTTTTCAGATAAAATAAACAATAGAATACTTGTAATTTTCATTCACTTCAAACAAAAAAAAACTAACGAAACAGAAATAACAAAATTATAAATGAATATCGCAATATCATTTAAAAACAAACAAAATCGATTACAAATCCAAACAATATTTTACCTGGAAGAAGGTAAATCCATGATTCCGAAATAATATCTTAAAACAATGATCGAACTGAATCAGAATTAAAAACTTGCAATCGAAATCACAACCACCATAAAAAATTAGCGCGACATGTAAACAGGGGTATTTATGGAATAAATTTAGGCAGAAATAAAAACAGGGATCGGAAATATAAGTTTTCAAACGGGAGGAGTTTACGCGGACTAAGTTTAATTACAAGGACGTGGGCCTAATTTTCACTTTTTAATATGCCATCTTAAATCTGTTGCCATCTTTTGAGATCTATACATTCTTTTAAATCTCGGAATTATTGGAAAGTATCTCAACATTTTAACTGGAATACCTTTTATAACCTCTTTAGTTTCTTGATTTTTCTTCCATCTCGAAGAACCACATTTTGGACAAATATCTCAATCTTTGTATTCTTTTCTGAAAAGGCAACAGTCATTCTCACAAGCATGTATCTTTTCAAAACCCATGTCGAATGTTCTAAGAAATTTCTTTACTTCATATAAGGTTTTGGGAAGCACGTTATTCTTCGGCATCAATAAATGTTGCACAGTTAAAAGCTTATCAAACCCACTATCAGACAAGCCGGTCTCACATTTAAGATTAAACAAGACGGTGATGGCAGATAATTTTGTGTGATCTGTGCAACCATGATATAATGGAGTTTCTGCATCTTCCAAGTTCTTGAGTAACTCATCCTCTTTACTCTGAGAATCAACATTATCTTTATCATCATGAAAAAATCATCATTCAAAAAATCTTCATCTTCATAGTGAATCATCTTGAATAAATCATATACATCAAACGTATTTGTTTTCTTCTCTTCAATTATCTGTTCGCCATGGTTAAACCATACACCGTGTATGTATTTAGGATCCATTCTTCCAATAATTAAATGTTCAAAGATGATGTGATCATCATGACGACTAAGATTCCGACAATCTTTGCAAGGGCATAAATTTTTTTCTACACTTCTTACATTCCTCTTTGCAGCATGCACGAAATTCATTGCTCCTTGTCGGTACTCTATGCTAGTTCTATGACAAAGGTTAAAAACATAAAAAAGAAATTGAGTTTTAATATTATATTAGATGTTCTAATTCTCAAAATACATATTAAGTTAAGCATTGTTTTATCACCTGTTTAAAAAAACCCAATCTTTTTCCATCGTCGACATATGAAGGCAAATAAGTTCCCAATCTTTGGCATAGAAATTAGTGACACCTCCTCTTCCTATGTCTGATACTAATTTTAAAAAAATAAGTTACTACGTTAATAGTACTTCTTAATATCGGGCCACCCAATCATTCTAAAGATTAGCCAAATAAAACTTTGTTCAATGACGTTTCAATGAATTTTTGTTAATAAATTATGAACAAGTGTAAGTGATTTCATACATGTAGGTTTTACTGAAAAATCAGTTCATTCAGTTTAATAACACTGAATGAATATGTTATTTTGAAGTGTAACTTCTAACAAATTCGATATTTTAAAACATGGTAATAGGTTTTTTTGCTGCTTTAGGAACAGTTGTAAAGCTGGTTACGTATATTTCTGGTGTTATCAAATAAGCATTTTTTAATTCCTATTACACAGGCTATAAATGGTTTGAAGGTTATGGTCAAAACAACGCAGTGCTATAGCATAGAATTTTATTACACAGGCCATAAAATTGATCTACACCATGGCTAGAAAAACGAGACTTAAAATTTATTACACATGCCATAAAATTTATTACACAGTTTATAAAATATATAAAGAGTCTAAATCAATTAAATTTATATTGGAAGACAAACAATATGACTAATAAAACAAACAATTTTTCAAGCTCTGAAACTACTAAATCTGACTTATGTAAAACTACTTCGTCCTTGATGCAAAATTATTAAAGTCAGCTAAATGGAAACTAGTTGAAAGTGACAAAGATGAGGAGTGTGATCAGATGGTTACTTTCCGGATAACAGACTTGATTACATATGCATTAAATAATTGCAACTATAGATAAAAGAAAGAAACTGATTTTTTGCTTAGAAGGCATTGCTTGAAGTCATGCAGGCCGTAACGCCTAAAGTGACCTATATGGAATCTATGTAAAACCTTACATCATATAAACAGATGCAACATGCATCCCTGTTTTTGATTTATATTTGTCGACTACTTCCAGGTTTCATGCAAAGCCACTTGCCATTTGCTGTTTACCTGATTTTTTTTAATTATAGGACAAAAGACATGATGAAGACACTTATTGATGACTTTCTCTATGATGTAAGTTATATTAATTACACATTAACAGATTGGTAAACGTATGGATCATGCAACTCCTTTAATTAGACTTACTCAACTATCATGTCTCTCTCAAAGCCTTAACTTATGAAGGCAAAAGATTATGTATTAATTTGCAATTCACTACTGTTCTAATTTTCCAAATTGGAGTCTAGTATTACAAATAATTTTGACAAAATCATGGGTGTAGCCAGACTCTCCATGTCCAGACATGTTGATATTCAATATCTTCCATAATTCAATTTTGTGATTATTCGTACTTGGTGTACAAAATTTGTACTTTGGTTAAAACGGTAAAATAATTACCCAGTTTAACCCTGGACATAGCCAAGCTTTTATTCATTTAATAAAAAAAACATAAATATATAAAGGTCTAAACTAGGGTTGAATAAAAGATATTCGTTATTAGGGTTGAATCAACAATTTCAGTTAGAAATTAGGCAGAAATTCGAATATACGATGCATGCAAATTAGGGTTAACTCAAAATAGAATCACAAAATCGAATCAAAAAATCGATTTAGACGATTCGTACCTAAATATACCTAAGTGATTGCTGGCTGCCGCGAGGATGTTGAGTAATGCCGCGAGGACGTTGAGCAAGGACGGAGTGGATGATGAAAAGGGGAACTTGATCTTCAGTTGATGAAATTTGAGCGATTGCTCGCTGCCGCGAGGATTGAAAAGGGGAAAAAAATTCTGTAGAAGTAGATCGAAATGGGGAGAGAGTTTTCTAAGTATACGTGAGATGGAAAACAATGACTGGTCATGTTTATTTTTGGCTAGGCGGAAAAAGTTTTCTAAGGAGCGGGAACAAAAAAAAATTTAGTCACAAAACATATTTTGGGAAAAATATTTTTGGTTGCATTTATGATAAAACGCCATAGTTTTTTGCAACCGTAAATGGTTTTGCTTGTAGTGTTTGCAAATAAGTCATGGAGTCATTGTCTATTAGGTGAGAGATTTGAGCTATTTACAAACCATAAATCTCTCAAGTAATAGTTCTCTCATAAGGATTTAAATTTAAGACGACAATAGTGGAAGGGCTTATAATCATCATACGACTTTGGAATTTCTTACACTCTAGGGAATGGAAAATTAGTTGCTGATGCTTTGAGAAGGAGGCACCCTAAAGTGAATGTTATGCTATTGGAGTGGAAGAATTTAGAGTTTATATCAGAGTTTGACTTCCGACCCAATCGAAATGTGTACCTAGTTTGTTAACAATGATGGAAGTTCGACCTGCATTGATGAATCATATAGGATTGAGTCAAGGGTGTTAACTGGGTTTTTAACCCATCAGAATTCAATAGGAGTTAGAACATCTAGATTAAGTCTGAATGAATTGAAACATGACCAAAGCACTTAAAAGAGCAAGAGGTTGGCCCTTAAGAAAATTCACTGTAAAATAAGCAATCTATTCGGATTGGCACCGATCTGATCCAATCGGGTCGGTGCCGATCCTAGTTGTTGAATCGTGGGGTCTCCAAACCTTTTGCATCGTGATCATATGCCTCTACTAATCTCACCTATCAAGATTGGTAACAGTCCAAGAAACTTAGTTCAAGAAATGAAGACTCATCTTATCCATTCAAATGTTTACCCGCTTTTGAACCAGAGTAACTTAAAATGGACCTACAGAACACATACAGACTCGAATTGACTTGAAATTTGGAGGGAACACTTAGAAGACATAACAGAAGCCTCACACCAAAATTTAACTTAATTGGCTAAGCCAATTTGGATCGGTACTGATCCAAAGTTTGGATCGGATCCGACCCAACTAAGTTGGGCCCCACCACTTGAGTCCTACACACTCCAAAAGGTACCTGCAAAGTTTCTTCTGATTCCAATAAGCATCGAGCAAGTTACAGATGGATCTCCTCCAAAATGAGCTAGTTTGATGGATCAAGTCTGACCCACCTAGATTGGGCCCCACCTCATGAGATCCGATTTGGAGGCTCTCATGCTTATGTACATTGCATGTACAAAGTTTCATATCATTCGGTTAAGTATTGAGTGAGTTATGACTAGATCTTCTACGACCCAGAAGAAAAGATTCAAAAATAAGTTAAGGGTTTGGACCACCGCCGATCCGACTCAATTGGATCATCGTCGATCCAAATACTTAGCTCGGATCCTCATGATATCCGATTTGGAGGCTCTACAACTCAAGTAAATTTCATGTATGAAGTTTCATGTCATTTGGTTAAGTACTGAGTGAGTTATAGATGGATCTCCTACAAACAGATGGCTTGGATGATTCATGAAGACAGATGATCAAACGAACTCCAAACTGCTTGATATTCAGAAAAGATACTCAATTATAGGATAGGAAGACAACAAAACTAAGAAGACTCAAAAATACATCAAGTATTCCGATAGGTACCAATCCGATCCAATTGGATAGGTACCGATCTAGATACTTAACTCAGATAACCTCCAAAGGACCCAGAACTCAGAAATTCACTAAGTATTTAGATAGGTACTGATCCGACCCCATCGGATAGGTACCAATCCGAAGACTTAGCTTAGATCACCACCAAACTTTTTGGGCTTCTCCTGCATGACGAATACAGGCTCCCGGCAAAGCGGCCCAAGCCCAAGTGCTCTCCAAATCCTATAAATACCATCCCATCTACAATAGAAAAGGAATCTGCTCTGATCTCTGCTAAAACTCTGCCATTGTTTCTTCACTCATCTTCTCCTTCAAAACAACCATTAAAGGGAAACTGAGATCCTTCCGGTTGTCTCTAACAATGGTGGCTTGATCTAACTTAGGAAAGAAGAATGATATTGTTATCCAAACTCCTTTGTAACAACAGTTGATCGATAAAAGCTATAAAATGGACTAGTCTTCATTAACAGCCAAACCACTATAAAAATCTCTTGTCTCTTTACTTTTTCTATGATGTACTTTTGCTTTTTCTATTTTACTTACCTTGATAAACAAGACTGGTACTTTCACACTCAATCTAGGGTGTTGATCCATTTTTTGGGTTGACATTTTGGTGCTTTCAACGAGAATTGAACTCAAGCTTAGATCTAATTTTCCTCTTTGGATCCACTAGATCCAGAAGTTAGATCCGCAAAATCAGCTTTAGGAGGTTGGAGATCTTACCATTGAAGACTAATGGCGGGAAGAAAAAGGACTACTTCCAGAAGATCCATAGGAGCCATTGTCGTTGGAGAAGAGACAACTCCCTAGCAAAATGAAGTTAACAACACCGACAACTTGCTAACAGGGGCCAGTAAAAGGAATAATACCAAATCAAGCACCGGAATCCTATACTCAATATGAGGTAGTTACCTAAGGGGGAATTGAACAAGTTGGTTTATAGAATTAACCGGAAAAGGGAAAACAGTCAAAAAGCTCTTATGGACAAGGTAAATGCTCTCTTAGCACTCCAACCACTAACTACTCCCAGAATGGTATCTGAGGACGTACTTGTTGCGGAGCAAGAGAATTCATCTGTTTTTGGCTTGAATGGAAGAAACAGAAGACATAAGCGAAAAGGAGTGATGGGTGGAACCGCAAGAATTGTCATAGAAGAAAATGCATACACTCCGCTTGTCGTAAAACCACCTGCTACAAACCCAAATCTAGGAGTGAAAACTCCATGGAAAAACATAACAAGGATGTTTAGGATTTTAAAGATGATTTACACCTTGACGAAGATGACTTGAATTTGGACGCTAACGTCTAGAGTACCGAAAGGGAAGTTCAAACTGCCATTGTAAGACCAAGTTAGTCCAGAACACCAAAAGTATAGGAATGTCACCCCCGAAGAATGGAGAGCCTAGGCTTCAGCCAGCCAACTGAGGTAGTTTGCGAAGTCAAACATGGCGGAGCTACTAGCAGTTGACCTATGAATGACCGAACTAGCAAGGCATA
This sequence comes from Allium fistulosum, assembly GCA_030737815.1. NCBI lineage: Eukaryota > Viridiplantae > Streptophyta > Magnoliopsida > Asparagales > Amaryllidaceae > Allium > Allium fistulosum. Next base: position 361,786,049 of record CM060906.1, read on the forward strand.
CGTCGCAGATGTGGTCAGGCGCTTAATAAAAAACAACCATTATTCAACATTATGTGATTTAAATCATTACAAATAACTCATGTCGTACAATGATTGCATCTCAAGCCATCATATCTTATTGCAGAGATCAACTCACCATCTACTTTGGATTTTATTATCCATGATATAAGATCCATATTTCTATCCACAAAGTTTCCTACTCTATTCAGACTTGGAAAAAGCCTACAAGGAAACTAACTAAAAAGCATCCTAGGAAGGAGAAGACCATTGCTACCTCCTCGCTGCCTGCTGGTAAAGCAGTAGAGAACACATAGATCAATTATAAACAATGGATCGGCCTATTCACTAGAAGTGCTCCTACACCCGAACTCGTGCAGTAGCGTAGTGCCAAGTAATGGATGAGGAACTACTACTCAAATGGTACTCCCAGAAGCAGGAATACTAAGGAGATATGACATAAATAGGGATCGATTACCGGACCAAGCTCCTGTTGTATATTGTGATCACTCTCAACTGACTAGCCTCCAATCCCATCGTGGAACTCCCATCGTTGAGCCACAAGTGATTGTCGTCAAAAATCATTGAGAAGGTCGATGAAAAACTCACTTCAGGGATGACTCGCTAATTTGACTCAAAGTAGATTCTGGGGGCCCTGACTCGAAGTCGAACTCGGGTAATTGACCATTTGACTCGAAGCAAACCCAGGAAATTCTGTTCCGAAATCCGACTCGAGTAAAACCAAGAATTTCTCCAAGTAAACATGCAAATGATTCCAAGCACCGTTAGTCACCAATCTAGCACTTCAAATGCCATGACTCTAAGCGAACCATGTGATGACTCCAAGCAAACGGCAAATTTCCTCGGGTCGGACTTCAAGTAAAATACCATCGATCCATCAACACCAATCTATCTTCTTTTGACCATAACTTGAACATACAAACTCCAAATGCCTTGAAATTTAGAGTGAAGCTTGACGAGACCTTCCTTATCATCCCATACAGATATCACCCGATTTGAAAATTTTTAGGGATCATCACTGATATGTGACCTCATCCTGACTGATTTGCAATTCGATCGGCATTTCCAATCGTTCAAGCTTTGGACAACCATGCATATATCATTTGTATGATTGGCATATAGATGAAGCGAGGGCAATGAATGCAGTCTACTACAGGGCCCATAGGAATCATTAAAGGGTGAAACAACCTACTACCCTAGAAGAATTCTATGGGAACAAACCAGTTCTAGAGACTGGAGGTAGTGCAATTAGCCAAAGGAAAACCCAACAATTTGCTAAAGAAAACACCAAACGGTGAAGGAGCTACAGAAGCTTAGGGACTTTTTGCTCAAGCAAGGCCACTAAGACCCAGTAGAGAAGCACCCCAGCTAATTGACGAAAGGATGATTATCAAATAACACTCTGGCTAGCTAGCTAATAAGGAATAGGGCAACGACCCAAAGCGATGCCTTCTCAACTGTCCCCATTTGCTTTCCTTTCCAAATGAGCCCTATTAGACACTAGGGGCATTGCAGACAACACGGAAAAGGTAACACTTCTATGTCCTTGAACTATAAATGAAAAGCACAGGCTTACGAACCGCCGGATCGATGGATCATATCGATCCCTCCTTCTAAGAACTAGCATTGCTTCGATAGCATTAGAAGGCTTATCCAAAGGATCATTGAGCAAACAGATCCAACCTCCTATTCTCTAGGAACCAGTAAAACTGTGTTCCGACGAGCCAAGCCTCGGAACTCTTCTTGGAGTCGATGAATCATCGTTCCAAGGCCGTTTGATCGCCGAAAGTCCGACCAAAATTCCTCTGGGAGTTGATGAATCATCACTCCAAGGCTGTCTGGTTGCTGGACATCCGACCAAAATTCCTCTCAAAGTCGATGAATTATCACCCCAAAGCCGTCTGGTCGGTCGGATAAAATTCCTCATGAAGTGATGAATTATTGCTCCAAGACCGTCTAGTCGTTGGACATCCGACCACAAAAACCCTTCATGAACATGAAGGTCCTTCACGAACTAAAGCATCGTAAATGTGAACCGGCGTATTGGTGGTCATCTGATCTAGAACTCCCCAAAGTTAATGAAACCACGCTCCAGGGCTATGAATCGCCAATCACATCAGTCACTCCGTAGAATCAACGGAATCACTTCTAACAACCAAAGAAGCAAACATTGCTGAATTCCATAGCTTTGAAGTCGCTCAAAGAAACTGAACTAAAACTAAATTGACCTCGTGATTAATCAGAGGCCGACTCAAATCAAGCCATGATTCGGCACCCGAGAGACCCAAGAATCTCAGATCCCTAATATACAAGTCTCCAAAGATAGAGGCTTTCCTATGCTTTAATCATCTAAAAGGCACAGTCGCACCTACTGGACCAGAGGCAACTAGATCAGTTGTGGGGAAACCCTACGTACAGTTCAAGTGCACAAACAACCCTGCAGCATGGGGGCACCACACGCAGTTAAGTAGCCATAAGGAAGGCGAAGACTAATCATACCATAGTTCTATTACACCCGATCAAATATTCTAACATTCTGACAACTATGGACTTAACGACCTAGCTAGTGCAACAAACAAAAAATGCATAATAGTTGCCCACTTCTTCCCAGATCCTACTTTACCACTCTAGATGACCAGTTCCTCTTCCTCTTAGACCGTATGCCAGTTGAAGTCCCATTCTTTGAAGGAAGTTTGGACCAAGAGCTAAGAGCCTTGCCCTGAACTCCCACATGCTCTTTCTTCATATCCATCTTCATGTGGTCAGGTGTAGATCTCTCCACCATGGCAACCTGATCTGTTTGGATATGCACATCTTCTCGAAACATGGAAGGATTATCCAAGCCATGGTTACCCAAACCAAAAACTGCTTAGCTTCTTGAACCAATACAACCGTGTTCATGTAAGAAACCTACTGAATTGATAGGGTTAAATCTATTCGAAAATCATTGTTTAGCTGCTTAGACAAGTCAAACCATGCCCGGGTACGCTCCATTTACTTATCAAGTTGAAGAAAGTGAATCGACCAAAACCACCGAATCAATGGGAAATCTTGATCTGAGCCTCCTAAGAACTGGTGTTGCTCCAACAACATCGGGAAGGCCCAAACTCATGCGTGTCACTTCTTGAGTCATGGAACCATGCTCTTGAAGTATGAATTCCTCGCGTTACCCAAAGATTGGCAATGTCTAGAAGTTCCAAACCATCTCAGATCGATGGGATTTATCGATCTCATTTCGTAAGCTGCGCACTCCTAGAAACGTGCATCTCATAAGCCGTGCAATCTCATAAACCGCGCATCTCATAAGCTATGAACACATTGCTAAATTATTTCCGACATCATCACCGTACCGTCAAAATTCTCTAAGTATCGGTGTTGTCTTGACAACACCGGGAAACTTTTTTATTGCAGGATTAATAGGAATCTATCCTTACCACCCAAAAGGATTGCATTGCTCCGGCAATGCTGCAAAGTTCATGAACCAAGATTTCGACAAAGAATTCCGATCTTTGACCAAAATGTCTAAAGTTAAGACATTCAAGTCACGAGCTCCCAGGGATAGGAGCCGCGACACAACTTTGATTGGGGGCATCTAGAGAGATGTCCAAAACATCAAGTGTTTGAAGTAATCAGCCCCGTGGACCGGGGACACATAACATACTAACACTTGGTCAGGACAAAAAATCACTCCATGGTTCTGTTACGCCGAATAGTGAATTTCGGCAATCGCAACAGAACTAAGCAGTATATTACGCTGGATGACTACGGAGTTAAAAGACAAACTGCTCTAACTTGTTGGACATCGATATTGCCTCAGCAATATCAAGAACTCCAGACCATTATACCAAAAAGAAAATTGAACTCCTTAAAATTCATCATCGCTCGAAAATAGGCAATAAAAGGAAGAACTTACCATCGACCAGAGATATACAATGATGGAAGACATATCCAGAATCAAGTCATTGACGCACCAGCTTCGAAAGACAGAATCATGTGCTCGACTAAGTACTCAAATCCCTACTTGCAAGAATCCAACATAGCCTAAAGATTGGCAAAGCCCGGAGGGAATAACTCATCTTTCATCTATCTGACACCGCTCAGAGACTAGCAATATTAGGAAGGATAACTCCCGATCGTCGTAGATTCATCATGGCTTGGACTCTTGCCTTGCTTTGTGTAATCAACCATGCAGGGGCCAATCAGATACTTTGACTCCTGCTTGTGGAAAACTAGCTGTTGTCCGAATACAGACAACTACAAGGGGAGAACACTTAGAATCAAGAAGCTAAACCATTGATTCCCGAAGATTGGAACCAATGAATAAGGTAGATATCCTCAACAACGTCAATGCCCTAGTAGAGCACAAATGGCATGGAACAAGCGAAGTTAATTGTCATAGACTCAAGTGAAACATTACCGAACTCTTTCGATCTATGATTACAATAGGAAGAGTGCAAGCAACAAAGTACTAGTTCTTAAAGATAGGAGCTATTGTGTCAATCGAACTAGGGCAATCGAACTTATTTCTTGGGAGAGCTTGTCTCCCAAAACATGTTGGTTCAGTAGTCAAAGTAATCAGCCCTACGGATTGGGGAATATACACGAATTGTTTGTCGAATGAACTTAGTTGAGCACGAACTCGACTGAACATAAATAAGAATAGTCACAGAACTGGCTAGACCAAGCTACCTCATAGTTCTAGAAAAAGCAATTCTTGAAACCGAGGAATTAAGCCAATAGTCCCCAGAGACAGAAGCTAGTGTGCAGATTGAATTCAAAAAACCACAAAGGAAGGATATTCACGACTGAATAACTCATGCACTAGTTTTCGAAGACTGAAGCCGTGCCTGATCGAACTTCAACTACAACACTACAAGAGAAACCTTATAATTTAGCCATACTCAATCATCTAGAAACAACGAAAATAAAGGGCGAAACCTAAGCTGCAAAGGATCCAGCTCCTAGAGAAATGGAAGTTCCTCCGCTGGACTAAAGATTGGTTGACCGGAAAGTCATTTTCAACAACAAAACTTGGCATTCAACATTGTTAGCGTGTTATCTATGCAGAGTGAGCAGGTGTCCCAAGCACCACAAACGGACCATCCTATGTGTAGATAGCTCACTCATGCCAGAATAACGAGTCGTGTCATACCTTAAGATTATCTTACTTGAAACTTACCCGTTATCGACGAGAAATCAATGATGGAGCCTTCATCCAAAGCGACATGGGAATCTTTTCTTTTCAAGATCACTAGAAGTATAGAAATGGGAAAAGCAATGCGATGGAATCATCCACTATATCCAGTTTTCGAATAAATTGTCATGCTATAATTCAAAATGACAATAGAAGCCTAGCTAAGTCCTCGAAAAGAGAAGTTGAAGATGGAAAGCAAGAACTGGCTCCAGAATGACGCACACTCCTTTGAAGCAAAACGAAATGAAGTAAAGTGTTTAAGGTCGGGTAGGTTAGGCACTTAAGTAAGCAAAAGATTTTCTTGCTAAAAATTTGCTGAGTATTCAGATCGGTATCGATCTGATCCAATTGAATCGGTACCGACCTGAAATTCTTCATCCAAACCGCACCGAACTCCTTCGAAATGTTCTACCCGACGTACGTGTGCACTTCGAAGATTATGAAGTTAAGATTGCTTCGTAATCATGAGCGATGAAGATTCGCATTGAAAGTAGAATGGCCAACCAATACATCATAGATAACTTCTCGGGACAGTTCAAGATGATCCATAATGCTCCTTGAAATGGAAACCCAGTGATAATCAATTCCAGAGCACACCTTGTTTTCAATGAAAGCGTACTCTAGGTGGCCAATGTTAACCGGATTTAACCCATCAGAATTCAATAGGAGTTAGAATATCCAAATTAAGCCTGAATGATGTGAAACATGACCCAAGCACCTAAAAGAGCAAAAGGTTGGCCCTCAAGAAAATTCACCATAAAATAAGCAATCTATTCAGATCGGCACCGATTCGATCTGATCGGGTTGGTGTCGATCCTAGTTGTTGAATCATGGGATATCCAAATCTTTTGCTTCACGACCCTATGACTCTACTAAGCTCACCTATCAAGTTGGTAACATTCCAAGCAACCTATTACATGAAATGAAGACTCATATGATCCATTCAAATGTTACTCGCTTTTGGACTAAAGCAACTTAAAATGGACATACAGAACTCATACAGACTCAAATTAAATTGAAATTTGGAGGGAACACTTAGAAGACATTAAAGAAGCCTCAAACCAAAAATCAACTCAATTGGACAAACCAATTTGGGTCAGTACTGATCCAAAATTTGGATTGGATCCGACCCATCTAAGTTGGGCCTCACTACCTAAGATTCATTTTCTAGATCACAAACACCCTCTAGAAGGTACCTGCAAAGTTTCGTATGATTCCGATAAGCATCGATCGAGTTATGGATGGATCTCCTCCAAATTAAGCTAGTTTGACGGATCAGGTCCGACCCACCTAGGATGGGCTCTACCATATAAGATCCGATTTGGAGGCTCTCATACTCATGTACATTGTATGTATGAAGTTTTGTGTCATTTGGTTAAGCATTGAGTGAGTTATGGCTGGATCTCCTACGATCCAGAAGAATAAATTCAAAAATAAGCTAAGAGTTTGGATCACCCCCGATCCGACTCAATTAGATCATCGCCGACCAAAATACTTAGCTTGGATCCTCATGAGATCTGATTTGGAGGCTTTTCTCCTCATGTACATTGCATGTATGAAGTTACATGTCATTTGGTTAAGTATTGAGTATGGATGGATCTCCTACAAGCGGATAGATTGGATGATCCATGAAGACGGATGATCAAATGAACTCCAAACGACTTGATGTTCAGACAAGGCACTCAATTATAGGATAGGAAGACATTCAAACTGAGAAGACTCAAAAATTCATCAAGTATTCGGATATGGGCCGATCTGATCCCATCCGATAAGTACCGATCTGAATACTTAGCTCAGGTAACCTCCAAAGGACTCAAAACTCAGAAATTCACTAAGTATTCAGATAGGCATCGATCCGACCCCATCGAATAGGTATACCGATCTGAATACTTAGCTAAGATCACCACAAAACCTTTTAGGCTCCTTCTGCATGATGAATGCATGATTCTGGCAAAGCGGCCCTGGCCCAAGTGCTCTCCAAATCCTATAAATACCATCCCATCTGCAATAGAAAAGGGATCTGCTCTGATCTCTGTTGAAACTCTACAATTGTTTCCTCACTCTTCTTCTCCCTCACAATAGCCATTAAAGGGCAACTGAGATCCTTTCGGTTGTCTCTAACAATGGTGGCTTGATCTAACTTAGGAAAGAAGAATCATATTGTTATCCAAACTCCTTCGTAAATCAATAAAAGCTATAAAGTGGACGTAGGCTTCGTTAATAGTCGAACTATTATAAAAATCTCATGTCTCTTTAATTTTTCTGTAATTTAGTATTTCTTTTTCTATTTTATTTACATTGATAAACAAGAATGGTGCTTTTACACTCAACCCAGGGTGTTGATCCATTTTTTAGATTAAGAAAGGGAAAGATGCATTGTTAGTTAGCAACATAAATTAGTTAGGAGAGGGTGAACAATTGAGCCATCTGGATCTTACTCCAAAGACCAGAAAGGTTACTTGAGGAGAGATGGGAGGTTATGTGTACCGCGGGTCAAAGAATTGATAGAGAAAGTATTGGGTGAGTGTCACCATTTTAGGAAGACTATTTATCCATGGGGAGATAAGATGTATCGGTATAAAAGAGGATACTCTATTAGCTAGGGATGAAGTAGCAGATTATGTGTACCGCATGTCAAAGAATTGATAGAGGAAGTCTTGGGTGAGTGTCACCTTTCTAGGATGACTATTTAACCATGGGGAGATAAGATGTATCGATATAAAAAAGGATACTTTATTGGCTAGGGATGAAGTGCAGGTAGTGTAATACATAGCGAAGTGTATGACTTGCTAAAGGGTGAAGGCAAAATAGAAGAAGCCAAGTGCTATTGCTTCCTTTAGATGTACCGCAGTGGAAGTGGGAGTGCATATCTATGGATTTTTTGGATGGACTATTTTGGAGTAGAAGAGGAAATGAGAGTAATTATAGTAGATCACCTTAAAAAAGCACGCATTTTATTCTAGTAAAGAGAAAAGGAATGGCATTGACACTAGTGACATAGTATATTAAAGAAGTGGCTGGACTACATGGAGTTTCGGCCAATATTGATGCAGCAGCGGAATAACAAAAATGATGATTCTGTGAAAGTAGCAATCGATGGAATGAAGAATACCGAATGGCCCAAATTCGTTGATCCGAAGATACTGAATTCTAGCTATCTTCGTCACGTTGATCGCGCACGATACCGTGAAGGAAGATCTACAATTCTTCAGACGTTGATCAAGCGCACTTGATACCGTGAATTGGCTTCTACGATCGTTGAATCGAGCGCACTCGATTGCCGAAAGAGGAGATAGGAGATTACACTCAACTACCAATTTGGTGAAAGCACAAAGCTAACAAAACAAAAGTTTTTATTCAAAATCAACTAACTATTACAAATGGCACCACCGGCCTATTTATAGAAGTTACAACCCAACACTGAAATCTGTACAACACCTAGGTCGTGAACGACCTATAACATGTGACTTAGTACAAGCAGTGACACACCCACGACCTTCGACCTAAACAAGGTCATTAACGACCTAACAAATATTTACAACACACAACCCGCCTCAGCCGACTTAACAAATGCGACTTACGACTTATGTACAAGCGACTTAAGAAAACATGTTACAACACTATACAACGACTCAACATATACAATATTCCAACGACCTAAAACAGCAGCGACATAAAAGAACATAGCGACTCAATAAAGTAACGACCCAACACATAGGTCGGTAGCGACCTAACTCATAAGTCGGCAGTGACCTAACTTCTTCAGCGACTTAACAAAGTTCACGACCTAAGGATTTCACGCGACCTAACTAGGTCGTAGGTCGTAGAGCGACTTAACTTAGGTCGTGAGCGACCTAAAACTCCTTCCTTTGAACAACTCCGCGTGCATCCTTTGTTAGATCGTACGCGATCTATCATAGGTCGTTGGTTCCCTTTCGCATAACTCGCTTCACCGCCTTGCTCCGGTACCTCGTTAACTCGTGAGCGATCTTCCATAGGTCGTGAGCGACCTAAATTGTTACTAGGTCGTGAGAGACCTAAGACTTCATCAATCTGGGCATCATTCTGGGCTGCATCATCCTCTCCTGGTTGAGAAAAATTCGTCCTCGAATTTGCGCCCTCTTCTCCCACAACAAACTCATTCCCATGATACGGTATAAGATGTTTAACATTAAAAACATCAGAAGTATACACATCCTTCGGCAGCCTCAACTTATAAGCGTTTTCATTGATCCGTTTCACAATCGTTACAGGACCTATTTTTTGAGCTTTAAGCTTATTGTATGCTCCCACTGGAAAATGATCTTTCGTTAGTATGGCATATACTAAATCTCCTTCATTAAATTAAATGCTTCTTCACTTCAAATCCGCAGATCGCATATACTTTTCATTCGCTTTCTCCAATCATTCCTGAACGATTTGATGACATTCTGCCAATCCATCAACAAAATCAACAGCCCGTTTAACGGTTCCCTTGGGTTGTGATACTATCGTCAAATCCAACGGCCCCTTTGGTAAACTTGAATACACTATCTGAAATGGAATGAACCCGGTACTGCGGTTTATAGCATGATTATGAGCAAACTCCGCTTGACATAATTTCATATCCCAACTCTTCAGATTATCCTTCACCAGGCATCGCAACAAATTTCCCAAAGACCTGCTAACAACTTCAGTCTGACCATCGGACTACGGATGATAAGCACTACTGAAATTTAGCTTTGTTCCCACCATCTTCCACAAACTCAGCCCAAAATGACTTAGAAATCTAGTATCCCGATCAAAAACAATGGATTCTGGTAAACCATGTAAGCGATACACTTCTTTAAAGAATAATTCGGCGACACGGACGACATCAGCTGTCTTCTTACAAGCGATGAAATGTGCCATCTTTGAATACCTGTCCACGACAACATATATAGAATCATTCCCCCTTTGAGTTCTCGGTAATCCCAAAACAAAATCCATACTGATATCAACCCATGGTCTAACCAGCACGGGTAACGGCATATACAATCCCGCATTCATCGTTGTTCCCTTGGAAACTTGGCAAATATGACATCTCTCCATAAACTTTCCAACTTCCCGCTTCATCGACGGCCAAAAATAAGATTGAGAAATCAATTGTAAGGTACGATCTCGGCCCACATGACCTTCCTCATGTAACTCCTTTACAATCTTCATACGTAAACTGCACTCTGGTATACATAATCGATTTCCCTTAAAAAGAAAACCATCCACCATTACAAACTCATCCGTCTTTCCCTCCTTGACTTCATCAACAAACTTCGCAAAGTAAGGATCATCGACAAATAATTCTGGCAACACATCAAACCCTGTCACTTCAACCTTCATTGTAGTCAACACATGATTCCTTCTGCTCAATGCATCTGCCACTCTGTTCGTAATTCCCGATTTATGCTTCACCACAAATGTAAATTGTTGTAAGTATGCAATCCACGAAGCATGCCTAGCTGCAATCTTGTCCTGTCCCTGCATATGCTTCAACGCCTCATGATCAGTATATAAAACAAATTCTTTATGAAACAAATAATGCCTCCAATGTTTCACAACTTGCACAACAGCATAGAATTCTACATCGTAAGTATTATATCTCATCTTTGCTCCTGATAACTTCTCACTGAAATATGCAATAGGACGTCCCTTCTGACTTAACACCCCTCCAATTCCAACCTTTGATGCATCAGTATGTAATTCAAACAATAACTGAAAATCCGGCAACACTAGAGTCGGTGCTGTCGTCAATAGTTCCTTGATTCTCTCAAAGGCAAACCCTGCTTCCTCCGACCATGAAAATTGCTTCCCTTTCATACAATCAGTAACTGGTGCCATCACGCTACTGAAGTGTGGAATGAACCTTCGGTAGAATGACGCCAAACCATGAAAGCTTCTAACTTCTGTAATCGTCCTGGGTTGTGGCCAATTTCTGATTGCTTCAACTTTATTCTGATCCACCTGTATGCCTCCCCCCGATATAACATACCCCAAAAATAAAACACTATGCGTCATGAACACGCATTTCTTCGTTGCAGCATAAAATTGTTCTTGTCGCAGTACCATCAACACTTCTCTCAGATGTTGCAAGTGTTCTTCTGGACTTCCACTATATATCAGTATATCATCAAAGTACACCACCACAAACTTCCCAATGAATGGTCTAAAAATCTGATTCATCACTCGCATGAAAGTACTCGGTGCATTCGACAAACCAAACGGCATGACCAGCCTTTCATACAATCCTTCTCTCGTCTTGAACGCTGTTTTCCATTCATCTCCTGGTCTGATTCGAATTTGATGATAACCGCTCTTCAAATCAATCTTCGAAAAGATAGTAGCCCCGCTCAACTGATCCAACAAATCATCAAGCCTCGGCATCGGAAATCTGTATCTGATAGTAATCTTGTTCAGTGCCCGACTATCAGTGCACATCCTCCACGTCCCATCCTTCTTCGGTACTAACAATGCTGGCACATCACATGGACTTAGACTTTCCTGCACACGCCCCTGTTCAAGCAATTCTTCCACTTGCCTTCTCAAATCCTCATGTTCATTTGGACTCATTCTGTAGTGCGGTCTATGTGGCAACACAGCACCTGGAACAAGATCAATTTGATGTTGAATGTCTCTCAACGGCGGTAACTCCGTTGGTAGCTCCTCAGGAAATACATCGTCAAACTCTCCCAGCACTGGTTTCACTTCTTCAGGAATCTCAACCACTTCATGACTCTCACGTCCAATCAACAAGAATACTTCAGGCTCCTCTTCTACCTCCTTAACAAACTCCTTCAATGATAACAAAGTTTTCAACTCTTCAATCTCCTCCAACTTGTTTTCTTCGTGTTGTCGCTTCTTAGGAATCAAAGTGATTTTGGTTCCTTCAAACATAAAACTGTAACTGTTAGTACGTCCATCATGTTGTACAGCCCTATCATACTGCCACGGTCTCCCCAACAACAGATGGCATACATCCATGTCAACAACATCACACCAGATTTCATCTTTGTATTTCTTTCCAATTGAAAAATTAACACAAGCTCTTCGATTAACTTTCACCTCCCCACCTTTCCTCAACCAAGCTAACTTGTAAGGTTTCGGATGCTTCTCTGTCTTCAATGATAGCTTCTTCACAGCTTCTGTAGAGATAATATTATCACAGCTTCCCGCATCGATGACAAACTTGCAAACCCTTCCCAAGATAGTGCATGTTGATTGAAAGATGTTACTCCTCAACCAGCTAGTTTCCTCCTCCTGTTTTGGTGTTAAACACGACCTCTTCATCATTAATGAATACCCTTCATCACCCGACACATTCTCTTCCTCCTCATCATGTAGTGAATTAGAACAGTCAGCTTCTACCTCGTCTTCCTCTGCCTCCGCAATCATCGTTCGTTTCTTTGGCTTCGTACATTCATTGCTTTTGTGACCCATCTCCTGACAATTGAAACATTTGATACCACTATTGATTCTGGTCTTAGCAACTTCATTAACAACCAGTTTTGCAACAGCCTTCGAAACATTTGTATTGCTACTAGCCCCTTTCATTGGATTGTTAGAATTTGTAAACACACCACCACCTCTCCTTCCTTGCTTCTCCCAAGCTAGAGCTTTTTGACGTGCTTCAGTGACAGATCTGGGATCAAACATATTCACCATATCTTGTATCTGCATTCTCAACCCTCCAACAAATCTAGCTGTCAATTGTTCCTCTGTCTCAATGATATCATTCCTTGCAATCAGTTGATAAAATTCATCAGCATAGTCATTCATAGTTTTCGTCCCTTGCCTCAGATTCTGCAACCTCTGATACATGAGCGATTGATAATTATAAGGTAAGAATGTAGCTTTCAATAACTTGCTCATCTTTTCCCAAGATTCAATCTTTGACTTCCCCATCCGTTCACGTGTAAGTTTGGTTTGCTGCCACCACGCCAAAGCTCTACCCCTCAACCTTGTAGCAACCAACTTCACTCTACGATGTTCCGGAACCTCCTTGAAGTCAAAAATCTCCTCCACATTAGATAACCAATCCAAAAACTCCTCAGCTTGCATACCACCCTTGAATTTTGGAATTTCAGTTTTCATCCCCGATTCCCATCGACGATCATCCTCAACATCTGGATATGCATTTCGCCCTTGGTCTCGATCTCGATAATGGTTATTGCTTCTATCACTCTCTTCATCTTATTCTCGTGTATTTCGATATCGATCTCGACCATCAACCTCCCTTCGATCACGCATGTCTCTTCTACTATGTCTGTCATCATCTCGATATGGCTCATACTCAAACTCACGTTGAGTTCTCCTTTCTTCATCTCTATACTCATGGTGATCTCTTCTCATCGAAACTGATGATTCCCTTCTACCACGATCAGAATGTGGCGACACCCTTCTATCTTCCGTAACCGATGGCGAAACTCGGTTTCCTCCATGGTTCGAGATTGGCGACCTCCTTCTTTGACGTTGATTCATATCATTCATCAATTTCTCTAACCTTCCAATACCTTCATCTAACTTCTCATTGAATTTGTTACTTATGCGTTGTTCCATTTGCTCGGCATCTTCCCTCTTGTATAAATCTTCAATATTTTGATGTCGATTAGCTCTCCTCGGCGGCATGGTTAAATGAAACAAACTTCAACTCTCGGTATGAATAAGAATAATGCATGGCCTTCACTTGCTCTCGGCTCCAACTTCAAATTTCAAACACCTTTCAAACTTAGATCCAAAATGAGATGGATCGAAATCTTCAACTTCGTTGCAACTTAGGATGAACACGACTTGAACTCTTGAATAAAAATTGGTTCCAAGACTCGGCTTAGCTATGATTGGCTAAACCTCGCTTTGATACCAAATGATGCAGCAGCGGAATAACAAAAATGATGATTCTGTGAAAGTAGCAATCGATGGAATGAAGAATACTGAATGGCCCAAATTCGTTGATCCGAAGATACCGAATTCTAGCTATCTTCATCACGTTGATCGTGTACGATACCGTGAAGGAAGATCTATAATTCTTCAGACGTTGATCAAGCGCACTTGATACCGTGAATTGGCTTCTACGATCGTTGAATCGAGCGCACTCGATTTCCGAAAGAGGAGATAGGAGATTACACTCAACTACCAATTTGGTGAAAGCACAAAGCTAACAAAACAAAAAAATTTATTCAAAATCAACTAACTATTACAAATGGCACCACCGGCCTATTTATAGAAGTTACAACCCAACACTGAAATCTGTACAACACCTAGGTCGTGAACGACCTATAACATGCGACTTAGTACAAGCAGTGACACACCCGCGACCTTCGACCTAAACAAGGTCGTTAACGACCTAACAGATATTTACAACACACAACCCGCCTCAGCCGACTTAACAAATGCGACTTACGACTTATGTACAAGCGACTTAAGAAAACATGTTACAACACCATACAACGACTCAACATATACAATATTCCAACGACCTAAAACAACAGCGACATAAAAGAACATAGCGACTCAATAAAGTAACGACCCAACACATAGGTCGGTAGCGACCTAACTCATAAGTCGGTAGCGACCTAACTTCTTCAGCGACTTAACAAAGTTCACGACCTAAGGATTTCACGCGACCTAACTAGGTCATAGGTCGTAGAGCGACTTAACTTAGGTCGTGAGTGACCTAAAACTCCTTCCTTTGAACAACTCCGCGTGCATCCTTTGTTAGATCGTACGCGACCTATCATAGGTCGTTGGTTCCCTTCCGCATAACTCGCTTCACCGCCTTGCTTCGGTACCTCGTTAACTCGTGAGCGATCTTCCATAGGTCGTGAGCGACCTAAATTGTTACTAGGTCGTGAGCGACCTAAGACTTCATCAATCTGGGCATCATTCTGGGCTGCATCAAATATAGTGAATGATTGATATCCACTCTTCACGAGTGAATTTTGGAAGAGCCTACGGGATGCATTAGGGACTATGTTGAATTTGAGCACAACATATCACCCACAAACCAATGGATGGACTTAGAAAGTAAACTGGGTATTGGAGGACTTGTCAAGGGCTTACAGATTGGATTTTAGAGGATCTTGGGAGGATCATCAACCTTTAGTGTAATTTACATACATTAATAGATACTAGACTAGTATTGTGTTGTGCTTGATTATAGGCTTGTGTGTTGTAGGGAGGAAGTGTAGTGGGGTTTGTTTGAATGTTGGTAGGAAGTTTTATGAAAATGTGAGTTAATCCCACTTTGAATCAAGTTATTAACTTGATAATATTGCTTGTTATATTACTTGATAATTGCTTGTTAATCACATGTTAATATGCTTGCTATTATATATAATAATAGACATTAACTACTTCAAGTTAGAACCCTTGATTATATGCTTAATCAAGTATGTAAATTGCTAAAGTACTTGTCTTTAAACCATTGAAAAGTATAGTTCAAAACAAGTGCATTCGACTGCTTAAAATAGATATGTTAACTTGTACATATGGTAATACATGTTTAGTAGTGATATGGTTTGAACTTGGGATCATATATATGTATAAAAGAGAATGACACAAGACATTGAATTGAATACGGAATTATCCGTATAGCGATAGTCGCTATAAGCGCACTTTAAATCCTTTGAACTATAACTTATGAAAATGGAGATTTAATGACATATCTTAATAATGACTTGTTTGGTTATTATTTACACTTCTATAAATATTTATAAAAGCAAAGAATATGTTTTGGAAAGTTATAGAAGAAGTAAATCAAAGTAACAAAATATTGAAGTAAAAAGGCCGCTATAACGATTCTTTTTATTTAGCGAAATACCGATATTTTTCTACAAACTTCTTTGGAGGTTTCTTTTCATATTTAAGGAGTAAATAATATATTATTCTTATTGGGAAATTTTTGAAGCCTAATTCATTTGATAGCTAGTTGAACGAAATAAAAAAGGTTATAGCGAAGTAGTCGCAATAAGTGCAGTTCGATAAAATGCCATGTTTTTGGGAAATTCTATAAAATAATCAAAAGATGTTCTTTGGGACTTTTCTTCATGGTTTCCAAGTAGCCAAAGACTAGCTACTTTAAAAAGAATGGATTAAAATTCTTTGTGAAGACGTCGAAATCTAAGCGCAAAGTTGTAGAAAATTCACGTTAAACGACAGCCCGGGACTTTTGGAAGCACTTTTGAAGCTATCTTTGCTTCTGATACACTTTTAAGATGTTGCGAATTATTTTTGTAGCATTTGCAGAGATGCTATCTTTGCTGTTTGAAACTATAAATTGTTTAAAAATGATATTTAAATTTTATATTTGTCTCTAATCTTTTTGTAGGATTGTTTTCTAACTTATAAAAGAGGGTTTTAAAATGGGTTTCAAGTTTAAATATATTTTTAACAATTAACTATGAATTTCTAAACTAAGTAGCTTTTAAAATTAAAAGTTGTTTTTCAATTTATTTCAAAATTCCTTATTACATAATTTTCTATATAAATAATCATCACATATTTCAAGTAGTTTTAAAAGTATTTTAAATGTTAGTAAGTATTTTAAAGATATTTCTATATATATATATATATATATATAAGTTTTAAATATTAAATTAAGTATTTTATAAATAAAATAAAGGCAGTTTGTATTTTAACACTTAAGTTAAAATAAATGGTTTTGTGGAATTACTCAAAAGTTTATTGCCTTAATTAATAAGTGTGAATATTTGATGTTTAAATAAATGTTTAAAGTTATTAATGGATAAGTAAATAGTTTTGAGTTATTGTAAATAGTGTTTTGGCAACACTTGTTTTTAACCCTTATTATTAATTATACTTGGGAATATAATTAGATATTTACTAGTGGATATTTAGAAGAAAATAATACAAGTAAACGGTTTTGGGTTTGTTGTGACAAATGTTTTGAGCAACACTTGTCTTTAACTGTTAAATATAAATAAATCTTTAAGAATAGAGTTTTAAAGAGGAATGTTTTCAAAGTATGAAATGCTTGGGTTTGTTGTGACAATTGTATTTAGCAACACTTGTCTCGAACCCTTAAAAGTAATTAAACCTTTAAAAGGAGAGTTTTAAAGATAATGATTAAATGGAATGGTTTTGGGTTTGTTGTGACAAATGTTTTGAGCAACACTTGTCTTTAACCCTTAAATATAAATAAATTTTTAAGAAGGTAGTTTTAAAGAGGAATGTTTTCAAAGTATGAAATGTTTGGGTTTGTTGTGAAAATTGTTTTTAGCAACACTTGTCTTTGACCCTTAAAAGTAATTAAACCTTCAAAAGGAAAGTTTTAAAGATAATAATTAAATGAAATGGTTTTGAGTTTGCAGTAAATAATGTTTTAGCAGCATTTGGTTTTAAATACTTGAATTATATTTTGGAAAAAATATTATAAATCTTTAACAATTGAAATTTAAAGATAATAACAAGTATTGAAATCTTTTATAAAGAGATAAAAAATGTTTTACGCTTAATTTATAAAAGAAAAGGGGTTTATTATAACAATGTTTTGGTAGTAATTGTTTTAATCTCTTTGATTTCAACTAGGTGAAAACTTGTTAAACGATTTGTGAATACACTCATACCATTGGAATACATATATGAATACTTTTTAAGTATTGATAAGAGTATAGGTGAATAGTTTAATATATTTATACAAGGATATAGAGGAATTTTTAATTCATAAAGGAGTATTAGTTAATGAAGTGTTGATTTATAAAATAATTTTTATTAGACAAAAAGATGTTTTCTAATAAGAAGGGTTTTTAATTAATAAAAGATAAATTAATTAAAACGGGATTAAAAGTCGTTTATGCCACATGACCATGCCTTGCATGCAATGATAGTGCAGGTATGTTACTCGCTTATGAGAAAGTATTCGAGACTTAGTTCCCTTATGCGATCACTCTCATTATTGTTGAGTAAAACCAAATTCATCGACTCTGTCTTGGAGAGACCGATATCGGTAAGTGATCTACTTATCGAAACCACTTCAAGGCTGAGATACGGGTTCTCTAATTTGGAAGTGAATGAAGGAAATCATGTGTGGTTCTGGAATCTGTTGAAATGATGGAATCCATATGGGATTCATTATGTGATCGAGTTTTGTTGAAAACTCGTGTGAAGATGCCGAACGTAGCCTCGACATCGGGAAAATGACTAAAGATGGAGTAGGATGCATGATCCTGGGGTTTAGCTGACCCCTGGGGGGTACCACAACTCCATATCTAGAGTATGCTTATAGATGTTGCTAGCGAGGAGTTGTTGATACTTGGTACACATTGTTCACACGAGTGTTCGGATGATGGCCCAGTTGTGTTTACCTTATGGTATATTTTATCTAGAGATATACGACGCTCGGTAGGTATTTTTCGATCACTGTCATAGGAGATCGGTCTCATTGAGGAGGTCTCCATGGAAAATCTATTTATACAAACGTACCTTAGCAGTTTTATTTGTATAACTATACATGCTATCAAATGTAACCAATGTAACCATTTCAGCTATGATTTTAATTTATATTGAACACCCTAGACATTATTATAATATCACTAAATTTTCTTATAAAATGGTTCGATTGTCGTAAGGTAAAAACCCGTCCGTGTTTATTTGTGGTATGGTCTTACGAGATACCTTTATTCTTTAAGTGGGTTTAACAAATATAGTAATTCAAATTACTTGAGTTTTCTCATACTAGTTTACCAGACTGATCTGGGTGTTATTCTTCTTATAATGCTCGAGTCATCCCGTGTGTATTTCTAGATATGTTGATGATTCATTGGAGCTCTAGGAGAGGAGCTAGATGACTACCTACCGTAGATTTTATAATTTCCACTGCATTACTTTATTTATTTTTATATCATCAATTGTAAGGGCAGGTTGTTATAATTGTCTAGGCTGATGATAGGTTAGTTTACTCTGATTAGTGTATCTATACAGTTTTCCTTTGCAAAAGTATCATTTTGATATTATATGGCATCATTCCGTTGTGATATTCTGATATTGTGTTCTCTTCTTTCTTGTTCCTTTTCTTTTCTTCTTTTATTTTACCCAAACATTCTGCCTTTCCAACACTTGGGTGCTCGGCACATGAATACCGTAGATGTATTAGCGTCGACATTTGGGGGTCAAAAAAGGCGTTCGTTACATCATGGTATCAGAGCTGAAGGTTAAGCGAGAACCTTGGCTTTGATTGGGTATAACTCATTAAGAGATAGGGTAATGAAATGCCTTATTATGAGTTTGAGTGTATTATACATATGAGAGCATACTTGTTAGTGTTACAACAAAATTTTGTATTGTGTTGATTGGTCTGCTGAGTGTTTATGGATTCTGGTCGATGCGTCTGATCAGCGTTATCGATGGGAATTCCTAAACACTTAAACAGAACAAACCGACACAGTATTATTTTCAAAATTGGTAAATGAAATAATTTTTCCAAGGATTATATTTTATATAAAAGAATAATTTTTAAATAATTAACATAGTTATTTATAATGTATCTGGTTATTAGGAAATGATAATATTCAATGATTATCATTTATTGTTTGATAGTCGTGCTCGGCCAGTTTATGGGAATTGGCTAATGTTTATTGAATTTACCTTTTTCACAACATGGGTTAGGTAGATAGTAATTTATGGAAACATTGAAACGAACTCCTTGTGAATTAAGTTTCACAATCTGACTATAAGGCGTTCGATGATAATATTGGGTTATAAAGGTTAACTTTAATAAAAGGTTCTTAATATAATCCAAAAGAAGTTAAGATATTAAAAAGATAAATGCTTATGAAATGATTTAATATAAGAAAGTAAATTTATATAAATATGACTTATATAAATATGGTTTATATAAATTTGACTTATATAAATATGGTTAGTATAAATATGAATTATAAAGGATTTAAATTGAAAATTGGAGAAATTAAATCTTGATGTTTTTGGAAATGGTTTCTACGTGTTTGTAGTAAACAATAATAGTATGATTTAAAACTAATTTAAAGGACTAATGTTATTAAAAGAGCTTAAAGATTTGTTCAAGTTCGAGATTAATCTTGGAAATAACAAATCAATTCGGGAAACAAAGTATTTTTATGTTAGCTAGTTCGAGTGGCTCGAAAGTGACTAAAAATGGGCCTTTTCGTATTTAAGGAGTAAATAATATATTATTCTTATTGGAAAGTTTTTGAAGCTTAATTCATTTGATAGCTAGTTGAACGAAATACAAAAGGTTATAGCGAAATAGTCGCTATAAGTGTAGTTCGGTAAAATGCCATGTTTTTGGGAAATTCTCCAAAATAATTAAATGATATTCTTTGGGACTTTTCTTCATGGTTTCCAAGTACCCAAAGTATACTAACTACTGTAAAAAGAATGGATTAAAATCATTTGTGAAGACGTCGAAATCTAAGCGCAAAGTTGTAGAAAACTCACATTAAACGACAGCCCGGGACTTTTGGTAGCACTTCTGAAGTGCTGTCTTTACTTCTGAGAAACTTTTGAGCTGTTGCGAATTATTTTAGTAGCATTTGCAGAAATGCTCTTTGCTGTTTGAAACTATAAATTGTTTAAAAATGATATTTAAATTTTATATTTCTCTCTAATCTTTTTAGGATTGTTTTCAAACTTATAAAAGAGTGCTTTAAAATGGCTTTCAATAAATATATTTTTAACAATTAACTATGAATTTCTAAACTAAGTAGCTTTTAAAATTAAAACTTATTTTTCTATTTATTTCAAAATTCCTTATTTTTACATAATATTCTATATAAAAAATTATCATAAATTTCAAGTAGTTTTAAAAGTATTTTAACATATTAATAAGTATTTTAAAGTTATTCCTATATGTATAAGTTTTAAATATTAAATTAAGAATGTTAAAATAAGTTTTATTAAAAAGGGATTAAAAATCGTTTATGCGATATGACCATGCCTTGCATGAAATGATAGTGCAGGTATATTACTTGCTTATGAGAAAGTATTCGAGACTTAGTTCCCTTATGCGTCATTCTCATTATTTTTGAATAAGACCAAATTCATCGACTCAATCTTGGAGAGACTAGGATCGGTAAGTGTTCTACTTATTGAAAACCACTTCAAGGTTGAGATACGGGTTCTCTGTTTTGGATGTGAATGAAGGAAACCATGCGTGGTTCTGGAATCAGTTAAGATGATGGAATCCATATGGGATTCATTATGTGATCGAGTTTTGCTGAAAAATCGTGTAAAGATGCCGAACGTAGCCTTGACATCGGGAAAATGACTAAAGACAAAGTAGGATGCATGATCCTAGGGTTTAGCTGACCCATGGGGGGTACGACAACTCCATATCTAGAGTATGCTTATAGATGTTGTCAGCGGGGAGTTGTAGATATTTGGTACACATTGTTCACACGGGTATTCGGATGATGGCCCAACTGTGTTTACCTTATGGTATATTTTATCTAGAGATATACGGTGCTCGGAAGGTATATTCTGATCCTTGTCATAGGAGATCGGTCTCATTGAGGAGGTCTCCATGGAAAATCCATTTATACGAACATACCTTAGCGGTTTTGTTTGTATACCTAAATATGCTGTCAAATGTAACCAATGTAACCATTTCAGCTATGATTTATATTTATATTGAACACCCTAGACATTATTTTAATTTGGCTAAATTTTCTTATAAAATGGTTTGGTTATCGTAAGGTAAAAACCCATCCGTGTTTATTTACGGCGTTGTCTTACGAGATACCTTTATTCTTTAAAGAGTTTTACAAATATAGTAATTCATATTACTTGAGTTTTCTTATGCTGGTTTACCAGACTGATCCGGGTGTTATTCTTCTTGTAATGCTCGGGTCAGCTCGTGTATATTTCCAGATATCGTTGATGATTCATTAGAGCTCTAGGAGAGGAGTCGGATGACTAACTACCGTAGATTTTATTTTCGTTGCATTACTTTGTTTATTTTTATATCAACAATTATGAGGACAGGTTGTTATAACTGTTCAGGCTAATGATATGTTAGTTTACTCTGATTATTGTATCAATACAGTTTTCCCTTGTAAAAGTATCATTTTGATATTATATTTCAACGTTCCCTTTTGAGATTCTGATATTTTATTCTCTTCTTTCTTGTTCCTTTTCTTTTCTTATTTTACCCTAATCTTCTGTCTTTCCGACACTTGGGCGCTCGGCACGTGAATACCGTGGATGTATTAGTATCGACATTTGAGGGTCGAAAAAGTCGTTTGTTACAAAATGCATACGAATATATTACTAAAGAAATTATAAATGTTATAATTAAATGTATATATGTTACATGTATGAATAAAATGAGAGTTTAAGATAAATAAAACCCACGAGACTTAAGGGTGTATACGTTAGATGCACATAAAAGATATGTGATATCTGAGTTATAATCGTTATACTCATCTCCCTTAAATAGTCGATAATGCTCTACAAAATTATTTTTAATGTGTGAATTTAAATTATTAATTCCCTTTATCATTTATAATATAAATATATACCTTACATATCCATGGTTGTTGAGCACCCTCAAGCCATGGAATATCTAAGGTGATATTTATATTATCTCTAAATAAGTAAGAATATAACATAACTTTGTTGAGTACCCTCAAGGGTTACTATAACTCCCCTTAGGATATTGCAAAATGATGGGTATAGGATGTCTAATGTACTTCATGATTTGTTAAGCATCCTTAAATTCATGAAGATGATTATGAACATAGTTAAAAGTACATTAGGGATTATACATAAGATATATTTAATAAATTGTTACTATATTTATGGAGACTATGATTTGTTGAGCGCCCTCAAGTTCGTAGTAACATGACAAACAGATCGTAAAACCCAGTGAAGAAATTTACGAAATTCTTTATCCCATTTAAGGATTTTAAGAGACGCAAAATTCAATAGGAGCCTTATTACATAAATATAATAAACCATTCTAATAAGTATAAAAACATATATGATATTGTGGAATCTAGTTTTGTAAATTTGAGAAAATAATATAACAGATAAAAATATTTTATCAATTAAAATAGGTTAAATGAACTGAAATAAAGATTGACAAAGAAATATAGAATATACTTACAAATAAATCTTTTGGCATATTGTTGCTTTAAGAACCATGCAAGAGCCAAAATTATATAACAGCTAAAAGCATTCATCCTTTAATCACTTAAGGGTTAAATTTCCCGAGACTCTGTATTGTCTTCTATGAGTTTTGAACTCTAAAACAATACAAGAGTATGGATATTGGATTCATATCCAATCATATATAAAATTTGTACGGTGAACGATCACGTTCGTGTTATACGAAATCTCAATGAAAATGTTTCATTCAAAATAAGCAAGTACCTTTTTGTCGGGCAATCCAATTTTATTATGATATCGAAGACATCAATTCAGCTTTTGCATTTAAATACCTGCACCTTACTTACCAATAATATCCAATCAAATTAATCAAAAACATTTTATTTTTTTCAAAATCTCAATATTTGCTTTACTTAAGCCCGTACGATGTACATATATCATCCGTACGCAATATCAAATATGATCGTTCGCTCGATCACACAATTTCACTTCCGAACTAGTATCGCTCACACAACTCTCTAGTGTGGACCAAGATCTGGTTCCTTGATTAGAAACCGTCATTCTCCTTGCAAAGCCATCTACTATGATAGTGAATCCAAGAATCAATCAAAAATCCACATCCAGTGTTCGCCGTCGAAAATCGAGTGAAAAATCCTGACTCGGATCGATATAAATTATCTCAAAATTCTGTGCTCGAATCTAGATCAAATCGTCGTGCGAATAAAATAATATACGTACAACTTATGTATTTATTTCAATTGATTCTTAGCTATATCAAATTCTTTTTATTCACATGCATTTTACTTATAGTCAATCATCCATAATTATCATTCTCATTGCTTTATTCACATTCGTTATTCACTTAGTATATCCTTCCCAAACTGATATCATTTAAGAATTATTCCACACTCATTTCATTTTTAACCAATTATCAACATTCACTATTTTCTTAGTACATTTCTTTAATACCAATTTCACTTAAGAACTTTACCATCAATTTTCTTAAGTCCTTTATAACATTTTATACAAATGTTCTTAGATTTATTTCTACTTTACCACTTAAGTTTATTTTCATTTTATTCAAATTCAATTTCAAATTTTCCAATTTCAAATTTGATTTTTATCAATCAACATTCCAAACAATATCCAAATAACTAATTGATTTAATTAGTTCCATCCACTAATTTATGCCAATCTCAATCAATTCTGTTTCCAAGAATTTATTTTATTTAGTCCAACTTAGGCTAAATTTTCAATTCCACTTTATTTAACTTAATTCAAGTTAAATTTCTATTCTACAATTCAAATTTCAAATTTAATAAGTTATCAAACTTATTCATATTCCATTCACTATTTTTCTCCCAATTCACTTCATTTAACTAGTTTACTTTACTAATTTATTCCATTATCACACTCACTTTCATTTAACTTTTCTTAAGTTAAATTTCATTCTTCGTTTTCAACATTCAATTTTATCCACTCTATTTAACTTACCTTAAGGTAAGATTCATTTCAATTTTTCTTTTCAAATTTTATAAGTTCAATCTTATTTTCTCATACTTCCAATAAACATGGAAATCAAAATCCCAGAGTTTTAAACATTTTTTGTTCTAAGTATTTCAAAATCATTTTTGAAATCATATATACCTAAAATTCCTTGGTATATCAAATTATCCCTTTTGAATTTCAAAACCAAAACTAGTTTTATCAACAAACTCCAACATCAAATCATTAAGGTAGCAATTCATCACTCAAAAACCCAAAAATGAACACCGATGATGTCGCGATAATCATCGAAATTATTTTCCAGCGACCGAAGTGAGTTCGGTGCTTTAATCTTTTTTTTAAATCATTTTTAAATATTTTTATTCAAAAATACTTCCAAAATAATACTATCACCATATTTTCCAAACACTTTGAAACACATTTCAAAATTTCCGAGACTTAGATTCAAAATTCCCAATTTAAATCCATTTTAATTTATAAGTCTCATTTATAAATTATACTTACAAAATTTCACTTCCTCAAAACATTTCACAAATGTTTTATCATTGTTTATTTAATAATAAACATCTTTTATTAAGGCGCACCAAACTATATTTACAATATACTTCATAAATTTCCTTTCATTTCATTATAAATCACATTTATATAATTCTGTTTTGTTATATGAAATTATTTTCTTAACTATAGATTATAATATCAACTTTTATTCAATCATCATAACAACAAATGATAATAATTTAATATTATCATTTTCTAACAATCAAGCACACCATATATAATAATTTCTGAAAAATTATTTCTTTCATATATAAAAATAATCTAGGTTAAATTATTTCACTTACCCAATTTCAAAAAAATATCATGTCGAATTGCTCTATTCAAGTGTTTAGAGATCCCTATTAATAACGTTAATTACCCGTATTGACTAGAATCCATAAGCCACTCAACAAACCAACCACACAATATAAAACATTTTATATACATTAACAAATACGCGCTCATATCTATTAATACACTCAAACTCATTCTAAGGTGCTACTGACCCTATCTCTAATGAGTTACCCCATCAAAGCCAAGGTTCTCGCTTAACCTGCAGCTTTGATACCACATGTAACGAACGCGGATTTTCGACCCTCGAAAATCGACATCAATACGTCCACTGTATAGCATGTCGAGCAATCGAGTGCCGAAAATACCATATCGCTAGAGGACAAGAAGAAAGAGGTAGAAGAAGAAACAGAAACACAACACAGAATCTCACAATTGCAGTGGAATAATATATAATAGATAATAACATGTCTTTATACAAAAAGAACTGCAACTGTTATGTACATATTACATCATCAGAGTACAATACATCAATAACTCAATACTGGACAGTTATAATAACTTGTTCTCAGAAGTGCTCAATATACAGCCTACAATACACATTGGAATAAAATCAAATACGTGTAATATGTCTTCATCATCCAGCTCGTCTCCTGAGCTCCATAGCATCCTATCCTGAATCTGTAATACTCGATCTGACCCGAGCATTATAATAAAATAATACCCGAGTCAGTCTGGAAAACCAGCGTGAGAAAACAAACTCAATTTGAATTATTAAAGTTATCAAAATCCTTTGAAAACAAAGGTATCTCGTAAGACCGTGTCACACATAAACACGAAGAGTTTTTACCATACGATAACCAAAACACTTTATATCAAAATCGTCTGATATTATAATAGTGTCTAAACAAAGTAAATAGAAAATAGCTGAAATGCTTGCATCTCATGTTTCAACATAGTTGGGCACAATCAAAACCGTACGGTGCTTATTGGAAATTGGATTCCATACAATGACTAGGCACTGGGGTACCACCTATCACAGTACACATCTAGAAAAATATACCGAGGACCTCGCCGAGATCCCCTACAACACAAAGCAGGCCCTATCCCTAACCTGGATAGAATCGAATATGTTATCACCCCGGGTGTTCCCACCCTTATCGAGAGCTCTTTTGCATGCACCACCGTATCCATAATTAATAATATATCTGAGGGTATCTAGAAAGGTGATAACATACCCTAATTGGGAATTACCCGCTTAGCCTTGCTGCATATCCCCTGATTTTCAGTCATTTCGGTTGATGAGGCTTGAGGCTACGATTACCTTTCAGGAATTTTCACTTAGAATGCTCATCGCCCTCCAATGGCAATGTTCTGATAGCATTCGTCCATACAAGTTGTCCTGGGTCTGGACAAACCGAATCACCATCTTCATCATCTCCACGGTATCCATTCGTAACGCTCAAATCGGATCGAAGTGGTTTTTTGGATAATTAAATCCAATCCCGGTCTCTTCGAAACGATCATCGAAATTGGCCAAAATTGATAGTCGGTTATTTAACTATCAATAAAACATCCATAAGTAGACATCATGCCTTATTATAGATTTTCCCAAAATTTATTTCAAAATATTTTTACAAGATATATATTCAAATCCCTTCCAAATTTCAATATTTGAGACAATTCAATTACTTATATCCATATCAGGATATTTCAAACCATCTCTTATTTCAAAACTTAGAAAAATATTAAAATATATTTTCTAAACCCCTTACTTCCCAACACTTAGGACAGTTCCATTTATTTCTCTTTTCTCAAACCCTTCACAATTTATACTGTAAATTTCTTAACTCGTTTATAACGAATTCTATAAGTTCGGGGTTCCTTAATTAAATCTCTTTATTCAAAAGTATATACTTATCTCACTGAAATGAGTATATTCACAAACCATTTCCTTCAAAAATATTTAAACAAAGCTTTTTAAAATAATATGGAAAGCACCACGCGGTATCAACCATGGATTCACAGCTCAATGGTTACGTCTCTATCCCAGAGAAATCCAAACTTAACTGCATGCAATCTCTGCCTCTGATTTAGCCATGAAACTATACCATTAATTTCTGAAAACTTTATTTAATAATTATCTCAAAATAATGTTTACAAAGTTTCTATAATAATTTTTCCAAGTTTAATTTAGGCAAACACTCTTAAATAAAAGTTATTATATAAAACCATATTAATATTGAATAATTTATCTGTTGAAAATAATAATACTGATTAATTCCGATTTATTAATGAAATTCTAATCGTTTTGCAAGACTTGTTTATAAACTTATAATTCATTTTGACATTTTAAAAATATTTAAATAACTAATTTTTCTATAATATTCATATGCTAAAACATTTTTAAATTACCTAGTATAATAATTAAAAACCCTCTTTCGTAAACCCCCTTTTTCACATTTCTAAAAATAAATTTTATCATTTATTTTTAAACCGATTTACCCATCTCATTATAAATCCTCACCGTAAATTTATAACTTCAATTTATCAAATGAAAAATCATTTCACTTAATTTATAAGCATTGTTTATAAATCCCATAGTCTTCAATTCTAGTTTATACGGTTTCACATCACTTAAATATATTATAATTTGATTTCTAAATTAAATTTCATTTATAAATCAATTCCTTAAATTGAATTCCATTTATAAATCAACTTCTTAAATAACCCAACTATATTCCAAAAACAACCAAATCTTGATTTTACTTCCATTTCGAAATTTCAGAGATCTTATTTAAGATCCGAATAACCAATTTTATATTTATTTCCAAATTCCCTTTTCATTTTTCCCAAGTATTTAAATATCGATTTTTAAACCCTTTTTGCCCGCACGACCAAACGATAACTCCAAACACTACAAAATTTGAAATCCGATAATAATACACTATTATGACCCAATAGAACTGGTTTCGTTGAAATCCGAGACTGTGCCCCGGAAGGCTATTTTTATTTGTTAATTCAAACAAGTTATTTTTAAAATCGAAAAAATCGGTTTTAAATTCAATATAAAAGTTCTATTACCTTCATTCTTATTTATATAAATTTAATAAGCCTTTAAATTATTATTATCAAGCTTAAAACTCAAGATTCAATTATTTAACCAATATTCAATTATTAAATTGAATAATTAAATTATCCAATAAATTGTTACATTTGAAATTCAAGTTAAAAATTAACTTTTAAATATTTAAAATCAATTAAATATTCCAATTTCAAATAACCAAAATTCTAGGTCGTTACATATTAAATGTTAGTAAATACTACATATACGTCTCACATAGCTTCCTTTGGTATCTTAGTCTGAAGGTTAAGCATACATATCAACGCATAGACAAGTTCCGAGGTTTAGATGCCTATTAAAATGGCTAAGGCGCCCAAGGCTAGATGCCGAGCCCAATACTATCAGAAGTGGCCCACAATACTAAGACCCAAAGATCGAGCCCACAATATAATGAAAATGGTGATACGTGTCACTCATATCAAAAGCGTGGTATTGTAACCTAGGTCAAGCCACCTTGATTACATATGCAGAATACAGGCTTGACCGAAAGCATGGTCAACATGTTGACCCTAAACTGAGATTATAGTCCTCAAGGTAGGCCTCTAACAGAAAGCATAAGTACAAGGCTTACTTCTAACCACAAGACAAAATCATCAAGGCATGCTGTTATACAAAAGTTACATTGCAAGATTTAGGGTATGCACTAGGGGCAATTACGTAATTTGTTACAAATATCTAGCTCTATAACCAATCTTATTTATAATAAAGGTATTTAATTTCTATTATATACTTTGTTATATGGTTATACAATTAATTAAGTAATTAATTTAAAGTATAAAATAGAAAATCCTTAAAGGATGTGTTATGTGATAATAATTACAAGGAGTTATAATCGTGAGAAAATTATCATAATATAAAATAACATATTATTTTTAATATTCTTGGTCAAGATGTTCCAAAAAAGGATATTAATACATTCATTGAGACTAGAGTACATAATGCTCTCCAAATGTTAGGCAGTGTATTACTCATAGATGCTGGGTCTACCATGGGGTTATGTATTGATTGTTATTGGATAACTATGGAATGATACACCCAAGAGTTTCCAAATGGTTAATAATAACTATGTCAAATAGGAATCTAGGAGTGACGATATTACATAGTTCTCTCAACTTGAAAATACTATTTAACTTCAATGTGGATACATTGCTTTGACTCTAGTTATATCATGGAGTGGCAACCATCGAGAGACCGTAGTTGGATCTAAGCTGAAGCATTGGAAGTGAAACAATATTCAATAGAGAATATGTCTCCTCGGTTGCATGAGGTTGTATCACATTTAACAGTAGTCAACTCAAAGTCACACCAGAGTAGTATGGTTAATAGAAAATGTTATTATTGAACTAAAGACTTTGTGATATAGTGTTGAAGAAGAGAATTGGTGTAAACAATCATCACTAAAAGGTACCACTTAAACTTAAAATTGTATTTTACTGATAAAGATGTATAAGCAATAAATTTGGCCAAACTATCACTCCACTAGCTAAGGTGATGAGTGAACGTTAATATTCAAATAGTTCTATGTTATGCAGTTAAATCTTTGCTAATGCCCCGACAATGTTCTCGCTATAGCGCATAACGCTCTTTGACCACTATGCTTTTTCAATATAGCACTCTATTAAACAGTAGATCTACTGTAAGCCCCACTATTATTCACTATAACCGCTAAATCAATGCTTTTTAGCATTTGCTTTAGACATTAATATAAAAAGGTTGATTTAACTAGTTCTCTTTTGAATCAAATCAACAAAGTTAGGCTAAAGACCTAATTTAAGGCATAAGTGTATGAAATAAGTTAGAAATCTATTGTAGTGACCAAATCTACATTGCATAAATCATGATATTCTTCGATTTTATTATATAAGAGTAAACAATGTTTCTTTTTCGTACACAAATAATGTGAGAATGAGAATAATTTAACTTTAAATATTAGGTTTTATATCCAATGAAGCTTTTTGCACCTCCGCTATTTTCTGCTATATTCCCGCTTTATCCCCTCTTCAACTTTTTGCTTCTCCACCGCTATGAAACCACAAAGTGCTTTAACTACATAGGTCGTATATTAAGCACTGATTAGATTTACACCTGAAAGTCGCATAGCCGTATTGGTAAATTCTTTGAAATACGACACGATTTAATTTATAAATAGTTATAAATTGTAACGACCCGCAAATTTATCACTTTGATAAATTATATTTGTTTTTAAAATATTCAGATATAAGGTTTTCAACATAGATTATGTTGTCTTGAACAATAAATAATGATGGTAATCTTATTTTGAATAAGTATTTACAAAAATATATACTTTGGAAAAATATCGATGAAATGACCGAAAACCATTTTATCAATAAACAACTCTATAATTTTAGAAGTCGCTTACGGAGCTGAATACATACACTTATTTATCCATTTAAACAAGAATATGGAATAAAATAATACATTTTATTTTTAGGAAATAAAATGTATTTATAACATCATCAATAATGGCATCGCATTTAATAATTGATTTATGAATTTAAATTGTTATTTAATGATTTAATAATTATTATAATTATTCGAATAATTGTTTTTAAATCATAATAATTCATTTTAATTAGTTATGAAGTGATAATAAATCATTTATAATAGTTTTATAAAGTTATATACTTGATTTGAAAATATAAGAAAATTCGTAACGCTTTATCGATATAACTGCACTTTTTGTAAACAATTGTTTAGTATTAGTTTATATATATGGTTTTGTAAATAAAACATGATCATTTTAATTACTTAAAAATGATAATAAATTAGTTTTCGAATTTCAGTTACAAATATATGTATGTTAACTAAGAAGTAAAAATATGACTAGAGATTGGAATCAGAATTCGTAACGATTTAATGAATAGAAGTTGTTTTAAGTCATTGCAACCTTATAAGATAAATATGCATACATATGTACATACATATGCATGTCATACATGCGCATACAAATACAAATAAACATACATACACACATATATACAAATGAAACAAATATCATGATGTTTCTCTTAATACTTCACCTTTAAGCATACAAAAGTCAATGCACATGCTATGATATGATGGTGATGAAGGAAGGGGGTGTGTGCCGAGCACATGGAGGGTGATGGGGGAGGGTGGAATTCACATCTAGAGATGAGGTGGAATGGTGATGTAAGCATGCTTAGGTAAGGAGAAAATATCATGATATTTTTGGTGCAAAATTTTCCTATAAATACCCACCTACATTCACACCGTTCTCATCTTCCTCCTTCTTAAATCTCTAAGAGCTCATCTTTTATGGCTTCCATGCCTTGAAAAAACATTAGCAAAGCTATGCAAAATATCTCAAAATAAAGTAAAATATATACACATGCAAACCATGTCAATCCACCTCCAAAACCAAGCCAAACACCACCTTTCCACACTACAAGAAAAACAGTCTTTTATAGCGGCATATAGCTGCTATTAAATACAACTATAGCGGTTTGATAAACGCAGTATATCGACATGTAATAAAAAAGAATCGCACATTTATAACACAAAAAAACCAATATAAAATATGTAGATACAATAATGCATATTTGCTGCTATCCTTTGACAGTAACCTCATACATTGCATTATCTTTTTATAGCACTTATGTCATATAGTTATAACGCTTTTTAGGAGCGATGTTTTATTTTACTATATATTTGATGCACTCCACTATTACATTTTAATAATAACACTCAAAATGAATCTTCTTTAATAGACAACAATTTGAAGAATGTATGAACGAAAAAAATATAATAATCAGCAAATGTAACGCATATTCATGATAACAAAATAAAGTATCAACTAACAAAAAATAAGTTCAATACATGAGTTAGCAAATTCAATACATATTCATGATAATAAAAGACAACATAGTTCAAAGTTAATGTCTACAAGTACCAAATGCATCACTAAGAACTTGAACTGCTCTCTTCGTGGTGCAAGGCCAATATCAAGAACTTCAAAATACCAAACATAATGAAGATTATGGCAAATGCATTTATACCTGAGCCTTTTTCCTTAGAGCGATGACTTCTCTCTTTGTGTTTTTCCCTTTCCCTATCAAACTCTTTCTCTCTCTTCTTATCAGAATCTCTTCCTCTTCGATCACGCTCGCTATCCAAGTCCCTTCCTCTAGCATCTCTATCTTTACCCCTTGATCTCTCTCTTTTTTTCTCCCTACTTCTTTCTGTATTTAGTTTTATTATAGATTCTTCTCTCATATTTATATCGGTATGCTTAGATTTTGAGTCACCTTCATTGTTCTTTACCTCCTCCACTTTACCATCGGTATTTAAGTTATCCTCATTTTCAGCAATGCTATTAGTCAAATTCTCCTGATAAAAATAGGAACAATAAGTTTTTAAGCAAAAGTTTATGAAATAGTGAACTATAATAGAAAAGTCAATTGATATATATCCATGCACATATTATGATGCGATGTACCATCAACAATATTTCCTATGATCGGCATTATTCATCTCAAACTCCACATTAACATGAATACACAAAATACTAAGCTTAGCAGCGGCAGTTCATTACAATATTAACAACGATTAAAGATCTTAACATTATAATCAATATTCAGTAAGTAGTAAGTGGGCTCTAACAGTGTAAACACCATTGAAAATAAACATGCCCATGTCCCAAACAACAAAGATTGGGATGAGCTAACCGCTAAGTGTAAAAAGGTACATCAAATCTGGTTATTTTGGATCTGTTTGGCTTTTAGTATATTTTCTACCATCAATAAATGAAATATATGTTACCAGATAAATAGTCACTTTATGATAACAGAAAGTCGAAATTAAAAAGGCATTATCTCCAGGTTTTAAATCATGAATATCAGGATATATAATAAAGTCTAAAATTAGGACACATGTAGATAATTTAGTTAATTTTTATATAACTTAGTTAACTTGGTTAATATTTTATAATTTATTGCTATTATTATTCAAAATTTAGTTAATTGTTATCAAACTTGGTTAAATTTTAAAAATAGTTATATTATTATTTTTATTATCAACTTAGTTAATTTTTATAAGCTCATTTAGTTTTTATTAAACTTAATTAACAAAGTTAATTTTTATATTCTTAGTTGATTTTATTGTGATTATTGTAATTATTT
Source organism: Allium fistulosum (assembly GCA_030737815.1). Taxonomy (NCBI): domain Eukaryota; kingdom Viridiplantae; phylum Streptophyta; class Magnoliopsida; order Asparagales; family Amaryllidaceae; genus Allium; species Allium fistulosum. The sequence continues at coordinate 361,819,989 of CM060906.1, forward strand.
AAATTTTATTGTTAAGATTTGTTAATTCAACCAATCTTAGTTAATTTTATTATTATGATTATTTAACTAAGATTATAAAATTTTATTGTAACTATTATGATTATTGTTGTTGTTGTTATTAGTATTATTATATCCTAAACTTAGTTAATTGTTATGAAACTTAGCTAATTTTTATAAACTTAGTTTATTTATTTATTATTATTATTACTATTATGATTATTATTGTTGTTAGTATTATTTATTATAAACTTAATTAAGTTTCATAAACATTAGTTAAATTATTATTATTATACTATAAACTTGGTTAATTTATATAAACTTGCTTAATTTTTATAAAACTTAATTAACGAAGTTAATTTTTATAATTTTAGTTAATTTATTTTGATTTTGACTATTATTATATATATTTAGTTAGTTTTTATAAAACTTAGTTAACTTGGTTAATATTTTATAATTTATTATAATAATAATAATAATAATAATAATTGTTGTTGTTGCTGCTGTTGTTGTTACACTGCACTTAGTTAGTTTTTATAAACTTATAATTATTTTATTATTATTGTTGTTTTTACATTAACTTAATTAAATTTTATAAAATTAATTAACTTGGTTAGTTATATTTTATGTATTGTTATTATTATTATTATAAACTTAGTTAATTTTCATAAACTTTGTTAATATTTTATTATTATCATAAACTTATTTAATTTTTATAAATCTTACTTAACAAACAAGGATAGTAACAGCTTCCTGAATCAAATCCATTTTAATAGTAGCAATTGATTATACTAGGCGACTCGTAATAGTAGAAAGTAAAAAACAAATAACAATACCTCATTTGGTACCACGTCTATAAATCATCACTTGCAAGAATGAAAAATTCAAGTGATCCATCAACCACATCCTCTCGCATTAGCAGGATAAAAGTCCTTCACTCATAGAAATTAATTGGTAATAAGCATTATATGCACTTCAATTGCAAAAACGTGCACAACTAGAATATAACATGATGAAGAAAATACCTTACTTTTAGGCTCAACAACAACATATTGCTTCAAGAGTTTATTGCAAAATACGCGAGAAATAGCAAGCACATCTCCCACCTACCATATGCTGATTTGGGTTTGATCCTACATGCACCGATGATCTAATTTCAATTTAACGAACTAGTTTTGATAGCTTAAAATCTTTCTGGTTTTACGGTACTATATAGTTAATTCTATTACAAACCTTGTCAGCCAAAGAGCAGTAGCCTACATCAAGTTCTGAAATATTTTTTAGGCCTTGCTTGTTGCAAATTCAAGTTCCTACATACTACTTAAACATAGTTTAGAAGTGATAATTGATGACCTGCAGTTGCAAGCTTGCTTGCCACTACAAACAATAAACTTGAAGTTGCAAGCTTGCTTCCAACAGGCAACTTCCAACTGCACGCATGCAACTTGCAAGCAACTTGTAGTTGCAAGCTTGCTTGCAACTTGCAAGCAACTTCTCGTTGCAAGCTTGTAAGTTGTAGGAAACTTGGAGCTGCAAGCTTATAACTTGCAATAATAACCGGGAATCCTGTTGAATAAGGTTGTGCAAATATATACATGGGACAATCAAAGTTTTACAAGTGTATGTTTGTTTGTTTTTCTTTTTTGACATAACAAATATAGTAAATCAAACATCCTATACAAATAAGATTGTGCAGTAAGTTTTATTGCCCACATAAAATAATTGTTGTGAATTTGCAGAAACACTTATATTTGGAAAAAAATTAAGAATAACATAATGATTCCATATAAAATGTCAATTTTACCATATAAGTACGAGTGATGTACTAGAAGAGTAGAAGAGCATGATTAATACTTCAAAGTTTTTACCTTATTAATTAAAGATGCAACCAGACTGTTGAATACACACATAAAACTTTGGTATTCATCTGCAGTAAATATCAACATTTTCTTCTAACAAAGCAAAACCAGACTTGTTAAATCTGCACATTAACTTGTAACCAGCACATGTTACCACAACATTAGGAAGAAAAAAAAGGTTGAGAAGTCGAATATGAAAGACTGTGTTTTGTATCAACTAACACATATGTTAGACACATTACACCTGGAGTTGCCTATAAAGGCGAACATATACACTTTAAGAAATTGTGTCCTTTGAATCTTAGTTTAATTTGAAAGCTTTCTTTATTTATGAGAAATTGGGGCATTTAAAGGAGAAAATGAAAATTGCACCTTTAGTAACTTTAATTTTAAGTGGGAGAGGAGGAGGTGAAGGAGCATACAAAGGACTAAAACCATGTAGAATTCAAGGTGAGCTGGGGTTTGGAATATAGAAATTGGATGTAGACAACATTGCTCATGTCAAATAATGTTGTTTTCAGTTACCAAGTAAATAAGTTTACTTAAACACTCATCATCTTCTTGAATCCCAGGAAGCACATATTATTTTGAGACTACAACGAAAAACTTAACAAGGTGCTAGACGGTGGCATTTTATCTTGGCAAGTTCATGATTTGAACAACATATGGGTCTTCGAGGGTAATATCCCCCGATTCTTTCCCAGTCATTTATGAGTTTGTAAACAAAGAGATTTACAGGCAAAGTGTAAAGATCTATTATCACACATTTTATCTTGTATTTTGTATCAAAATAGACACCCTTTTGAGATCCTTGCAACACATGCAAATGAAGGCTATTGACACATTTATGATGCCTTTTGTTATTCCTTTTATTTAAAAATAATGATAACAATAACAAAGAAAATATACATTGCATTCAATACTATTTTTATCCTTCATTGTCCTGTAAACAGTAAATACATACCCCTGCAAATGAAAATAAATCAACAGAATAAACAGAAAAACAAAATAAGAAGGTCAAATTAACTTCCCAATTCTTTCTCTCCCTTTCTCCCAAATGTTTTGATCAATACATTGAGGAAAGGGGAGAGATTGGAACAAATACATAGATAGCATTAGAAAATGCAGGTGGGCAATGAAAGCAGCCTACAAACTGGAAGAGTAGAAGAGCATGATTAATACTTCAAAGTTTTTACCTTATTAATTAAAGATGCAACCAGACTGTTGAATACACATAAAACTTTGGTATTCATCTATAGTAAATATCAACATTAGGAGTTTACGAATATCTCCTAATATACATTGTTAGAAGAAAATCAATTAAATGTTGTGTTCAGTGTACAAATACATATTATGAATTACTGCGATTCATTGTTCACCTTGAGGCTAATTTAAAAATTACGATTTGATTTAAAAATTAGCAGGATGACATATAAGGGAGAATGCGAAAATGCACACATAATAAGTCGCAAATACAACTAACTAAATCACCAAGTTCTCATCAAATGTCATTGTTATATAATGTTCTAAGTTTTCAAATTTACTCCATGAGAATGAGAGGATGTGTTGATATAACTATCAAATAAACATTGAAACCACTTCCATCTCTTAATAACTAAAATTTTATACATACCTAGTCAAAATTTTGAAATGGTAGTGAATCTAATAATGTCAACTTATATTCATGCATATCAAATGTCATTTTTTACCTTATTAATTAAAGATGCAACTAGACTGTTGAATACACATAAAACTTTGGTATTCATCTATAGTAAATATCAACATTAGGAGTTTACGAATATCTCCTAATATACGTCGTTAGAAGAGGACTGATGTGGCTAAACATGTACAGAATCTGGAATCAAACTTGCAACAGATTTTGGGGCATTAACACAAGTAGATGGAATGCTTTGCACAGAATTCGAAATTTCAACCACCTTATACAATCTGACAAGGTCGACAACATCACTAGGGCCTGAAACGCCACCTGCAGTAGGCCAAACAAGAACAGATGCGCAAGCAATGTCAACAGCAACATTGGACACAACTGTGTAATATATTTTTTATTCTAAACACCGTCACTATTTAGCAAAGCAGCAACAAGCATCGAAGATAGAGGCGACATAAAGGCACCGATCAGATCGTTCATACCTGAGAGAGGAGCAACTGAGGAATCGATAGTCGTGAGGGACTCAACAACATGACATAATTGGCTCAAATTCCCCGAACCAGATGAACCGCAACAACGATCAACCAAAGGAGGGAATTTGATGAAGGATTCAGATATCAACGAAGGAGACCGACAGGAAACAGATGGATCTAATGTTTGATAATAAGGGTTTACGAATGAGTGATTTAGGGATTGTAAGGAAGAGAGAATAGTTTCTTCTGGTTTGAGAGAGAGAAAGGGGGAAGAAAGGGAACGAAAAAAAGAGGGAAATAATTGAAAGAATTACCGGCCATCAAAATAATTGAAGCGCCTGGTTTTCTAAAAGCGTTACATGTTAATTCCCTGCTTTGAATAAAACAAATCAACATAAACAATAACACTATAGAATAAAACATTATCAATTGGCATTATCAAAAATAACTTTTCTTGTAGTGCCACCTTCCAAATTCACGGCCACCACCTCCATCACCATTGGCCAAGAGATCCACCTCTTCCAAGCTAGGTCGTGGCTATCCAAAGGTCTCGGGCTGGATTCCGTAGGCTTTGACTTGATCGTAGCGAAGCTATAGTCCGTTTTTCTAAGTTTAATATCTAATAAAGGTGAGAAACTATATATATATATATACATATGTAATACGATTGCTATGGAGTTTACTATGTTTGATCATCAAGTGTTGGTTTTTTAATATAGTTGTTAAATTGTGTAAACAAGTCACGTTTAAATACACGTCGATATTACATAAGGAAATCAACTTCCGAATCAAGTTGTAAAAGTGATATGAAATCATTAAACCCCTTAGAAATTATTTAAAATGGTTCATCAATGTTTTATAAACACTAAAACCCAATTTGGAGAAGTTTTGACAAGTTATGAAAATTGAGTCAAAAATAGACGCGTCGCGTAAGGCAGTTCGCGATTTCGCGCCGTGGAAAGTTAAATCCATTTATACGATGGAATCGGAGTCAGAATTCTTTAGAATAAGAATTTTTCAAACTCTTATAATAATAGTTTTCAAAAAAAAGAAAAGGATCGAGATTTCATTTAGTAGCTTCTGAAATATGAGTAAATCAAGTTTTCAAAATAGTCGCGCTTTGGCAGTTTGGAAACTAAAGCGTAAATTCTTTAAAAAGGATATTTTTAATTCTTTAAAAATATGGAATAAATTCTATAAATCTTTTAAAATGTTTTAAAAAAGATTTGAGTTATAAAAATGGATTTCTAAATGATAGAAAAATTGTTTTGATCAAATAAGCTTAAAAACACTCTCCGTTGCACTATTCGCAACACTTTTTGCAGCAGTTTTAATAACTTTTGAAATATGATTTTAAACTTAAGTATTTTTTCCCAAATATTTTATAAATGTTTTCAAATAAATAATTAAGTATTTTAAATATGATTTAAAGGTTTTATAATTTATATTAAAAAAGTTTAAGTAAATAATTCAAAGAAAAGCTGTTATAATCAATTGATTTAATCTTAGCTCTAAAAGCCGATGAGTAGACTGGACTTTTCTATTCGTGTGAACCGAATGTGAGGTACTTAAACTAAGGAGATTTTTAGGAGCAACCAGTGCCCTGACTCACCTGGCCTTTTTCTTGGGCAAGGAATAGATAAGGTCGAAATGTCGGAAACGAGGCAAGTATAAAAGATTTATTTTTTCTAAAATTAATACAACTTGGATTGTATAGAGATAATCTTATACTTGGTATTAAATTTCAAAGAGGAAACCCATACTATCCATGTGAAATTAAAATGTGATTTAACCGCTATTCGACAGATAGTAAAGGTTGAATACGGAAATTGATGTTGAGTAAAATTAGTATAATTTCTATGGATCCATTTTACTTGAATACTAACTAATTTGGATTTACCATTTTAGGTAACATGGTTTCAGCTTATTAAAAAGATATGTATTGAAAATAAGAAATATTTTGTCAAAATTTAAATAAATGATTTGGAATTAACTTAATTCATATAATTAAAATTAATTGTTTTGGGATTTACAGTAAATGATGTCTTAAATAACATTGTTTTTTTCCCGTTTTAAAAATTATGATTTGGAAATCTTTGTTAAGATTTAAATAAATGATTTGGAAATATTTTCTTAAGTAATGGATGAAATGATTTGGAATTATTCCAAAATTTGAAAAGGTTTTATTTGAATAAAGATTTGATAAATGAGGTTTAATGATAACATATATACGGAAAGAAATGTTTTAAAGATATATATCTTTGGAAGATATTTTTTGATAAAAAGAAAAGTAATCAATCAAATGATAAGCATCTATTTAGTTAACATCTTTTTATCGATGATCGGTTCAAAGGAACAAGGGTCGGATTTGAGTGATTCTTATTTGAAAACCACTATGAACCAATTTACGAGTTTGAAAGTGAAGATAAGTTTAAGACAATGAAGTTGAAGGCGGGGATCTTCATAATGGAAGGACTTCTTGTTGATAATTTAAAAATAGCACCAGAGATAGATAAATAGCAGTGCTCCCTTCATTCTAAGATCTTCGTATGCAAGGACTACTCGCTACTAATCCTAGGGGTAATGCCCAATAGGATGTGCTAGAAAAGTGCTTCGGTTTGTACTGTTCCTAGACAACTAGTATGAATGAATATCTGACATTGCATTTCTAATAACAAAGTGAATTGATCTTTACAAACGTAAATCTGTTTGGTGGTGTAGGAGGTAACCCCTCTTATGCTGAACACCCTTCTTTGAGATGTACGAGCTCAAAGGTTGTACTTTTGTGAGAATAAATAGTGTGTTGATGGAAATGGCAATGTGGCACTTTAAGTGAAAATGTTCTAAGAAAGGTAAACGTTACCTCTAGCCTCACACCTGGGGAATTGTAAAATAGGGGTTACTTTAGGGCTACGTGGTTCGCTACCATTAGGGCATGATATCACCTTTCCAGATTTATTTATTTCTACCCGCTATAACGTCGGATTTAAATTATGTGGTGTATGCTATGAGATGTCTCGGATAGGTTGGGAACGGCCGGGGTGATATTATATTCAATTCTATCTGCCACTAGATGGGTCTGCATGTAGGTCGGTCTTATTTTGCAGAGGTTTTGAAGATGTCGATCCTCGGTACATTCCTCTAGAAATGTACTGTACGGGAGGTAGTACCTTACCTCGCTATTCATTGGAAATCCAAATCTCCAATAAGTGCATTCCGTTTTAGTTGTAAACATATTTAGCTGGAATTTAATAATGTAACAATTTTGGCTAAGATTATATATATATTTACTTGAAAAGTGTTTTCAAAGAATTTCATTAAAAATAATATCAATGAATTTTACATAGAAATGATTTGGTTTTCATAAGGTAAAATCTCATTCCGTGTTTATGTATGGCATGGTCTTATGAGATACCCTTTCATTTTCAAATACTCGTATTTTGAGTTTCTCACACCATTTCCATGACTGACCCAGAATTTATTTCCTTTCCCTTAAACTTTGAGTGACCTATTTTTCTGGGTAGCCTAGTAGTTAGGTTTAGTTTGGAGCATTTTGAAAGAACTCGAGGCATGGAGCTAGAAGGTTCTTCTAAAGATTGTTATCCATTTCCAACACACTTATGTACTATTGTATTCCGCATTTGTAAGGACATATATTTATAACTATCCATGTTAATTTTAAGTTAGACTTTGATAAATGTATTTAAAATTTTCCGCTGTAAAGATTATATGTTGAAATAATATATGTTATTCCATTCGTGTGAGATTCTGTTTTTTATTCTGTTTCTATCTTTATTTTCTTTCCCTAGAACTATCCACCCTTTCGTTCAAATTGAGTTGGACATGTGTGGTTTATTGTCAACTTAAAATTTATAGAATTGTGGGTCGTTATAGTTGGTATCAGAGCTTAGGTTGAGCAAACACCTGAGCCTGGTTGGGGTGTGTCTCATCAAAGATGGGGTTAGTAATACCCTAGGATGAATAACTCACTAGAGATAGGGTAAGTCACAACCTAGAATGAGTTTGAGTATATTATATATGAGCGCATATTTGCTAATGCTAAAAATGATTTTGTTTTGAAAAATTAGGGTAACTAAAATAATTTTAACCAAGATGATAATTTATATATAAAGAAATAACTTTCAAAAATGTATAGTTATTTATAGTGTGATAGTTTGTAGTTAAGGGAATAATAATATTCATTTATTACCGTTGATTGATTGATTGTTTGATTTAAAAACATGAACACCTAGTGAATTAAATTTCACGATTTGACCATATGTTGTTTGGTAATAATATTGGTTTAAAGTTAAGAAATTTATTTAAGATAAATAAATTTATGAGCCTAAAAATGTAAAAATAAGATGATCCTAAGAAATGAATGTATAAATCAAGTTTTATAAATTAAGGAATTGAAAAGAAGAATCTTATGATGGCTAGTTTGAGTAGCTCGGAAGTAACTAAAAATGGGCAAGAGATACGTTCAGATGGTAAACACTTCCCTTAAGTATTACCCTTCTAGTTAAGGGGATATATGATACTATTAGTAGTAACCAATTCCTTTGTATCAATTTGGAGTTACTCGATCTATAAAAAAAATTAAGTTAAAAGATAATGCGAGTCATCAATTGATAAATTGATTAATAATTATAAACATCTTTATAAAAGTGTTAAACCAAAGATAATTTGGAACACTAATTAATAAAATAAAACAGATTTTCGACGATTTTGGACAACCGGAAATTTCCGAATCACACCTAACTCGGAACTAAGAAATTTTTAAAATATAAAAGATAAACAATTGTGAAATGTTTTGAGCAAATAAAATTATATAAAAATATTAATCATTTGAGATGTATTGAATGCTATAAGTTATTTTCTAGGTGTCATACGTAATTAATTGGATGCACCTATAAAATTATATATATACAAGTATCCATATATGATATCGATATGCTTTTAAATAGGATTTAAATAATGTTAATTACTAAATAGGTTAGGAATGTTTAATGGCCTAAGTAGTCCATATGATGACCATCCCAAGGAAGGAGAGGGAAAATTTTGAATTCTGGATAATCTGGAATTGATAAACAAAGAAATACTAAAACGAGGATAAATTGTCTCCACCTTTTCTCTATTTATATGAACCTACTTCTGAATGAATCTCTCACTCTCTTACTCCTTACCACTCTTGGCCGTGAGCTTCTTCCCAGCCCCACCATGGGAAAAAGTACTTTTGTCCTTTATACATCAAATAAAATATAAATTGTGGTACACCTAGCCATTGCAACATCCGAAAATTGATTCAAGATGAGTCTAGGAGATCCTACAAATCAACTTGCATTCAATGGCTATATCATTAAAGTATGAAATCTTATTATTTATGTCTTATATTTTACTTGTCAAGCGGTGGATAATATTTATAATGATTTTATACATGCATTAGTTGTCTCTTGTTTTATTTGTTATTTAATTTCACTCATCGAGTTATGATTATCAAATTTTTTATTAGAATAAAAAAACTATATATATATTATTTATTTCAGCCATAATTTATTATGCTTATGCGTGTATATATATATTATTTTTGAAACTTTAATATTAGTTTTAACTATTTAAAGTTATTGTTTGTTAAGTTTAATTCATTTATATAAATTTAACATGTTTCAAATTTGTATTTAAATTGATTATATATATAAAAATGGCTTTTGGATTTAAAGAAAATTATGCCACATACATGTGTGTATGTGTGTGTGTGTATATATATATATGTATATGTATATGTATATATTTAATATGTTAAATTATTACATATATCAATTTATATATGAATATTAAATATATATTTATGTATTAAAAAACTGAAAATGGTTTCAAAATTTAAATAATAATAATGGCTATAAAAAATTAAATGTATATACTATGTATATTTTATAGTTATTTTACAGTATATGAATACTTCATTTTATTATAAAGTTTTAATATATATATATATATATATATTTAGAGAGTAATAATAATTTTATAATATATATATATTTAAATTAAAAAATATTTTAATTTTTATTTTATAGATCTAATTTTAAATTAAAATTATTTTTATCAGGCCAAAATATTAGATATATTAGATATTAATTTGAATTCAAATCTTATTGACTTATTTAGAATATATTTAGATATAAAATAGAAAAAGATTTATTTTATTTATATAAAAAATAATTTTTAATGTATATTTATAAATTTGCATTATAATTTTAAATAATATTGAGGTAGTGACATAATAAATAGCCAATGTATACGTTATAGATGCAAATCCCAACATCTATATACGTATTCATTAACTTTGTATGCATTACTATGTTGCACGTGCATGTTATATGCATATGAGAACATAATGATATACCCATAAACTAGGTATAAAATATTATTTTATTAACTCATTAAATAATTAAATAAAGATATTCAATAAAATATGATTTTATTCAAATACATTAGATCTAGTACAACCTATTAGAATTCATAGGCCCATTATGATCCATAATAGGATTTTTGTTGAAATCCATCAATTTCACTAACTATTGACCGACACGATTCCAACAATGGTACCAAAGCCTAAATGGTCTATCCGGACTAAATTAGCAACTTTAGGGCCGACTAATAAAGCATGCCTATCTAATCAGTGTCTAGAATAGTAGCCTCTAAGCATGAGATCAAGTATCTCCCCTCCTTGGCTACTGGTCTGGCCCAATGGATGGAGTAAATCCAAAAGATCGGCTCAATTTTAAAGCCCCAAATTGATTTAGTCCTTGTGCTAATTTTCAAAATTCAGTTTGGAAATCTAAAAATACATTTTGAATGTAAATATTAAATTTGAAATATAAAATGAATTTTATAAAGGTTATAAAATAAAATTAAAGTTTTCAAAAATGTTTTGAAAAACAAAATGATTTTGAATTTTTAAAACATATTTCATTAATATGATTAATTAACTTAAATAAAATAATTAATTAAAAAGTTAATTTATTAGATGCATGCGCACGTGCGTGCGCACACACACACACACATATATGTATGTATTTATGTATGTATGTAACTATATTTATTGTTGTTATATAATTATCTTAAATTTGTTTAAGATGAATTATTTCAAAATTTTGAATTAATTTACATATTAATTTAGTTATTTAATTAAATAAACGAATTTATTGAATCAAATTAATTAAAAGTTAATTAAATAATATGTGTGTGTATTGATATACATAAACAAACTATAAATGTTATATTTAATTATTTATCTTTAAAACTTTAAGATGAATAATATAAAATTATAGAAATTTTATATAGATTAAATTAATTAAATATGATTTAATTAATAAAATCAAAATCAATTAAATATGAATTAATAAGAACTAAATTAATTAAATATGATTTAATTAATAAGGCATATATACACACACATTATATAAATTAATTAAATTATAATGATTATACGCAAATTAACCTTATATAACTATATATGTATAAAATAATGTAAGTGGAACTGAAATAAACCCATACATATTTTTGGAATAAGTACATACATATGACACGTATTGTAGGAACTGGACTAGTCGAAAGCAGGGTAATTGGGTAAATTTCAAAAATAGTTCCACTTGGATCTTTATTGGGCCCATGTAGTCTAAATTCATTTAGGATTTTCTGAATTTTCTTTTAAATAAAATGTTTATATTATTATAATTATTTGAAATTAGTTTGAGTTAATTTTAAATTGTTTGTGTTATTATTATTATTTATTTGATGAGTGCATCAAATGCATTCATGTGTGAATGTGCAAGTGTTAAATATAGAATATGTTCATAGCAAATATTAACGTTTTAGGTGTTGGGATTTACAACACAACGATCATATGTACTCTCCGTATATGCCTTTTTCATCTAAAGAAAAAGATATTTTTCTAAATAAATTGTTTACACATGCATATATGTGTGTGTGTGTACGTAAGATATAGAAGGCAATCTAAAATTGGCTTTGATTATAAATATAATTCAAACATAATTATATTACTTTTAAAGCTAATTTTGTAAACTTTAAAATTTGTATACACACACACATATGTATATTCACAAACATACATATATGCATATGTATATAAATAAAATCAATATTTTGAAACTAAACAACACAAAACTATAAATAATTAATTTGCAATTCAAAACCATATTTTCAAAACAAAATAGCTTACCATAAGTTCAAACATTAAATTAAGAAATAAATTAAGGGAAATATAAAGGTTTCCCTTTTCCTTTTGGATATGATATATGAAATTTGAATTCATTTAATTTACATGTAAACAACACTCAAAATATTTCAAAAGATTTGTAAAACATCATTCAATACGTAACTTTATAATATGTAATATGATCCATTAATATTATGATTCCAAAATTTTGTGTAAACAATGTTTTAGAATTAAAAAGGAATAGAGGAATTAGGCATATATGAATTTGTAATAGTCAAACAAAAGAAAGCTGAAGAGAATCTATGATTAATATTATTAATATCACATGAGTAACAGAAAAAAGAGAAATCAAATTCAACATGATGACAAAATAAATGATTCAAAAGTAGAACTTTGATAATCACATAAAACCCAAAAACATACAAAAAGAAGAAATAGAAGATGTGGAGAATTACAGGCATATGAACATGATAATTTACATTTTTTTTGAATGGAAATTTACATACATACATATACATATATATATATATATATAATTACGTTTTCAGATGAAGCCTACAAAATACACCTTGAATGTAAAAGAATTCCTAGATTCTACAAATCAATCTCCAGATCTGCAATTATCTTAAGACACCTACCTTTTTTCTCTTTTGTTTTGTTTTGAAATTTTTAAAACCACATCCCTATAAAAGATTTAGCCTTGGGAAGATTAGAATGAGAGATGCAAATTAAAGAGAGAAAATTCTATTAAAAGAGGAAATAAATATAGAATTCAATATATGTTGATTCCTCTCCTTTTAATAAGATTATCTTTTCATTTAAAAACAAAAGACCCCTGTTATTCCTTAAAGTAATGCCAACCATTACATGGGCTATTTGAGCTCCAAAACATTCCAAAAATAATTAGTACTATTCCCGTTTAAATCTAATTTAAATTTCCTATCGATATTCGTAGACTGATACACGTGCTTATAACCATTATATACACACTTTATTAAATACCAATGTAAATAAAACAAACCAAACATTTAAAAATCAATTAAATCATGTGGTTCATTCAAAGTCTTCATTATTTTGGTTATGTGACTCATCTGTGTAAATTCAATCAGCGAGTAATATCGAATAATTCAAATATTAACATTCACACGCCGCCTTAGCTATTGGTGTGACATTTTGGCTAAATTTATCACGTACACATCTTTTGGTCAAATCCAATTTTATTTATTATACGCGTTACCCATTAGTGACAATTATTTACAGCAATTCTCTTTGTCAAAACTTATCACTTTGGACATATGGAAGTTGGTAATGGTCAAATTCCAATATCGTCCATAATTGACTCTATAGTCCAAACACAAAGTCCTTGGTTCGATAATAACAATATTATTAACCAAACTACTCTGACCAGAGATTTTAACTTTGAATTGACTTCAGTTGACCATGATACTAACCCTATATAACCGAGGAGAAGAATTCTCTCTTGAATAGTGTTTCACTTTCAATACTTCCACTCGGCCCAACTATAGTCATTCGATGGACGTTGTGCCATGATTTGACTATAATCAAAGCAGAGCTTTCATATTAAAGATCGACCGTATTCTCAAGTCAAGAGAACTGTGTAAATTAGTCATATCGTAATTTTTTGTTTGACCTTAGTTATATTAACCAACTAAAAACTACTGACGAGTCATTCCATAATTATCCAATAACTATAAGTACATAACCTCTTGATTCCTCCAACGATCATGAGTAATACACAGCTCAACATTTAGAGCATTACGTACTCTAGTCTCAACAGATGTATCAATATCTAGTCTCGATACATCTTTACTAGAAATATTTAAAATGATGTGCTTATTTTAGTGTGATAAATCACTCATGATTACAACACATTGCAACTACTATCACAAAACATAGCATTTATGGATTTTCTATAAATATAGTTTTAATTAAATTAATTAATCAATATAACACATTATATCGAGTATATAATAGATGGAAAACATCTATATTCTAACAAGATTGGTTATCGAGTTAGATACATGTAACAAATTACATAATCGCCTCTAGGGCATACCCCTAACTCTATCAATCTCCCACTTGCACTTAGGCCAATTATGGAATCTGCATCCTATCCCTTCGATCAGTTTGAAGAGAACCGATTAAGATTGATCATTGGTGAATGGATCCACTATGGATCTAGTCTGTTAATCAACTCTCTCCGATGTTGATAAACTACCTTTATCATGTGAAACTGGTCGGAGTATGTTTCTTGGCTTCTAGTAAACTCTTGTCATTTTATTGTTATTATATAACAATAATGTCGTATTCTTAATACTTGAAATCACCCCTAGCTCAGTTATAAATTTGTGCATTTATGTTTACACATTGCTTATATGTGCTATTCAAGACGATGTACTTAGCTTTTTCATTGAATCGGCCACAATGTTTCATTTGGAACATTTCCAACTTCAAGCTCCTTAAATAAGGTTTGAACATGAATTTAATATTGGCATATTATACTCGATATCGATTATGAAGTTTGAGTCCAAGCATTCCTTCATAAGAAGCTTGTTATTTCTATAAACAGTTCTCTAGTATTTCGTAAATACTCGTGAATACTCTAAACTACCATTTAGTAACCTTAATTTGGATTTGATATTTGCTTCATGCACCAAATACATAAGCAAACTACGATAATGCTGACAATACAACATGTATGATAATTCCTATTGTCAATACATAAGGAACCCATCTTACATGCTTAATATTAAAAATTTAATAAGATGTCTTTGCATATCGTTTAGGACATTCCCAACATCCTTTGTACTGATTATAAAAAATATAATTTACAATTCTAATAACGAGTATTGAACAACCAAACCATTATTGATTTTGACCTAAGTACATTGCATGTTGTTTACTTTTTAAGAAATATTTTAGTTCCATTAATTGTTCTTTCTTATTGACATACACTTTCTCTGTATTTTGACTAAAAATCAAACAATTTGACATTTCTATCAAATCTTACGTAATTCTGATGCTTATAGAATGATACTTTCATATCATTTCTTGGATTATATTCGAAAAACCCACAAAAATCCCACCGACTTTGATATACTTTGGTTTTTATGTGAAAATAGTCTATTCTAAATCATTATTTAGAATTTTCTATTTCAAAATATATGTACCAAAAATAAAGTCGCACCAAACGATAATTTTATGAGTAATCTGATTTAAATTGAGCACATTGAAAAATGAATCTATTACGATAATTTCAACAATTGAAATTGACGATGTTATTCTTATCAATGTTGCTCATTATATTCCAACTACATTAGCCTTTCTCTTGAAGACACATTTACAGCCTATGGATCATTTCACTTCGGGTACAACTACCAAAATCATATTTTAGTAATGTACTTGGAATTCATTTTGGATTTGCACATCATATGATAACGTGGAGTCAATATTATTAATGGTTTAATTGATAATCAAGGATTATATTTTTTGAATTGATAAAAAACTCATAGTTTCTTTTCAATATAAGGGAATATTTATTAGACATTCTAATGCATTGTGTTCATTTTAGGGTTGGTTAACTACATTTCATCCCATATAGTTAATTTTATCCTTGGATCGTATCTAATCCATTTTACTACCAATGATTTGAAAAAGAAATTCTCTCAATATGAAGTTGGTGTTTCTTGAAATAACAATTGTTTTTAAATATAATGGAACGGGTATTCATAAATATTTAATGAATTTCCTTATATAAAACTGATTTGGTTTTAGTTTACAAAACTAATGTTCAACACATAAATTGGTCATCTAATGACCATAATTCCCAAAACTTATTAATTAATTATTAATTAAGTGAGGTTTAATTAATAAATTAATTAATTAATCAGGCAGGGTTGATTATTAGTTAAGTTAAGATTTAATTAAAATTTAATTATTATTAAATAAAAGTTTAAACTTATTTTAAATTAATCAAATAAAGATTTCAAATTTTTAATTACTTTATTTCCAAGGATCGGTTTTTTTATAAAGCAGCTTTCTTTTTCAAAGAATTGTTTAAATATAAGGGATTCTCTTTGTCTGTGCCATTAAGTGGCTAAACGAATATGAATAAGTTATATTAAAACGTTGACATGTTTTATTAAAAGTAAGTCGTCTTGTATTTAGCTCTAAAAGTCGATGAGTAGGCTTTCTTCTATTTGGGAGATCCAGAACTTGATTTTCTAGGTGAGGGATAGAGAAGTCGAAATGTCGAAAACATGATAAATACAAGTGAGTTAATTTCAATAAACGGGTTATGATAAATTAAGTATATGGAAGATATTTCACTGTATACTTAACATCAGATTCTGAGGTATGGAAACTCGTCTTCATGAAGTAAGAATGTATATCAAGTCATGGTTAGTTTTTAACTTATCGAACTTCATTGTTGATCAAGGGATAATACTGTTTGAAATCGGAAAATGGGGATAAGTACATGTTGTCTTATGTTTCTTGTATGAATCTATACACACTCCAAATAGTGGATTTGTCCACTAACTTGACCCTTTTAAAATTATTGAATGTTGGTTCGAAGAGACAGGGATCAGATAACATGAGTTATCTAAAAACAACTTCGAACCAACATAAGCGTTCAAATTGGAAACATCTGGAATCGAAGACAGAGTTCTTTGAAGTGCAAGGACTACTTGCTACTAATCCCGTGGATGATTGTAACACCCCGCATTTTTAGATAATTAAATAACCAAAATAATTATACGTGTAAATGTGCGTGAATATATTATTTTATAAATATATGCGTGTATAAATTCCAAAAATAACGCGTGTTTGAATTTCAAAATAGGCGCACGTCATAAAGGAAATTAATTGACATCAGTAATTAGAGGTAACTAATTAACATTAGTAGGCAATGTGAATCAAATCAGCTATTAAATAAAATTAATTTACATTAATTAGCAACGTTTGAATTTTTTGAGAAAAATGTGTGATCCTCTACAGGAGAGGAGAGCACACATAGCAACGTTTGAATTTCAAAATAAATGTGTTATAAATGGAATTAAATTTGCAATTGATGGAAATTAATTAGAATGAATAGTCAACGGTTAAAAGTTAACGTTTAATCATTTATAACGTTTAAAAATAGAGGTAATAAATTAATACGTATAAAACAAAAGGCTAGATACGTCAAAACTGACGCATTTTGCTTGTTTTTAACTGCTAGATTTCAAATGTTTTAAATGAACGGACGGCGTTGCTTTGGCTCTCTATAAATAAACGTGCAGGGCTAGCCTTCAAACCCATATTTTTCTGAATGGGCACGGAAGCCCTGTCACTTTTCTTTCTCCTCCAATTCTTCAGAAATCAAATATATTAGATTTAGGTTTTCTGATTTGCAATTTGGAGGTAGAAACTGTAGATCTAGAGAAGAGATGTCCAAATTAAGCTATCCGAATGAGGTGAGTTTTCAGATCTGGTTTTCTAGTTTATCTATTTATGTTTTTATTCAATTAGATCCAGATTTATAAATCCATACAAATTCCGGTTTGTGGATCCAAATAGGGTTGCAAAGGGGAAGACTATGGATAATAGAACTAGACTAAAAATCAGATCTGGAATTTGGAGTGTTTTCTTTTTAGGTGAGTGGATTTAAATTATATATCTTTTATGTTTATGATATATAATATCGTTATTCCCGTTAAATATTTAATTCAGCATTTGGACTAATTTTAGTAATTGGTTCTACTAGCTAGATATGTTAAAACTGCAAATTTTGTAAGAAAAGTGTACTTATATTTAAATGTTATTTATATGAAAAAAAAGAAACCCAATTAAATATAAGTAATATTAGGCTTAAAAGTTGTAGAGAAAGGCATAAGCCTAAAAGTGAGAAATTTACAGTAAATTATGTTAAAACGGGAGAAATGAATTAAAAAGAGAAAATCAAATAACTTGATTTGGAAGTTAGTGATAGATTAGTTGGTTGGTTTAGAAAAGGGAACACATTTCCATAGTTTAATATTGTAAGAATAACAATAAACGTAATTGCAAGAATAAAAACAAGAAAAATGGAATTAGTGAAAAATAGAGACATTATTGTATTTTGCATTACCTAACAATTAAAGAAACAATAAAAGAAATATCTTGCAGTTACGAGTTATTGTTTATAGCTTGTTTAGTATTAAAATATGGAAATGGATTTTTAGCACAGTTTTTGTAACCAACCAAATAGAATAGAACTACTTCCTAGAATAAAAGAGAATAACGCGAAGCGTTAAAGAAATTAAAGAAGAAGAAATAATCAATTTAATTATTTGACAAGACTAGAAACAATAAACAAAAAATGTTACTAGATCTGCATTTATTGCGAAAATAGTAGAGTAAAATAAAGCAGTTATTATGATAAGTAACTTATGACAGTTGGACATAGTCCCAAGTTAAGATTGTTATATAATATAAGAGAACTAAAGAAAATTTAGTATCATAATAAAAGAAGGCGGACTAGAATAGAAAAGCGACACTTGCAGTTACATTTATAACATGTAGGTTATAAAAGAAAGAAAAGAATATAAAAGTGACAATTGCAAGTATAATTGTAACACGTAGGTTATAATTAAAAAGAAAGGAAAAAAAAGAGGCTTATTTTATCAAACTTAGATCTTGGATTAAGTTAATAAGCAAAAATAATAGTAGTGGCCCGTATCGGCAGCATTCCCTTTCAGGTCTAGGACTGATGGTCTCACACGTGGGTGGGGCTGGGCATGCTGATTAAGGTAAATAAGTAGCCAACAAAATATGAAAAGTAAACTAAACATATAATAAAAGATTAGACGTATGATCTAATAAAATGGTAAGGTGCGTTTGGAGTAGCCCAAAGAGAATCTGGATAAAGAGCCTAACGAAGCAGTTCATCGCAGATTTTTAGTACAGAAATAGTACGTCCAACTTAGTTATTTTGGGCTAAAAGGAAGTACGAGACTTCAACGGGACGTGAGGATACTCTAGGATGGCCTTCTGGGGTAGGCCTAACGAAGCTGCACCCCCGGAGGCAGGTCTATAGGTGTTCTATCAAGAGAGTGTGCCTTGACTGCTTTTGCATTGCAGGCCTAACGAAGCGGACTTTTGTAGGTAGTCAAAAGGTTGATGATGGAGTAGGATATTTGTATGACACCGGACTCTAGTTTGTGAGTAGGTTATAGTGGGTAGGACCTATAAGGATAGTCGCATGTGGATACTAGCCATCATCAGTAAGAGTGAGTTCGGGAAAGACTAGAGTTAAACCAACAGGCCAATGATTCTTTCACTATCGAGACATTGGATGAAGGGCACAGCCAATTGGATGTTTAGATTGTTTGTAGTAGGGCACAGCCACTTAGCTCTTGAAAGGTCTTTCGATTAGTTGAGGGTGGGGCTGCGTGGGGCCATAGCCACGATGATAAAAGAGACAGACCAAGTAGAATATCTGTATTGTAGGCCTAACGAAGTGGACCTTTACAGATATAGAAAATCCCCGTCTGAGTTCCGTACAAGCTAGACCTTGTTGACGGAATTCAAGGAGTAGACAGAACGATTACGTATAGTCCTCAAGGTACGCACTGGGTGGTACATTGTGGATGTTCGAGCACTAGTATAATCTAGTGCGGATGCAGTTTCACGTTTTCATAGTAGACGACGGAACACCTGTATTGTAGGCCTCACGAAGTTGTCCTTTACAGATGTAGTTACAGTACACTCTAGTAGCGAGACGATGGAGTCCTTTTCGAGGAGGATACGGAAGGTACTATGGGTAGTACCCAGGATCGATGCGGTCTTTAGGCATGTAGCTGTATATATATTGGTTATTAGGTCTTGGTCTACGTGGGAGTAGATGGGTATAATTTACGCACGGAGGCGAGAGTATTATGAACCCAATAAACCTAATATAATTGGAAATGGAAATAGAACGGTATATGTAGAATTATGCTTAGAAGTGTATAATTTGTCCATTCACCAGAACTTTTGTTCTGACCCCCTCCTCATAACATCCCACAGGTTAGATAGATGGCAGAGATCTTCCACCTTTGAGACACTTGTTTAGAAAGTGTTATTACCTTGGTGAGTATTTATTTATTATTATATTTTAGTCAGTTCCGTTGGGAGATATTTATTTAAGCTCTGATATACTTATCTTTTCCTATTTGCAGGATACCATATACCCCAACTCCAACTTCAGTGGACTTGGGTTTCAGCATTTTTGCAAAAATCCGGGCCAACTGGGGTTCGGGTTGTTGCATTTGGTAAGAGCTTGGTTGGTAGATCTTAAGTAAATTAGGAAATATGAGTGAACGTATTTGTATTTTTGAATAAAATATAAATATATTATGTACTAAAATCCAAATAGTCCCCAATTATAGATTTTAACATATGGAAAGTTTTTAGAAGTATATTTGTGCATAGTTTGCTAGTTGGGTTTGGGATGACCCAAGGATGATGAGCCCTATGTTATTGCTGATTTATAGTGTACAATAAGCTATGTTTTGAGAGAAGATTACTATGCATATGTTATAGGAAATGGGAAAGTTCCATAGGGATAGTAGGGAGAGTATTTTTATTTTGGAAGGAATAAGAAATTTTAGTAAGGAAATGAGATTTCCAAGGTTTAGGAAGGGTATTCCTAGGGTAGTAAGAAGAAAATCCATTTTATGTCTAGCCCAATAAAATGAAACTTTTGGCATTGAAAAGTTGAAAATATAATTGTTAATATGTTTGAGGAAGCAAATATTGGGTTTTTGAAAAGAGAAAGTGGTATGAAATTTAAATTGGTTTTTACATGATGTAAATTTTGTCAAAAGTGAAATTCTTTTTGAAGAATTATAGAGCATGTATAGCTCGTTAGTTTCTTTGTAGATAAACAAAGATTTTAAATATAAAAACCTAGAGTGTGTTAAGTATCAAAAACGTAGGTTACAATATTTATTGTTGTAATAGATGTTTTCGTGAAAAATAAAGGAAGCATAGACTATGACACTATTGTTATAATAGGTGACTCCCAAAGGAAATGTTTTTACATAGCATATGAGATTTATTAATATTTATTTTAATTGAATCCATATACTAGTATTTTTTGGTTGTAGTAACGGTTACACAACATATGTTTTGACCCAAATAAAAATGTGTTTTGAAGATAATTTCTAAGTATAGAAATAAAGTGGTTTGTAAGTGCACTTATTATTTAAATAAGTAGATGGAAATGTTTTCTAGTTATGAAAATATTAAAACAGTTTTGAAAATGAGTTCTTCTGGAAAAAAAGATGTAAGTTAAATATTAGAAAATTAATAAATTTTGTAGGAAATGTCTATTGTAAGTGAGTATAGATTAAATATACTTTAATCTATTGGAATGAAATGAATAATGATATAATTTTCTATGAAACCAAATCACAAATAAAAATGTTTTGTGCAAGTTATAAGGAGTACGTGAAAGAGATGTACAAGGTATGGAAAGCACCATATTTTATATAGCCTACTTCGATAAAATATAAAATAAGTTCCTTGTAATTTCACATAAACATGAAATCCTCTTTTAAAGGATTCATAGAAGGTTTTAGCGTTAATGGTTTCTCATAAGAGAAAGTAGTTCCAATACATTAAGGTATAAAACCATTAGGTGTAATAAGAAGTGTAATAATTAGAGACAGTGTTAGTTGGGAGGGATATTATAGAGAGCCTTAGTAGGAATGCTAAGCAATGAAAATTTCATATTTTTCCATTGATTATGCGCATTGGTTGCTTGCCTTTGTAGAAAGTCCCCATTTGTAGTAAGTTAGAAACTCCTCCAAGGTTAGGTAATTGGAAGAGTAGGAAAGTTAAGGGATTTTTGATAAAATAATTGTTCTTATCTACTCCAGTTTTCGTAAATTTGAAAATCTATGAAAAGAAGATGTTTTGAAAACATGTGAGGACATTTTTGGAAGTCAAGAAAAAAATGTTTTAAGGACAAGCAAGGCATGTTTTAAAGAAAAATGGTTTGGTGAAAAAGTAAATAAGTTTTTGGAAGAGAAAAACTTAGTAAACAGTTAAATTTATAAATCCAATTTTTTTTATGGAAAGGTGTAAAGGTCTTTAAAAGGAAAAGAGGAATAAGTTTTGAACTTAGAATTTGTAAGTTTTCCCCTCTAGGTTTACGAAATAATTTAAATTCAAAGAGCTGTAAAGATGCAAGTCTAGAAAGATAAAATGTTAAGTAACCAACTACCTTTGAATTTAATAGAACTTCAAAGTAACACTTTTAAAGGCAAGAATTTTTGGATTTGATGTGTCAAAAATTTAGAAGCTTTAATTTTTGAAATAAATGATAAATACCAAACCAAACTTTTAAATATGGAGTAGATATGAATCATTTCCTAGGTGTGATGGGAAAAGTGTAAGGCTATGTAGGAGATAGCAGTGATTACTTTTAGTAGTAATAATAAAAGTTCCCGTAAAGTGTATAGGACACTAGTGAGAACCTAGGAATGTTGCTTCATGTGTGTAGACTATAGAAGAATAGCGAAGTGATATAAGTAAGACAGTAAGACACACGTGGTTGGGATAGGTAGACCTTAGTTGGGAAAAATGAAAGGTAAAGGTAAAGAGAAAATTTCCCCAAGCTTAGTTGCCTTTTTAGATAGAGACTACATAAATTGAAATCCTTATTCGTTGCAGTAAATGAGACTTAGTTATTCCATTTTGAGTATGGAGTGGAAGAGATGAATAGATCTTATTCATCGTGAGTAACACATCGTAAGTTAGTAACGAGTAATAGGCGGCAGGAGGAGAATATGAGTTACTTGGATTCCTAGAGTAGGACCTTTCTGTGTCAGGGTGGACATGGTCCTAGACCTCCTAGCCCTAGATGATAGCTGTGTTTAGCTGCTATATTTATTTATCTAGTATCGCTTTGTAGTAGGACTTGATTTCTCTTTTAGTTATGAAATCGTACTCCTATGTAAGCATTTTGTCTTTATTATTGCAAGTCAGTACTGATTAGTATGATGCTCTTTTTCTATGATGTTCACAAGAAGAGAATAAAAACATAGGATGTATCTAATACAAGAAAAGTAAAAGCCAAAAAGAGTAACTAAAAAGAAAACAATAAATTTAAAGAAAGCGACAGAAACGTCAATAGAAAAATTTGAAAAGAAGAATTTTCTTATGTGAAATGTGCTTGGGAAAGCAAATAGAGATTTTTATAGAATAGTGGCACAAGTTCCAAGTACGGAGAAAGAGGTGCGCAAAAGTAAAACGGGGAAATGTGAGGTTTTTCATTTTCTACCTTCTTTCTGAAATAAGAAATCGAGTTCGAAAAATTGGATTTTTCTAAAATTCGAATATTAAAAGTTGTGCGGTAGGATTTGGATGTAAAATTCGTTGAACTACGCCCCTATTCAGTAGGAGTGTGGGAAAAATTGGATGAAAAATATTTTGAGTTTTCAAAAGATTGCATTCATATAAAAATTGTAAGTATATTTAGGATGTGCGCATCATATTTTAAAAAGGAGTTTTTAAAGAAGAAAAGCATTCATATAGGAGATACCGCTTAGAAATTCATGTACATGCATATCTTTTATGTTGAATGACACTTTGCACAAAGACACGGATGGTTGCAAAAATTGGATGTAAAAAATGAAGGTGATTGATGCGGAGAAACATAGTTTTACCCTTATCGAATTTCGAGGACGAAATTTCCTAAAGGGTGGGAGAATGTAACACCCCGCATTTTTAGATAATTAAATAACCAAAATAATTATACGTGTAAATGTGCTTGAATATATTTGTTTATAAATATATACGCGTATAAATTCCAAAAATAACGCACGTTTGAATTTCAAAATAGATGCGCATCATAAAGGAAATTAATTGACATCAGCAATTAGAGGTAATTAATTAATATTAGTAGGCAAGTTTAATCAAATCAGCAATTAAAGGAAATTAATTACATTAATTAGCAACGTTTGAATTCCAAAATAAACATGTGTTATAAAGGGAATTAAATTTGCAATTGATGGAAATTAAATTTGCGAAAAATCCGGGCCAACTGGGGTTCGGGTTGTTACAGTGATTCCAAAATGGATGAAGTGGAAGTAGTTCCTTCATTTTGTTCATATCTTGAATAACTTGTATGAATGAATGCTAGCATTGCATTGTTGCATGGAGGGCAGTGTTAGCATTCCAAGTGGGATAGTTGTATGGAAAGGTAAACATAGCATCAAGCCTCACAACTAGAAATGACTATAACATGGGATATGCAACAGGGCTATGTGGGTTGCACCCATTTGGGTATAAACACCACTCGATCAAGATTAATGTTCTCAGATTATGTATGCTAATGACTTGGGTACTGTTGTTGATCACAACCAGGGTGGTGATATATTCGGTACTATCCAGTAAAGGGTAGGCCAGTCCTATGTTGGTCGAGGTCCATGTGAGGTCCTCGGTACACTTTATCTAGAGGTATATTGTGGCAGGCGGTATCCCAATAGCTTTGTCATTCTATGGAATCCATTCTCCATCAAGTGCCTTTACGGACTTAGTTGTATACTTATTATGCTGGATTTTAATTAATGTAACATTTCTCTAAAAATGAATCTCTCTAAAAATCCTATCAATCATTCCAAAACAAAACATATTGATATCCTTCATCAGTTTCTAAGAGATAATGTAGAAAAAAATCATTTCTTTAGAATATGTTAATATGGAAAATCAAACAACGGTTATTTTCACCAAGCCTTTGTTTGAAACAAATTTTATTAAATTGCGTAGAGAATTAGGTATATGTTCATTACATGAATTAATTGAATAGACGGTATTTTTAAAATAACTTACAAATAATTTGTTTTTAAAATAATTAATCATAAATATCCTTTTTGAAAAGACATCTATACATAGTTTCTCTCTATAAAATGTATATAACCTTTTTTTATTGGTTAAATAAATTTTTACCTCAAAATAGTTACCGGTAAAATCGATCTATGGTGATAAACTCTATTGTCTAAAATATTTTACCTACTTTCAATAATGTTTATTTGTATTTAACCACCACATTTTAGTATACAAAAAAACCAATACTTCAACATGTCTTCCTCTCAAAATATTTCCTCATCTTCTTTTAAAATTATCTCTTCTCCTAAAGAGAGAACTAGTTTTTCTTCTCAATAGAAGGAAATTAAACAATTAATCAAATTTGAAGGTCACTTAACTATTACTCAAGACGATCATATTAATAATATAGATCATTATCAAAAAGAAGTCATGAGATTGCAAAATGAAATATATCAGGAGCAACGTCGACAAGGTGAACATCTAAATTTTATAGAAAGAAATTTAATGGCTTTTTGTGGGAAATCACCTACTAAAAACAACATTTGCACCAACAGAAATCTTCCAATACAACAACCAACACCACCTATTGAAATTTACGAGCCCAAACAAGATAACTCTTGTGAACAAGAACCATCCGAAGAAGAGACTGAGCCATCAGAAAATTAAATGATAACTTGTTGGTTTTGATTCATATATATTATTGTATATGTGGTTCTACTGTAAATAAAACTACTTTGTTTAAAAAAACAATTTTGCACTCAAATGTCTAAGTACCAATAAACAGACATCTAAGCTGGGTATTTTTTTAGAACTGCTACAAATTCAGACGTCTGACCCATTTGATCAAACATCTGAATTCACATATTTGTAATACGAGCGCTCTGCACAAGTTTTTCACATTTTCAAATGGCCGACCCTTTGATCCAAACATCTTATTTCTGTCTTTTTTTTTAAAATAGCCCTTCAATGTATGTCCATTGAGCCTCTTTTTAAACTTTGTTTCTTTCACTTGCTTCTCATCTTTTTCGTTCTCAAAACTCCATACTCTCCAAAACCCTAAGCTCTCAAATCATTAAAATGGCCCCAAAATCTTCACCAAAAGATCAAAAAGAGGAGAATCCTCTTCCTCTACACCAACCTCATAAGCTACCGAAGAGAATATTAAGATTTGGCTGAGAGGAAATAGGATTTCTGAGGAGAGATTTGAAGAAGAAGAAGATTTATGATGGTTTGTTCTATTGTTTGAGAAATTTTGATGAGTCTGGACTCAAAAATATTACGGACGAAGCAAAAATCATAACTTTGATAGAGTATGATGATAATAAGGTAGTCAAAGATCCTCTTACAATTTATCTTTTATATACAAACTTGTGTAGTAATGTGTGGAAACTGTATGATGAAGAAGGATTGCTATGAATTTATGGTAGGACTATTAAAATTCAGTTAAATTATGTTGGTATTGCACTTGATTGTGGGCAAGGAGGAATTCAAATGATGAGTTGCCTGATTATCGAAATAGATGGAGAAATGAAATAACACATAAGATTTGGAAAGACTCCATGTTGAAATGGAAAATTAGTTTCTTTAGACCTCGGGTTAGACTCCTAAATCAGATGTTGATAAACACCATTGTTCCTATACTAGGGAGTCATGAGCAAATTCATGAAAATGTTCATAAGGCTCTATATGCTATCTTTGGAAAAGTAGAAACTGATTGGGCAAAATTCATACACGATGAGATTAAGAACTGTTGGCTTAGAAAAAGACAAACTATCTTACATGCGCCTTATATTATGTGACTCCTTGCCTTTCGAAGTCAACATCATACCATCTAATTTTGAACCAATACCGGTCAAGTATAGTGGAAGAAGGTTCTTTAGTCTCATGCATTTGCCTACTAACTTACCTCATCATATTAGCTTTGATGAATGGACTTTACGATAAAATCAATGCGGTCAAAGCTCATCTTAACCACCGTTACAAACCTCACCTCCTCCAAAAGCCTCATTTCCTACTCAGGAAATGGAATAAGAATCCGAATACAACATTGAAACCGATCTCCATGATGCTTAGCTTCAAACTAATCCAAATGAGCACTTCTTGGAATTAACTCTTTGAAATTATAGATAATCATCAGAAGTCTTTAGAAAAAAGAGTTAAAGGGCTTGAGAGATCTTTCTCAACTTGGATGGGAAAGATGGAACGGTCAATGGAAAAAATCATATCATCACTTTCGAAGATGATGAGAAAGATCAAAGGATGATCAAGCTTCACTTTGACATCCTCTCTTTCAAATAGTCCACCTCCTTGACATGTCCATTCCTCACCTTCTTGTGCATCCGAGCATAGTGCTAAATCTTCTCATCGAGAAAAAGGGAAGTCAATCGAAAAGGAACACAACGATGAGGAAAGCAAGAAATCTGAGTCATCGCATTGGTCCAATGTATAAATTAATGAATTACAATTTGTTCCTTTTAAAGATCAATCTATAATAGAAGGTATAGAAGAAACAAGTGATGAGAACCAATGGCTTGAAGAATGCGCTTACAATCCTTTAAATTACTATACTCACGATTCCTATAGGAACTATGGAGGTTCATCTTACTGTGGCTATTGATTAAGACTATGGGTATTTTAGTTCTTTTCCTTTAGCGTTTATTTTCCAAAAATTTGTAGTATGTATTATGTTCGTACCGTGTGTGTTTTGTGGTTTGTTTAAAGCGATACGTTGCGTAGTTTATGTTTTGTATTGTGCTTATTTTTGTGATTATATTACATTTACATATATCTTTTCCCCCTTTCGTTTTAATAATGACAAAAGAGGAGAAATGTATTTGCATACTGATAGGAGGAGATGTTATATTTAGGGGGAGCTTTTCAATTTTTTCATAATATTTTTTGAATGAAACAATTATGTATAGAATTGTATAGCTGTCATCATCAAAAAGGGGGGAATGTTAGAATCTCTCTTGTTGGATTTTAATGACAACAACTATACAATGCTCTAAACTAACATACAGGTACATGATGATCAAGCTTTGAATACAATTAACACTAAAACATCGAAAACTCAATAAGCTGAAATGAAGTAACAACAAAGAGCTCGATATGAAGACAAACTATTGTAAGAGTCATATATTATGTGTTATTGTCTTAGATAAACACGTACAATCTCCAAAGAGTGATACGAGCTACAATGTTTGCATAGAAAAGTTTTTTGATCAATCAAACAAAATTTTAAGCAAGTTTTAAAACTCACAAGGACTCAAACGTATGAGATAACACAATTTTGAACTAAACCTTTTCTGGACTGTTATTTTCAAAATTCAGACATCTAGTGTAACGATCTAGAAATTTAACTAATTTAAATAATAGTAGTTATTTAAATATATGAATTTGAATTCAAAAGTTATATGAGTTTATAGTTGTATTCATTTGAATTTATAAAAGACAACATACATAGATAACTAAATAAATAAGAAAAGCTATGAAAACAAACCATAGCATGAAACAAATGCTACTAAAGAGAAGCCTTACACATGTCTTCTTCTTAGCCTCCCTTCACATGCACATGACACCTCTTCTACACATGTCTTCTTCTTAGCCTCCCTTCACATGCACATGACACCTCTATGTAACGACCCGTATTTTTGGGTCATCAAATTCGAATATTTAAAATGTAACGACCCATAATTTAATCACTTTGAACATGAATAGTTAATATGTTTTTAAATGATTAAATAATGGATTTTATATTTAAAATTATTAACCCTGCCTAATAAAATAGAATAGTATAATTACCTGTCTAATAAAACAAGAAAGAATTATTAACCCTGCCTAATAAAACAGAATAGTATAATTACTTGCCTAATAAAACAACAAAGAATTATTAACCCTGCCTAATAAAACAGAATAGTATAATTACTTACCTAATAAAATAGAACAGTATAATTACTTGTCTAATAAAACAAAATAGCATAATGATTATTATATTCCATGCAGATGTTTTCTATTGGACCAAAATGTGGTCGAATCAAATTAAGCCATCAAGATGTTTTCTATTGGACCAAAATGTGGTCGAATCAAATTAGGCCATCAAGATGTTTTCTATTGGACCAAAATATGGTCGAATCAAATTAGGCCACAAGGCTGGTTTCTATTGGACCAAAATATGGTCGAATCTGGTTAGGCTATAAGAAATGACTAAAGTACCCTTCTCTTCACCTATAAATAGCCAAGTCCATATCTCATTTTATTTCATTCACAAACTAAAGAAAGGAGGAGTGGATCCCACGGTGAGAAACTATATCACTTAATATAGTGTTTATATTGGTTGTGATTGGATGAATGGATTGATAGTTATGGATGTTTTAACTATATGATAGTTATATCAGTATTTAATTGTTAAAATATTCAGTTATACCTTATACTGCTTGTTTGGATGATATGAATGTATATATGGATGTTAATAGTGATAACACTGCACGTTACACTTATTATACACACCCATTTGGATTTAAACGGATATTGGTTAAGTCTCGATTTAAAATAATAATAATATAACATTCAAATTTGAGTGGAAATTTGAATATTCGAATTTTATAATTTAAACTATTTGGAAATGATATTGGAGATATATTGAAAAACTTTTTTAAAAGAAGTTATTTATTTGAAATCATTTTAAATATAAAATGGCATGTTCAACTTTGGAAATATAAATAATAATTTAAATCGATTTTAGAAAAGTGAAGTTAAGTTCGCTATATAAATAAAGGTTTATAATCAATTAAATGATTCCAATAGTATTATATATAGTTTATTTTGATTTCTAGAAAGTTTGGATTAAATCGGATGAAATTTAGAAAAATAATATTATTATATTATTTAAATATTCAATTAAACATTCAATCTAAATTGAATAAAAAGGTTATGAATTGAGAAATTAAGTTTTTATAGTATGTATGAAGTATATATATGATTTAAAAGATAATAGAAGTAATTTAAATCATATTTGAATGGTTTTACTTGTACAAATACACTATATTTGCGACACTTTTTGTAACGCTTAAATCAACATTTTGATTTTTGAGCTATAAGTGATCAATATTTTCCAAATTTGAATAGTATGAATAAAGTAATTTAAATGGAGGTTTAAATCACTTAAATCAAATATGATTTGATTTGTTGAGACTTAAATTAAAAATCCATTTGGTTCCGAATGGCTTTTAAAGGACGCTTATTATTCGGAAAGACCGGGAACGGGAATTTCCCATTCCGAATAATAATACGACGCTATGATTGTGATGAGTAGTATTGAAACGATGATGAAGACCGGGGATCTTCACATCTAATGGACTTCTTGTTGATTTCTCTTCATCGGTTTAGCGGCCGATATAGAAACGATACCCCTATACTTTTAAAGCAGTGGTCCAGATGATGTTTGAAGAATCTTCGGATACGCAAGGGCCTTTCACCTTTTGGGAAAAGGTTGAGGAATAAGGTGCCTTCGGTTTCGTTCAGTCCCAGAACGAACTTGTGGATGGATGGATTGTCTGGCATTACATTCTGACTTTATATGATTGATCTTTATTAACGTATATCTGCTTGGTGGCAGAGAATTTATTCTCTTAGCTTAACACCCTTCCTTGAGACATATGAACTCAAGGGTTATGCGTTGGTAGAAATCAGTTATGTAATTTTGGATTGGTAATGTGATATTCCGAAGAATGCCATGGATAGGATCAAGGCTTTTGTTGAAAAGCAGAGCCTTGTGGGTACGAGACTTCACGAACCTCACACCCCGGGAATGGCCGAAACAGGAATGGATGCGGCAAGGTGTAGGATGTCTATCCCCTTCTAGATATATATAGTGATACCATGGTATGGAACCCAGGTATTCACTTTGTGGATTATATATTTATATAGCTGTACTGTGGTCTTACACGCCCAGTATTTGCTTGATGTGGATGTTGGAAAAGATCGGGGCCCCGTTTTAAAGGTTGGTAACAACCGGGGGATGGATAGACTTGAGTAAGTAGTTACCATTGAGTGGTAACCCGGCCTTGTGTTGGCAGAGAAACAGTAGTTTCTCGGGACGTCCCTCTAGAGGCGTACCCAATCGTGGATGAGGAAGTTCCTTTGCCTGGTCATTATTGGAAACCCATTCTCTAATACGAACCTTGTATGGTTTTGATTGTATTACTCACTGTTTAATACAGTGGCTATAGTAGGCATACCATCATGTAACGTATGCTGGCTATATTAATAAGTTTATTTTGAAAATGGTTCTCAATCACTAAGCACTGTAATAATATTAAAAGGATATTTTTAACGTATCAAAGGCATGTTTGACTGTCATAAGGAGAAACCTCGACCATGTGTGAGTTTGCATCTTGTGTGCGGATCGAGACCTTATGATTGTTTCATTTTCCAAAAGCATATACGGAACTTGTTTTCAAAAGCAATTATATACTTTAGTTTCTCACACCAGTCCCATGACTGACCTGAAGTTTATTGTTTTTCCCTAAACTCTGGGTGCCCTTATTTTCCACACGGGCAGCCTAGAGTCAGGTAATAGATCACCCTGTAGATAGTTGGAGCTGGAGTTGGAGTGTTTATTTGGAGCTTTTGGATCAAAGTGAAGATGTCGGTTTTTGGACTCTCTCTGAAGACTTGTTTCTTTAGTTTCTATTTCCGCTGTGTACCTTGTTCAGTTGTACTTCATGATGTTGTATATAGTGATGTATCTATGACTCTCTAATATCACCTTGTATCATCTTTTGTTCTAAATATATATGAGAGCATTTTGTTTCAGCTGTGCATTCTTATTTATACTGATGTTATTTACTGGTAGCAAACCCTACCAATGAGGATTTTAACATTTGGATCTCGACATTGATATCTTCGATATATGATATGTTGATTTTCAAAAGTGAAGAATCCAATTTGATTAGGGAAGATCGTGAATCCTTATCTGTTTGGATTTGACTTGTGTGGATTATAGTCGATTCAAAAGGTGAGAATTTACGGGTCTTCACAGTTGGTATCAGTGCTTAAGGTTGAGTAAGAACTTTAGCTTCCAGTAATAACATTAATCACTCATTAGAGATAGGGTTAGTAACACCCTAGAATGAGTATATCTGAGAGAGCGTTCGAATTTCAAACTTTTCAATTCTTATCTAAATCCTAACTCTTTCTTCTTATCTTAGAGAATGAGTGGAAGAAGAGGAAGAAGAGGTGGCATTACCACCACTAATGGACGGACTGCTCCAGCTGTTGTAGAAGCAGTTATTCTAGTCCAACCGGAAGTAGACTTCTCCGTCTTATGCAAGAAATTCACTAATCTGGAAGGAAAGACATATAAAGGCAAAGAGACTGTAATTGAGACACAAGCCTGGATCAAAACATGTGAAAAGATTTTCAAGGGCTTGAATATCAATGATGAGCAAAAAAGGTATCTAGCTACTTAGCAATTGGAAGATGGAGCCCAAATCTGGTGGGAAACTAAAACGATGGAAGAACCAGAAGAAAACTTTTCCTGGTCGAGGTTCAAAAGTGAATTTGAAGAACATTTTTTGCCTTCAGCTGGTGTTGATAGATTGTATGAGGAGTTTGTGGAATTGAAACAAGGTGACATGACTTTTAAAGAATATGTGAAGCACTTTAATGAGCTTTCTCGATTTGGTTCCGAATTGGTTAGTAACCCTTTAAGAAAAAATCAAAGGTTTGTGAAAGGAATGAAGAAGAGATACCACGGGCGGATGACCATTCATATAAAGCAATCCTTTGCTGATTTAGTGGATATGGGCTATCATTATGAAGCAGCAGATAAAGAGGAGTCATCTGAAGAAGAGAAAAATGATGTAATGAAAGAAGGTGGAAATTCTGGGGGAAATAATAAGAAAAGGAAGTTCCAAGGCAGGAAAAATGACAATAACAAGAAAGGAGGAAACCCGAAAAGTCGTCTATCTGAAGTTACTTGTTACAATTGTCAGGAAAAGGGGCACTATTCTCAGAAATGTACAAAGCCCAAGAAGAAGAACCTGAACTGCTTTGTTTGTCAAAAGCCGGGCCACTTCGTGAAAGACTGTCCCTTGATGAAGCAAGTTCAGAAATCAAATGTTTACACACTAGAAAATAAGCCTTCATCTTCTAGAGATGCAAAGGGAAAGGGCGTCTTGGAAGGTACTCTTTCTATTTCCAATAGAGATATTCGAGTTTTATTTGACACTGGTGCTTCTCATAGTTTTGTCTCAAAAAATTTGGTAGAAGAACTTAAACTTAAATCTAAAGTAGTAGGAAATCCTCTTTGCGTTAGAAATCCGGTTGGTGGCCCTACGAATCTTCGTTTACGATGTAAGAAGATCCCTATCTCATATTCCTATTATCAGTTTCCACAAAATCTTTATGTTCTTGACTTTGACGAATTTGGCACTCTTTTGGGCATGAACTGGTTATCAAAATATAAAGCTAATATTGATTGTGCAAAACGAATTATATCAGTTAAAACTAGTTTTGGAAACTATATTGATATCCCCTGCGAAGATCCTAGTCCGAAACGTGATAAATTGATGTACACCCTAGGATATCCAGATCCCGATATTAAATCTATTCCTGTTGTTAGAGATTTTCCTAATGTCTTTGAAGAAGTTAAATCTCTCCCTCCTCATCGTGAAATCGAATTTCGAATTGATCCGGTACCCAACGCCAGACCAGTTGTTCATTCTGTTCGAAGGATGGCCCCAAAGGAGAAACTAGAATTAACCAAACAAACCCTTGAACTATTGGAAAAAGGCTTCATACGTCCAAGCCGTTCCAATTGGGGTTCAGCTGCTGTATTTGTTGCAAAATCTGATGAATCATTGAGAATGTGCTTTGACTATCGAGACCTCAATAAACAAACTTTGAAAAATAAATTCCCTTTGCCTCGTATCGATCAGCTATTTGATCAACTTCATGGAGCTTGTTTCTTCTCTAAGATGGACCTTGCTCAAGGATTCCATCAATTGAGAATCGCTGAAGATAGTATTCCCCTGACTACATTCCGAGGACCGGACATCTTCTACGAATGGTTAGTCATGCCATTTGGACTAACCAATGCTCCCGCATTCTTCGTAGATCTGGTGACTCGAGTATTTCGGGATGTATTGAACAAATTCGTGCTGGTTTTCATTGATGATATTCTCATCTATTCCAAAACAAAGGAAGAGCATGCAGAACACTTGAGAGTTATTCTGGAAATTCTAAGAAGCAATGTTCTCTATGCTAAATTTTCCAAATGCCATTTTTGGGAGAAGGAAGTCAGATTTCTTGGACACGTAGTTTCTGAGAAAGGAATTGTGGTCGATCCAAGTAAGATTTCAGCGATAATGGATTGGAAACAGCCTACTACACCAAAGGAAGTTAGAAGTTTTCTTGGTTTGGTTGGATATTACCGGAAGTTTGTACAAGATTTTTCTAAGTTGGCTAGTCCTGTGACAAAGCTAACAATGAAAAATGCTAAGTTTATCTGGACACCTCGATGCGAAGAATCTTTTCAGGAATTAAAGAAAAGATTGACCACAGCTCCAATATTAGCTGTGATTGATGGGAATAAAGATTTATCGGTTTACACTGATGCTTGTGGTGATGGAGTTGGCGCTGTTTTGATGCAGAAAGGAAAGGTGATTGCCTACGCAAGTAGACAATTACGACCCCATGAGAAGAATTATCCAACTCATGATCTTGAGTTACTAGCAGTTATCTTTGCCTTAAAGATATGGAGGCATTATCTACTAGGTGAAAAATTCGATCTTTTTACTGATCACAAATCGCTTAAGTATCTTTTCAACCAGAAGGATCTTAATCTACATCAACAACGTTGGTTGGAATTTCTAGCGTCTTATGACCTAGATATCCAATATACTCCTGGAAAAGCCAATCTGGTTGCCGATGCTTTGAGTCAGAAGCATTCTGTCCTTGCTTATTTGGTAATAACCCCAAATCTGATAGAGAAGATCGCTAACAAACAAAAGGAAGACCAGTTTCTCCAAAATATATATGGAAGAATTCAACGAGGCGAAGATACAAGTTTTGAGCTGAACAATAGAAACATTGTGAAATTGAAAGGAAGAATTTGTGTTCCTGATGACAAGGAGCTAAAGAAGGAAGTGTTGGATCAATGCCACAAGTCAAAATATAGCATCCATCCTGGGGTAAACAAAATGTATCGAGACATCAAGAGAACCTTCTGGTGGAAGACAATTAAAGGAGACATCTCTATTTATATAAGCAAGTGTGCTACCTGCCAGCAAATCAAGAGTGATCAGCAAAAGCCAGCAGGACTTCTACAACCTTTGGAGATTCCATCCTGGAAATGGGATCAAGTTTCCATGGATTTTATTGATGGGTTGCCTCGAACAAAAAAGGGGAATGAAGGTATATGGGTTATTGTGGATCGCCTTACTAAAACTGCACATTTTATTCTAGTAAAACCCACTAGAACCGCAACATATTTAGTTGATATTTATATCAAAGAAATAGTTCGATTGCATGGAGTCCCAAGCAGTATAGTAAGTAATCGTGATCCAATCTTCATGAGTCATTTTTGGGAAGCTTTCCAAACTGCGTTGGGAACGAAGCTAAATCTTAGCACTGCATATCACCCGTAGACAGACGGACAGACGGAAAGAGTTAACTGGATTCTAGAGGATCTTTTGAGGGCTTGTATTCTAGACTTCAAAGGATCATAGGAGGATCATTTGCATTTGGTAGAATTTTCATATAATAACAGCTACCAAGCAAGTATCGGGATGGCTCCATTTGAAGCATTATATGGTCGACCTTGTCGATCATCGGTATGTTAGGTTGAAACAGGAGATCGTCTTGTATTGGGACCAGATATGATTAGGGAAGCTTCTGATAAGGTTGAATTTATCAGAAAAAAGTTGAAGGTTGCTCAAAGCTGTCAGAAAAGCTATGCTGATAATCGAAGACGTGCTTTGGAATTCCAAGTAGGGGATTCAGTATTCTTGAAGGTTTCACCAATGAGAGGAGTTATTCGTTTTGGGAAGACGGGTAAACTCGCTCCTCGATTTATTGGACCCTTCCCCATTCTGGAGAGAATTGGACCACTAGCTTATCGTATACAATTACCAAACTGGCTAGCTGGGGTCCATAACGTATTTCATGTGTCTCATCTGAGGAAGTACGTTCATGATCCCGATCAGATCATTGAAGAAATTGCTCAGCAGGATGTGGAGATCACTCCTGAATTATCATTGAAGAGAGAACCACTTAAAATCATCGATCGGGATGAGAAGAAATTGAGATGCAAGGTGGTTAGGTTGGTCAAAGTTCAGTGGAGTGGAGATCCAAACGACTGCACTTGGGAAACTGAGGAAAGCATGAAGAAAGCTTATCCCAGATGTAGAGTCGACATTCCATCTTAGTCTATCTTATCGGTAAATTCAAATTCCTTATCTTTTCAGTTTTTCCTTCTTATTAATTTCGAGGATGAAATTCTTTAAGGAGGGGCGGTTGTAACGATCTAGAAATTTAACTAATTTAAATAATAGTAGTTATTTAAATATATGAATTTGAATTCAAAAGTTATATGAGTTTATAGTTGTATTCATTTGAATTTATAAAAGACAGCATACATAGATAACTAAATAAATAAGAAAAGCTATGAAAACAAACCATAGCATGAAACAAATGCTACTAAAGAGAAGCCTTACACGTGTCTTCTTCTTAGCCTCCCTTCACAAGCACATAACACCTCTATGTAATGACCCGTATTTTTGGGTCATCAAATTCGAATATTTAAAATGTAACGACCCATAATTTAATCACTTTGAACATGAATAGTTAATATGTTTTTAAATGATTAAATAATGGATTTTATATTTAAAATTATTAACCCTGCCTAATAAAATAGAATAGTATAATTACCTGTCTAATAAAACAAGAAAGAATTATTAACCCTGCCTAATAAAACAGAATAGTATAATTACTTGCCTAATAAAACAAGAAAGAATTATTAACCCTGCCTAATAAAACAGAATAGTATAATTACTTACCTAATAAAATAGAACAGTATAATTACTTGTCTAATAAAACAAAATAGCATAATGATTATTATATTCCATGCAGATGTTTTCTATTGGACCAAAATGTGGTCGAATCAAATTAAGCCATCAAGATGTTTTCTATTGGACCAAAATGTGGTCGAATCAAATTAGGCCATCAAGATGTTTTCTATTGGACCAAAATATGGTCGAATCAAATTAGGCCACAAGGCTGGTTTCTATTGGACCAAAATATGGTCGAATCTGGTTAGGCTATAAGAAATGACTAAAGTACCCTTCTCTTCACCTATAAATAGCCAAGTCCATATCTCATTTTATTTCATTCACAAACTAAAGAAAGGAGGAGTGGATCCCACGGTGAGAAACTATATCACTTAATATAGTGTTTATATTGGTTGTGATTGGATGAATGGATTGATAGTTATGGATGTTTTAACTATATGATAGTTATATCAGTATTTAATTGTTAAAATATTCAGTTATACCTTATACTGCTTGTTTGGATGATATGAATGTATATATGGATGTTAATAGTGATAACACTGCACGTTACACTTATTATACACACCCATTTGGATTTAAACGGATATTGGTTAAGTCTCGATTTAAAATAATAATAATATAACATTCAAATTTGAGTGGAAATTTGAATATTCGAATTTTATAATTTAAACTATTTGGAAATGATATTGGAGATATATTGAAAAACTTTTTTAAAAGAAGTTATTTATTTGAAATCATTTTAAATATAAAATGGCATGTTCAACTTTGGAAATATAAATAATAATTTAAATCGATTTTAGAAAAGTGAAGTTAAGTTCGCTATATAAATAAAGGTTTATAATCAATTAAATGATTCCAATAGTATTATATATAGTTTATTTTGATTTCTAGAAAGTTTGGATTAAATCGGATGAAATTTAGAAAAATAATATTATTATATTATTTAAATATTCAATTAAACATTCAATCTAAATTGAATAAAAAGGTTATGAATTGAGAAATTAAGTTTTTATAGTATGTATGAAGTATATATATGATTTAAAAGATAATAGAAGTAATTTAAATCATATTTGAATGGTTTTACTTGTACAAATACACTATATTTGCGACACTTTTTGTAACGCTTAAATCAACATTTTGATTTTTGAGCTATAAGTGATCAATATTTTCCAAATTTGAATAGTATGAATAAAGTAATTTAAATGGAGGTTTAAATCACTTAAATCAAATATGATTTGATTTGTTGAGACTTAAATTAAAAATCCATTTGGTTCCGAATGGCTTTTAAAGGACGCTTATTATTCGGAAAGACCGGGAACGGGAATTTCCCATTCCGAATAATAATATGACGCTATGATTGTGATGAGTAGTATTGAAACGATGATGAAGACCGGGGATCTTCACATCTAATGGACTGCTTGTTGATTTCTCTTCATCGGTTTAGCGGCCGATATAGAAACGATACCCCTATACTTTTAAAGCAGTGGTCCAGATGATGTTTGAAGAATCTTCGGATACGCAAGGGCCTTTCACCTTTTGGGAAAAGGTTGAGGAATAAGGTGCCTTCGGTTTCGTTCAGTCCCAGAACGAACTTGTGGATGGATGGATTGTCTGGCATTACATTCTGACTTTATATGATTGATCTTTATTAACGTATATCTGCTTGGTGGCGGAGAATTTATTCTCTTAGCTTAACACCCTTCCTTGAGACGTATGAACTCAAGGGTTATGCGTTGGTCGAAATCAGTTATGTAATTTTGGATTGGTAATGTGATATTCCGAAGAATGCTATGGATAGGATCAAGGCTTTTGTTGAAAAGCAGAGCCTTGTGGGTACGAGACTTCACGAACCTCACACCCCGGGAATGGCCAAAACAGGAATGGATGCGGCAAGGTGTAGGATGTCTATCCCCTTCTAGATATATATAGTGATACCATGGTATGGAACCCAGGTATTCACTTTGTGGATTATATATTTATATAGCTGTACTGTGGTCTTACACGCCCAGTATTTGCTTGATGTGGATGTTGGAAAAGATCGGGGCCCCGTTTTAAAGGTTGGTAACAACCGGGGGATGGATAGACTTGAGTAAGTAGTTACCATTGAGTGGTAACCCAGCCTTGTGTTGGCAGAGAAACAGTAATTTCTCGGGACGTCCCTCTAGAGGCATACCCAATCGTGGATGAGGAAGTTCCTTTGCCTGGTCATTATTGGAAACCCATTCTCCAATACGAACCTTGTACGGTTTTGATTGTATTACTCACTGTTTAATACAGTGGCTATAGTAGGCATACCATCATGTAAGTATGCTGGCTAAATTAATAAGTTTATTTTGAAAATGGTTCTCAATCACTAAGCACTATAATAATATTAAAAGGATATTTTTAACGTATCAAAGGCATGTTTGACTGTCATAAGGAGAAACCTCGACCATGTGTGCGTTTGCATCTTGTGTGCGGATCGAGACCTTATGATTGTTTCATTTTCCAAAAGCATATACGGAACTTGTTTTCAAAAGCAATTATATACTTTTGTTTCTCACACCAGTCCCATGACTGACCTGGAGTTTATTGTTTTTCCCTAAACTCTGGGTGCCCTTATTTTCCACACGGGCAGTCTAGAGTCAGGTAATAGATCACCCTGTAGATAGTTGGAGCTGGAGTTGGAGTGTTTATTTGGAGCTTTTGGATCAGAGTGAAGATGTCAGTTTTTGGACTCTCACTGAAGACTTATTTCTTTAGTTTCTATTTCCGCTGTGTACCTTGTTCAGTTGTACTTCATGATGTTGTATATAGTGATGTATCTATGACTCTCTAATATCACCTTGTATCATCTTTCTCGACATTGATATCTTCGATATATGATATGTTGATTTTCAAAAGTGAAGAATCCAATTTGATTAGGGAAGATCGTGAATCCTTGTCTATTTGGATTTGACTTGTGTGGATTATAGTCGATTCAAAAGGTGAGAATTTACGGGTCTTCACATCTAGGGACATGGGTTTCTGAACTATTTGTTTTTTGGAGAAATATTTTTTAAAGTCGGACGTTTGACTATTTCATCCAGACGTCTGAACTTCTGTAACAAAGATATTTTGAAAAGACACGTCTCTTCTATTCCACCGGTTGCAACTCTTTCTTCAAGGATTTTCATCAATGGGTTGCAACTTCTGAAAAAAGACTTCTCACACATATAAATAAATAGGCAAAGCTAGAGTTTAGATCTTTCTTACTTTTTGATATTCTTTCTTGCTCTCTATACACTTGTGCTTTCAAAATTCTAAACTATCTTTCAACATCACCAAGAACTATTTTTTATTATTTGGTTATCTACTTCCATAAACTCTCATGATTTCACTCATTCAACTCAAAGAGAAGATTATAGGAAGCTCTGTAACAGAAATCAAAATCTGTGTTGATAGTACATATCATTGTCAAATCAGCAGATTTTTGTAACACCTATTCCTCCAGGCTAAGTGATGATATTTGATTAGTGGAAATCCAAGGGAAGTTTCGAAACTGAACGTAGGACGGAAGGTCTGAACCAGTATAAAAATCTCGGTGTAATCACTCTTTACTTTACTTTGCTTTATTATTATTCTTTTTAGATATATTCATATTTACAGTAGTTAGTCATATTAGAGATCATTATACCTTCAAGCTTTTGTTTGTTAGAACGTAGAGTAACTGTATGTATGTATGTGTATAAATAAGTACATCATTTTTGGCTATGGTAAAGTTTAGCATTGATTGTCAGCTTGATTATTATTTTGTCCTTGGTTCTTATTCAAATTATTCAATTGTTTTATTGTATTTATATATGTTATGCGCCATCTTTATTCTATTAATTGTTTCACCATATTTTATCAGCTTAATGCTTAAGGGTTTCGATTTATGCTCTTTCTAATACCAATTATATAATTATCATTTATTTAACTAATGATATATCTAAATACACAACCACAACATCTATATTTAGTTTACCAAAAATTCATTTGGCAGAGTTTCACTGACCAAAACAATTTATTAGTTATGTAGCGCATTACCAAAGAAGAAGAAATGTTTCGTCCAACAAAATATTGCCAAATGATTTTTGAATCATTCACTCACCGAATGGACTTGGAATTGAGAATAGTA
The DNA here is from genome assembly GCA_030737815.1 of Allium fistulosum. Classification (NCBI taxonomy): domain Eukaryota; kingdom Viridiplantae; phylum Streptophyta; class Magnoliopsida; order Asparagales; family Amaryllidaceae; genus Allium; species Allium fistulosum. The sequence continues at coordinate 361,861,293 of CM060906.1, forward strand.
AATACTCAAAGACTTTAATTTGTAAAATTTTGTATTAAGAGCATATTTGGAACTCCTTAAAATATTGAAAACTACTTACGAATACCTTATTTAGATTTTGATATTTGAGAATTTCTTATAAGTAGTTTGCAAAAGTAGTAAATAAATAAAAATTGAAGAAAAGACTCTTTGTTGTCTATGACTTATGAAGCAAGTGCATAGGAAATTTTTGCCAAACATTTCGATTTAGAAGTCAAAATATATTCAAAACTTTTACTTATAAATCACTATTTAAAACTCTTTAAAGGTACCATTCGAAACTAGTTTTTACGTATTTCAAAATAAGTTGTTGCTAAACTTTTTTGCTCATCATCGTATGATTAATTGAAACTGAAGCTAAATTATAATAAATATTTTTTATTAACTTAAAGATGACTAGTAATGAACAAAATAAATAATTTATCGGTAAATATTCCAGTGTCCTTTTTTGCCGACCAATTCCTCGGCCCAAAACTGCCCCTTTCCCTTTGAAATCCAACCCTTTTCTGCTACCGTTTCCAGCAGATTCGGCCGCATTCCGTACGCCTACAATGCTGTGCAAATCTCTACTGCTGCCACGTGCCGGTTAATTCGAATTCCGAAACGTGAAATGGATAAATATTAAATGAATAAACAAAATTGAAATTGTTATAAAGCACAAAATAAATAATTTACCAAATTAGGGTTAGGGGTAAAAAATGGAGAAAGGAGTGCACAAGAGAAGATCCATAACCGCTAAGAGAAAACGAAGCAAAGGCTTTGCAAAAGCGATCGCTGAATATTTGTTTAAGGATTCCTATATGTATGCGCCTTTGGTTGACGAGTTTACCCATTCCGCTTCCTTGATTTCCACTAATTCGGTTATCAATGCAGAAGCGTCGCCTAACGGTGGTCGGTATTCTCCTTTCAGTGCCGGTCAGATCCTTACCGTTTCTTCTCTTGTTATTTGAAATTTATTAATTCTGAATCATACTATATGACAACTTGGTAATGGTAATTTGTTCTTATGACGTGGTTATATTAGTGAACTCGTAATAAGTATTTATTGTAATTGATATCTAATAATAAGGGCTCCGACTATGATTCAATACTCTTCTGTGCTCATTTAATTTTTTAACCAAGCAAAATATTTTAACTTCAACCAATCAGCGGCTTATCAATGTGATCAGTTGTTTGAACTTGTATAATACTCTGCATTGTTAATTCTAAAATCTGCAATTCTAATTTGAAACTCTTGTGATGGTTTGGGTTCGTTCAATTCGTTGCCTGGTAATTGTGCTTGTTGTGGCGTAATTCAGGATCATTTGGGGGTGCTATCATGATGATGCTTGGAAAAGCTTAGCAATTGAGTACTGAGTAACCAATTTCTGAAGAATTACCACTTTAAAGAGCAATCGACAGTCGATCCGTTTAAAATTAGCGATCTAATTAGTTAAGCTCACTTGACAATGCGGTAACCTATCAATTGTTTTGTTGAAAATGGACAATTCAATTTTGGGAAATTGATAGACCACATTGCATATAAATAATGCTTAATTAAACCCGTTTCTTTAATTTTTAAGTTCGTTTTTGTTATTTTTGATAGACTGCAATGCATACAATTGACATACCTCGCTAGATATCAATAATTGGATGGCCAACCCAATTGCAGTTTTTGATTCGTTCTCAGTTGTCATATTTGTTGACAAATCGATTATCAAGAATACAAATTGGATGCGATGTTTTTCAGATTCATAAGTGTGGAAGTGGTCAATATAAAGAGGAAGACAAATTAATTGATGTATTATTGCATGTATTAGATTTACAGCTAAAACAGTCACCGAAAAGAAATATATGATTGTCACGAACATGACAAAATAATCTATCAATCGGCCATCAATGATCAACAAGCTAAGTAACGCAATATAGAACTAAGTGATAAAAGTATATGAAACGCTAAATTTATCACAGTGAACAAGATTGTGCCTACTTTAAAATTTTACCAACTATATTTCTTTCATGATTTTATTTATTGAAGATTCTTATTTCTGGTAAGGCTTGGTATAAAGAGGAAGAAAAATTAAACGATTTATTGTTAGATGTATTGGATTTCTAACTTGAAACAACCGTGTAATAAAACTGTGCAACTGTCTTGAACATGAGAAAAAATACACCATCATCAACTAGCAAACTAAGGTAGTGCTCACAGCCCTTTTCTGCTCAGGTCAAGTTGACGTCGCATCTGACGCATCTTCGGTGGAAGACCCACGTTAATGGTTCGTTGGGGAGAACCGTTGGCGTCTGACTCCAACCATTGATTACTTCGAACGAGTACTTGATCCCTCATAAATCACCTTCCTTTACTCCATTTCACCTACATCTCTATTTCACCATTTCCTTCATCTTCACTCTATCTTCAAACAAAAAATATTAATGGCCGAACCGAACGACGAAGGTGACCATTCAGATTTTGAAACTGAAGATTTGACTGATATGATATACAAGTTATTAGAAGAATTAGAATGCTACGGACAAATTGCTTTCTAATCAATCAAATTCACACATCCGAATACAAAGGAATTTATTGGTTAACGATATACTGTGCGGTCATGTAGAACATTGTCAACGAAATTTCCGAATGAAAAGATTTTATTTTCTGACATTGTGTGAGTAGTTGAAAGGTTACGGTTTGAAGTCAGCGTTCGATATATACGTTAGAGAAATAGCAACCATCTTTCTGTATACAGTTGTTTTGGCTCTTCTTGCACGACACGTGACAGGTTGTACATGATAGGTTGCTGAAAATTTCCAACTTTCGAATAACATGATGTATGTTTATTTTCATGAAAGTGTGAATTTTTTTTCTATTAATGTCTAAGAATATTATTAGGCCAGTAAACTCTCTGTCAGAATAAATTAGGACATCAAACCAATATCTCCATTCTTTAAAAAATGTATTAGGGCTACTGATGGTATACATGTAGTTGCGTATGTGCCTGCTACAAGTCGAGTTTACGTATGATAATCGAAATAACCTTTGAAATTGAAAGAAAAAATTTGCAATCTTACATAATATGACAACATATAAACATAAAGTTCAAGTAAAGGTTGTTACTGCTATAATGGTTATTCACAATTTCATATGAAGATGCAACGAATGAGATCCTGAATTTATGGCATATGACGATGATCTTGATTCAGATCCGGAAGATTTTTTACAAGAGTACCATAATATTCGAACGTTGGGGAATAAAAATAGTGAATCGGTTGAAAAAAAATGCAGCAAATTCCATGACAATCGTTTGAAATAACACGTGGAATGAACTAGTTGCTGCTGGATTACGTTAGGAACTGTTTGTATAATACTAGTAATTTGTATTTTGTAACTAAACTTGTATCCTTAGTGTATTTGTAATTGTAATTCGGAATTGTTGTACTAGTGTAACTAACTGCAAGTACCATTATTGTAGTTGAATTATCAAAATTTTGGATTATGTTACATTCTCAAATACATCTATTTTAAAACAATACAAATACGCAAACAAGCTTCGGTATTGCCTACAGACTCCCCCCTAACTTTGAAAACCGCTACTGGAGGATTGTCAAGGTTTACTTTTACTGTATCCAAATCCCAATCTGTATCTTTTGCATAACAATTTAACTTTTGCATAACAATAAATAATCCAATTCCGTGCTCCTTCAAATGTCTCTTTTGCAATACAAGAATACATTCTTCTTTCGTGCCGCTTTCAAATACCTATTTTCGGTACTACTTTCGTGTGCCAAGAGAACGCACCCCAATACAACATTATTAACAACGTAGAACACTGAACGATAAAGTACGTGCAATGGGAGATTTACCACAAGAAATAAGATTATGTCTAATTTAAAAATTCACTATTTTAATTTTTTTTCTAGGTCATGGGAAATTAACCATAGATGTGATTTTGAATTATATAATACAGATTAATTCTATATTGAGTATGCATACCACAATGATCATCACTATTTTATGTCCAAAGAACAAGACCCTTTCAGCCTAAACATACCTAACAATTCATTCTATCAGAAGCAGAGTGCAATGCCTAGAGTTGATCCTTTGAGCACAGAAATCAGTAAACAATGCCATGACAGACAAAATGTAACACTTTAACTCTGTTACATTTGAAAGCTAAGCTGTAAAATTAACCATAGATGGAGCCTCCTAGAGTCTGTAGGTGGTGCCTTTGACATAGCCAACAAGGTCCAGGCGATACTGCCAAATCTCAACATGATGCAGGCAGTTCCTAGTATTTTGATTCCCGTTCATAGCAAACTCATTCTCCATTTTGATTGTACCTCATCCATTCCTCTTCCATGCCATCAGACCATCGATAGCAGTTTAATGAGAAAAGGCTAGATACCTTGAAAGCATTTAACCTGCAATTACACCTGTTAAAATTAACTTAACTTTGAGAGCGTAGTAAGGATTGTAAGAATCTTATTTTTCTCAGGGATGTTGGCTGTCAAAAAACTGCAATTTCCAGTTGTCGATGCTGCACTTGTTTCAACCTCTATTGAGGATGAATTTTGTATGTGTATCACCAATTTGAGTGGCAAACAAAAATATGTATTAAATTTCGACAAGATGCCTAATCATATCTGTTATAGTGATATTTTTAAGTTTGTTATGTCTAACTATTTTCATAGGAACCAAGAATGCGAAAAGGCTTGTATGTTTTGGACATTAGAAACACTTCAAAATTTTGTTTGGTGATACTAAGATAGATATTGTATCCATGTCACTGTTTTGTAGTAGCTTGACATTAGTAGATTAGTTTCCTCGATTTTTTACTGTAGATAATATTTAAGTATATATAAACGTTGAAATTTATATAAACTGCAAAATGATTCTTTTGTTCCAATATTTTGAGACACAAAGTGACGTCTGTTTGGTTTAATTTCCTAAAATGCTATCCAAAGCTGGATACCCTTTTTTAGGGTTTCTGAACAGTGCTGTGTGTATTATATATATTTTGCAACCAAACATTTAAAATGATTTATGCTACTAAATCCCAGACTGCAGTCATTCAATCGTTATAGCAATAAATTGAAGTAGCAACATTTTTTAGCCTATTTAACCTGAGAAGACTGCAGCAGATGTTAGATTACATCATGTATTTCTCCTTTTGTATTTCCAGATAAAGAAGCATCAGTGATAAGGGTGCTGTTCAAGTGAAATTCAATATCTGATGTGTGGTGGATTGCAAGAGCTAGCTACTACAATCCATATAACTTAAACCTTGTTTTAGTTTGTATGTTTCTAATTGCTTTAATACCCTGTTTCAATTTGTAGATTTGAGTTCTGTATCATTTTATAATTAGCGTGTATTAGCAGTTAACTGTTTCAGTATGTAATTTTACAAAACTAGCAGTATGTAATTTTACAAGTACTTGAATTTTGATTTCAAGCGCCAGTCTTTTTGAAGCACCGTATCAGGCTAGCGTTACCATAACCTAGAATGAGCTCTTTCAATTCCGTCACTTTTCTAGGAGTGCAATTTTGTTAACTCCTTACAGTGTGTTAACTTAACTTCACCCACATGATTGGAATTTGGAAAACCAACTCATCCATCTTATAACCAGGTGAAATGAAGTTTAACATACTCTCGAAGGGTGGGTGCGTCTATTCGGTCCTAAAGGGTTTCAACCCCCAACAAATGCTGGGCGCATTAATTGATGATGGACAAATTAAATCTGACGTTTGATTAGTGTTTTGGTGTTAATGAACGTATAAACTTCTCTAAACAACATTGACATACTGAAATGCGTATATTACTGGAGCTTCAATCTCTTCTAAAGTACTTCGCCTTTTATCATCGTAGTGGTGCAAAAAGTGGACTGTTACAGAAGCGATTTAGAGTTGGAATCACAGTTCCCTTATAATTCTAATTAAAATAAATAAAATGAACAAGTAAAATGAAAATTTCCATTTCTAGATGAAAAGGATCGTATATATCATGTAGACGTGCTGGCATGTTGAGTAGTTAGCATGCCTGCATCGCATTTGTCTGTTGGCAGCGGTTGGTTTCAGAGGACATGTTCATCCAGAAACTTAAGGGTCCGTTTGGTTTCATTTTGTATTTTGAGTTTTGTGTTTTCAACTTGCACTAAGAAACATGAAGAAACAAGAGAAGAAGATTTATAATTCTTAGCCGTTGCGACGACCAACGGACAACGAATGAGTTGGATTGTTTCCCGTGCTTTTTTTATCTCTCGAAACACGAAAAACAAAATAAACTTGTTTTTTATTTTACATGTTAATTTCATTTTTCAAAATCGTTTGTTTTTCAACAATGCATACAACGGACGCGCTTTTGTATAGACGAAAACACAAAACTAAAAACGACAAGCCAAACGGGGCCTAAGTCGTTCGGTTTTGGATTTTGGATGTGATAGGCTACCTTGATAAAGCACACCCAATTTGCTTTAGCTAACTCTATTGGTTGAAACCATATTAGGAAAACTAAATGGATAAATTTCTAAACCAACATCTGCTTAGATATTCCCCCATTCTGCACCACATCCTGTAAACCGAGGTTTCATTCAATCTCTCAATTTTCATTCATATCTTAAATCAGATGTTTAACATGGTATCAGAGCTTTCAGCCTAACGTCAATAACGCCATGCTAAAACTCTCATCAGATTAAAGATCATCATTTGAAGGGGTTGCGTTAAAGTACTCGTCAGGATTTGTATTTATCGCTTGAGTTTAGGCCAAGATCAAGAAATCGAACATATCATCATTTGAAGGGACTGCATTAAAGTACTCATCAAAACTTGTATTCATCACTTGAGTTTAGGCCAAGATCAAGAAATATAACATGTTCTCATCAGTTTTAAGATCTGATATCAACATCTGTTCAGATCATTAGTGAACCCTTAAAGAAATAAGTGTCGTGCCAAAGATCGATCAAGAAATCATTTGAATTTTGGATGCATTTATCTCCAACATAATCCGTCCATAACCATACCTCATTCTTGAAATCCTACCTTGAAATCTCATCAATGGCTGGAGAAAGTGACAATACTAGAAATGAAGCAAATTCTGCAACAACTTCACCAAAGCAAAGAACAAGTCAGCAACAACAACATTCATCTGTAGATGATTTAGTCAAAACAATCATAAGTCCACAAAGCCAACTAATTACTACACAATTAGATGAAAACAATTTTCTATCGTGGAAGTTTAAGATTCACACTGCAGTGAAAGGTTATGGGTTAGAGGAGTTTATCAATGGAACAATGCCAACTCCTGCAAGATTTATTGAAGATGGTGAAGGAAAGATGGTCGGCAACAAAGAATACATCAAGCATTCAAGACATGACAGTTTATTAAGTTCTTGGTTGCTGTCTTCAATCAGTTCAAACCTATTGCCTCAAATTGTTGGTTGTAAGTCATCCTATGAGATATGGACTATTATAGAGCTGATCTTTAATTCTCAATCAGCAGCTAAAGTAATGCATTATAAGAGACATGCAAAATTTAAAAAAAGATGGTATGTCTACGCGTGAATATCTTACAAAAATAAAAACATATTGTAATCTTCTTAAAGCAGCATGTCACAAGGTATCCGATACAGAACAGGTGTTGAGCATAATGAATTGATTAGATGAGGAATATGAAGCTGTTATAGTAGTTATAACATCAATGGAAACTACACCCACATTACAATTTGTATACTCTACATTACCAGCACATGAAGGCAGACTCGAATAAAAGAAAACCTTAAATTCTGATATGACCATTATTCTTGCATCAAAATCAAGAATCAAAAATCAAGATAGAGGAAATAACAACCAAAATTATCAAAGAGGTGGTCAGAGATCTAGGGGCAGAGGAGGTAGATGGAACAACAACAACAGATTAAGGCACCAAATATATGAGAAATATGGTCATGCAGCAAGCAAATGCCATTTCAAATTTGATGCTAACTATGTACCAAACTAGCAAAACTCAACCAGCACTCAAAGAAACTATAACCATAGTGCAAATGTGGTAAGTATACAATCAGATTCAAGAAGCAAAACTGAAAATGCAAAGAGCCATCACCTGAATGAGCTAGCAAGACCTGAAGATATCCAAGATGAGATCTGGTATCCAGACTCAGGTTGAACCAACCATGTTACAAGCAATCTTAACAATTTGAATCTCGGCAACAAAGAATATAGAGGTAATCAGTTCATATGTATGGGTAATGGCGAGTCAATTAAAATTACACACACTGGAATTGCATGTATCAGAGGTGAAAAACAACTTTGTTTGAATAATTTACTGAGAGTACCACAAATTAAGAAAATTCTTATGGGTGTGTCATAATTTGCAAGTGATAATAATGTATACTTGAGTTTTATTCAAAATATTGCTTACTTAGAGATATACTAACTAATGAAATTCTCTTGCAGGGTGAAGCAAACAAGGGGTTGTACAAGTTTAATTTTGTTAATTCCAGGAATGCTAGTTATAAAGAAAGGTGTTGTAACCTATCTGAACCTACACGGACAGAGAAGAGTAAAACTATTTTTGATATGAGGCATACAAATTAGAGCATGCAAGAGTTGTAAAACAAATTTTATCTGATAATAAAATTCATTATGAAAATCTTAGATTACCTTATATATGTACTTTCTGTGAAATGGGCAAAAGTCACAAGCTCACCTTTTCTGACTCACAAACCAAATACACTCAACCTCTAAAATTGGTTGCAACTGATTTATGGGGCTTGGCACCCATATATACTGACTATGGATTTAAATACTACATATCTTTTGTTGATGCTTATTCCAGATACACCTGGATCTATTTTCTAAGATCAAAGTCAAAGACTTGCAAAGCAGTGATACAATTCATAGCACAAGCAGAAAAGCAAACAGATCATCAAATAAAGACTATACAAACTGATGGTGGAATTGAATACAAGCCACTCGGTGATTATTTTAAAAGAAAGGGCATAGTGCACAGAACTACCTGTCCTTATACCTCAGAGAAAAATGAATTGGTTGAAAGAAAACACAGACATATTGTAGAAACAGGTCTCACATTGCTGGCACAAGCATTACTTCCACTGAAGTTCTGGCCTGATGCATTCAGCACTGCTGTCTACCTAATAAATAGACTGTCAACCAAAGTGTTAAGAAACAAAAGTCCAATTGAAAAGTTATTCAATATAAAGCCTAACTATCAAAGTCTTAAAGCATTTGGATGCCTATGCTTTCCATGTTTAAGACCATACAATGCACATAAGTTGGATTTTAGATCAGCACCGTGCACATTTCTTGAATATGCTACCAATTAGAAAGGATATAAGTGCTTAAATAGTAATAGCAGAATAATCATCTCAAGACATGTATATTCATTCAATAGTACAATAGTTAAAACGACTCAAAAGGGCTATAATCCCAGAATTTCAATACCAGTCATATGAAGCAGTTGAAGTTGAAGAGGTTCAAAATAGATCTGGTCCACAACTCACCATGCCTAATCTCAGACCGGGTCATGGACAAGTAGATACCTCTGAACATACAATTTCTACACTTCAATATAGCTATAATGAATTTCAAAGCACACATCAAGAACAGGAGGAAAGTCACTCATCCAATTCTCAACAAGAAATACCAGCACCTAATCCCAGTTGTGATACAGTACCTGCTAGAGCTCAACATCCCATGATTACAGCAGCAAAATGTGGTATATTCAAGCCTAAAATATATGGTGAAAATTTGGAATTAAAGGAACCAGAGAAATTTGAGCAGGCAACAAAATGTGTAAAGTGGAAACAAGCAATAGAGGATGAATACAATGCTCTTATAAAAAATAACACATGGAATCTTGTACCGATGCCAAAAGACAAAAACATAATAGAATGCAAGTGGACTTTCAGACTTAAAAAGAACTCAAATGGAACAATACTCAAGCACAAGGCCAGATTGGTAGCAAAAGGTTACACACAACAGCAGGGATTTGATTTTACTGAAACATTTTCACCAGTTATCAAGCCTACAACAATCATGATAATGCTAACAATTACACTACACAACTACTGGAAAATTAGACACTTGGATGTGAATAATGCATTTCTTAATGGAGAACTACATGAAGAAGTCTATATGGAACAACCATGTGGTTTTAAGCAAGCAAACAACAAAGGAATGGTGTGCAAATATATCAAGGCAATCTATGGCTTAAAACAATCCCCAAGAGTCTAGTTTGACAAACTCAAAAAAAAACATTAATTGGATTGAATTATCATCCAATTAAGTTTGATAATTCTTTATTTACCAAATTTAGCAATGGAATAGTAATATACATACTAATATATGTTGATAATTTTATCACTACAGGTAACAATGAAAGTGAAACCATCAATCTCATACAGCAATTGAATAGGCAATTCTTAATCAAAGACTTGGAAGAACTTAACTACTTTCTGGGTATAGATTTAAAGAGGATATCAAGCACAAAAATTCATCTATGTCAAAAGAATTACATTTCAGAAATTATGAACAAAGCAAAAATGGATCAAGCCAAATCACTTCCTACACCAATGATCAGCAATCTAAACTTATCAAAGCATCAGGGAGAATAAATCACAAACGATAAACAATATAGAAGCATAGTGGGAGCACTTCAATATGTTACAATAACAAGACCAGAGATAACATTTAGTGTAAACAAAGTGTGTCAGTTTATGCAAACTCCCCTAAGTGAGCATTGGAAGGCAGTTAAAAGAATCCTAAGATACCTCAGAGGGATAATGAATCACGGCTTAGTTCTTAAAGCATGAAAGAACATTAACATAAAAGGATTTGCAGATGCTAACTGGGCAACAAACATAGATGACAGAAAATCAACTACTGGATACTGCATATATTTAGGTGAAAATCCAATATCATGGTGTTCCAAAAAGCAAACAACAATTTCCAGATCAAGTACAGAAGCCAAATTTAGAAGTGTGGCAAGTGCAACAGCAGAAATCATGTGGATAGAATCTTTACTGGGTGAGCTTAAAGTCAATACAACGAGAAAACCAATAATATGGTGTGACAACCTAAGCACGGTACTACTTACAGCAAATCCAATTTTTCATTCAAGAACAAAGAATATGGAGTTGGACTTATATTTCGTTCGAGATCAAGTACTGAATGGAAAAATTGATATAAACCATTTATCAGCCACTTACCAACATGTCGACATCCTAAAAAAGCCCTTATCTGCAAAGAGCTTTGTTAGACTAAGAAAAGATCTGAAAGTTGAAAACCACAATCGAAGCAGTGCATCAATTTATCTATCTGCAAGAAGCTTCATCAAATTTGAGGAGATACCTCACAATAGAAGACATTCAAAATGTATCAAAGACAAATCGAAGCAGAAAGTGAAGCAGCGACAGCTATGTAGGGCAAAGAGAAAAACCCTAGTTTCGATTGAGGGAGGATAATGAACAAAATGAAGTAAAGCAGCAGCTATATCGTATTACATCTCAAGAGCAAATATTTGAGTATATATGGACCCAACCCGAAATGCAAATAATACTCTGTTGATTGGGCCGAATACTTTATATTGGATAGTTGTTCATTGACTATAGATATATTGTAATCATACATCAAAGAATATCCACTGTATCATTTTCTCCACTGGAAAAAAAATCATATTACAATTTTCATTCGATCTCTCAATTTTCATTCATATCTTAAATTAGATCGTTAACAGTTGGTTCAAAATTAACTGCTAAATTTTTGTGGGATACAAAAGAGTCCATGGACAATGTTACATAAAGCATGCATGAGACAAGTAGTACTTTGTTACCTAAAAAATATAGGTTGTGAAAGATCTGACTTGCATACTGGATGTTAATTTGGAGCGGTGCGGGAGTTTTATGGTGTATTTGGATGTTAAATTTGAGGAAGAAAGAAATAATAGTAATGAGGAAAAGATGTATATTATTGGAGCTTCAATTTCTTCCAAAACAGCTTAGCAACAGTTGAACAAGTGGGTAACATTGGGATGAATCAACAAAATTTGAGTAGAGTCAGATCGAAGTGTTGATGGGTAATCGTTATGTAGTAAGAGTAGTTATAAACGATGTAGACCATCCATGGAGGTGGCTACTTAGTCTAACACTTCCCATCAAGTTTGAAGAGTAAATATTGTGAAGTCTCAATTTGCTAAGCAACTTGATACTCGTCTTTTCGTAAAGAGTTTTTAAATATGTCGATAATATGTAAGTGAGTTGACACATATGAAGGACTAATTAATTATGCTTATAGTTTTCCTCGCATAATGTGGCAATCTGTTCAATGTGTTTTGTGCGATCATGAAATTCGGTGCTAGCTGCAATATGTAGCGCCGCTTGATTATCATAAAATAAAAAGTGTAGCAAATGTTTGTGGAACTCTTAATTCTTTTAATTGTAAATCACCATTTTAATTCATGTATTGTCATACCTCTACATTTAGATTCTGCGGATTATCTTGATACATTTATTTGCTTCTTAGATCTCTACGAATATGAAAATCCCTAAGAATTATGTACAAAATCCTGTAATTGATATTCTTATGAAGTTGTAAGAATCCCAATTAGAATCACATTATGTTTTAAGATCAAGTTTATTTGTAGAAGGGAACAATTGAACCTTGTCTAGGCAAACTCTTAATATATTTGAGAATCTGTAAAATGGAATTTCAATGTGGTTTGCTAGGTTCTTGAAGGAATTGGCTTAAAAATATGAACTGTTTCTAGGTTCCTGTATGAATTGATCGAAAATACGAACTGCAAGGATTATGTCAAACCTTATGATTGCAAGGTAGATTAATTTTCCCACCAATCTTCTATATTTTACTAGGTTATTCAACATTATGTTATTTGTAAGAGTGAGTTTTAGTTTTGTTCTGTTGGAAAATTTCTAGGTCGTGTACCTATGAATCATGCATTTTCTAAGACATCCAATGCATATTTCTTTGAGTAATCAAAGTTCTTTTCTTAAATCATGAAGCGTGAGTGCTTAGGAAATATTTCATATCATTAAGATCTTTCATGCAAAAGTTTTAAAAGAGGAAATTTTAAGATGTTTCATTTATTGAAATTATTGTCAGTAAGGAGATTACCATCAAAACATAAATGAGAATTGCAATTAAAGAAGTACATTGAAACTTTAGTGATAATACTGTAACCAACTTTAGATTGTGAAAACCCGCATAGTATCTTTTGAGAAGAAATAAAATCAATTTTGTTGATGCATGTTTAAGATTATAAAGTTACTTATTAGGCCGGCATAAAAGATTCTCCCTCTATCAAGAAGGCCGAGTGGATGTTTTATTTAGACTACTTCATGTAGATCCCTATGGAGAATGACATTTTCAATATCAAGTTGGTGTATAAACCAATTAGGGGAAGCTTTATGGCAAAAGGTGTGGTAGAACAGTAAGCTTGGTCGTAGGAGAAAATGTCTCAACATCTTCAACTTGAGGATAACCCTTAGCAACAAGATAAGCTTTGCAACATTCAATAGAACAAACAGAACGATGCTTAATCATATACACCCATTTACAACCTTTAAGTTTTTTCCTAGGAGGAAGATGCACCATATTGTATGTGTCATTCATCTGTAATGCTTCTATAGCGATCCATAATTTTGAACATTTCATCTTTGAATATTATAACATTTTGAAATATATTTTAAGTGTTATAAATGTAATTTTATAGCCTTGTTGAACACCTTTTAATTAGTGAATAATGACAAGAAACATGTTTTTGAATTTGTTTACAAAAATATATACTTCGAAGAAATATCGATAATGTATTCGAAAATCGATTTATCGATAAACAAATTTTTAATCGCTATAAGTTTTTCAAAGTCTTTTGTACTTAGCTAATTAACATATGAACACATTAGTAACTAATTAACATACTTTGCTTCATAAGGTAAGTGGAACCTTCTAGAAGATAAAGAGGTGTAAAGGGGATGTGATGGGGGGTGGGTGGGTGAGCCTTTCATGACAAGCCAAGGAGTGTGAGAGCAAGGGTAGGGAGCACCATTCCATGCCTATATAAGTGGATATATACCCCTTGAATCCATTTCACAAATTTACACAAAAAAGTTATAAACTCTTTTGTTCTTTCTCTTCCTAAATTTCCTAAGAAAAATAATTTCGAAACATCTTCAAATCAACTCAAACTTGACCAAGGACCTTAGGAAAACATCACAGCACCTTCTATCAACTTGGATTACACCTCCCCCCATAATCTTAGGGTCGTGAGCAATATATGGGCATATTGCCTAAGAACATGAATAAAGCAAGGAGAAGGTAGGAAGTTGGTATTTGCAAGGTTGAGGTAGGAAGTGGAAGCTTGGACTTGTTTGTTTGATTGGTTAAGGGTGAGCTAACTCATTGTTGAAAGAATATAAATGTGTAGATGTGCTTGTGATTTATTGTTTATTTGTTGCTTGAATGGATATTGATATATGTTGTAATATTTGATTTGATTCTTGCTTTGAAAGCAAATGGCATATGTAATCCATATGTATGGACTTGAATGGATTTGTATGACTTGTTGCATAGTCTGGAAACAAAGCACGTAGGTTGTATTAGTACTTTAGTTTAGATTGAACTTGGATTTGAAAGTGCTCTTATAACGATAGGCGCTATGGGTGCATTTAGGAATTTGCCTTGTGTTCGACAATTTCTAAGGAACATTGTAGAAAGGTTCTTAGAGGTTTCTCGCCATATTTGCAATGTATATTATGTATTCTTACTGCCATAAAAAGTTTGGATGTTGAAAAGTTAAGTAACATATTGAAAAGTGACCATACTTTCACTTGTGCAAAACTGCCTCGTTTAGCCTTTGTTTTCAAACTTCAAATGTTTATAAAGAGCTTAAAATTTAAGTATTTTATTTAATTTTATTTACAAGTGCTTAATAACTCATATTAGAGTATTTTAAAAGTGATTTGAGATTTTATGTATTTTTAAGAATTAGTTATGAATTTTTAAAATAAAAGGTATGTTTTTAAATATAAGAAAAACATGATTTTTCCAAGTTTTTTTAAAATATTTTATAAACTTGTTATTTTAAAGTAATATTTTGAATGAATGTTCTAAAACCTATTATAAGTATTTTAAAGTATTTTAAAACTACTTTTAAGTATATATAGTTTTTAGAAAATTAGTTAACTGTTTTATTAAAGTAAAAAATATCTTATGTAATATAATATTTTTAATTTGTTTTATTAAATATCTAGTTTATAAATAAATTACTATACATATATATATATATTTAATTTTAAGAAAGGGTTTTAAATTATGAACAAATGATTTACAAAGGGGTTTGGAATTGCTTAGTGGCTAAGTCGTTATTTGTTTGATTACTTGTTTGAAAAGTAATTAACCATGCTTAATACTAAATTTCGACGAAGTAGACTTGTCTATTTATGAGAGTTAAGATTGATGTTTGAGTTGAGATAGAAGCAATATTGCTCTAACTTACCGTCTTCACTCTTGACCGAGGAATAGTTAAGTTTGGAAGGTCGAAAACGTGTTAATCATATTGATTACTTACACTTTGATGGAAACTCATTAATACTATACTAAACACTAAAAGCTGATGAGGTAGACTTCCGTATTTGTGAGAGTTAAGATTGATGTTCGAGTAGGGATAGAAGCAATAGTGCTCTAACCTACTGGCTTCATTCTAGACCGAGGAATGGTTAAGTTGGAATGTCAAAAATGTGTTAAGTATACGAACCCTGGTTTCTATTAGCGATCGTCTTAAATAGATATTCGATTAGTCAAGAGGTATCTAAAAGCTTCACGGGTTCATACTTTGAGACCCCCCGGGGAGGAGCATTGGTATGAAACGTCTCTAGCTTTAAGAACTTATATATGTGAGATCCCCCAAGGAGAACTCCTCTTTATATTGTTTGCTTACTTCTAAAAGAACCGAAACTGATTTTACTAGAAATCCATCGATTAGTTTTAGAGAGTCTGGATCGGTAAGTGTTTTACTTACCGAATATCATTTCAAAACTAGTATACGACTTTATGTTTTGGAAGCGATTGTGAAATGGAATGTTATAGAGTTGAAATGTCTATCCTAAGGTTAAGTCCAAAGGAGAGGTCAGCTTAACATTTCAGACTATGCTATAGAGTTGAACTGTCTATCCTAAGGTTAAGTCCAAGGGAGTGGTCAGCGTTAACATTTGTCAAGCGGGCTTATGCGGGGATCCATGAAGTGATTCGTGTTCTATTCGAGTGATGAAGACTCGTGTGAAAGATGTCGAACGTGACTTAGACATCGAAAATGATAGAAAACAGATTAGGCTTCATAACCAACTGGGTTTAGCTAACCCATAGAGTATACCAAATCCATATCTAGAGTATGCTTATCGATGTTGCTAGTGAGAGTTGATGATATTCGATATCACATATTCGGGCGTGGATCAGTTATGTTTCTCCTAATTAGTATATTTTATGTAGAGATATATGATGCTCAGAGGTAGTTTCTGACCCTTGTGTAGAAGATTGGATTCAGCTTGACCATAGAGAACTACACGAAAATCCATATGCGAACGTACCTTAGCGGTTTTAGATGTACTTCTAATATTGTTGTATTGTGAGATGCAAGGAAAACCGTAATGGTGATCTGTACGGTCTCATTTGTTACTATAACATGTATTCATGTATCTCAAGTTTTCTTCTGCCAAACTTATGTCTGACACATGGTTTTTATTTTACCTAAATTCCTCATGTACTCTTTCGAGTAGGTCTGAGTAAAGCAGGTTTTAATTTGGACGCTTTAGAATTTAGGAGACGAGCTGGAGACTTTCATTATCTATCTATTTTTATTTCTGTTGCACTGTATTATGTATGTATGTATCACTATTATGAGAACATGCAGTTATAACTGTCCAGGTTGATGATAGTACTTAGGTTTTGTAACTCTAAACTTTCAGTATTCGGGGTAACCTTTTGTAAGTTTGTTGATTGAATTATGGATATTGGATATATGGTATATTTATTAATATGGAAATGGGACTTGTACAATTTTTGAAGATTTGACATTTAAACGCTAGTTTAGGGCATAATCTCCGCACGCTTAGAAATTTAGTAGGGCATATTTTTATAAATAAATTAGCATAAATAACATATTAATTACGTAGTTAATAGGTTATTAAATATTTATTGAACCCCTCTTAGGCAATTAATTAATTGTAGAGGCGAAATATAAAGCTTTCTTATAAGGCCTTAATAATGGATATGGTTAGATGTGTGATAATATATTAAGAGTGTGTTATAAATTATGACTACGTTATAAGGATGCGAGGTCAGTAAAAAGCATACATAAGTCTGTCCAACTAATCTGGCTACCAGTAGTTTGACTTTGGGACTGATGTGAGACATCGCCTATAATAAATAGCTACGGATGATGCAGATTAGTCTCAAATTCTGTAAGGTAAATTTTCCCAGCTAATCTGGCTACCATTACCTATGAATAGTCGGACTATTTTGAGACGTCGCTGCGGGGTACGAGTCATAATACGAAGGACATGCTTCAGGAATTGAAGGTATTAAGTGGCCATGTGAGGTCCGTCTCTTCCCTATGTAGGAAGTAGTAAATGATCAAGGTTAATGGTTTGGTATAGTAGTGGATATCTTGAAAGGGATCCGCTTCGATATGAAGTATTAAATGACCAAAGAGATTCAATGAAATGTCGGCTAGATAAGTACCGTTGAGGAGTCTGTCTTGGGATAGGTATTAAATGATGGGGACCTGCCTTAAATAAGGTATTAAATGATCAGAGTCTGCCTAATTCCTATTAAAAAGTATTAAGTGGCTTGGGTACTATCTCTTATATTGATAGGACATTACTAATGATAGATACATGTTATTGAACTGTAAGAGTAACGGTCATGGAACTGGAATGGGGAAAGCCTTAGAGCTTAAAGTTGGAAAGATCAAAGCTAATATACAGAAGACATATTCCTATTTAAATTATACTGCCCAAATACTATTATAGTATGGCTCGAGATTTTTATTCATCGGACACATGTTTTTCTGATTCCCGCATTATTACAATATAGGTTAGGTAAGGCAATGCCGAAGGCGAAGGCAAGGAGGAAACTTGTAGCAGTTTTCCTATTTATCTACTTATGTTATTTTCTGCTATACTCATTAAAGAATAATGTTGTATTTTGAAAATGTTGTACTACGGATTGTGATGATTGCTATTGGTATTATATTATGGATTTTATGACATTTGGATTTTAAATGAAATGGGCACTATTTTTGTTATTTTATTTTATCCTTCCATTGTGAATTCTGAATGTGTAAATAGCTTTGTATTGTTCTTTAACCAACCAACTACCAGCTTTAGAATGGGTCTAAGTTTCGATGTGTCTTTTCTAAATTGAAATTTAGGTCTGTTTTAAGGTGGTTAGATATAGTCTCTAGCTTTAAGAACTTACGTATACGAGATCCCCGGGGGAGGACTCCTCTTTATATAGTTCGCTTACTTCTAAATAAGGGTGTAAATTGGTCGGACCGGACCGGACGGAAGTGTGTTCAGTTTCTGTCCTAAATAAAATCGGACCGTACATGGACCAGAAAAGACTTATATTCGTACAAATTTTGTTGTCCTAGCTCGTGTCCTAAATGAAATTGGGCAGACACGTACATACGTTTTTCGGACACGAACTCGAACGGACATAAACGGACATTGCTATTTACATCAAATTTTATGTTGTTTAATAGAATTTCCATCGGCTATATTATTTTTATCAATGTATATTAAAGTATAAGCATTTTATGAATCCTTACTCAATTAACCGACCAAATAGTTGTCATATATGTTTTGAGAAACATAGAGGATATACTGAATTATAAGAAATTCGGACGAATTCTAACGAACACGGACCGGATGAGATTTTTGCTCGTACAAATTTTGTTGTCCTAGCTCATGTCCTAATTGAAAATCGAACGAACTCGGACGGACGTATTTCGGCCATGGACACGAACGGACATCGGACACTCGTACAAAATTAACAGCCCTACTTCTAAAAGAATCGAAATTGAGTTTACCAAAAATTCGTAGTTAGTTTTGAAGAGTCCGGGATCAGTAAGTGTTTTACTTACCGAATACCACTTCGAAACTAGTATATGAGTCTATGTTTTGGAAGCGGCTATGAAGGAGAATGTTATAGAGTTGAGCTGTCTATCCTAAGGTTACGTATAAGGGAGAGGTTAGAATTTACATTTTAGACTTATGTTATAGCGTTGAACTGTCTTCCTAAGGTAAGTCTAAGGGAGAGGCCAACCTTACCATCTCTCAAACGGGCTTATATGTGAATCCATAGAGTGAATTGTGTTCTGTTCGAGTGATGAAGACTCATGTGAGAGATGCCGAACGTGACCTTGACATTAGAAATGATAGAAAAAAGAGTAGGATTCATAGCCAATAGGGTTTAGCTGACCCATAGGGTATATCAACTCCATATCTAGAGTATTTTTATCGATGTTTCTAGTGGTAGTTGATGATATTCAGTATCACGTGTTAGGGCATGGACCAACTTTGTTTCTCCTAATTGTTATATTTTAACCAGAGATATACGATATATGAAAGTAGTTTCTGACCCTTATGCAGGAGATTGGATTCAGCTTGATCGAAGAGATCTCCATGGAAAATCCATATGCGAACATACCTTAGTGGTTTTAGATGTACTTCTAATATTGTAGTATTGGGAGATGTAAGCAATACAACTATTTTCTGATTTATATTCTACACTCTAGACATTATCCATATATCACTATATTAACTTAATGAAACCATTGTTTCTTTTGAGGGAAGAACCATTATGATGATCCGTACGGTCCCATTTATTACTGTTACATATACTCATGTATCTTGAGTTTTCTCATACCAGACTTATGTTTGACACGTTGTTTTTGTTTTCCTTAAATTCCTTGTGTACTCTTTCAAGTAGACTGAGCAAAGCAGGTTTTACTTTGGACGCTTCAGAGTTTAGGAGACGAGCTGGAGGCTTTCATTATCTATCTATTTCTATTTCCGTTGCACTGTATTACGTATGTATGTATCGGCATTGTGAGGACATGCTGTTATAACTATCCAGGATGATGATAGTACTTAGGTTTTGTAACTTTGAAATTTCTGTATTCGAAGTAACCTTTTGTACTACCTTTTGGATATTATATATTATTGTTCTATTATGAAATTCTGATATTGTGATCTTTTTTTCTTGTTTTGTTCTTTTTTCCTTTTATTTTACCCTAACTATATGTCTTTCCAGCACTTGAGTGCATGACATACGAATATCGTAGATGATTTAGTATCGACATTCGAGGGTCGAAAAGTCTGGTCGTTACATAGAACCAACAGAATGATGCTTAATCTTACACACGCATTTACATCCATTAAATTTTTGCCCAGGAGAAAGATGCACAATATTGTATGTGTCATCTATCTGTAATGCTTATATTTTACTTTTGATAGTCTTTTGCCAATGTGAATTAAGAATGGATTGGGGATTTTTTTTTAGGATTTTTCATGATATGTGATGTTAGCTAAAAAGGAGCAATGTGTAGGTGAAAAAAGAGTATGAAAGAAGCTAAGATGATGAACTTGAGCAGAAACCATGCAGTCTCTCTACCATGTTGGAGGTGGTTTGGCTCATGTGAAGTGATGAAGATTTTAGATGTTTTTTTGCACGTTTAGTAAAAATGTGTCGGAAATAGAGATATCAGGTTTTGTAGTGTTGGATGTTTCTATGAGGATATAACCGATATGTGATGGAAATAAGGATGTTTAGTTCCATGGTAGGTATGATAGGATTGTTAGAATTATTATGGAGAGCAAGCTCTAATATCATGTTGAAATTATCAAACAAGACTAGGTATGACATAAAAAACAAAGAAAAAAGGGGAAAGCAGATAAAGTAAGAAACAAACTACATTCTACATTTTTATTAGTTCTCTAATGGACATTGAAACCCTCCTACTTTGTGTCTACTCATATGCATGTTTGTTAACATAGTTTATTCGGGAAATAACACACCGTACTAGCATGATTGGTGGATCTCTCCTATTCCTCTTGAAGTTGAACTTACAGAACTATAGGATATTTGTAATTTTAAAAACGTACTCATCTCAGAAGTCTATATTGAACTTTTTTGGGAGTTCAGTTTTAATTGTGCACCAGAAGGAACTACTTTTTACCAGTTTGCTCTTCTATGTGCCAAATTAAACTATATAACATAGACAATAATAAAGATATCAAAATTTGGTGTTGGGATAGGAATAACAACTATACATCTAATTCATTTTACAAATTTCTAAATTTCTCAAATATTAAATTTAATCTTTTTAAATTCATGTGGAAAGCGAATGCACTCTATAAATCCAAATTACATATGTGGTTAATTTTACATGGAAAACTTAATACTATCAAACTTTTTTAAAAAGAGATTGTGCATATTTATATATAAAAAAAATTCTGTAATGTGAATCTAGAAACGACTACGCTTTTATACTACGAGTGTCAGTTTACTAGGTTTACGCTTCTGCACATTCAAAATTTTTGGTATCAATATTACCTCAAATAATCTTAATTGTGAGCCATATTAGTCTAGGTTGAGATTTTACTTTAATCTTGGTTAGTGATTCTTATTAGACGCTAGTTTCACTATCGCAGCTTGGTATTCCTGGTTTGATTGAAATCAAAGGTTTTTTAACGATAATTATACTTCTACAACATATAACTTGACTTATATGACTACTTTATTTTGTTTTAATTGGATATCGAACAAAAACTATAAATTAGCTAAAAGCACCAGCTTTCAAGTGTTCCTTATAAAGGTAAAATCACGTATCAATTGGTTACAGGAGAGAATCATTGTTAACAATAGAAATAATTATGCTGTAACTATCACCCTACTAGAGGAAAACACACACAATCTTTCCAACTCACCACTATTATTAGGTAACTAACGTATGACTAGTTTTATTGTCTTTTACCTTCCTTGCCATACCTAGCTTACTTTATCTCGTTCATATTCCTTCGTCTCCTCTTGCATATATATATATATATATATATAATTGACTTACACACACACACATCTATGTATGTGTGTGCATGTGTGTTTAATTCTTACCTTGTCTACTGAGTTTTTACAGTTCTAGCTGCCGAAATAGACAGTTCGGGTCATACGTCCTCATTCACTAGACGAGATGGGTATCGATATGCAGTTGAGACTTTTACAGTTTCTTTGGACCTTCTTAGCAGTCTCTTATATGGTTCACTACGCCTATGGGGACTGAACGAGACCTGGCCTCATCTTTAATGTACACTAGGCTTATGTTGCATCTGATTTGTTTATTTATTTTTTATTTTTTCATGCACTTTATCTTTTTCTTAGGTTTTTCTTGGGGGGCTTTTTTTATTCTATTTTACTCATATAGGTTCATGAGGAAGAGCCACCTATTAGGCTTGTTGGTAGCTCCTTTTTTAAGTATAGAATAAAATTACATGAGTGTTATCCTCCTCGTGGAGGATCACTTGTTTCTTTCAAAAAAAAGCTAAACAAAAAACACAATAAATAAAATAATAAGTTGCAATCTCAATAAAGGAAAATATAAAAGAGAATCTTAAATGGTAGTATTCTATCAAGGACTACCAAGTGACAAGTTGTAATGCATTCTAAATTAAGATTCTAGAGCACTTGGGTTGTATCCCAAAAACAACAAAATAAGTGCTCTACATGAATAAAGTAACACATGTAGTCTAAAAAAAGATAGTTTTCTTAACATCCCATTAAACTTACGATGCAACAACTGTGGACATACTAACTTTCAATATCATTTAAAGAAGAATAACAACTCTACTAACGCTCGATATCATCGTCAGCAGAGTAACAACTCTACTACCATCCAAATTGGTTGATATTCACGTAGAATCGTCACAAAGAAAACTCCACTAGCAACTTACCGACGCTCAGTATCATTTACCTTATAAGATAATAATTTATACCGGTCTAAAAAATAAATGTCAACTCCAAATCAGGACTAACTCCAAAACCAACCAAACATCTGACCCAAACTCTAAGTCTGCAAACTGCAAATATGTCAAACAACTCTCAAAAACCTCAATTATGAAAACAAACCAACATGCAAATACCGGCAACTACTAACTTTTGATGACATTTGCCAACTTCCAAAAGGCAATTCTGATATGTCACTGATAAGAAAAATCAAATACGAAACAAACAAACACTATAAAAACCAAAAAGTACCAAATGTGCACGAACTACCATGTCTGGATAGGATACAATCTTAACTCAAACCAACTCCATCATTCTTTGAATTACATATCACCGGTCAACATCAACTTCCAATCATAAATCGCAAGCACAAAATCCTCATTCACAAATCAATCTTCACTTATCACCTCTATTGAAATCTCCAACTAAATTTCATATCACCATTCATCAATATATAATTAAAAACTTCAAACTCCCAACTTCACCGTTTTTCTTTTGCAATTGGAAGGTCAAATCAACGCTAACCCTTTTGAATTTCAAATCTGAACATCAAATCCAAATAAATCTGAATTAAATCCAACCATAAAATCAAGTAGTAAATCTAAAATAATCAAACGACACATTCCTAAAATTAAACCAAAAGGGTTCAATTTTTACTACATAATTCCAATATTTATCCATCTTTTTTATATAGATTTTCCAAAAAAAAGGTCAATTCAGATCAATATCTGATCTAACAAACCATTGAATCAAACAAACAAAACCAGATGGAATTAAAAAAAAGTAAAAATCGAATCATGTTTTGATACCATGTTTGAATTATTCGAAAAAAAATCTAGTGTTATGTTGAAATGTCAAATTAGACTAGATCTAGCATAAACATAAAACAAAGAAAAATGGAAAAAAGAAGAAGGGAGAGTGAAGAATAAACTAAATGTAATTGAAAGCTACATTTTTAGTAGTTCTCGAAAGGATATTAAAATCCTATTACATTGCATCTTCTTGTGGGTGTGTTATTTGTAGTTTACATAAGTATATAAACGTAAAATAAAGATAAACATAAAATGTTGTAAATGAAAATACAGGAGATGCAATCTCAATAAATAAAAATATAAAAGAGGCTATCCTTACGGCAACATTGTTAATAAGAATACTTAGGAAATGAAGATTTGGATGGTGCATTATGATTTGATTCAAGTGCATCAGAGTGGTTGATAGTTTATGTTGTGGTGTTCGAGTTAGATTAGTTGACAATTATTGTACTTTCATTTAAGATGTCGAAAGATTCATGTAGGGAGGTATGGAGGAATGAATTAACAATTAGGGTTTGGGGCTATAGATGTCTTGATTAACACTGAATTTTTTTGTTTCTAAATCACTAGTTTGTACCCTTTTTGACAGGTTGGGTAGCGTACATTAATACGTTGTTTGGTTTGAGATTCAAATTTATTTATAAAACAAAACATTTGTAGCATGACACCAAAAACCAAAAACTCTCAATGATCAAGAGATGGAGGACGATGGTCAAGTATTTCAAAAGGTGACTTGTTGGATAGCACTAATGAAAGAAATTAATATACAAGTTAAACCGCACTTAAACAAATGAGATTGAAAAGAAGAGCATAAGCAACGATAATGATATGATGATGTTTGCACTCATCCCTAATTATTGTGGAGTGTAAATGCCAGTTCGTTGGTATTCAATTTCATGAGATTGAAATACTCTTTAATGGAATTTTTTCAAACTATCATCGATTCGAACAACTTAACGCATGAAATTGGATTTTCACAAATGTAATGAAAAACTGAAGGATTTATGTTGCATTTGATAAAATCATCAACAATTTCAAGGAAAAAACTTGCACTAGAACAAGTTTTGATTTTTGAGGATAAATATCACAATGTAACAAACTTAAACAAGATTTTATTGAGTTTAATTTGACGTGAAAGATAATCTAGTTTGTTATCTAGTTTGTTACTAAAGAAATTATATTTGAAGATGGCAAAGGAGAAACTAATTTCATATTATCTACATATAATGTTCGGCACATATGCCATAAAAGTTGAGGTTAAAGGACATGATGGGGTACTAGTTGTCATTGTATGTGAGATATATGATTGAGACCACATTGTTGTTTGCTTGAGCAAATCATCCTTTCCAAAGCTAAGTTCTGCAAGGCACAAAAATTAGTGAAAAAATAACACAACAATTCAAGGCTGTCTATAATTTTATTAATTGGCATCAAGTTTAAACAAAAAGAACATCATTGAAAGTGATATTAGATATATTTCCAATGGAAATAGAAGAAGTCGATGAACCTGAATGTAAGTTGACATTTGATTTTGAGAATGATGTGGAAAATAAATTGGAATCAGAAGTTACGTAGTCGGTTGACTATATATGAATCAAAAACTTATTAAAAACTGAATTAATTGAGACATCGGAAATAAAAATGAACTTATGACATTTACTGAAACATTATTATTATCTCAATGGTGGGAAAGATGAAGATAACATGGACCTAATGAATCCATACTTGAATTGGTATTGACACTTTTTTTGGTATTGTCTAATCTTTGTTATTGATGATAGAAGTTTCTGTTTGAGTTTTCTTGTTTGATGATGGAGATTTGAAATCGATTTTTATTTCCTTCTCTTTTCTTCTTTTAGAGGATTTTAAAATTGATTGACACATTTTTTTGAGTTGTTGATTAAAAAACTTGTAATGTTTGCGGGGAGTTTGATATGATAATGAATAACAAACTTTGTTTTATAAGAGCAACTGATATGAGAATTTTATTCGAAAATAATCTCCAAAGTGAAACTTGCTTTGATATCATGTAAAATTTGAGAAAGAAAAAAGAAAAGAAATAATAATGATAAATAGTTCAAATAATGATGAAAATTGGTTGTCTTCATGGCTTTATTTACCATAACTCTGAGCATTATTTTAGGATTCACTACAACAAAAGGGATTATTAAAGACTCTTATATTTTGTTTTTAAATACAAGATTTTGTCTCAAATTTATATTTGTAACCCACTTAAGACAAATAAGTATTGTCTCTAAATAAACAGAGACCACAAACATTCATCTCTAAACTATTAGTAACCTCACTGGTGGTCTCAAATACGTCTCTACATTAAAAACTAGTTAGAGACAATTTTATGAGTCTCTTGTATAACTATAGAGACCATATTTAGGGTTTAAAATTAGTCATAAGTATAGTTGTTGTTATAAACCAATTGGAGATAAGAAATGAAAAATAATTTTATTTCAGTTTCATCACAAATCAACGAGTAGACAAAATACAATGTCTAACAGAACATATAGCAGGATAATTGTTAAATTTTCAAATCACGTATAAAAAAGAACCAATTGTTTATTGCAAGAAAAGAAAAGTACAGAATATCCAAAGCATAGATGTCATAACTAAAAAACAACATATCTAATTTTGACCCTAAACTATAATCCTGAAACAAGATCCAAACAGAAACAAAACCTAAAATAGAAGTTTAAAAGAAAAGACAAGTTTTCCAACAGATCATGCTTGATACTTTTAGAAGCTAATAAGCAATTCATGCATCATCTTCATTTTGCAATCAAACGTTTCCTCAAGAGTTTGATGCTTGATTATTTCCAAGTTGATTATGATCGGGTTGATCTTGTGTTATAGGTCTCAATAGTTGCATGAAAGATCCAACTAGTTCTGAAATGTTTCCAAAAGTTGATTGAAAAGGCACAAGCATTGTTTAATATTGTTCGGGTGTTTGTTGACAAGGAATTTATGGTTGGGTCATTTGAATAAGTGGTTGAGAAGACTGACTTGATGGTAGGGGGATATGATTAGGCATTTGTAGAAACGGTTGATCACGTGGTTGTTGGATTTGACATGATGGCTGCGAGAGGAATCCTGAAGGTTGTAGAAATGGTTGAGGAGGAGGTTGCAACACTTGATTTGGTGGTTGTGGTAACAGTTGAGCAGATGGTGGTGCGAATGGCTGAGCAAGTGGTTGTGGGATTTAACTTCGTGGTTGTACAAAAACTGACCCAAGGGTTGTGTTTGACCGGATGGTTGGTTGAACGTCCATGATTCTTGGTTTATGCTTTGAAGATTGGTCAGATTAATTGAACCAAGCAAGCTAGTTACTGTCAATTGCACTTCTCTTTCTATTATTGATTTAAGCTCCAATGTTAATTACATGCCACTAGACATTACAGGTTGTTCTTGATTTGCACCATCTGCTAGACAGTTGGATTGAGAACTTTTATTCAATATAGTATTTGTATTAACATAAGGTGCTCCATAAACTCTTCCTCTTATAAGGCCTTCGGATGGCTCAACCCAAAGTCTTGGATTCCATACATTTTCATCTTCTTGTAGCTCGACTTTTTTTTATATATGTTTCCGGAGAAGGTTAAAAGTGTAACATCATATAGGCTTGTTGGATAGCAACATCTAAGCGTTATTTTGATATAAACTAATAGATGAGATAAATTAAAATTTTAGCAAACAAAAGTTAAGAGTATGAATGAAATACTGAGCTAACTGTACTTACAAATGCCAACCAAATTGATGTGCCTGATTGTAGTAAAAGTTTAAAATTAGTTTTCAAACTGAGTTTAAACTCAGTACCAAACTGATATAACTCAATTTGTAATCAGAGTTTAAAATCAGTTGTCAAATTGAGCTTAAACTCAGTTTGTAAATTGGGTTAGTAACTAAGTTTGTAAACTGGGTTATTAAACTCGATTTGTGAACTGGTTTATAAAACTCAGTTTGTAAACTGGTTCATGAAACTCAGGCTTTAAACTCAGTTCGATCTTAGTTTAAAACCTGGGTCAGAACTCTGTTTAAACAAACTGGGTTTGAACTAAGTTTAAACCGATTACCAGAATGTATAAGTTGGTACATGAAGATATAAACCGAGTAAGGAAGATCTGCTCCAGAAAACCTGCATAAAATATTTTTGTTTTAGAAACATAAGCAGGGACTATTTTGCTAGAGCTAGAGATTCAAAAGTCTTATGGTCGAAACATACAAGCCATGACAAATGATGACCTAATCATGGCTCCTAGCTACTTATATGCATGCCAGTTTTCTCATGTTTCCTATTACTTACACTTCTTCTTACCCTTTGACAAATAAAAAATATATTTGGATGAATATGAAACTTTTGTATAAGAAGCCCAAGTAGCAGGAGTTTTATTATAGAAGTTCTGACTTCAGTTTTGTTAAAAGGGGTACACAATTAAAAGTGTTTTTTAGTAATTGATGTTTAAACCTAAGTAACAAGAGTTCCATTACATGTCTCCTGTATGTTTTCATGTCTGTAGCAGGTCCAGCCTAATCATGACTTCATGTCTCCTATTTGGACATGTATACTAATCTCATGTTTGTAACAACTCAAAACCAATGTGGATTTCAGTATGTTACGCTTACCCACTGGATGAATAAAATGAGAATTTTCCCATCTAAATTTTAGAGGTGTTTTTAATCAGTAGAGTTTAAACTTAAGTAAATTAGTTGTTTTATAACTGAGATTAAAAAACTAAGTTTTAAACTCATTTTAAAACTCAATTTTAAAATGAGTTTAAAACTCAGTTTAAACTCAGAAACTGAGTTTAAAACTCAGTTTTAAACCGAGTTTTAAACTGATTTAAAATGAGATAAAACTTAGTTTAAAACTGAGTTTTAAACTAAGTTTTTTTGAGTTTAAAATTCAGTTTAAACTCAAAAACTGAGTTTAAAACTCGGTTTTAAACTGCTTTAAAACTGAGTTTAACCTTAGTTTAAAACTGAGTTTAAATCCTTGGTTAACTCCTTTTACCAAATTTAAGCTCGGTTTTAAACTAGTTAAAATTTTGAGTTAACTGTGTTTTTAACTTAGTTAATAAGCTCCAAACAAACGGAGTTACATGATATTTATTGATTTACATTAAATGTACAGTTTGTTTGGGAATAATGTTTCGGGTTGAGCAGCACAACCTATGACTTATACTGTCTCCATAAGAACAAGGCTTGATTTATAATGTCTTCATAAGCACTAAAGCCAAAACTTTAAGATATCATAGTAAGAAAATATGCATTTTAATTCCAATGACTAATTCCAATGATGAATAATGTAACTAGTTTAGATTTCAATTAAAAAGAACATAACAAGATGAATAAAATTTAAAATAACTCATATAGATTTTCTGCGACTTGTTGTCAACAAATTTGCAAGTTGATACTGAAGCTCGCTTTGCTTTACCCTTTTCCTTAGCTTTCTATCTTTTAGTGTGACAAGCCACGAAACTCATTGGTTTACCAGCCTCAAGTTCCTATAAATAGAGGATAAAGAGATTAGTAAAATACCGAATAATGTAGCAAGCACAGAAGCACTTGTGCTATGATAAAAAAACTATATACATATACACATATGATTATTGATTCATAAGCTGGCCTTAGTATGCAAGAAGAAAACTAGCATTTAAAATATGCTAGTATTTTGTATTTTTTTCATACTAATGAGGATCATAGATGGATGTTATGATTCCTACCTTCTTCCTAATATGTAATTCTAAGTATTGTACTAACTATTGGAAAAGGAAAGTAGCATTTAAAATTGCAGTAAAGAAATAATGAACTATTTATTTAGTAATTTGCTGCTTTTATATGGAACAGCTAATACGATGTTGAATATGACATTCATGAGCATGTGGTAAATTAAATGTTAAACTACTACAAATTTGTTAAAAAATTTGGTCCATAGATTATTATAAGTTTAGGAAAATTTTCTCTCAATTTCCATACATATCAACTAATTAACACAAGGTTTATTACTTTATTTACTTTCATATTTATGTTACTATGTGGTAGATATTTGAAAATGGTTCTGAGCAATACAGGGAACCCCGTGCGTGAATCAAAAGTAAATGTTGACTGCCGGTATTATTTAATGAACAAAGATAAATAATAATGTAGTGTAGCACTATTGTTACAATGGAAAGCCATACAGAAAGTTGGAAATATTTTACTATAGCTGTTACATTGTAATGGGTCTTCATATTATCTCAGTCTACGAGTACACTATAATTAATAAAGAAGAGTGAAAAATGCAAAAAAAACCGTGGGTATTAAAGTGGTTCACTGCTTTTGTTTTATTTTCGTAAAATAGTGACAACTGCAATGTTAAAATGGCGGTTGAAATAGGGAGGAAAAAAGTACAAATTGAGCACAACATAAAATGATAGTAATGTATTTAAATGGAAAAAATGTCAGCAGTGCATAAATCGGATCTTGGCTTTCATTTGAGGTTAATTTTTAAAGCAAACACAATGTTGAATAAAATAAGTTATAAATAGGTAAATTGAAATCATCCGCACTGTCAACTGTTTCTGTGTTGGCCTGTCTGTAGAAGTTAGTTTTTATGTAATAAAATCATAAACAAAGAAATATATGTAAATTTGTTCGATTTTTAAAATAATTAAAAGTAAATAGTAAATTGTTGTAAAGTAGTTTTATAAATTTATACATCATCGGACGCTTAGCAGGGTGAAATTTCAAACTTTGGAGAGACAAATGTAATCTGAATTCAAATACGAGATTGAATAAACACAATGCAACTCATAAAAATATGAAGTTATTTTGTTACTTTTAATTAAATGCATACCACTTGTGCGTCATGTGGAACAATGGGCACAAAACCAATGGTGTGACGTGTATGTGTTCCTTCTTTTGGTGTCAAACAATTGACTCTCATCTTTTGACATTTATCATCATATGCGCTTTTGTGCCATTCAATATCAATCATTTTATTTCATACATCTGCCTGTATCCATGTAGGAGGGGCGTCTCGACAGTCGGTCATTTTTGTGATTTTCTTTAATCTTTTGGCTCTTTGTCGTGCATGATTTAGTTTTTTTTCAAGATAGAAGCTGCTTTCTTTTGCCACATCTCATAAACCTTGTGCTCATAAATAACGTCATAAGTGTATGTTCTCTGCAAAAAAAAGCAAGATAATTAAAGTTAAATTTTAAGATGCTGCAAATTGCTTCACTGGTGATCTAGCTGCAACATGGTCACTATATATTCATACACACACACAAGCGGATTTATTCTTAAATCTATAATAAACAAAAGAAATATAAACTATTCAATATACATTATTTTGTAATGTAAATGTAAAATTATGTAAAACTTACAAAGTTACTTTCCATTCAAGAAGCCATTTTTGTGTAAGAAGATCAATGGAGTATCATATCCTCTGACCGGAATATACTCCCTTTCATCAACTATATTTTCTGTCCCTGCTCCATCCGCCTCATGTTCTCCAATTTCTAATGCATCATTTCTCTCCTGGACACCTACTTCTGCTTCAAAAGCTTACTCCCCTCTAGCTTCCACAATATTTTCTACTTTATCCTCACAAGTAGATGAGCATGCTATTGCTTCTCTTTCAACGCATTGCTCCTGTGATAATCCGAATTTTTGAACAACTGTTAATTGGATAATTAACTAATTATAAACTATTGGGATACTGATTTTATTTGGATTAAATATATAAATTAGATAATTAAAGATGTCTGGATGTATATAAGTGAATTTGAAACTATAGTAATAGTTGAATTAAAATGATGAATCTAATAGTAAATCATTAAATGTATAAATAGATAAGTGTTTCTGTTTCTTCTTATTCTATCTCTTTCTTCTATCTCTTTCTTCTATCTCTTTCTTCTTTCCTAACTATTTGGAATTTTCGGGTTCGAAAATTCCGGGTCGTTACAGCTCCCCTCCAATTCCCACCACAGGTTCCATTGCACCCTCATATATGTTTGATAGATTTTCATCGATGTTAGATAAACTATTATTTCGTCCAGATCTTCCAGAGATTTGTCTACATCCTGCACTAGCTACCTTTCTCATGAGGCCTTAGAACTTTGAACCTACCATTAAGCCTTTACAAAATATCATTATTATAAAATCTCATCATTATTGTTAGTACTGTATTTAAAAAGCGATATCAGCTTACAAAGAAGCAACAAATAGTTCTGTCTATTTCTCACTTTATTATGTTATATATCACTGCTAAAAACATATTAAACCACAAACCTTTTTTTGAAATCGGCATGCAAACTAATTACTTTAATTGGTATATTACAATCAAATAATAGAAAAGTGGAGTGATTGTGAAGCCAAAGTGCAATAGATGATCTAATCTTGCATGATATTACACTTTTGTAGAGTTGTGTATAAGAATGGATGCACATTCAACCATTTACTCTTTAAATGGACCAGACTTTTCAGTTCTTGACTTTGTAAGTGTTTCAGTATAAAAGTATGCTATCCTTATAAGATAAGAAAATGAATGTGATCCTAGCTTTAGAAAACTGCAAATTTGAATGGGTCAAGCATTAATCATGGTAATTTTAGTAGTTGTTGGTTGACTGGTTCAATGCTATTTATTTATATTACGAGTACTCATATTCATGAATTTATAAAATGGAAGATATATTCATGAACTTTAATCTGTTAAATTTCATAGAAGTTATCTGTTTTTTATAAAAGAAGATTAAAAAATTGATATCTTTAACATGTTCAGGAATATTGGATAACTTTTTTTTATAACACGAGTGATATCTTTAACATATATTTGACATTTTTTTGAACACTGAAATGTGAAATAGTTGAGTTATTCCAGTAAGTGTAAGTGAGAGAATATACACTACAATTTAAAATCATGTTCCTTTTTTCCTTTAGTGATTATGTTATTGCCTATATATATAGTCTCTGAATAGCTTATTTTTTGGTACTTGAGTGACTCGTAGCAGCCTTTTATGTATATATACATATTTATTAATATGATTTTACAGACTTTCAAATTTACCTAAATTTTAGTACGTTTATTTTATAAAATTGAAGAAAATTTAATGCATAGTATGCGTATACAACGGAAAGCATACTATGTTATTGCACTTAAAATAATATGACGGGTATGCTATTGTGGACATTGCTTGTTTATTTTATTTCCATTTATAATTCATAAATGAATGATCGAATTGGTTTGTGGTTAGCTGCATTGTGACCTATATTCATTCTCAGAATTGTGCTGAATTTGATGATATTAGTATATGTTGTTGGTTTAATATTTAGAAATCATAAATTCTTTACTTTTAAATAGCAGTGTTATGCAAGCAACTTACGACTATGTAGAAATTCGACAATAGAGAAATTCCTTTGTTGTTAGCTACATGTAGCTCTGGTTAAAACAGAATGTTGAATATTGGATAACTCTTAGATAAAGAATCATTATCGTAGAATAAGTAGATCTTTTATTGAAGTTCCTAGAAGAAATAGTTTTCTTTGGTAAGTTCACTAAAGTGCATTTTATGATCCATTAAGTAATATTATCAACTTTATCAGCATTTTTTATTTCTAAATTAAATCATTTAAGCGTCAAGATTTTGTGTCATGAATTTATGGTTTAAAAATGTTTCAATTTGAATTAATTGAATGAAAAGCTCATATTTACGTACAAATATCTAAAAACAAGAACAACTTGTTTGGAGCAATGGATTATTATTCGATACTATATTTATGTTATAATTACAAAGCAGCGGATAAAAACTCTCACCGAAGTATGTCGACGAAGTATGCACTAGTCTATAATGAAGTTTTAAGCTTTGCCGTTGGTGTTGTCGGCAACATTATGGTGTATGCCTGTGTGCCGATAAACCATATTGTATATTAGAAGATAGAACAATACCCAATATATTTATTAACTAAAGTTCTAATTTTTATGTCATGTGCATACTAAAAATAAAAGTACGCTAAATCGAAACGAATATCTATGTTAGCTTGAATAGAGATAAAATAGTAGTAGAATATATAATTAAGCAAATGAGTTAATATTCACCAGCATATGATATTGTCAAAAATTTATGGATACATGCAAAAGATTTGTGTAAGGTACCATTAATATTTTACTTATCGAATTTATAGCCTATAGAGCATTGGGCTAAATCAAATATACTTTCATATCTCATTAAAAATCATCACAAATGTGAAATATATTATTCACATATGCATGCAATCTAGATTGGAAGAAACAATAGTAAGTAATCTAGAAACATTTTCCAACTTGCAATGTTCTATGTTTCAAACAACAGAAGATGATAACAAAAGTATTCGTGGACGACAAGAAATTATAGAACAATAATCATCACATCTAATAGTAGTTTAATGCTACCAGGGAGAGTATTCATCCTCAATAACTACTTCATCATCGCTTTCATCGACATCATCTTCGTCGCTATCGGCTTCTTTATCCTCTTCTGAATCATCACTATTATTATCAGGCGTTTCCATTTCATGAATCAGTTCTTCATTATCAATAATGTCATAATGTTCAATTATTAATGGTTGATCAAGACTATCATTCGAAATAACAGTAGGGGGTCGAGGTATCTCATCTACTTGATCCACATCTGTATTCTCCTCTAATTTGAATACATTAAGTGAAAACCGATTTCTTGTAGTGGTTTTAATCACCGTTAACCATTCATTTGATGTATTTCCAGGTTGGCATGTGAAATAAACTTGCTGACATTGGTGAGCAAACATAAACACATCTTCTATTTGAAGTCGAGAATTACTTTTTACTTCAATCAATCCATTTGAATGGTGCACTCTTATCCCATCTTTTGACAATGTGTCAAACCAATCACGGTTGAACATAAAAATTTCTTTCTTCTCTCCAAGATATGTAATAACTTCTTTAATCATCCCACAATAATCACTTTCTAGATCATCGTAACAACTTCCTTACACACATATGCCGCTATTTATTGTTTTTTTGTACTTCCCATACTGCATTGTATGGAACTTATAACCATTTACAGACTAACCATTGTAACACTCCACTAAATAACTTGGTCCTTGTGCAAGTAAATATAATTGATGCATAATACCATTTGGCTGGAATGAAATGTTGAGTTTCGGCATTCCCGCGTTCCGTACGCGTTCGCTTCACCGTGTCTAGTGCCACTAACAGTCATAGTCTTCTATGTCGGCGTCCCGATTGAGCATCCCTCCATAGTATCCCATCAGGTATATAATTTTGTCTTGGCAACACATTGTAACAAAAGGAATCCCCAATGTTACCTACCACCAATCTCATATGTATACCGCGATTATTTCAAATATCTTGCGATGTGGGACTTATCCATTCAATCCACGCACCCACTCCATTTACAATGTGAGCCACACCTAACAATCTCCACCTTGGCGAGCATTGCTCAAGTCACCTTGGAGTTGTACTGAGTTCTCTTTACAGGGAAGGCGGCTGCTACTCCTAGTTCTCATAAGCAGGGAAGGCGACTGCTTAACCATATCTCCACCTTGATGAGCATCCCATGCTCAAGCCCCATTGGAGTCATGCTTCAGTCACGCTGCATCATAACCGTCCCTCAAACCATGGAGCTCTGGTACCATGTTGAGTTTCGGCATTCCCGCATTCCGTACGCGTTCGCTTCACCGTGTCTAGTGCCATCAACGGTCGAAGTCTCCCATACCGGCGTCCTGATTGAGCATCCCTCCATCGTCTCCCATCGGGTATATAATTTAGTCTTGGAAACACATTGTAACAAAAGGAATACCCAATGTTACGTGCCACCAATCTCATATACATACCACGATTATTCCAAATATCTTAAGATGATCTTGAATGGCGGTAGAGCGTCTCGGTATCGGCCCCACGAGACGGTGGTGGACAAATCTTAAGATGATCATATCTCTTAATCCGTAGCTAAGATTGAGACATGATTTCGACCTATGTCCATATCTTGATCTCGAGAATACCTCCAAACTAATTTGAGACTGTTCCAGAATAATGATGATTTTGCCCCTGACTCCTCATATTCACCATGTAGTGGGCGAAAATGCCCACAACATTTGCCCCTCAAAGCATACTTTCGTGAATACAAAGTGTGCTTTGTTTAATCTAAGACTGTCTTCTTAGTCTTGTAATAGTTATATTGATGTCTGAATATCTATATCTCATCTTCGCCTCTGATTTTTCGATGAGCCTCCTTTTGCTAGTTTGATGTGGGACTTTGTTCATTCTGAGGAGGACATGCTAAATTTTTGAAGCCGTCTTTGATTAGTCTTCATTCGACAGGATGGTGTTTTTCTTGGACTTTCGGTTTCCTACGTCGTGGCTTCATATAGTATGCGGACCAACTGATGTATACTTTGCGTTATCGAGTTTGGATCTGTGATGTGGTACTCTAGTTATGTTCATTATGTGGTTGGGTCAAGCTATCTTGACCATCTCATGTGATCGCCAAGTTTGTGTATTTCTCTACTAACCCTTTCTCCACTCTTGTGCATGCTTTGACAAGATCAATCATTGATGAATTTGATAGAGTAAGAATCTCTGTTGAAGGGTCTTTGTATGTAGGAAATGATGTGGAGTGTTATCGAGTGAGTGTCGGTTATGACTTCCCTAGCCCATGTTTTGTTTCTTCTGCCTGAAAGTTTGTACAAAGATATGTATATTTTATATAAATTTTGATTGGAATCCTCATACCTGATAAGGTTTAATTGGTTTGTGCGGCATACAGTCTGGTAAAGTGATGATCAGTTTTACCAACTTCTTTAATAGCTTGGTTTGATAATCCTCAATGTACTTGTACAAACTAGATTGCTAGTAAGTTTTGACGGATAAGTGTTGGATTATAGAGAAGCTTGGTGAAGGAGCAAGGATAATCGGACCATGGAATTAGGTTGGTGGAGTTTAGTGGACCGAAACAATTTGGTTCGAGAGTGGAAGATGATAGTCGAACCATTTGGTTTGGTACATGAAAAAGGCCGGACCGAGGTGCAAAAAGGGATCGGACGAAAGTGTTGGTAGGTTGCATGGTCCAAGGTCGAAAAAATGATTTGGTGCACTGCCTGTGCCAATCATAAGCTTGTGTTTGGTGTCTAGCAATTGTGACTGAGTCAAAATTCTGATTTGGCACTAACATAAAACTATGACTAAACCAATCTTTGAGAGAGTAACATTAGCTTTTCTATCTAGGGTCTGCGAGGAATTGTTCATACTCGAAGTACTTCATTATTCTCGTGCAAAGTCATGGTCGCAGCAAAATGTGAGTTATGGATGGCTCGATTGGAAAGCATATTCTGATTGTGGGTAAGAGTGATTCATTATTGTTGGTTTGAGTTATGCCAAGTGCTGATGTTGGATGCCCCAGTATATGTGGTGTTTAGTTGGAATAATCTTTGGACATTGGAAACCTTGATTATTATCAGTTTATTATTTCCTATTGATCAGGTAGAATCAATCTTTTAATTCAAATGTCCCGTTGGCTTTGGCGGTAGAGGATCGTCCTATTCTGTTGACTTTACCTACAAGTTCAGGGTCCTTTCGGGCCTAGTGTGGTAAAGGACTTTCATCCTTGCCTTAGAATTAGTTACAGACTATTAATGCATTTTTATTTGGAATTTTACCATAGGTATGTGTTAGAGTCATCCCGCGTATCCTAGGGATTGATTTATTAGGTAAAGGTATCAAGCTATTTGTGTTAAAATTGAATATGATATGAATTAATTACATTCGGAAGGTTAGAGATCGAATCACTTCTATTTAGAGAGGTCCTTATCATCAGAAGTGATTCCTTATTACTAAGGTTTAGAGAGTAATTTGGGAACGTGGCAGTCCACAAATACTCATCCCATCCTCCAGAGAACCCTCTAGCGACGTTGTCAAAAGTTGGCCGGGAGCGCTCATTATTTGTCTGGGTTTGCCCCCAGTATAGTGCACTTGGTTGCTTCTCACAACATGCTGCCTTGTATCATGAATAGGTTTTAAACCTTTGCACTGAGTTTTTCTAAGGTTCCACAAGTGTGCTCAGTTTTGGGAGAATCCTTACAGTTTCTTGAGCGAAGTTGGATTGATGTTCCGCTATCTATAACGGAGTTGAGTCGATGCTCTGTTTCCTCGGGTGGAGTGGAAGCGAATGAATATCCTGTTGTGGTTGGCAGAGTGGAATTCATATTTCTACCATCTGTATGTAATGCCACAAGACTAAAAGAAATTGTTAGAAGCTTCTAGTTTAAGTACAACAAACTATATTCTCCATCAAGAGAGTCCTTCTGAACTTAAGATTCGTGGCACGTAAGTTACTTGCCCTGATTGCGGATTTTGGTGACATATGGTTTGTCAGCCCAACCTATGTTCCAAGGGAGTGTAACTTTTGTGATTGTCGTAATTAAGATTTAGAGCCGGGATTCGTAAAAAGTAACTACCTAGGCCACTATGGCCTGTATCGTGAGTATTATTCGATTTACTGTGGCCCGGCTAGCGTGGGTGTCAATCATCAACTACAAACTATCCCTGGTTGTAGCCATGCCTTAATCGTGGGATTTATTATTGGTTCGTAGTTGCCAGCGAGCCAAACGCCAATGATAAACTGCCTAGGCTATAATCATGCCTAATCCATGGCTTATAGTCGGTTTATAATTGCTGGCTGGGGAGCCGATCATCAGCAGTGAACTACCCAGGCTATTTTTGTGCCCTTAATCATGGTTATCTTGCTTTCATTGATGCCAACGAGAGCTTGCAATTGATCGCAATAGGAAAAATATCAGACAAACAATCAAGAAAAACATCAATTTTTACAATGGTTTGGCCAGAATATGCCTACGTCTGTTGTCTTTCTTTTATTGTTTTGGGTGATACATGCTTTTTACAAGCTAAGAGAAGTTATGGCGAAGATGCTGGAGATTCCTTCCTTTCCCAAACACCTTTTCCGTCAACTGTCGATGAAATGTAAGCTCCATTGTGGAGATCCTTATAAACAACAAATGGTCCTTCCCAAATTGGATCTAGTGCGCTTGGATAGGGAAAGACTTGCTTGAGAACAATATCTCCCTCTTGTAACTCTTGGGGCTTCACCTTAGATTTGTATTGTTTTGCCACTTTCCGTCTGTGTGCGGCGGACTTGAGAGCGGTGTTATTCCTTCTTTCTTCAATCAGGTCTAAGGACATGCTGAGAAGCTCCTCATTTTCTTCCGGATTATAATGTGTCCTACGATGTGAAGGGACAACTGTTTCGACCAGAAGCATGGCCTCGGCCCCGTATGCTTAGAGCAAATAGAATATGTCATATTGCTGTTTTGTAGGAGGCATGGTAGGCTCACGGTGGCGTGGGTAGTTCGTCAACCCACGCTCCTTTGGATTTATATAGTTTTTCCTTAATTACTGTTTGCAAGACTTTGTTGACAGCTTCAACCTGTCCATTGGCCTGGGACAACTCCTGTTATGAGTCAATCCACACTAGGCTTCGAATGCATTTATTCTTTGAGTTACTCAAGCTAGAGTTGTGCCCAGATGCCCGACTGGTATGTCATTGTCAGGGAAAGGGGCGGTCGTTAGCAGTAAACTGTCCAAGCTAGTGCCCTTAGTCATGGCTATCTTATTTTCACTGCTGCCAACACATGCTTGTGATCTGGGTTGCTAATCATAAAATAAGTAGTGGTTATAACAGCATAGGTGTTAAGTAAATAAAACTGCATATGTGTTAAGTGAATATAACTACATATGTGTTAAGTGAATGCATTAGTTTCTTGTCTCGGTCAAAGAGAAAGAGTAGTTTAGGCCAAACCTACCGCTTCGAAAGAAGCGCAAAGTACCAGGTTGTGTAGCATGGCTCGTTTAAGATGTTCTCTTGGATAGGAATTCTCGCTTGGTATTTTTGTAAGACTCTGTGGAACCTCCTTTGCAGGACCATCTGTTGTCATGCGTATGACATGTTTATGCGAGCATATTATGTGTTCGGAGAGCTCCACATAAGGATTTTCTGCAAGTACTCTATTTGATAACGGGGTTTTTACTGGGCTAATATTATTATTTGGCGTTTTAATGCTGCCTCCTAGCGGTCATTGGTCTAGTCATTTTGTCAAGTTGACTCCGGCTAGTTTGGTGGACTTATAGTGGATGTCCCCAGTGTGCATCCCGCTATCCTTAGTTCTTAATCAAATTGAATTGTGTTTTTTGATTATTGGATCATGATGGAGTGGTGAAGCTAGTACCTTGATTGGTGACTGCAATGTCCTAGCGGTTTACTATATATATTGCCGATTCATGTTGAATTGTGATATGAGAAGTAGTGGTGGTGGTTCTGGATATCTCTCACCTTTCTACTGCCGGCAAAATATGTTGGAATTGCCGGAGCTTGGTCTTTCAAAGCCTTTCTGTATAAACTATTATGGTATCCAAGTTCTCGGCAGATGTCGTTTCCATCGCGTCCTCTTCCTTACCCTTTGAGGTAACACCATACTCAAATGGATGGCTTCTCTCTGATCATTGATCATTCGAGCTTCGGAGGCAGAGAGTTGTATCTCTTCCATTTTGCTATAGCATTTGTATCGCAGGTTGTGCTAGCTTCTCTGGGTGACCATCTATCTGAACTCCTGACAGTGATGTTTCGTCATCTTTATGTGCCTTGCTGACCCAATGGAGAGGTCATGCGTAGTTGTAGGGGCTAGTTTGATTTTTCGTCTTTACTTCGTGTAGCGTGTAAGCACCCTCGGGTCGATCAGCACATGCAACGGATTTACGAATCCTTCCTTCACCTTTTTCCAAGGATGGAGATCC
Source organism: Allium fistulosum (assembly GCA_030737815.1). NCBI lineage: Eukaryota > Viridiplantae > Streptophyta > Magnoliopsida > Asparagales > Amaryllidaceae > Allium > Allium fistulosum. Next base: position 361,902,016 of record CM060906.1, read on the forward strand.
AAGAGTAGATGGTAGAACCCTGCAATAGCTTAAGATTGGTTAGAATGAAAGAAAAGTAATTATATAGTACCTTCTTTGTGTCTCCCCGTTTATCAGTAAGTGTGGAGATCTTGGCAAGTGTCTAGAGGGTCGGGTTAGCCCCTTATAAGATTTGTAGTGGGTACTTAAAAGTTTTTGTTTTCCTGGAGGGTGGACTAGTAACTCTTGGTCTTATCTCCTTCTCTTTTCATATTTGTTGAACATATCCCTAGGTAAGGAGAGCTATTGACATTATTTGAATCATTTCCGGTACGTGTTGGATTGGTGATGCCTTCTTGCATGATAGGAGTGACGAAGTGCCGTGCTTGTCATATCTAGACTTTGAGTATTCAATCATCATGACTTCGGTCTTCAAGTTGTGATATTTCAATCCATTAGTGGGATCCCAACTGTAGTACTTTGATTTGATGCTGGATGGAAAAAGGGCTGTGTTTGGGGTTCATTTGGTTATGTGGAATGCCCCATGTGTTCTCTAGACAAGAAATTTCCTTGTATTATGACGTTGAGGTCGAATACTTCTGTTTGCCCTAAGCGTGTCAATAGTTTATTCACCAAAGCTTTATATTAAGCAGCGAAGTGTTTACTGATTTAATCCATAACTATTTCGAAGTTATGTCCGGTAATTTTTAGCATGAGGAGGTTGTTAGACTATTCTTCCGTCTTTCCACATCTGGATTGGGTGTACTAACAGCAGTTGCATTCCTTGTAGCAGAGTTTCCTTCATTTTAGGAGGCATGTCATAAAGCTGTTCGCTTTCCCTTTCCTAGAGAGTTTGTAATTTTCGAGAGAGATAATTCAATTTTCGAAAAGGATTGGGAGGTTTTGTAGCTTCGAAGGGTTGATGGTCCAACTCTTAAAATAAAGAGAGAATCTTGAGATAGGAGGTATAGCTTCTCAATCCGAGAAATGGTGATAACAAACTTGAAAAAAGAAAAGGAGAAAAACTCTAATTTCAAAGAGACAATGACTTTAGATCCGGAGAAAGGATTTCAAGTTTGGAGGGAGAAAAGGATTTTCTTAGAACTGTAATTTTATATTTTACTAGGGGAATAGATTCCTCTTATACAAAAGAGAAAGATAGTTTTCTTATGTTAAAGAAACAATGCTTCTGGATGGAAAGAGAATAAGATTTGATTTTAGATCTGAAAAATGACTAAGTGTTTCTTTTGGTCAAAACAGAGTTTTTTTTATCTGAAATGAGAAAAAGAAGATAGAATGATTTCATATCTAAGAAATAAATACATGTTTCTTTTTTGTCAAGGGACATGTGTTTGTGGATCTGGAATAGTAAAAGTAATATCTAAGGATTTCAGATCTAAGAAATGACATTTTTTTGCTAATAAATAGTGTCTGTGGATAGTAAAAGTAAGATCTAAAAAGTGGACAAGAGAATTTCTCTATGTGGTAAAATGGATGTTCAGATCTAAAGAGAAAAGGAGGATTTTTTATTTTATGTAAAACAATCAGGGTAGATCTGAAAAGAAATATAGATTTCAGATCTTAGAAAAGGGGATAGAGTTTCCTAAGAGAAGAAACGATAATCTCTAGTCAGAAGATTAGAAATAGTAGGTTTCAAAATAAAAAAAAAGCAAGAAAGAGAGAATTTCCTTTTAAAAAAGGAAAGTTCAGTTCTCAGTGAAAGCACCAAAATGTTTGCACAAAAAATGGGCAAACACTCAAATCATTGTTGTAGAGCTGTGAATATTGTTTGTAGTATATAGCTATTGTTTGATGAAAAGTAGTTGCGGATGTTTAAGGTAGAAAATCAGTCATTTGCAATAAAGAATATGTAAAGGACACAGAATTTATAGTGGTTCGGCCTGAATGTGCCTACGTCCACTATTCCTCTTTTACTATCGCTTTCATTTCTGATTACAAGTACAAGCTTTGAATACGAGGAAACATGCTATTAGAACTAAGATTTTTCCCTTTCGAAGTTGTTTGCCATTGTTGTTGAAAGTTTCGCTCTTCAGTATCCTCTTTTTTTATGATGCCCTGTGCTTAGTATTTATAAAATGAAGATATAAGGAGAGGCGGCTGAGTATATAGTATTTGGAATTTGGTTCAACCTTCCTTCCTCCAAGATTTGGTTCAACCTTCCTTACATGATTGTCAATCTATTCCACTTGCGACGACCGCCATACACCTCCAAGAACCTCGGAATGCGTCATGAAGAAATCCCCGAAGTATCGTCGTGCCATGTTGAAAATCTTTAATTTTTGTTTTTTAGATCAGTTATACCCGGGTTGAGCCCCAAGTAAACCTTCACCCGAATCCAAGCAGCATTACTCTCAGCCGACTCCAAGTAAACCCTTAAATTTCTCATGCCCGACTCCAAGCAACCACCGAACCAGATATTTGGTTCGGCCACCGGACAGACTCCAAGCAGACTCCACATTTTCAAGGCCCGACTCCAAGCAAACATTGGACCAACTCCAAGCAGACTCCAGATTTTCTCATGCCCGACTCCAAGCAACCACCTAACCAAAGATTTGGTTCGATCACCGGACCAACTCCAAGCAGACTCCAGATTTTCAAGGCTCGACTCCAAGTAAGCGCCGAACCAAAGTTTTGGTTTGGTCATCGGACCGGGCATCCTGGCTTGCTATTGGACTGTCGACCTTGAATGGCGGTAGAGCGTCTCGGTATCGACCCCACGAGACGGTGGTGGACAAATCTTAAGATGATCATATCTCTTAATCCGTAACTCGGATTGAGACGCAATTTCGACCTATGTCCATATCTTAATCTCAAGAATACCTCCAAACTAGTTTGAGTCTGTTCCAGAACAATGACGATTTTGCCCCTGACTCCTCATATTCACCATGTAGTGGGGGAAAATTTCCACAACACTGTAAAAATCACCGGCCAACATGAATAAGCTTTTGCATAAGTTCCAAATGTACTAAAACCATTGGTATATAAACCCAATCAGCCATTTCATTCAGATGATGCAAAATCTGAATGTCGACGATCAAATTCTTTCCATGCTTCACCATCAACTGGATGAGCCATTGAACCATCAGTTGACTTATTATAATAATGCGATGCCATGTCTTTAGCATGATTTGGTGACACGAGTAACCTTTTCAATCTCGGAATGATCGGAAAGTATCGAAGTTGTTTTACAACGATGTTTTTGCAATTATTTCCTATATCTTCGGTCTTGTAATGAGGACTTTTACAAATATCACAAACAACCTTCATATCATTTTCTTTGCAATACAACAAGCAAAAATTCTGACAAACATCAATTTTGTCATAGCCAAGCCCAAGTGGTTTCAACATTTTTTAAGCTTTATAAATTTTTTGACTTAGCTTATGCCCTTCAGGTAACATGTTGTCAATTAGTGCACTCATGTCCTTAAAACATGCCTTTATCATACGTCGTCGAGATTTAAGAGCCATCATTTTCGCACATGCATATAACTTTGTCTCTTTTTTTGCATCCATTCCAAGGTGGTTCATCGGCTGCTTTTAACATATATAAGAACTTTTGAGCTTCAACGTTTAGTGTTTGCCCTTCCACGTCATAACCAACACCCATCACATCTAGTCCCATACCTCTATATGGGTTATCTGTTGGAGGTGATACCTGATTCCATCATTGAGGAAGAAGAAGGAAGTCACAGAGGAAGAAGTCACGGGGTTGGAAACCCTAGCTGGAGCGGCATTGAGGACGACCGAACCAAACTGTGGTTCGGCGTTGAGGCTATGAAGGTCGAATGAGTAATCTCGTTCGGTGGAGGAGCAGTTTCATTCGGTGCTTGGGCTTCGTGATAATTTCGTTCGGTGAAGTGAAGCTAGGGCTTCATTCGGTAAAGGAGATCCGAAGACGAAGTCTTAGAGCGGTGGAAAATAATGTCGAACGAAATATTTCGTTCGGTAGCATGTCGGTCCAATTATTTCGTTCGAGCAATATGCCGAACCAAATTAGTTTCGGGTAATGCCAAACCAAATGATCTGCTGTGTTTGCCGAACTAGATGCAAATGCCGAACCAGTTTGCCGCTCTAGATGTTTGGTTTGGGAATTAGGCTTTGCCGGTCCAGATGGATGCCAAATCAAACTCAGGGCTGCTATATAACAGCTACCCCTACTCATATCTTTACTCTATAAATAGTGGAGCTTCTTGACAACAATGGCAGCCATCCTAGAGAGTTGAAACTCTGTAGAATTTTGTCTGTATTGTTAATTCTTCTTATGTATAACCTCCAAAAGTGAATCAATCTTGTAACTCTAATCTTTCAGTGATTAATAAATTCTCCTCTCTCCAAGTGGACGTACACCGCCTCGCGGTAGTGGAACTACTATAAGTACTGGTGTTATTTATTTTTCTGCATTGCATAGATCTATGACTGTCTGTACTGGTGTTTATCTCTGTTTGTTTCGTCTCACTACCACCACGATCCAGTTGTTTTCCACTGCGTTGGGTTTTTACTCCCTTAGACTGATCACCTGAAGGGATTTTCCCCAACAGTTTGGTATCAGAGCTGGAAGGTTGATTGAGGAGTGTTAAATGCTATTGCAGGAGATAATGCGACTCCAGTTGTTACAAAACCCTATACTAGAGGGATGTATATCGCGTCAGGATCACAGTTGGCAATTAAGAAATGGAATGAGGATAAAGACTTCGAGAAATGGCAATGGAGGCTGAAGGCTATTCTAATGAGGAATGAAGTCCATCCAGTAGTGTTTGCCCCTGAGGAGTTGACGGCTGACATCTCAATCGCGGAAAGAAAGAAGATGGAGAAATGGGCGTTTACTACTTTACAACTAGCTATGGGAGAGAAAATCATCTTAGAGATTAGCAGTGAGACCACTGCTATGGGCATTTGAACTAAGCTGGAAAATCTCTACTTGAAGAAATCTCTGACTAGCCGTCTAATATTGCTGAAGACATTTTTCACCATGCAGATGAGAGAGGGTACTTCAGTGAAGGAACATCTTAATTTCATTAATGATCTTGTGATGAAGACTGTTGACTTGAAGATGGATGAGGAGCAAATGACAATGATTCTTTTGTGTTCTCTTCCGGAGCGATACACAGGTTTCGCTAACAGCTTTATCTTCGCTAGAGACACATTGACAGTGGAAGATGTGAAGTCAGGCCTTCTATTTGAGGGCTTGAGAGATCAGATGGAGGAGATAAGTGAAGGAAGTAGAGGTGGAAGTAGTAGTCACGGCCTGTTTGTTGAAAGAGGTAGAGAAGATAAGAAGAATTGGAACTCTAGAGGGTGTTCCAAGTCCAGGAAGCCCGGTAATGGCAGGAGAGGGAAGTCTAAGGACGGGAAGTGATTTATCTGCAAGAAACCTGGTCATTGGAAAAAGGATTGTCCAGATTTGAAGAAGAAGGAAGAAGACGGATCTTCATCACTTGCGGTGGAGAAGTTTGTATCTTACGATATGTTGTCTGCAACAGTATCGGATGTCTCAGACCATTGGGTGCTGGACTCGGGAGTGTCTTTCTATATGACGCCTAATAAGGATTACTTCAGTTCTTTCGTTGGACGAGAGGGAAGCTCCATTCTTATGGATAATGATGCTAGTTGTAGAGAAATGGGTGAAGGTACAGTGAGGATCTGGATATTTGACGGAGTGATACGCACTTTAACAGGTGTTCGGTTTGTTTCGGGTCTTCGGAAGTCCTTAATTTCTTTAGGACAATTGGCATCTTTGGGAATCAAGGTAACTATCGAGAGGGATAGTCTGAAGGTTTCGAGAGGTGGACTAGTTCTTATGAAAGGAGATGTGTTCTGAAATCTGTATTTGCCGAAAGGAACCACAGTTCTTGGAGAGTAGTGTGTTGGAGTAGACAGTTCTCGTGCTTTGTATACCACAAGGCTTTGACATCTCAGGTTGGGTCATATTTCAAAGAAGGGTTTAGAGTTGCTTCGGAGACGGAAGATGATCAAAGGAGAAAGCTTCAACAAGATGGACTTTTACTAGGAGTGTGTGTTAGGCAAGCAAACTAAAGTATCTTTTGGAGTTGGACTCCATAGATCGAGGCGAGTACTTTAGTATATGCATACAGATGTTTGGGGATTGGTTGCTACTCCTTCTCTTGGAGGAGTAAAGTATTTTATCTCTTTCATTGATGACTTTTCTCGGAAAGTATGGGTGCATGTGATGAAGGCCAAATCAGAGAGCTTTGAGAAGTTCAAAAACTGGAAAGTGCTTGTTGAGAACCAATCTGGTTCTAGGTTGAAGGTGCTGAGATCTGATAATGACGGTGAATTTGTCTCTAGGGAGTTCCTCGATTTTTGTAGACAACATGGCATTCAGAGACATTTTACTACACCCGAAGATCCACAATCCAATGAGGTTGCAGAAAGGATGAACAAGACTCTACTGGAGAAGGCTCGTTGCTTGAGATTGATGTTGGGCTGAGGCACTATCAACTGCGGCGCATACCATAAATCGAATACCATGCTCAGCCATAGATGGGAAGATTCCAGAGAAGAAGTGGAGAGGTAAAGCAGTGTATCTTGGTTACTTCCGAATTTTTGGTTGTCCTGTGTACATTCAGGTGATGACAAGTTGGAGGCTAGAGCATACAAGGGCATACTAATGGGATACACTGATGCTATCAAAGGGTATCGAATTTGGAACCTTGTTTATCGGAAGATTGTTCATTCCAGACATGTTACTTTTGATGAGTCTGCTATGTTCAATCTGAAGGAGAAGCTACCTACCACATCAGAAGATTCTGATAGGCCTAAAGAGATAGAAGAAGTTCTCGTGTTCCAGCCAAATAGTAGAGTTGTTGTTGATGCTGTCGAGGAAAACACAGTTGATGAAACATCACAGGATAGTCCATAGGTACCAGCTTCTAGTGGTGCTGGTGATGTGCATGAATCTAGAGGAAGTTTAGTTCAAGGTGGAGCTGAAAGGAGTTTAGGCGAAGCAGTTTCTACCAGGATCAGTCGTAGGACTATTAGGCCGTCCGAAAGGTATGGCGATTGGCAGTTTGCGAACCTTAGCCTTGGTGATCAGTTTGACTATGCCCTACATGTGGTTCATGAGGAGCCACTTGACCTTGATGAAGCTTTGAAGTCATGTGATAGTTCGAAGTGGATGTGCGCTATGGAAGAGGAGTTAGAGTCGTTGAAGAAGAACAAGATTTGGGATTTGGTACCACCTCTTCAAGGAAGCCGAGCCATAGGTTGCAAGTGGGTGTTCAAGGTGAAGGATGATGGGAGATACAAGGCTAGACTAGTTGTTAAAAGGTTTTTACAAAGAAAGGGATTGGAGTACGATGAGATATTCTCTCCAATAGTAAGGCATAAGTCCATCCGCATTTTGCTCGCTATCGTCGCAACTCATGACTTAGAGCTGGAGCAACTGTGTTGAGACTTGGCTTTGATTCATGACACAAAGCTATCACTACAACATACAGATTCGACGACTGTTACGACAAAAAGAGAATATATACTATATGGAGACAAGACATCAAAATCGGTGCATCAACTTTTATATTATTTTGTTTTGAGTCTTAAGTCAATATTGTTAAGATCTCTCCTCATTTACGTATATATTAGCTTATATATATAATCTTCTTATTTTCAAATGATTTATACATATATAAGCATATAATATATATATATATATTATCAAATTTTTTAAAGTTAGAATCATATATAATATATATATTATATATACCTGTGTAAACTGTGCAAATTGCACAGATAATACCAGGTCAGTCGACTGACCTGCTAATATCTGTGCAATATGCACAGGTGCACAAGTATATATATAATATATAATAAAAATCGTTTGAATATTTAGTCGACTGACCCAGAGGCTCAGTTGACTGAATTTCTATAACAACTATATTTTCTTAAAAGACACGATCATTCGTAAAGAGTTACAAATCTCTACGAAGAGATTTGGACGCGACGCTTCAACCAGAACTCTTCGCCAATGGTCGCTGCTATTTAACAACTATAAATACATATCCTAACTTCATTCCAAATTACTTAATCTGCTTATCTCTCTAATCTGCTCTCTTGAATATTCTTGCAACTATACTCTCAAATATTCAGCATTCTTAACATACTCATTGCTTGAATTAGATTTATATATCATATTCTAAACAATACTATTCCTTTCTAATCTTCATAAACTTCAAATATACATATTTATACTCGAGGAGAAGATCATAGGAAGGGTGTACTATAAACAGACTTATCCGTGTTATCAGAACACAAAAAGTCAAACAATCTTTTGTATTTGTTAAAGTCCTGTTCTGCTGCTCAGGCGTGTGAAGTCCTCTTCGGCTGCTGAGGCGAAATCCTGTTCCGCTGCTCAGGTCCCTGTTCGGCTGCTCAAGGGTTGTATAGACCTGTTCCTCCGGGTTAAGTGAGGGTTGTTGTTTTAGTGAAATTCCAGAAGGAGTCTGGGACTGGACGTAGGACGGAGCTCCGAACCGGTATAAAAATCTCTGGTGTTATTTTTATTATAACTGCTCTTATATTCTGCACTATTTACTGTATAGCTATCATCACTATATTTTGTATTATCGTATATCCATATTACACGATCCATAGCACACTTTCAAACTGGACGTGAAAACCGCTTTCTTGCATGGAGACTTGGATGAGACCATCTACATGAAGCAGCCAGAAGGATTTGTTGTAGATGGGAAAGAAAATTGGATTTGCAAATTGAAGAAGTCATTGTATGAACTTAAGCAGTCGCATAGACAATGATACAAGAGGTTTGAATCTTTTATGCTTTCACTTGGTTTTGATCGTAGCATCAAAGACGCTTGTGTGTACTTCAATCATTTAAAGAATGGTGGATGATATGTTAATTGCTTCCAAGGATAAGGCTTAAATCGATAGTTTGAAGCTAAAGCTAAAAGCAGAATTTGAAATGAAAGACCTTGGAGAAGCAAAGAAAATTTTGGGTATGGAAATCCAAAAGGACAGAAAGCTAGGACTTTTGAGCCTCACTCAAAAGGAGTACATTCGAAAGTTGCTTGCTCGGTTTAGCATAGAAGGGGCAAAGGCAATCAGCACACCCATGCCTTTGCACATACAGCTTTCTAGTAAAGGCTCTCCGATCTCGGAAAAGGACAATGCTTATATAATGAAGGTCCTATATGCAAGTGCAGTTGGCAGCTTGATGTATGTCATGGTCTGCACTAGGCCTGACGTTGCACAGGCTGTTGGATTGGGGAGTAGATTAATGGCAAATCCAAGAAAGACGCATTGGGAAGAAGTGAAGTGTATCTTCAGATACCTTAGAGGAACTCCAAACCATGGACTTGTCTTTGACGGTAAAAGAAGGGATTTCAGCTTGGTTGGATTTTGCGATTCCGACTATGCCGGTGATAGAGATCGAAGGAAGTCAACCTCAAAACAGCGATCAGTTGGAAAGCGAGGTTGCAGAAGATTGTGGCTTTGTCTACTACAGAGGCAGAGCTCATAGCTACGGTTTAAGTAGCTAAGATGGCGCTTTCTTTGAGACGATTTTTGTATGATTTAGGCTTCGTATATGAAGGCGTGGATGTGTATTGTGACAGTCAGAGTGCAATTTACTTAGCTGAAAATCTGGCATTCAGCTCGAGGACGAAGCATATTGAGGTGAGAGAGTCGTTTCTTGTCTCGATGAGTGAAGAGAAGCTAGTTCGTCTTCAGAAAGTTCACACAAAGGAGAATGCAGCAGACATGTTTACCAAGTCGTTGCATGTTGCTAAGTTCTAGCATTGCTCGGACTTGATTCGCTTAATGAAGTGATAGGTGCCACGGGGTGGCACGGGGGGAGAGTTGAGATGGTTCATGGAGACGTTTGTTTTTCATGGTGGAGATTGATAGGTTCTACATCGACTGGGTACTTCGAACATTTTTTTGACGGACGGTGGCCTTGTCGGAGTTCGTTGACAGTGTGTAATGGGTGATGGCTTTGCCGAAGCTCATTGGGTAAGTATCCGTTGCTTGGAGCATGAAGGTGTAGATGGAGTTGGATAGCTTGAATGTAATTTGGTATCAAGGTGGTGATTGTTGGATGTGATACCAGATTCCATCGTCGACGAAGAAGAAGGAAGTCGTGGTGGAGGAAGTCACGGGGTTGGAAACCCTAGCTAGAGCGGCATTGAGGAGGACCGAACCAAACTGTGGCTCGGTGTTGAGGCTATGAAGGCCGAACGAGTAATCTCGTTCGGTGGAGGAGCAGTTTCATTTGGTGCTTGGGCTTTGTGATGATTTTGTTCGGTGAAGTGAAACTAGGGCTTCGTTCGGTAAAGGATATCTAAAGACAAAGTCTTGGAGCGGTGGAAAATAATGCCGAACAAAATATTTCGTTCGGTAGCATGCCGGTCCAATTATTTCATTCGGGCATTATGCCGAACCAAATTAGTGTTGGGTAATGCCGAACCAAATGATCTGTTGTGTTTGCCAAACCAGATGCAAATGCCGAACCAGTTTGCCGCTCCGGATGTTTGTTTCGGGAATTGGGCTTTGCTGGTCCAAACGGATGTCGAACCAAACTCAAGGCTGCTATATAGCAGTCACCCCTCCTCATATCTTCACTCTATAAATAGTGGAGCTTCTGGATAACAATGACAACCATCCTAAAGAGCTGAAACTCTGTATAATTTTGTCTGTATTGTTACTTCTTCTTATGTATAGCCTCCATACGTGAATCAATCTTGTAACTCTAATCTTTCAATGATTAATAAAATCTCCTCTATCCAAGTGGACGTACACTGGTTTGCGGTAGTTGAACCACTATAAATACTGGTGATATTTATTTTTCTACATTGCATAGATCTGTGACTGTCTATACTGGTGTTTATCTTTGTTTGTTTCGTCTCACTACAATCACGATCCAGTTGTTTTGCGCTGCGTTGGGTTTTTTACTCCCTTAGACTGATCATCTAAAGAGATTTTCCCCAACATTATCATCATTTGAATTATTTGTATCCGACTCTAACATTGTTGGCTCGCCAACTTCTTCCTCTCCATGGAAAATCCATATAGAATAAAACGGAACAAAACCATTTAGAAATAAATGCTTAGAAATTTCTTCCCTTAATTGAATTTTTTTTTGTTTTTGTACATGGAGCATGGACACCTAACAGTTCATTCATGATCTATTTCTAAAAAAAGCATTATCAATCAATTTGTTGACACCACTAACAAATTCTAGATTTATATATCTGTCTTTAAGCCTACGATACATCCATGAACGGTCTATCATTTTGAGATTAATCCTATAAAGAAACAAAACTTACATAATTGGTAGTAAAATGTTTTTAAAAAACAAACTTAAAATACAACACGCACCTTCTTTTCCTATGGAAAGGTATGGGAATCAAACATAAAACATTCTAAACTATAGTAATGATTCAAAACATATAACCAATAGAATATATTAAAGATAAAAAAACATGCAGCTTAGTGTTACCATGAATAGATCAATATCAGTATCAACCAACATATGACTTTATGAATATACTATAAGATTTAATTACAAAATGGGTTTCAAATCTTAAATCATGAATTTAATAATTGAGTCAAACCAGGATATAAATCATGAATCGCAAATTTAATGTTTTCACATTTTAACGATTAAAGTAGTAGATTCAAAATATTATGTGAGTAATTATTTATGGAATGAAATTTTAGAAGAAGCTTATATGAATATTCAGAAAAATAAATAATGATAAAATAAAATGAAGAAAATTATTTTCATGTCAACCAGAGTACTAATAAGATGATAGAAATATGTATCATATACATACATACATACATACATACATACATGTGTGTGTGTTGAAAATACCTCAATTAAGCCTTTTAGATTACCAAATTACCCATCACATTTAAATTCAATAAGCAGTGCAATTAATGGCATTATGGATTATTAGTCATTATCCTCGCCCACGTGTTTGTTCGTTCTCATCCACTACATTCACACGTTTCAACTTATCCTCTTATTTAAACATTTCAAAATACCCATCCTCATTTATGATGAAATCAAGTTCTATTTTAGTTTCCCATATCCGAGTAATAATTAGACAAACGAAGATATAAATCAAATGCTCAATTTTGATTTTCCAATTGAAGGCTCTCTTTTTTCTCTCCAAATAAAGGTTTTGTTTTTTGAAAGTTTCAGATCCAATTACAAGTCACGAAATTTATAATGAGGTTCATAGAAGATGAACTAAACATTATATCAGTATCATCATATCTTCTTGGAATATCTTTTTTTTCTTTTACCACGTGTACGTTGGTTTGGAGTCGAAAATTTATTCTATTATATTTCAATTTCATTGCATTAGACAGCGATTTAAATGAATGTAATTCGGGAATTTTGTTATCATGTTCTTGCTTGAATGATTGTTACCATGTATATTTTTTGTTTACCGTTTTGAATTTCAAAATTATACTTTTACCAAAAGTATACTATAGTTGTGTACTTTCATACAAATTCAGCTTGGTAACATATGAAATTTAATAGAATATTATAGTTATCTACCTTTGTAGCATCGGCTAAATATGTTAATCATATATTATACTTACGATAAAGCTAAAAATAATCGATTGTTATGATACTTGCAGTACTAAGAAAGAGGTAAATGGTGGCCGAGCTTTCCGACGGCCTTCGACAGCTCCGTCATCTTCGTTTACGACGGCTTTTCATTTTATTAAATTAATTTATCGTATTATTATAACTTATTAGTTATAGAAGTTTGAATTTATTTAAAAATACTAGTTTAATTTCTAAAAATTAAAAAAGATATTTTTATTTAATTATTCAATTTTATGACGGTTTGTGATTGATTAAATTAGCATTGTTGATAATCTTTTGTTGTATAATTCGATACTTAACTTTATTGAAAATTGAACACAATCAATCATTCTATGCAACATGTAGTTTTCATTCCGTCAATTATGCAACTTCAGTGAAATGATGTGTAACAGCTTTATGGATTTAAAAATACATTTTAACCATCATGCAACTAATTATGAATTTTTAAATTGATTTGAAAAGGCAAGTAAGAGGTTGTAATCATTAATATTGATTTTCATATTCATTGAGAACTAATATAAGAGTTTTTACAACAGATTAAAATTTTCTAACAAACTAAATTGCATTAAATTTATTTTAAATAGCTGTTGGAACTGATGTTGCATCTTGTAGTGTAAGGGGTATTTTTTTTGTTACAACAACAATTTTTAAGACAAGAATTACGTAAAACATACTTAGTGATTTGGTAGATGTACTGTATGTAGTGTGCAAGAGCTCGAAAATTAATCGTCTTAAAATTTAAGAAACAGATCCTCGGTTTTCAAAAAAGAAATCAATCATGTGAATTAGTGTGTATTCTCCATAAGAATTTTGTACTTGCTTTGAAAATGGTTTGTATTCTCTTGTAATTTTATAATCATTGACAATATTTCAAATATGGTTCGTATTCTCTTAAAATGTTAGAAATCTTAGAAATTATGTGAATATGTCATGTATGTGGTTCTTATAATCAGATTGTAAATTCAAACTAAAAAAGAGGTAACACGCTCTTTCTAAAGTTAATTCTACAAAATTGTAACTAGTTCACATTTTAGTCCAACTAACTAGCTTCCTGATTATGCAAAATAGAATAATTTATTTATAAAGAAGTATAAAGTATACTTGTTCATAATTTTTCCACTTCTTTTCTAAATTCCTTACGGGCAAGCTTTTTTACTCATTCATTGCGCTATTGGGCGTTGCAACCGTAATGGAGATCAAAAACTTATGAACATACCATTTGATTCAGCAATAGAGAGTGGAACAAATAAAGAGAGAGATAAGTTGTTCAATCTCTAGTCCAAAATTTAAACAAACATATTAGGAAATGAAAACCTTACAATAATATTAATCTGATTTTCTTGACTTGGAACGTTACAATTCTCCATAATATCTATTCAGATTCCTAAGGTGTGTTACTTTTGATTCATGCCGAGTGCATGTATTTTGCATCTGTGAGGTGTGGACATTCAGTTTCATACTAACGTATATATGAGTTCACATTGGAATTTTAATTTTGTAACACGCTTCTTTGTGATAGTGATATTTGGAAACATTTTTTATTTTCACGAAAGCTCTAAAATGTATTTCTAAATGATGTTTGCTAGCGCACATAGAGCTTATTTTGGTGCATATCTAATTCTTTCTTAACTCTTGGATTTTATAGCTTTGTACTATCGGTATAGCAATTGACTCATCTGAATCGAAAAATGAAATAATCAAACAACTTTTTTAATTTTGAAAAGAAAATAAATTAAAGTGAAAAATCACTTTGATTTCTTTTCTTTGTTTCTTTTTCTTCTTCTTCCTTTTTGTGTTGAAAAGAAAATAGAAAAAACAATTCAATCCCTGAAGTTTGCAGTTATAATTATGATCTATCAAACCAAAGAGAACTCATTTTTGCGACCCTTTTCAAAGATGAAAATCAGATAATATGAATGTCACAACATATTGGTCGCACTAAATATATTTTTGTGGGTACAAGATGAAGCCAATGAACTCAAAAAAGGGAGAAGGCAACAGCAGCAACAATGATTTACCCAAGGAACGTGACGTTATGAACAAAATGAATAAACCTTTTAATCTTGAAACTCCTTTTAATAGTAGATATTTAGGTCCAAATTGGGTCCAACCCATCGTCAATGTAAGATCCGAAAGGAGACATTATTATTGTCGAGAGAAAATCACCTGTACCCAAAGCCCCATGTTCTCATTGTCCCCAACCAATCGGGCACGCCGATTTTCAATCATTTTGCAATTAAACTCCCAACAGCAAAATAGCTAAAAATCGGCGTCCCCGATTGGTGGGGGACGGAGGACAGGGTGGTTTGGTATAGAGGATTTGATCTCATTATTGTCTATTACCTCCACTGCCACCATGTCAGTCAGCTTACATTGCTCCAGTGCCTCCTGGTGTTCTACTTCCTCTCCCTCAGCTCCATGATTTTGAAATACAAGTATTGAATTTTTCATTCAATTAGCGTGTTCATTATATTTTACTTTTGTATATTAGTTTGTGAAGTTTGCTTCTTATTTTTTTTTTGTTCGTACTGATGTCAGTATGGCTTTTTAAAATTAACCAATTGTTGCTACATAGTTTTATTATATTTGGGCGGATAAATTTTCAAACCAGACTACTTTTCAAAACTATTTACATCAATAGGCTGGTTTCAAAACTATTTGCAACTATAGGCTGGTTTTGGCCAGCTCAGTGATGAGCTGACTTTTTTTTAAAAAAAAATAATACGGGGTGCAGTTCAGAAATGCGCCCCAAATAATTTACTCAGGCGCATTTCGCAGGTGCGCCCAAACAATTTTGCATAGGCGCACTTACGAAATGCGCCCCGTGCTGTTAATATAGACAGCCAGCCAGCCTTTCTTTCTCACTTCATCATATTCTCCCATTTCACTCAAAATCTCTAAAACCCCAAATTTCCTAAAATCTCAACCCCAACATCAATTGCAATTATTTCTTCGTCAAATCTGCTGAAAAATGGAAGGATCGTCATCATCTTCTTAAGTTAGAGGTATAATCTTCAAATTTCAAGTATACACCTTTGTTTATCAATTTAGTTTTGTATCTTCAAAATGAACATCGAAGCAATTGCATTCATTTACATCAAAGCAATTACATTCAAAATGAACATCTAAGCAATTACATTCAATTACATCAAAGTAATTTGTTCAAATTTGCATTCAATAACATTCACACTTGAACATTTGTTTCTTAAAGAGTTGGTACCCGGTCCCGTGAATGCAAGTGTTTTGTATCTTCAGAATGAACATCGAAGCAATAATAGGAACTTGATGCAGGTAATTTTCTTAAAACATTTGTGCTTACATTAGAATGTCTTTATTTGGTTACTACTTTCACTTTTTTACCTTTTGTTCGATTATGAATGTGTAGAGTGATGAGCCACTTGAGTGTCATGATCATTCAAGCAAATTAAAATTCATCAAGTCTAATACTCCAAAAGTTCAACTTGCATTACAAAGAACGGGATTCAGGGAAATATCTAGATTGGGCTTTTTCAAAATAGATCATGTGCTAGTTACTTCATTGGTAGATAGATGGAGACCCGAGACTTCAACATTCCATTTTCCTACTGGTGAAATTACCATCACATTAGCAGATGTTAGTTGTCTTCTAGGTGTTACAGTGGAAGGAAATCCTGTTACTATTAGACAGCTAAGTAATTACGAAGATATTTGTCAACAGTGTTTAGGTGTGGTTCCACCTCGAAGTGAGATAAGAGGTTCAACGGTTAAGTTGACATGGCTTCGCGATATGTTTGCAGATGAGCCATTACCAGATGCTTCAGATGTAGAAATTGAATATCACGCGAGATGTTTCAGATGTTATTCTACATTTGATATCTTGTCGTCTATTTCCCGATCATTCTAAAGGACGACTAAACCTTTTTTGGTTATTGTTTTTGCGAAATTTGGATGAGTGTGCACGATATTCTTGGGGCAGTGCTATATTGGCAACATTATATAATGAGTTAACAAATGTTGCACTTATGAAATCCAAATCGATAGCTGGTTGTCTTCCGCTTTTACAGGTATAATATGCATAGATATATTTGTTATAAACTCATATGTAATATTTAATTCTAATGTATTCAAATTTTTTATTTATTTTACAGCTTTCAGCATGAACACATCTTCTCATTGGTCGTCCAAACATGACTTCATCCATGCAGATTGACAGAACATTGCCTTACAGTGCAAGGTAGTTAATTTCCAACTACATTTCCATGTGTGTATTCTTGTACTAATAAAACTCTAATTGTATAACTATTTATATAGACGGTTTGGTTCAAGGAGTTGGGTTGAGTCTCCAAAGTAGGTGGCCACTTACTACCGCGACCAGCTCGATATGTTAACAGATGAAGCTGTTATATGGAATCCGTACACATAGGATGTGCTAGTCGATCTTCCGCAAATATGTCTAAGTGGGATGCACAGTTGACTTTGTAAGACACCTATCATATGCATGCGAGATGTAGAAATGTATAATCCTGATCGAGTGATGCGACAGTTTGGTCTTCAACAACACATATCTGATCCATGCGAACCAAAGCCGGATTTGGAGGTTGCTATCGTCTAGTGGAACGATAGACATAACCGTATCGTACACCAACAGTTTCCTACCATTCCTATTTCGAGATACATGACTTGGTACTGGTCGATTACTCGAAGATTCATTGTTGCAGATCGGACTTCTCACGAACGAGCATACACCGCTCGTGCACCGCTTGAGCGGGATGTGGTAAATCTTCACATTATCGTGATATATTTAGTTCGTTCACTTGAATTATGTTTCTAATGTTGAATAAATAACTACAACTTGTAGATCGATGTACTAGAGACGGTAGGAAGAGGGTTGGACGATATCGGGCATGGTAGAGTACCCGAACGAGAAGTCCAACCACGGTGTCTTGATTTGAAGAAACTTATTGACACACTTCTTTTTAGAAATCGATTAACACGGCCAAGCTCTTCCGAACAAGCTATGCGGACTAGAGAGCGAAGAACTAAAAGAAGGCAAGATACACACCAATCGCAACCCGCTGGACCTTCTCAACCCCCACCTACTCAAGACGATCCGACTCAACCATGAGTATTCCTATTTTTAGTTTACTATTAGTTCGCTTCTGTAATCTAACTATAACTTCTACTTTAATTCGAATGTAATCGACTTTTAATTATGTTATGCTAGAATTTATTTAATGGTAGTTTTATTTGTTGGCTTTAATGTAGATAAACGTTTGCTATCATTTAAGATTGTGCATTTGGATTTGGATTTTGTGTATTTGAATTTGAATTGTTTGGTGAAGCTTGCGGTCCAGGTTTGGACCTGAGATTTACACTGGCGCATTTGGCAGATGCGTTAGTGTAAATTATAAGGGGCGCATTTCTGAAATGCGCCCCGTATTTTTTTTTTTAAAAGGCCAGCTCATCGCTGAGCTGGCCAAAACCAGTCTATAATTGCAAATAGTTTTGAAACCGGCCTATTGATGCAAATAGTTTTGAAAAGCAGTGTGGTTTGAAAATTTGTCCTATTTGGGCAACATGAATAATTAAGTTAATGCCTAATAATCCCAAAGTAATTATATCTTTGCCAATGAACACTAGGAGAAGAAAAAGGGTTTTCCACCATCTTAATAACTAAACATTTACAAACATAAAAGAACTATACAAACATACCGATTAGAGATTAGCAGCAAATATTATAATAAATACTAAAGAAAACTCAATCATCTCTGTAGTTTTCATTAATCTAGTTCTACCAACAAAATCAAACAAAATTACATAATATTATAGGTGTATGTATAGTTCACTAAGATTAAACAGACTGAATGATGATGATGCCATTTCAACTTGCTATTTGAAAAAAACTTTAAAGATGCCAAAATGATTCAGCTTAAAGTACAGAAAATTGGGCATAATAGAGGTATCAAAGCACTGGATTAATTGTGACAGCACACAAGGATATGAAAAATATCAAATACAATATTCATCAAACTTATAACTGAATTTAAATCTCGTTAATTGATAATCAATAAAATCATTCAAACTTGCAGCCAAATCAAATAAATCCACATATAACAAGTAGCAGAAGTAGGTAAATTGAAACACCAACCTATGTTTTCTTCAAATATATAACTTGACAGCTTGGAGCATCTGTTCTACTTTCTGTTGATTCGTGATTAGAGCAATAGGGATTTGCTTGAAGAGGATCAGGTTCTAATTTTTTGGAGGAGAAATTTTTTATACGACAGCTAAGTAGGGTATTTCGAAGAGGATTAGCTAATACATAGCTTTGTTTCTGCGATTTCCTTTTTGCGCAAAAGGGTTCATGTTGAGACCGCCTTGGTTTAATTTTTTTTTAGTAATTACCAGCGACACAATTATTTTATTTTTAGTTAGACCTCGTTTAATGACAAAAATGTCCTTTAAATTTGTCTTAAATTTAATATTTTGTTGGAGTGATGTGCATAGTTTCAAAACATATGGATCCTAAATCAGCACACATTCAAATCCAAATATCAAATTTGTAACCAAAGCTTTCCATAACGATGAAACATGGAAATCCAATTAATTGCAAAATTATTGCTTATTTTAGCAGTGTGCGCATATCATAACTTCTTATTGTTACTGTTAGGAAATTTAGCTCTAGCTGGCTAGAGTATCATTCTTAGTAAATTTACATAAATATAATTTCATGGAACTCTGTTTTGAAAAGTACAATGTCATGCAAGTTCATGTCAACCAAATCTGTAAAAATATGCATAAATGCAGGCTGCTTTTTTTATGCCAAAGAAAATATTTGATTTTGACCATACAATTTATCTCCCATTATAGTAAGTCAGTGCATTTGTACATAAGCTAATTATTACTCACCTTTCCTGTTTTCAGCTATGCTTTTATATCTTTCACATAAATAGTTGTTTTTTTTCTTCCAAGTTCAGAATGGAGTTAAAGTTTGCGTGAGATCAGACATAAGAGATGTGAAATATATGCAGTGATGTTATAGTTTAAGCAGCTGGAATTCATAACTACTCCTGCAGTCTGCACAACATAGCTTTATGCTACCTTTTGCTTTTATTTTACTAACGTTGCTCCGGGAGATGCATTGATTTTTATCATTCACATAACTAGTATCTGATATATACATATATATTCTTTTGTCCATCAACGCTCATATTTTTTAACTTTCCATCTAATGTTATCATTACTAATTATACAGTCATATGCCGTGAAAGTAAACGTTATTATATATGCATGTCCATATTTTAAATAATAAGCTTTGCAAAGTTTTAAAAATCGTCATGTACACAGCTGACAGAGGGTTGTATTTTGTTTTTATCTATAACTACCCAAAGTGTTTGCAGTAAATGAATAGATATGCATGTCATGTGTACGAACATTGGGGGAATATCAAAACTGCTCACGTTCTTTCCCTTCACATTAAATTCTTACTATACTGTAGCTTTGACATTTCATACCTTACCATTTTATTCTTCTCATTCCTATAAAGAGCCTCACAAGTTAACTCTTAAGTCAATATAGCTTCTTCTTCTTCTTCATGACACTAAAACTAATAAACGCTATAAGAGCACTTTCTGCATCTACTTGTTCATCTAAAATGGAGGCTTCATCTACTTTTTCGTTTAGCGTGTACAAGAAGAGATGGAGAGTTTCCAAATGCAAGCTATGACGTTTTTATCTGGTGCTATCCTTATAGAGCTTCTCTTATTTTGTTTTTCTTTTATCCTTCTTTCATATTGGAGGTTTTTCTTGACCTTGCAAGGCTTTTCAGTGTATTGCTTTTCTTCATGGCCGCTCTCTATTCCACTGTCCTCCCAATCCTTTATTCTCACTCTTTTAACCCAACCCTCATTCTTCTTCTTTGTCTATCCCTCTTGAGCTTGATGTATGTGGAAATTTGTAATGTGTTGGTGATTGTAATTGTTGCGTGTACGTAGTTGTATATAAATTTCAATGGGTTTACATATTTGAACTTAGCTGTGTTTTCAGGTTCTTATGCTGCATATTGTTGTTGTTTTTATATAACCAGTAAATTTAGCATAGGACGTTTCGCTGTAAGAGAGTAACAGTAAAAGAACTCTGAATTTGGAATATGATGATCTTCTGAATACGATAATAAGAAAAAGTCATTGCTAAGCTTTTTTGGAAGCATCACCATTATCAAGCTCCAATCCGGAAGATTTAATATTTACTGATTATCTATGGTGAACAACCATCGTATTCATTCTTCTACCTTCCACCATCAATACGGATGATATGATATTTTTTCCTTCCAAATCTCTTCACCAAAAATACAAATGAAAAGCGAACAAGTACCTACTATTTCACCAGTCCACTTCTAAAAATTACTCTTTCTTAATCTGAATGCAATGATAGTTTGGCTTTTCGACTTGTAAAAGTAGAGATTTGTCCAAGTTCTTTTAACTTGTAAACGTTTTACCAAATTGTTTTTTTTTTTTTTATTCATTTTGACTTTTCAAATTTAAGAAATTAAATAGCTACCCAAAAAAAAAAAAAAAAAGCGGGAAAGGTTCTTTTTATTTTTTTTGCTTTGAGGACTTTGTTAAATTCTTTTAGACTTTCCCTTTCCTTTCTTCTTTATTCAGTAGGTTCTTCTGCCATATTGGGAGGTTTTGTCAATGTAGGCCGTTTTTATAAACTTATTACGAAAGTATACCACTTTAGAAATTATAAATATAGATCAGTTTTGTCCATGTCGACGCCAAAAAAGCAAGTATGAATTAGCGACTGTCAAATGTTGCCAGCTTAATTTTACAAATATAAATCAGTTTCATTCTAACTTCATCAAACATTTGAATAAAGAACCCAAAAACTCTAACTCTCTTCTCTTTCAAAATTCTCGCTCTTTACATCAAAATTGTATTATTTTGTAGATCTGCTGCAAGTGTTTAAGGTAATTCACAATAATTACATTTTATAATCAAACTATGTAGATTTAGTGTTAATTTTTGCAATTAATTTCTTTGACTACTAGGTGTTATGGATAATTGGGAAGTTGACGCTGATATGTTCGTTAAATTTTATGGTGAATTGGAGTTTGACTGCAATGTTATTCCGATTGCGAATGTCTTTGATGGCTTTGATTTCTACCTGAAACTCAGTTTGCTGAAAAATCTCATAACAATGATGTTGCACCGGAAACTCAATTCAATGTTGAGGCAGTGGAGCATAGACCGCGAAGAAGTTTGTGTTTGATATAGAGCTAGGTGTGTCCGTCTACCCAGAAAAGAAGACGTCAATCAAACAGAACATGGTGCTGGTATGCCTGTGAACCGGAGAAAAGAGCTAGTATAGAAGAACACCCCCAATGAAAATATTTAATTGTGAATTTTCCACCGAAATGGTAGTGTGTAATATATAAAAAATGCAAGACGTTGAATTTGTGTATGCCCTTCGTATACGAAGCTTAAAGCAACGGCAGATTTTTTTTTTTCATACTGTAATTTCTTCGAATGGATAGATTCTCCGGCGTGTCGTAGAGGGCTTGAATATGCACTTGAAATGCATGCTAAAGTCCTACGGTGGAAGAAATACAACCTTAGGCATTTTGTGGGATAACTCTTACTTGCAATCGGTAATTCCGATGAACCACGGTATAATTATATGGCTAGGCATCTAAATAAGTGACACCATCTAGGTTGCTAAAATGTAGTACTAATGGTGATGTATGTTGATGTTTATTATATTACTTGCTAAGGTTATGTTTTGTTTGACATGAAGTTGTATCCGTATAGTCGAGGACCACTAGCTCGAGTGGTAAGATTTCTAGATTGTAATTCTAGAAGTCTTGGGTTCGATCCCTCGAGGCACCTAAATGAGTGCTCTGCTAACATTAAGTATCTTGTTATTGAAAAAAAGTTGTACCTGTTTATTTGTTTGTTGCAGGTTTACTATTAAATTTGCATATTGTCTTATTATAAATATATTGTTTAATTAAGCATATGTATTCACGTATAATACTTTGAAGTTTACGTGATTAATAGTTGGCAAGGTTTCAAAAGACGCTTACAAGCGCTTTATTAAAGCCGCCCACTGGCGATCTTCCAAGATTCGTCCCATTGTGCTGCTGTAACTTAAGGACAACCACCCCCTTTTCTTTCCTATTCCAACATCTAGCAAACTCAAACATCTAAAGAGGAAAACCCTTCTTTTCCCCAAAATCTCAATTCTAATTCCATTTATTTAATTTCAACATTATTTTGAAGCATGACTTGTTCTTCATCGCATCAAGCTCCTATTGGTTCAATCTTTTTAATCTCAATTTGTGTTTTCTTCCCAGACTTAGGGTTTTCTTTTTTAAGAAAAAATGTGATTTGATGATTGAATTAGATGTATGACATTCATGTAAACATGACTTCATGCTCCTTTAAGGATTATTGATCCCTCAATTACACATTTGTTGTGTAGATAGTCTAAAATATTCATGTTGTTGATCTTTAAACAATGTTTTATGAAACTGAATTTGATGCTCTTGTATGATGCGTCTTTGGTAAAATATTCTCAAAATTTTCAAACTCTTATGTGACATTGCATTACATTTGTAGTACATGGATTAATGTAATTGATGTACTTACAATAAACGCTTCAAACTCTTATGCTCTTGTAGTTAGTTTGAATTGTTGTGTGATACTTAACTATGATTGTTGTAGCTTATGTTGAGATGCAACCTAAACCAATAGATGGTAGCGTGGCGTATTTACAATAGAGTCACCATACTAACAATCGCAACCCGACGAAGGTAAAACAATGCCCTGTTAAACTTAAATATTTAGCGATTGACTTATACATCATACTAATATGGTTTTGTTATTTTTAACACTGCAAAACTCTAGATGGTATTATTGAGCATTCCCAATGTAACAACCCATTATCGAGAAACAATTAATTAAATTTTATACTAAAGATTAAATTAATTAAATGTGTATTAAAATACACTTTTTGAAATTTAGGGAGAATTTGGAAACTTTGTGAAATATATTTTTATTAAGAAAGAAAAATATTGAAATGAGGTAAATATTAATTTTTATAATTACTTGAGTCATTTTAAATTTAAAGATGATTTTTAAATTAAATTAAAATGGATAAATAAATTATTATAGAGTATAATAAATAAAATAAATAGGTTTAGAAATTTATTTTCATTAGAAGAATTTTTATTTATTAAAAGAATGTGGAATTTATTTATTAAATAAATTTAAAATAGAACTAAAAAGTAATTAAGGAAACAATTAAATTAAATAGCTAAATTTAGAGAAAATAATTTTATAAAAATATATAGTGCTACTTGAATGTTAAGGAGTTAACTATGATTTTTGTTTGAATTTATAACAGTTAAATCAATTGTATAAAATTGATTAAAGTAAATAAAATAATTAAAGAGGGGATTAAGTTTAAAATCAGGGTTTAAGGGCACAATGAAGCCCAAATCCATTTTTGTGATCCCGAATCTTCATTTTCAAAAATTCCTCAGTAAATATAAACCCTACCCCACCTTTTCAATTTCAAGAAAATTCAAATAAATTTCTATAAATTCTCAAATTCATGTATGAGCTTCTCCCTATGGGTTTACAGCATTAGCTAAGAGACTTTTGATCATCATTTCATTGGGTTGGAATCTCACGGTAAAAAGAGGCAGAGGAGGAAGGAGTTGTCAAAGAAAATTTAGTCTATGTGCTTTTATTTCTTTCAGGTGAGTGATTTTAATCACTCACACGCTTATGATTGAATATATGATATGTATATGATGTTGTTTGATCATTATAAATCACCGATCCATTTTAAAGTAATTAATTGAACACATAATCTCTTTCTTCCCACTTTAATATATAGTGAGCGATGCATGTTTGTTGTGTAAATTTGTATGATGTATTGGTGTTTCATTGTGTGTTCGAAGTAGGGATGGTCGGAGAGGTGAAGCGGGGTCGATCGATGGTAGTTAAAGGATTGTGGCTCATGGTATGGAGTGTTTGACTAAGTAAAAGTTCGATTTTTAAGTTTTAAAATTAATTTAAAAATCTAAATAAATTCTTAAAAATTATATAATGGTTTTGAATTAATCAATACATGGTTTTGAAATAATTTTATATAATTATCGAAATATAAAGGAAAGTTATAAATTATTTATGTAACTTTAAATTATACTTTATAATTATCTTAAATAGAATAATGTACATTTTGGTTGTAAAATAATATTTTAAGCTCTTAAAAGTAAGTAAATATATTTTATGAAATTAAATCTCCTTTATAAATTATTTTTGTATATTTCCATGTGATGAGAAATCTAAATAAATGAAGTTATAATACCGTCTAGTATGAGATATTCGGTAATGTTTCTCCGGTTATTCTTTAGACTCATTGCACGGAATATTATTATATGGATTGAGTGTACTAAATGGACATTGAATAAACGAGTGAATATCATCGGGTGGTATGAGATGCCAGAGTTGATATTTATTCGGTTATTCCTTATAAGTAGATGACACTTATGTGGGGACATTGGTGGCAATATTGTGGTATTGCATATGTAGGAATATTAGGTGATGCTCGTTGTGGTGAGCAAGGCCGTGTACCTATGGTGGTGTACCAATATGGCTGTTATATGGATATCTATCATTTGTGTGTTCCTATTATATGTGGAGGAATGAACCAGATTAGCTAGTATCCATCCAAGCGGTCTTATTGTGGGGATGCGTCATGGATCCATGACACACTTTGAGATGTGTATAGCAACGTGATGCTAATTTCCCTAGTGTCACATAGGCCGTCAGTTTGTTACCATAGGGAACCTATAGGGTCATGATCAATGCTTAGCATTGACTAGCATCCGATGGATATTGAGTCATGTTGACCGTCGAGGTAACCAAAGACTGTAGGAGTAGTGCTAGACCGGCATAGGTGTAATCGCCTAAAGTAGCAAGAGGCTATCAGTCTCTCGTCCGGCTCCATGTTGTGTGATACATAGACGTATCATATATATATATATATATCACATGTAGTGAGATGATGAGTTATGACTATATTTATGACTATGTGTCCAATGTGTGGTCAATCCTTGTATTTATCCATATATATTCATTTATTTATAGGATATTATAGGCTACGCTGGGGTGTTAGTCAATATTATATGGGTGTATGGATCAATGTTGTGTGCTTGATATGGTTGTCTCATCCATACCTTATATTGATTCCTTGATGAATAATGATTGTGTATGTTGATATGGTTTACACAAGAGTTGCACACACGTCTATGAGATATATCTTGCTATACTATGACCTTTATTGTGATTACATCACAGTGACATTGTATTCAGACATAGTTTGGCCCGTGTGTTATTTTATATTACTCGGGTCAGTCTAAGACATTGTAGGACCAAGTATGTAGTATATAGCTTCTGTAACGACTTGTATTTTTGACAATTGAATATTTAAATAATTAACTGAAATATTGAATTCTTAATTAACTGAAGGTCCAAAATTTGATTTTTTGCATATGGTTAAATTAGGAATCTAGACCTTTTTCGTGAGTCAGGATCGATGTTGCGAAATAAAATAAGTATAAATATCGCTATTTTTGGAGTCATGGTATTTTGATGATTTACATATTATTATACATATTTATGAATATACGTGCGTAGTCCGATTTAGTAGGATCTCGACTATGGCTTGGATTTTTGGAATAAGGGCTTTATTTTGGGACGTATGGTTGAAGAATTTTTAGAATCGGGCTATCCGATAGCCAAAATAATCTTGAAATCCATGAAATTATCATCTTGGAGCAATATTCGGATAATTATGAAATTTATACTGTAAGGACCGAAAAATTAAGGTAAGTGCACTAATGAGTTCCGTGACGATCCGATGTGCTGCGTGATCATACGAGCTCAAAACGTATGGCAATTTAGTTGTGAAATTAAATATATTTTATTATATATAAACACACACCAAGTAAGACTAGCCTTCTTCTTCTTTGAATTAAATCCGAAGTTTTAAGCATCGATAGAGGCTGAGGTTGGATTCGTTGGACTCGGGGAGAGGAGAGCATCGCATTGGTATAAATGGGTTAGTGTGCGGTGTCGATTGGGGGTGGTTGGCCACGTTGCTTCCGTCGACCATGGTTGGCATTACATAGAAATTAAGGATGAGTTTGGCAAAACGGAGTGTGCCGTTGAGTTTCTAGTAGCATCATGCTCCTTCCCGTGCATATGGCGTGAATTCCAGTTGGCTCTAGGCAGTTTTGACATTTTGCGTGTCCAGTTGAGAATTCTTGGTTGCGATATTATGGGAGAGGTCGAACCTTGCTTCGAGTATGCCATCACGTTTGTCTTCATTCAACGTGAAGAACGGAGCTAGTCATGTCTAATTTCGTTGAGCATAGTTCATGTTGTGATGGTTGGAAGTTGTGCCTTTAATGGGTTTGACTCAGGAATAGGTAGGAATTTGAAATTAATGGGATGAGGAAGATGGATTAAGGTAAGCCAATTACTTAATGCAGGTAATTAATTCATTTTTATAATTTGTATTCTTATAAAATTCATATCTCCTACATACGATGTCCAAATAAGATGTAGTCCTAGTCGTTGCACTCGTAATGAGATTATCTATGACCTAGTATGGGTTTGGACTGGATTTGGACACTTGGGAATTTACAGTTTAGGTGAGTGGAATTATAACTCTGAATTTATACTTTAGTATAAATCCTCGTAATTTTATATATTGAAAAATATTACCTAGAAGAGGTAAAATAATATTTGTAAGTAATTATTTTCCCATTTGATTGGATTGGTTTGAGTAGACATTTGAGATGATTAATTAAGACCACGTACACACACACACATATCTATATATATATATATATATATATATATATATATTGTGTTCTATTCGTATTGAATAGAGTTAGCTGGAAGTTGATATTAATTTATAACATAATTTTAAATTAATTAAACTCCAATTTGTAGTTATGTTGGAAATAGAAATATTATTATATATTTTACTTCAGATATTCAGGATAATTGATTAAGATCCTGTGTATGTGTACTTACACACACAAACACAGACATATTGTGTCTTATTCGTATTCAATAGACTTGGATAGAGTTGATATTAATTTATAACATGGTTATAAATTAATTAAACTTGTGTTATAAATTAATTAAACTCCAATGTGTAATTTTGTTAGAAATAAAATTATTATTATATATTTTACTTCAGATATTTGGGATAATTGATTAAGATCCTTTATGTATACGTATTGTGTTCTATCCGTAATGAATAAAGTTAGATGGAGTTAAAATTAATTTATAACATTTTTATATATTAACTAAACTCAAATTTGTTGATATATTAGTGATAGGAATATCGCTATATATTTTACTACCAATCTGAAGTTAAAAGTATGACCTTTGTAGTAAGTTGTAAGGCTAATATAATGAATTAGGTAGCTTAAACTTATATTAAATTGGCGTTGAAGTTTATCTGGCCTTCGTGTTGGTTATTATAGTGTAAATCAATAATTAACTAACTAGTGATGGAATCCATTATACGATTGAGACGACAGGACCTGCAGATTTGGTTTTGGAGCAAGGGCGAAGAGAGATTGAGATGCCAATCTAGAGTAGGTCACATACTGTCGCGTTGTACGGACGGGTACTACGATAGGACCTATAGGCCAACTTCTTTTTAAGTTATTGGTTTTCAGTTGAATCCACAAGTTTGTTGTGGCTCTCGATAGGTCTCTTTGGTAGCTAATGGCAATTCAACAAGGTTATTATTTTATAAAAATAAGTTTGGTACTTAGATAAATAGTACGAAGAAGATATAATTGTTAGATTGGTAGCTTAAGTAAGATGCATTTTTGTTGAATTATTTGTATGATTGTATTTATGAGTTGTTATTGATATTAAGATGATAGTTTTTTACTTTGGTAGTTAATGGCATTTCAACGTGATTTATCGATATGCAATTTAAGTGTGTA
The DNA here is from genome assembly GCA_030737815.1 of Allium fistulosum. Lineage (NCBI taxonomy): Eukaryota > Viridiplantae > Streptophyta > Magnoliopsida > Asparagales > Amaryllidaceae > Allium > Allium fistulosum. The sequence goes on from CM060906.1 coordinate 361,930,623, forward strand.
TATAGTTTAGTATGCCTAATTTAGGGTTATCGAATAGTGATCAAAATATATTATACAGATATATAAACATGCGGTTCAAGTTATATATATATATAACTATAGATGCATGGTTTGGGCGATTTATATATATTGGTTTGACATGCTTGCCTTGTGGCAACTGGGTAGTGCGAGGCACTTCAAGAATAAATCATGATCTACAGAGGGACGATAATACTTCGATATTGTATACCCATATGGGAAGGGTGTACGTAGGGTTTAGCGGTTAAATATGGTTCTGTTATGTTGGTATAGACAACTAGAAGAAAAGTACGCTAGTGAGGGAATCCACTGTACCATTGAACCGCAGGACCTGCAGACATGGTTCTGAAGCAAGGGCAAAGGGAGATTGGAATGCCAATCTAGAGTAGACCATATACAGTTGTGTTGTACGGACGGGTGCTGTGACAGGACCTACAAACTAACTTCTTTTGAGGTGTTGGTTTTCAGGAGAGTCCATAACATATTTGTTAGGCCTGTCAATGGATACCCGAAAAATCTGAAATCCGTTCAAGTCCGTATCCAAAAATACAGATATTATCTAATATCCGAAAAGCGTATACGGATATCCGATATCCGAAAGAGATTTCGGATGCGGATGTGGATATGAGTATATCCGTATCCGAAAAACATCCGTCCGATTCGAAATTAATTATAATAAAAATTGTTATTATTATTGATTTATTATTTAAAAATACCCATAAGTTATGGTTAAAATTTATTTGAAAATTAATGGCCAACGGCCCAAGCCCAACAAACAAACCCTAAGTAGGCAGGCGGTATTCACTTCAAACATCAATTCATTTTCGTTTATTCTTATTTCATCTCAATTCTTACCGCTGCTAATAAAAGAAATATCAAACCCTAAATCGCAATAGCCCTAAATCGACGAAACAACCCATCACTCTGACGTCGCTCCGCCTTGCAGCTTCGGCTCCGGCCTTGGTTCGAAACCACTCACCTTGCAGCTCCGCCTCATAGCTTCGGCTCCGGCCTTGGTTCGCAGCTCCGCCTCGCAGCTTCGGCTTCGGTTCGAAACTCCACACCTCGCCGCTCCGCCTCGCAACAATTAGGTGAATATTCAATCCACCACTTCAACTTGCTTGCTACTCTCATCTCAGATACGTGTTTTCTATTTTAATTTTATTTGGCATGCACCTGTTTAGTTTAGAGAATTGTTTTTTTTAACCTTTTTTCTTAGATGTGTTCCTTAAAAAAATGAATTAATATGTTCTGAATTAGATATTATATTTCCATAAAATTTAATTGATTATTTTAAGTACTCTGTATTTAGTTAGAAATTGATTTTAATTTTAGTTTAACCTTAAAATTGTTTTAATATGTAAATATTTACTCTCACTATTTTTTTGAGATACTGTACTTTTATTTAAAATTTAGTAGAATGTTGTTAGGCAATTAGAAGTATATTTCTGTTTGCTGTGACCAAAGTTTCTAATTTACATTACCCAAAAGTTGTCAGCTCATCAAAGTTTACCCTGAAACCTTGTGGGAACATTTGCAATTGGGAAAAGAGGGCGTGGTAGATCATATAACACAATGGAGAAATAAAATGTCTTTCTTCAATGTCTCACAGAAAATAAAAACAGTTCAGTAAGCAGACAATGTGCATCCAGGTACAAAAGAAAAAAAATCTAGAATAAAATTCGAGAAATACAAAATATACAGACATAAAATTAGCATTTTAATCCTCTGAATGCGGTAGAGAGTATGTAAATATCTATATTTTCTTAATTGAGTGATGCATCCAAGTACAAAAGAAAAAAATCCAGAATAAAATTCGAGAAATTCAAAATATACAGACAAAATATACAGACATAAAGTTGGTGATACAAGCATAACTGCAGTTCCTCTACAAACCTACAATAAGGCAACAAACTAAACTGGTAAGTAAAAAAGGAACAGAAAGCATAATGCAACTAGACACAAAATCATGGATCATTGAAAAAAAAACAAGCAGTTATAATAAGAAGTATTCCTATCAATAGAGATATAAATGATGTAAGTTTATTTCCTGACAGTCACATTATTATTGCATGCCATCGGCCTAATTTTGTGCGCTTGCTTGAATATGTGAATTTTTATTTTGTTTGGGTATGTGAATAAAACCTATGTTTGGACATGAACCTAACAAAAACATTTGAATTCAGATTTTTCTTAAATTAATCTTCACCATCTGGTATGTTTTTTTATTTGTTGTTATACATGCTACAAAGTATCGATATTAATCTGTTTAGTCTTCCTTACAATTGTTCTATGAATATTTACAGACTTTTAAAAATGGAAAACACCTCGTCAACTTGTAGCAGTAAATCTGTTGCATGTGCTGCATCAAATGCTTGTGTCAAAGACAAAGTTAACATAGTTGTGCTAGAAACCACAGACTCTAGTGCGCCACCAACTCAACTTATTCCAGCTAATGAAGAAATGTATGCACCTTTGAATATAAAACCCTTGAAATCCGAGGTATGGAAAGATTTTGATAGAGAAGTGTTAGAGGGTAGTAATTGTGTTAAGGCAACTTGTAAACATTGTTTAAGGATATTCAATGGAGCCACTTCACTGGGAACAACACATTTGAAAAATCATATAAAAATTTGTCCCAAAAATACTACCAATAAAAGATTATCCAGACAACAACTTTTGACTACTAAAAAGTCTCCCAATAAACCATTCAAATTATCTAGTTGGAAGTTTGATCAAAGTAGGACTCGAATGTATTTTACTCGTATGATTGCCAAACATGATTATCCATTCAATATTACTGAACATGTTTACTTCCAAGAATTTGTTAAGAGTATTAATCCAACCGTTAATTTCTATTCTAGAAATACAGTTCGTTGTGATGTGTTGAAACTTTATGCTGATATGAGAACTGAATTACAATAGATGTTTGATAGTTTGTCTACCCGTGTTAGTCTTACTACTGATTTATGGACATATGAACATCAGAATATAGGTTATTGTTATATAACTTGTCATTACATTGATGATGAATGGAAATTGCAAAAAAAGATAATTGCTTATCATGGAATGCCTTCTCCACACACCAGACTTGCACTTAGTGCTTCTCTTAAAACAAAACTATTGCATTGGAATTTGGAAAATAAATTATTTTCAATTACTGTCGATAACGCATCTAATAATGATGTTATGATAAGAGATCTCAAGGCATGGTTAGATGGTAAAAGGGTCTTGATTTCAAATGGTGATTTGTTTCATATGCGTTGTCGCACTCATGTCTTGAATTTAATTGTGCAAGATGGGTTAAAAATCGTACATGGTCTTATTATTAAGATAAGAGAAAGTGTTAATTTCACAAAGTCTTCACAGTCTATAAAACAAAATTGGGAAAATGCATTGGCACAAACTAGATTAGTTGGAAAAGGTGTTTCTTATGATGTTCCAACGTGATGCAACTCAACATACCTTATGCTTGAAAGTGCGATTGAATTGCATACCACATTTGAGCGATTAGTTGAGTTAACTTCAGATTATATAAGTTTGCCTTCTAAAGAAGAATGGGAGATAGGAAAAGAAATTTGTTAATGTTTGAAAATCTTTTATGATGTAACTCTCAAATTTTCAGGTGTTAAATATCCAACAGCGAATTTGTATTTTAAAAGCGTGTGTGATATTTATGAAAGTATTACTAGTTGGGAGCTAAGTGAGCATGATTATATTTGTTCCATGGCACAAATGATGGGAGTTAAATTTGAGAAATATTGGAAGACTTGTAATTTAATGATGAGTATTGGAATAGTTTTCGATCCTCGTTATAGAATGGCTTACATTGAATTTTTCTATGATTAGATTTATAGGGAAGATGCACAAGTTCATGTTAGGAAAATCAATGATTGTTTGAAATCTCATTTCTATTTATATGAAGAAGAAAGTGCATCCTATAAAAATGTATCTTCTTCTTGTGAATTGGATGATAATGTTAATCATGGTTTAAAAAAGAGAACAAAATTGGATCTTAAGTGGAAGAATTATAGAGAACAAAATATTGGAAGTTTGCAAATTTCAAAGACCGAGCTTGACAAGTATTTGGAAGATGAGTTATTGCCGATGGATGAGGATGACGACAACTTTAATATTTTAATGTGGTGGAAAACAAATTGTACTACATTTCCTACTCTCGCAAAGATTGCTCATGATATTTTAGCCGTTCCCTTTTCTACTGTAGCATCCGAATCATCGTTTAGTAGCGGTGGTAGATTGATTACCGAAAATAGATCCTCATTATCTCCTGACAGAGTGGAAGCATTGAGTTGTATTAAGGATTGGTTACCAACGGACATAGGTTAGTTATTATTTACATACTAAAATTATTTTAGAATTTTAACCATTTAATATAATCAGTCTTTTTATTTAACAGGTAAAGATATAGAGCTTGTAGATGAAGCATCAGCACTACCATAAACTATCCATCGCACAAGGTAAAAATATAAAGGTTTTTTTTTTCATTTATGTGCTGCTGCAGCAGCACTTTCTGGCTGCAGCACCAAGTGTCGCTGTTGCTGCTGCTGCTGCTGCTACTGCTGCACCAAGTGCTGCTGCTGCTGCAGCAGCGCTTTCTGATAGCAGCACTTGGTCTGACAGCAGCACTTGGTGTTGCTATTGCTGCAGCACCAAGTGCAGCAGCACCAAGTGCAGCAGCACTTGCACCAAGTGCAGCAGCACTTGCACCAAGTGCAGCAGCACTTGGTGCTGCTGCAGCACTAGCAGCAGCACTTCCAGTGCAAAATACAATATGAGTTTGAAGTTTGATTTATTGAATCATATTTTTGCTATGTTTGTTTTATAGGATCGTGTGGAAAGCTCATGAGTTTGAAGATAGAACAAAGAATTTTATGTTTATTCTTCACTTTAGCAAAGAAATCAGATGCTTATTCGTCACCTTAGCTATGTTTATTTAGGTTTTATGGTTAATTATTTAAATTGTATAAGCTAATTAATTATGCATTTTGTAACTCTATTATGATTTTGTGTGGATTGTTTGTTGTTAACTTGGAAACTGAAGTATATTAGTTTGTCGATTGATTGTTATTTGAATGCTATGAATTGTAATTTTTTTGATCAAAATTTTCATTATATCATAATTCTCAATCTAGTTTTCGAATGCGGATTTTCGGATATTTTCGGATATTCGGAAATATCCGCATCCTCTTTTCGGATGCGGATATTTTCGGATATCCAAAAATATCCGTGGATGCGGATACGAATGTTAATTTTTGAATATCCACGGATATCAGGTGCGGATGTGGATGTAGATTTTAATTTTCGGATACGGATGTGGATATAGCCATATCTGCATCCGTTTGCATCCGTTGATAGGCCTAATATTTGTGGCTCGATAGGTCTCTTTGGTAGCTAATGGCAATTCAAGATGGGTATCATTTATAGATATCTATATTTTGGTTTGGGGTATGGAGATGCTATGATAGTAGCATTGGTATATCGCTACATTTATTTTGCATTTCAGATGCTTCGATAAGGATCGCTGAATTGATTAGTGTCCGTAGCGGATTCCACCCATCAGTAATGATGAGTATCAGTTTATTCTCTATTTGTCATTTACCGTTATGTTGTGTGTAGCATATTAGTTGGTTGTTAATATTATTATGTTATCTATATTAACTCAACATTTATATTTTGGGTTACCTTTATCATGGTATACGATTAAGTACCAGTCATGCTATATTAGTTGTGTGAATTCGTTGATGAAAGGAGAAGAGCAGGTTATGGTATGATTCCCTACCTTTGAGTTGGGTTTACTTAACTTATTTATAGGCGGTCTGGATTATCCCTGAACCACGTTTGTGGAGAGGACCGGCTATACTTCAGTAGTTTCCTATTTATTTGTAAATGGTTTTGATATATTGTATTTTAAGATAGTTCCCCTCACACCAAGCTTCATGTATGTCCCATGTTTTGTCTTTGTCTGTTTGTGTCTTGACAACTCTTGGGTACTCGATTGAGTAGCTTGGGAGCCAAGTGCTTTTGGGATACGCTTTCAGGACAACTAGAGCACTTTCGAGGCGAACTCAATACTTTGGATATATACTTGATACCGTGGTAGTACAAAAAAATATGCTATTTATATATGAAATTAGTTGTATCATATATTATATTTTAACTTTCTACATTGATATTTATTTATCAGTTAATTCTATCAGTACAGTCTTTTATGTATTGTTTATCCTATTATATTCATGTATATTCAGTATATTGTATATTATCATTCCGCTATGAGATTCTATCGCTGTAACTTTGTTTAGTGTTTTGTTTTTTATTTTACTCCGACGAGCTATCTTTTGTGGTATTCGGTAGTCAAACACCATCATTTGACGTAGGCTCAGGGTATTATGAAGGGCGGATCATCATAGTTAGTATCTGAGCACATGCTCAACACTCAATACCAAGTAGACCAGTTTTGAGTCAAGCAACCTGGTAGATATAGATACGTTGAGATTGCGTATTTGTATTTTTCTGCTTCATAATATTGCATACACCACTTATCTCTTGAAATTTGATTCACTCGATCTCTAGTGGCTAAGGTATCTTTGTTTTAGACTATCTATATAATATGTGTAACCTACTTATAAGTTGATGGGGTGCATGAGCAATTGAAGATATGCAGTTTGAGATGCCTGATTGGTTCAATGACTATTAAAATACTGCAATGGATGTTTCCCCATCCGTGAACATTTCGGCAACTGTGGTAGGTGTTAGAGGTGATGTAGCCCTTGAATCATAGTAGTAGAAGAGGGTGGAGAGCATGTCATGGCTTGGATTGACTCTATACATCGCTTTGAGTCGTAGTTTATTTTTGAGTTCGAAAGGGATGCGCAGCTCAACTGTTTCATCCATTTGCAACAGCGAAGCTTGTTAATAAAGGAGTATCTTATCCAATTTAACCTTTTGGCTAAATTTTGAGTAGAGTGGGGATGTTTGGTCAAGTGTATCTTGGATTCTACATCGAAGTAGGATTCGATGATTGCCAAGAAATTAGAAAAAAATGAGAGAATGACTTATACGTTTTCCGTTGAGTCATTCGAATTAGAAGTGTTTGTCCTCATGTTAGCAAATCTCAGGTGGTAGAATTAATCTCATGTGTTGCAGTAGTGTTTTCTAGAGGTTGGTTACCCGTTCTTAATCCCTAGTCCGAGCGCAGGATTTCTAGGTGCTTTGCACAAGTTAGTCAAGGACTTTTCACTCGATTCTTAAAGGCGAGCACTCAAGTCAGATTCTTGAGTTGACTGAGAGATTTCTAAAGCATGGCTCTAGTTGTGAGAGGAAATTTCAACGATCGGACTAAGAAACCGGATAGGAGTTCACATAAGAGTCAGGTGACCGACTCTAGTTTAACAAAGAAACTACGAGCGAACAATGGATTGGATTTGGCAACGTATATTATTTTGGGTAGCTTAAGATAGTTCAGGGAAGGACTTCTCGACTAGTTTTTTGACGATTTGGATAATCTTCTAAGTGATGATATGATACTTTTTGGGCGAGCGTTGCAGTACACTTAGTATATTATCCTTATTATCATTGTGCGGTCGAGGTGAGTTTTAAACCGAGCAAGCCCAAGCTTTTGTAGATTATCATTTAATAATGATTTAATTAGTAAAGTTTTATACTTTGGAAAATGAGTTCTATTCAAAAGGGAAGAGAAAGTTAAGACTTAGATTGCTGGGTTTATTCAAGAGTTTTGAGGATCGGTGATCCGGCCTATCATAAGTTATCCTTTTCATGGGTGGGAGGCATTATAGTCTTTCATGTATTGTATTTATGAAAGGGTGTTGCACTACTTAAGCATTTTGGTCATCTTGGATGTCAAACAGGCTCATGGGAGTTTATAGTTTGGTATGCACGCTTTAAAAATTATTGGTTACCATGTATGTTTTTATAGCCTCCTTTTGAATAATCAGTACTTTGAATGGTAATCATTATTGATTTTTGTTTCTAATTGATTTTTGTTTCTTATTGATTACATGTTGTTGCTTGATTATTGATTGATTATTTATTTTTGTTGATTGGTCTTTATTTCTTATAGATTGCTCATAGTTGATTATTACCGCTACCATATTGTGTTAATTCTCCTTTCCCATAAAAGTAGTACACGATATATTTTGTGAATTTTGTTTGTATAAGTGTGTAATTCTACTGACGTCATCGTGTTTTGTCGACTAGAGAAAGTGGATGTGAACTGAATGTGGCTTTAGACCTCGGGAGCCTATTCATTTTTGAGAGTAGGGCTATGTGGCTTCGGACCAATGGGGTTAAGCTTGTCCGTGTTCGATGGAGCTTTGTATTATTATGCCTCCAAATACTTGAGGAAAATGTTGTTTTCCCTTTTATTTTGTTAAATAATTAAGAAAGCATAGTGTAGAGCTTACTTTGTTGTTGCTTGTATTTTACAAGTGTACTTGTTGTTTTCAATGGTAACATATTTATCGGAGATTCCGGTTGCATAGTTTTTTGTAGGATGTTTATTTGAGATGCTGGTTGCATTAGATGTGCTTGTTGCATAGTTTTTATAACATGTTTATTTGAGACAATTGTTGCATTAGATTGTTTTTTGCACAGTTTGTTGTAACATAATTATTTGAGATGATTGCTATATATGATTTAGCATACTTAAATCTATGGTTTAATATTGAAAGTGTGTTTAATCCCCTTCATTTAGTGCGTGATTAGGTACATGGAAGCAGTTATGCAATATTAGGATGCTTATTCGTTATGGTTTACATCTAAATGGCATGCCCTTGCTATGAAAGAGGCACGTAAGATCTATAGTATGTGTGTTATATATGTATATGCTTGGATGTCTTCATAAATGAGATGCCCTTGATATGGGATGCCTCAGATATGTTATATTTTTTTTAAAGGAAAGATATGATACATACATACATACATACATATATATATATATATATATTGTTCTGGAATTTTTTCGGAGTTGGTCGCACAAAGGAGGTGTTGCCAAATTTTCCCAAATAGGAGAAGTTTTAAATCCAAGTGTTAGGAGGTTCTTGTGTGATTTTGAATTTTTGGTACGCCGGGTTGCATTGTCATACCGGTAGGAATTTCTAGTATGAAATTCTTTTAAGGAGGGAAGAATGTAACAACCCGCATTTTAAACGATTGGATATTAAAATAAATAATTTAAATATCGAATCATTAATTAACTGAAAGTCCAAAATTTTATTTTTCGCATATGGTCGACTTAGGACTCTAGACCACTTCCGTTGAGTTAGGATCGACGTTGGGAGTTCAAATGAGTATAAATATCAATATATTTAGAGTCGTGGTATTTTTATTAGTTATGTATTGTTATACGTATTTTATGAAAATACGTCCATAGTCGGGTCTAGTAGGATCTAGACTAATGGCTTGAGGAACTTTATTATGGAAAATACAGTTGAATTTTTTTGGAATCGGACGATCCGATGGCCAAAACGACCTCGAAATGCATCAAATTATAATCCCAGAGCACTGTGTCGGTTAACGACGAAATTTATACCTTAAGGACTAGAAAATTAAGGTGATGTGTGCCAACGTGTTTCGTGATGATCTGATGTGCTATATGATCATACGAGCTCAAAATGCATGATGACTTAATTGAGAAATTAAATAATATATATATATTATTGTACATGAACACATCACTAGGCAAGACCCTTCCTCCTCGCTATTCTTTCTCACCTTTCCATTTCATGAATTAATTGGAAATTAAATCCAAAGACTCAGGCATCGATAGAGGTTAAGGTTGGATCCATCGGACTCGGGGAGAGGAGAGTATCGCATTGGTATAGATGGGTTAGGGTATGATGTCGATTGGAGGGTCGACCATGTTGCTTCCATCAACTAGGGTTGGCGTTACGTAGAGATTAAGGGGGAGTTTGGCGAAATGGAGTGAGCCATTGGGTTTCTAATGACTGCGTTCTCCTTCCCATGCATATGGCATTAATTCTGGTTGGCTCTAAGGCTATTGCAATATTTCGCGTGTCCTGTTGAGAGTGCCAAATCGCGATATTGGGGGAGAGGTCGGAACTTGCTTCGAGTATGCCATCGCGTTCGTTGTTACTCAACGTGTTGAATAAAGCTAGTCGTGCGTGATTTCGCTGAGTGTAGCTCGTGTGGTGGTGGTGGAAGTTACGTCTTTGATGGGTTAAGCTTAAGGCATGGGCGGGAATTTGAAATTATGGGGATGTGGAAGATGGATTAAGGTAAGTTAATTACTTAATTAAAGTAATTAAGTATTATTATAATTCGTATTCTTATAAAATTCATTTCTCTTACATACAAGATCCAATTGAGATGCGGTCTTCGCTGTTGCACTCATAGTGAGATAATATATAACCCGCGACAACCAATAAGGCGAGGATGGATTACCTAGTTAGTTAGGTGGAAATGTCGACAGCTAAGGCTTTGTCCTCGTTCCTTCTATCGGCTTATCGTGCTCTAGATAAATGTGAGTTAAAGATCCTCTTGTTTTAGTGAGTTGTGTTAACCTAGTATATTAATTCTTAGATTCCCAATGTTTATACTACACTTGGTATACTAGGCGCCAAGTATGGGCTTGGACTGGATTTGGACACTTGGGAATTTACAGATCAGGTGAGTGGAATTATAACTCTGAGTTTATATTTCAGTAGAAATCCCCGTAATTTTATATATTGAAAATATTACGTAGAAGAGGTTAAATAATATTTACAAGTAATTATTTCCCCATTTGATTAGATTAGTTTGAGTAGATATTCGTGGTAATTGATTAAGATCCCATAATATATATAGTCCTATTCGTATTAAATAGAGTAAAGATGGAGTTGAAATTAATTTATAACATTGTTACAATTTAATTAAACTTCAATTTGTTGTTATGTTAGAAATTGATATATTATTATATATTTTACTTCAGATATTTGAGATAATTGATTAAGATCCTATACATACATACATACATACATACATACATACATATATATATATATATTGTGTCATATTCGTATTCAATAGAGTTTGATGGAGTATATATCAATTTATAACATGGTTATGAATTAATTAAAGTACAATTTGTAGTTATGTAAGAAATATAAATATTATTATATACTTTACATTAGATATTCAAGATAACTTATTGAGATCCCTTATATATAAATATTGTGCTATATTCTTATCGAAATAAAGTTAGATGGAGTTAATATTAATTTATAACATGGTCATAAATTTATTGAACTCAATTTGTTGATATATTAGTGATAGGAATATCCTTATATATTTACTTCAAATCAAAAGTTAAAGTATGACCTTTAAAGTAAGTTGTAAGACCAAAATAATTATTTGGGCAGGTTAAACTTATGTTAAAAATGGCTTTGAAGTTTATCTGGCATTGGTATTTGTAACAACCCTGTTTTCGAAAATAAAAACTATCAAATTTGTATTCAAACACTTCTATTCTAATTCAATTCATATGATATTATGAGTTCAAAAACAGGGTTGTTACAATATTGGTTTATTATAGTGTCAATAAATGATTAACAAACCATTGACGGAATAAATTGTACCATCAAGACGACACGACCTGTAGATGCAGTTCCAAAGTAGGGGCGAGGAGGGATTGGGATTCCAATCCATAGTTAGTTATATACTATTGCGTTGTATGGACGGGTACGTATCGAAGAGTGTTATATATATGTATATGTATGTATGTATGTATTGATTACATACCAATATTAGCTCAAGGGAATATTCACGTGTGATATCCCAAATCGTTTCATTCTCTATATATTAGACATTATTACTTAGTAATACTCTTTGGTAATATGGATACAAAGGTGGGGCGTTTCACCTCATTACTAAAGAAAGTAACTTCTTCACATCCCTGTGTTTTGGAGTTGATAGAACGATCTGGATTTTCACTTGTAATGAAGTTAGGTTACACCCAATCGGATCATCATTTAATTACTGCTTGGTAAATAGGTGAAGACCCAAGACATCTTTATGTCATTTTCGGGTTGGTGAGACCAACATCTTAGAAGATGTAGTTGTTTTGCTAGGTTTGCCAATCGAGGGTGCTCCATTGACTAACCCCTATGTCCCTTTTGATTACATAGAGTTGTTTGAGTCACACTTAGGCCTTGTACCACCAGCTAAAGAAAGGTGGGGCCAACGAGATGATTGTGGAGACTTGGTATAGACAATAACTGGTAGATGATATTCTAGCAGATGCATTTGATATTCGGATTACCCACTGATTGGTGGTTGTTTGACCTTAGTGCATATATTCTAATTACCATTAAATTTCTTCATTTTAACATAATCTATTATATCTTGAAATCTATGTAAATGTATTTGAAGCTATGGCCTTAGACTTATATTTATGTTGGCCTAATATCCATGAAGAGAGTGGTTGTTAATAGATTGCTACATCTTGGTTCTAAGTACACATATTTTTTCATATAACCACACGTATCTATTCAGATCTTGTAATTTATAAATATTGGTTTCTTATCGGTGGGTTGGAGTCGTTGGACTAAAGAGTCTGACATATTCCCCTAGAAGGGATATTCACTTCTACTTGAACAAGCTTGATGTTCTGGAGTATGATTATGTGACATGGTCACCTTGCACAATAAAAGTTCTTGCAGAGCTACCTGACATGTGCATATCTTCTAGACATTTATGGGATGCATGAGTTTCGTTGATTTTTCTTAATGATGTTGCTTACCATTCCCAAATAAAGTGATGCGCCAATTTGGTATGTCATAGCAAAAACCAGAGAAGCACATTAATACAAGATTGATATTTCCATCGGAGTACGATTTGGCCATTGATTAATGGAATCACCACCACATGTTTACATAGGAGGGGAGGGAGTTAACTCTAACTATTGAAGAATATAATAGTTGGTATTGGAACATCACACGACGCTACGTTCTCCATGCTAAAGAATTACTCTTAGACATTGATCCATACACACCTAGAGCTTCTCTTAAGAGGAATGTGGTAAGTATAATTTACTAACAAAAAAGTGGAATGGATAATAATATATTCACTGCACGATACTGAAATGAAAGTTTGCCTTCAAACATCTAGCACCCAAAACCTATGATTATGAGGTAATCGCCAGCTAGTTTCCAAAGCTGTAGGAATTCCTTTCATCTTGTTGTTATACATCCATTATTAACATTATGAATAAAGCTTTGCATCAAGCAAATAAGAAAACCAATGATCACATGATTCTGATTCCACTATTACATAGGCAAAAAGATAAAGATGGTCCTTTGCATCAACCGTCGCAAAAAAATAATATACATTTGTATTTTCCATATAAATGCATGCTATCAATATAGAGGAATGGTGGACAGTGTGAAAACCCCTTAATACAAGGTACTAACGTCCAAAAAGCTCAATCAAACACTCTATACTTATCAATTGTTACATGTACTATTGCTACCTGGATTCTTTTTAGCAACTTAAGAAAATATTTAATTAAAGGTTGTATATGATTTTGGCCAATCACCATAAATCTTTTCTACTACCTTACTTAAATCTCTCTATGCCTTCGTATGACTAAATTTTAAGGAAAATTATTCTTCCATTAACACTTAAATCGTTCCGCTATTATATCCAAATAAGCTTTGATGAAAGCTATTATCTTCGAAATAATAAATAGACGTTGCTTGTTTAATATTAGAGTTAACTGTTGGGTTGATGTAGTTATGTTCATTTGGATATTTTCTAATCACCCACCATCTTGAATGAGATTTTTTTGAAACTACTACTTGGATTCTCCAAGGACAATTTGTATCAACATTGCAAATGGCAGTGAACTTGGTTTTGTTCAACTAGATTATATGATATTGTATGTAGAACGGACCATTTGCTTTATTGTTATAAGAATTTTGATTTGGTCTCAAATACCATTTCAAATTGGAATTTATTTAAAACACTGGTAGATGAGGATAGTTCAACGTTGAATTTAATATCTACAACGGTAAATTTAACCATCATTTGTACATTGCAAAGATCATCATCTAGAGGTACTTCTATCTTTAGTTCATCGTTATCTCCATGGAGATCATCTTAAAGTACAAAATCATAGATGAGAGGTTCATTATTGACTTGCACATTATTGATCTAAGACCTATCATTCTCTGACCTTGTAACGCCCCTTCAAAATGGGAATAATAGTCCCACATTGTGGATAATACTATAAAGTGGGGCGTCACAGCTTGGTATCAGAGCCATATCCAATTGGAATTGCGGCCTGTACGTGTTACAGCCACGACGCCTAGGTGGTGTTGTGTTCATGAGCCAATGAGGGCGTTGGGCTCTAAAGGGGGAGATTGTAACACCCCTTCAAAATGGGAATAATATTCCCACATCGTGGATAATACTATAAAGTGGGGGCGTCACAGTCCTAGTAATAATATTCATGCCATCAAGAGGAGGATCTTTATGCACATCCATATCTAAATCTATGTCCATATCATCATCATCAACATCTGCTTCCCTTGAATGAGTAAATGGTTGAACATAGGACTATGTTGCGGTATCATGTGCTAAAAAGATGCATTTTGAATCGAGTCAGAGTTTTAGTATAATGAGAAAATAAACCCAATTATTGAACATTATAAAACAAAGTTCACTTCTAGCTCATATGGTATAGCTTGGAGGGTGTGGGATACAGGGGATAAGACATATGACTGTTCAACAGTCCAACACTACTATGCAACATAGGCTAATGCGAAATATTGCTAAAAGTAAACAATCACAATTTCTAATGATTGCGATATAATTAACATAATATAAAAACATCACAAAATCTGCATTACCTTGGACTCATCCGTGCAAAGCTATCCTGTATGAGATATGGATAACTATATTGCACACCATGTTGACAATTCATGTAATAAAAATCCAAAAAACAGTTGTTGTTGACTGTAGTTTCTTACATTCAAAGATTGATTACTATAACTAGTAGTGTTCATGTTATCCAACATTCTGGAATACTCAATCCCATGACTAACCACTGGTTGGTGGTATGGCTAGTTATACTTGTAACCTTCTAATTTTTCCCTATACATCTCTATCAATTTTGATACAACAAAAAAAAATTAATTCAACGTCGTCACTGTCAACTACTTTTTATTTTTTTGATCCTGAATCGTAGGCTAACCGCAAACTAAATATGTATCAAACTCCTTAGGTTTTATCTTTGTAACTTTGAAATTAGATTCTTTTAGTTGTTCTAGGTTGCAACCTATTTGTAGTTTTGTCGATTTCTATAACCCATCAACATACTTTCTGCACCTTTTTTCATCAATCACCAATTCACCATCGAGTTAGCAAATAGTCGGAACAAAAATATGTGTCATTCTATGATATGAATACCAACATTGCACTATTTCCATAACCAATAACAACTAATTATCTAGAAAAAATCTTTTGGATTTAAAAACTATACCTTTATAGTTCTAAAGTAAATGGAGATTGATATCCTTTAACTATATCTAAGAAAACATGACTTTTGGTTAATTTTGAGGCAAAGAGAATGAAAATTTTGAAAGAGAAGAGAGGTAGGTTTTTTGAATCTTTTGTTCAATTTTTTGATAATGTTAGTGTACAACCTGCATTTTCAACCCTCAAAAGTCGACACTAATACATCCACGGTATTCACATGCCGAGCATCCAAGTGCGGGAAAGACAGATTGTTGGGGTGAAAGAAAGAAAAAATAGAATATGATCTCATGTTATAACGACTAACATATAATATACAACAGATCTTTATAAAAGAAAACTGTAATATACATGCATCAACCAAAGTAACTATCTATCATCAACCTGGACGGTTACAACAACCTATCCCTGATAAATACGGACAAGAAAAACAATGGAAATAAAGATACATGAATACGTCTTAAAGGCATCCAGATCGTCTCCTGAAGCTCCAAAGCATCCATAAATAAGTCTGAAATACAAGAAAATAATGCCCAGATTGGTCTAGTAAACCAACGTGAGAAACATAAATCAAATGGATTTTTAATATCATAAAACCTTTCAAAATAAAGGTAACTCGTAAGGCCATGCCGCACATAAACACGGAAGGTTTTTTTACCTTACGATAAACAACCATTTCTATAAGAAAATCCAGTGATATTATAATAATGTCTAAGATTCAAAATAAATATTTAATCATAGCTGAAATGGTTACATTAATTATATTCCGGCATATTAAGTATACAACTAAGTCCGTAAAGGCATGTATTGGAAAATGGATTCCATACAATGACAAGGCTATTGGGGGGTACCGCATGTCACAGTACACCTCTAGAAAAATGTACTGAGAGCCTAACATGGACCCTCTACAAATCAGGATCAGCCTATACCTTACTGAATAATAGTGAATATGTCATCACCCCGGTTGCCAGCCAACAACCGTACCGATTCATTAGCATACATAAATGGGTCAGTATCGATCTAGATCGGGTGATGACCATACCCTAATGGTAGCGAACCACATTGTCCTGAAGCATATCCATGTTTTTGTCATTACCAGATGTGAGGCTTGAGGCTGCGTTTTACCTTTTTAGCAAATCCCACTTGGAATGCTAACATTGCCCTTCATGCAAAAATGCAATGTCAGTATTTAGATATACAAGTTGTTCAGGATAAGAACAAACCTAAGGCACTACTTCTACCACATTCTCAGGATTAATAGCAAGTAGCTCTTGCACTTCAAAGAACCCCATCTTCAATTTTGTCATTTTCAACATGTCCCAATTCAAACACTTATGATGGTTTGAAGTGGTTTTCGGATAACTAATGCTTATCTGATCCCCGTCTCTTCGAACCAGCAATCGATAATTTCAAAAATGGCTATGATCTGATAGTCGATTAATTAACTATCTAATAAACAATCAATCCAACTAGAGATTTAATTCCACATGGAAACTAACCCCGGTTAAGCCCATAAGCAACCACTAAGTCTTTTTAATTAATCCTATCATTAATTAAAATCTTCTTTCAAATATTTGTTTTAAAATATCTTTATAAAGATATATTCATAAACCTTATCTACTCTTTTCAATACTTGAAAAATATAGATATTCTTATCTCCAAGTATAAGTATATTCATAAAACACTGCACTTTCAATACTTCAAAAACTTTTATATTCTTATCTTTATGGTATAAGTATATTCACAAATCATTTCACTTTGAATACTTAAAGAATATTTATACACTTATCTCAACGGTATAAGTACATTCACAGAGCTTAAGGAAGATTTCCTATTTTTTTCAAACCATATTAAATTGGGTTAAAAACAACTACCATTTGAAATATTGTTTACCATAAATCCAAACCACTTTTCTTTTGGTGTAAGTAAATGGATCATATATAAACTAGACCAAATATACTTACCACCTCTTCCCATTTAAAACTTGTGCTATCCTTCAATTAACAATGAAGTCAAACTAGTTAGCGTACTATCCTTGCCTCGACATACATTCTTAATTCTTTTGATAGGGATGAGTTTCCCAATATCAGAATTTGGTGTTAAGTAGGAAATAATACTTTCCATACCACCATAATTTAAAATGATTATTTATAGAAATCAAATCTCATTCCTTTTATAAAACTCCTTTTTATAAATCTCTTTCATATTTATAAAATTCTTTTTATAAATCTCCTTTCTATCTATAAAACTTCTTTTATAAATCTCCAAATATAATTATAGAACTCCTTTATAAATCTCCAAATTTACTTATAAAACTCCTTTTATAAATTTCCTAATATAATTATAAAACTCCTTTTATAAATCTTTAAATTTATATATAAAACTCCTTTTATAAATCTCATATACTTATCACAAATCTTCAATTCCAAGATAGAATCAAATATTTTACATAAAACGATCGTTTCATATATTACTATAAATCCACAATTATGATTTACTATACCAAATTATAAAAATGATATCATTTCCCTTTCTATATAATACCATTTATAAATCTCTCTTTCTACACAACATTTTATATAAAAAGTTTCACCGATATTTATTCCAAAATATTGTTATTATCTTTTAAAATAGAATTACTTTATTATAAATGATAACTCCTTTATATTCCTTCCAAATAAACATTTGTTATATATTAATTGTTTGTAAAATAAATACTTCTCAAAATACTTAAAAAGACATTTCCAAAAAGGTTGAAGTAAAATAAAAAAGTTCAAAAACTATTTCTTGATAAAATATCATAGAAAATTCCAAATGTTACATTTAAAAATCATTATCTAAATCAAAACCCATTTCAAATCCAAACAGCAAATAATAGTATTTCCAAATACTTTAATCAGGCCAATACTTACCATAGCATTTAACCAGTGCTGCTACTACATTTTCCACTAAAAAGGTTCAACTTTTAACATATATCAACGTTATATCCAATATGGCAACCACTAAACTTTTAACATTCGACAATTTATACAAGTATATAACTGAAATTTAAAATCAGCAATGGCGAGGAATCCAAATTCTTCTACAAAATTCCATGTATTTAATTTTTCAAATCAAAAATTTAACCAAACCAAACCAATAAATCATTCAAGCACAAAAACAATAATTTATATTTACTATATATCATATAGTTTCATTTAAAGGTGAGATAACTCGCCGAAATTCCAATTGATGCTTACGCGTTCCAGTTTATCTAAAATCAAACGACATTTAATTTTAGCTCAAATTTTCACTTGCTTCAAACTTGACAAAATCAATTCTAGCATGTAGATAATGCTCCTACGAGTGCAATGCAAAAGACTATGTCTCGCTTGGATCTTGTATGGAGAAGGTATTTATTTTATAATTTTTAAGATTTTAAAATATAATTAAATTAATTAATTATTTCACTAATCACCTTCATTATCCCCAAATCCTTTCTTTCCCAAATTCCCTTTGCATGTACACGCACGTTGCCAGCCCCATGCACGCACGCTGAGACTCAACCCACACTCAATGAAATCAAACACCGACGGTTCCTACACGCTCCACGTCACGAGTACTTCGTATCTTCCCATCACGTCGAGATCGGTTGCCCAAGGAAAATTACGATCTGCTTTGCCATAAATCGACCATGCAAAATGTCGTGACTTCCAAAACTCCTCCGCACCATCCCAAACTTCGGCTGTCGACTTGTCTTTGCATGAGAGTCACAATGCCAAACTCGCCATAGCTTATCACTGCCTAGAACATCGTCAAACCCTGACGCTAATTCTTTTCCTCCACGTCTAATAATCCCAACGTCAACCGCACCTACTCTCTCACCAAGATTCGAAGCTCTCTTCCTCTCGAATCTCACGGATCCAATTTTATAACTTTTTCTTAAGTGAATGATTTAATTTTGATTTTTGATGGGAGGCTAGGTTAAAATCCTCTACTGTTATTAAAAATGAAAATGAAAAGGAAAATGGGAAAAAGAAGTGTGTTTAAGAAGTGTGAAGGGGTATGGGTGTGTTTATTTTACAATCCTGGCACTTCGCTACGCAGCATTTCATTCGCGTACGAACCGCGAACGACCGAAATAAAAATATGATCGTATACAATAATGCGACACGATCACAAAATAATAATAAAATATATTGGTTAACTTATTCTAAGAAATTTCAAAAAATACCAACGTTTGCCAAAAATACGTCAAACGATAATTTAAATATTTTCCAAATTAAAGATTATGGAAAAATCCTATAAATTCTTTTAAATATACGTCATTAATAGTTAAGTCGTTTTATTAACAATTGATTTTCTTATTATTTATTAAATTTGAATCGAACTTGAATATTTAAATAAATCAAATATTCTCATTCAAAACGTTAAAAATTCAAAGTCGTTACTGTTAGAATGAGGGGAGAAAGAGAAAGTTGTTGTTTTACAATAAGCTCTGAAGCTGGCTACTTTTGAGATTGTGCCTATATTATTTTACTACACTGGTGCCATTTGTAAAGCCATAAATAGTTCAAAAGAAATGCTATATAAGTGACATTTGAGAAGGTACCAGTGTTGTTCTCTCAATTATATTTAACATCTTTTCAAAAGTTGCCAGCATATTATTTAAAAATCAAGTTGGGGACATTTGAAATGTTTCCAGTACATAATTGACCGCTTGGCACTAATGTGGCCAAAACTGACATGTATTTGTAATAATTATAAAATAACTTATTTGCATAGTAAGTTTTTTAAATCGGCCTATATTCACAAAAATATCATACATTAATAGTATAATAGATTTTAACGCACCACACACCACCTTTACAAAAATAAAGTCATTTAGTGCATCTTAGGTAGAATCAAAACTCCACCTCCATATAATTTAGTACAACCTTCCATTTCACCATAATTTTATGCATGTCCCTGGACCAAACATGCACTCAAACTTACATTAAAATATTTTTAACACTTAAAGACCTACATATAGAACTTGCAAAGGAATGTCTAGTTGGTATGCGACATGTTGAATAATCAAAGGTCACAAAGTTAAGCTCCAGCAACAGCATTATACATGCATAAATTCATATGTTCATACACATACATATGTACGTACGTATGTATGTATGTATGGGAAAACCTATTTGGACAAGTTCGATCATATAGAATCTTGTTTGAAATTTGTTAACAAATTTCTTTGTTAAACCCAAAGACTGTAATGTAAGTGAAGTTTGGTTAAGATTAGGCTTAAGTTCCATGTAGAAGCCATGTAGAAGCCATGTAGAAGTTTGTTAAAAATTTGCATGTTCCATGTAGAAGCCACATGCATGTTAAATATCATAAGTGCATGAGAGTCCAATAGAAGCCATAAGTCCAGAATCTTTATTTGATATGCTACGCAATATTAATTGTATACTTCCCTATTTGCAAATAGTCGCAAATTTACAGTAGGCACAAAGAATCCCCAAACTGATTTATGGTTATAAGTTTAAAAATGTTGGAAAGTGGAGAGGATGAATCCCCTTCTTCACTGCCATGAGGTCCGTATTTATAGGGGTGGAATTCGGCGGCATGGCTACCACATGGCTTTCGGCGTCGTTGTTTTTCGGCATCCTTCGTTGTGCTATTAACATGTGGCAACATTCTTCATACTGGTGACTTACTACAACCCTCTTCTCATTGATGATTTATGACATCATTTGTTATCTTGATGAAATACAGTATCTTCATTTACATTGATGATTTATGGTATCCCTTCAAATACTGATGACTCACGACATCCTTCTCTAGATTGATGACTCATGGCATCCTTCTCCAGATTGGTGACTCATTGCATCTTTGTTTCATTAATTGTTTACGGCATCTTTACTCTACTAATGGTTAATGACATTTATTATTATATTGAGGAAACGCGGTATCATCCCTTGCGTTGTCGACTTTCGACATCTTTGATGATACTGATGATATGCGACATCTTTAACAGCCGTGGATGTTTGATATCTCTCATACCCTTTGAAGCCCGACACTCTTTGTTGCTTATACATGCTTTACAATAGATATAACTGTAAAGGCCCGATATCTAATGAGTTCCAATATACCCTCCTTGTGGTTATATATTCGATATCTTTCAATGGTGCGGTATTTCCCGCTAAAGGTTTCACTGCTGTCGACATCTTGAATTCCGACATGTCCTATATTCAGCATCTTTAATTGTAGTAACATTTTCCCAAATATTGACTTTTAAAGTCAACTCTCGATATTAGCACTTGCCGCCTTGATAAATGCATTGTCCTTATTGGCATTCCATCTAAATCTACGCCGTTCATTTACATTGAGATCAAAAGCTCTTATTCTTCCTTCTTCCTCTATAAATACCCGCCCTTTTCTTTCTTCTTCTTTTTACTTATGAATCAATTCTCAAAGAAAAATTTTCAATCTTACTTAAAGATTTTCGATCTTCTTTGGTGTTTAAGCATATTTCAAGGTTTGATTTCTTTTCTACTTTAAACTAAACGAATGAATTAAGTTGGGGATTTTCAATTTTGAATTGAAATTAGGGTTTACTAATTAGATACTGTTTTAAAATTTTTGGATTGTAAGTTAAATTGTATATTTATTATGCTTCTTGATGAACTTAGTATCCAAATTAGCATGTCGTTCGGGGTTTTTCTCTTTGATGATTGATTAAAGAATGATGATGGTAACTTGAAAATCTAGAGCTTTCTTATTTAATTAAGAACTTGGTTAGCTATTAGAAACCCGAAATCCGTTTCAAAATCAACAATTGCTTAGCTTTTGAAGTTTTTAACTCTTCGAAACTTAACATTTTACTTGTAGTCTGATACTCTAAAGTTTTCGCCCCTTAGTCATTGTTTCGGCAACTAGTTAGAAGCTTTGAATTTATTTAGGATTTCGACAATTGATTTAAAATTCAAATCTCTTATCGTGTTAGAAACCAGTTAAAGATTCGGTGACATTTGTTTTAATGGGTTATTTCTTAGGTTACAGATTCGATGTCCTTATATTTTGCCATTACTCTTTGATGAACTCGACAACATCTATAGAGTTGATATATTGCTTAGAAATTCAATGTCCTATTTTAAGCCCGATACCACATCATCGGGTTGGAATGTGATTATTGTGTCGTAAACCTATAAGCTAATTAAGTTTTCGACATCCTCAACTTCAACACCAAGTTAAAATATTTTGAAACAAGTTTAACCCTACTTATTATCTATGAATTTGGTAATCTTATAAATTCGACATTAGGTTATTATCTCGACATCCCACAATGATTTTTACCAAATGTTATACTTACAACATCTTGATTGTTCCTTATTAGTTCGTCCTAAACTCAACATCTATTTATGAATTTTATGGTTGTTAATGCATTTTTGGTTCATTACAAATATTCCTAGTATTTTATAAGCTTGGTATCTTATGGACTATTTAATAAATTGTTAGCCTATCATAAGTTCTGCAGTTAATTCTAGTTTTGTCACTCTATCAATTAACCAAGTACCGATTGATCAAGCGTTTAGTTGTTTGTCTTACTTCTATATTTATGATCATTTCAAATTTATTTTTGTGAGATACTTCCCTGACTTCATGTAATATAACCTAGCAAACAAATGGATAGAAAGGAGACTACATGCTTAACTAGTACTAATTACCACTTAGGAGGAGGTAGATATGATTCTTCGGCAATTTGGAATCATAGGTATAGAGGCCATGGCTGTTGGTCCCTCTGGTTGGATAGACAATCCTCAAGAGGGTTTTTTTTGTTTTACTCCCATCCATATTTAGCATTCTGAGTATTTACCTTTTCCAGAATTTCTTCTGCCATTCCTAGAGCATTTGAACATCTCTCTGATCCAGCTAACTCTTAACTCATATACATACTTGAGCTGTCTAGAAGTCCTTGCCAGGGAGGCTAAACTTCCTTCTCTTAGCGTTGAGACTCTCCATTCCCTGCTAAACCTTATAAGAATAAATGAACAAGCAGATAGTCCTGTGTACTGTCCTTTTCTTTCTCAAAAAGCATAATCACTCATCCAATCAATAAGACGAAGGATTGGGAGAGCCAGATTTTCTATATCAGATGCTACACCCCTAAGATCAAGGGGTCTTTCTCTATATTTAACAAGTTTTCATTTTCCATAGTCTATGTTATATCCGTCATTCTCCTTTTGATGAGTGTTTTCCTCTAAGTTCTGCTTCTAAACAACCTAGCCCTTCCATCACTACTACTATTGAGTCCCTCACTCAAGCTTCTAAGAGTATGGGTGATAGGTTTAAATTGTTGATGGAAGAAAATCTCTGTAAACATTCTCTAATCTAAAACAATCATAAGGTACTTGAAGAACCCCTAATGTTAAAGGGGAATGCCTAGAGAAAATGATTGTTGGTTATTGGTAATTGTAAAACTTTTTCTGCCTACTCTCCTGTTCAGCTTGAATCCTTCGGTAGGCTTTCCTTTTTTGATTTAGATTCGTCTGCGCTTGTTGCATCTCCAAGTATAAAGAAACTAAAGATCACACTTCTGCTTTTGTCGGACCAACTAAACCTGCTCCTGTCAAATATTATATTGCTAAAGCTGTTGATGACTTAAAAAGGGAAGGTGAGCTCTAGTGCCCTAGCTGATGCTTCAACTCTTCCCCCAAGCAAAAAGCCTAAGCTCGGGGATGACCAGACGTATACAGCTATTGTCAAAGATTCGAATGTAGATATTAACTTGATGACTCAAGATCCTGATGTGATTAATTTAGACATTTCAAGTCGTGAAATTCAAATGAACACTGAAGGGGTTTAGACTCCGGATCCCTTGCTTAACATCTCACTTCCTACCTCTCCATTCGATTTCCATCGTTTGTACAAGGAGCTTGGTTTGAATCCTCTCCATAATGAATCCCTCCCTTTGGAGGCTCATGCTTAGACTCCCACAATGAGCTTTGATGATCTCCTCTATATTGCTATGCAATCTTCGACCTTGACTTCTCTTATGTCGTTGTAGCTTTCGATTTTCTTGAAAGATCATCTTTACATCATCTATCAGTAGCTCTTACTGGTATAATTTCTCTTCTTCTTGGTTAATATAAACTTTTAACTTTGTATATCCTGATTTAGTTTATATTTGTTGTATGTTTTAAGTGGCCAAACACATGTTCTTCCTTCAATGGGCCTCTCAAGGGCCTTCCAATCAAGTTGTTGAACTCAAGGAGCAAGTTTCTTCGCTTAAACTCAAATGATTGTTATTACTATAGAGAAAGATAATGCTATTCTTGAGAAAATAAAATTTGCATCCTCCTTTGAGGAAGAGAAGAAAGCCAAACTACTACTGGTAGATGAGATGAAAGCTCTAAAAGCATATCATGAATAGGCTAATAAAGAGAAGGCCGAAATCGTCGATAAAGTGAAGCTTTTGAAAGATAAGGTGCAAACTATGGGCGCCTCCTTGGTTTATGCCAATAGCATTATTAAAGACGCTAAGGAGAAAGTTTCCTTCTTTCTCAATCAGGCTCTCACTACAATTACATAAAAGTGCTATGAAGGTGCTCTCTCCGTAGCATATGGTGGTAGTATTGGCAAACCCAAATTTGGATTTTCCTTCCCTTCCAAAGTTAAATAACAAATTTAATTGGAAGTTTGACCATATATTAGGGAGAGCCGATACGGATCACTTCAAGATGAATTCCCTGAGGACGAAGCCGTCGATCGAAGAAGTTATTATCTTTTAATGACCCCTCGTTTGAAGGAGGTGGAGATCTAGATGAAGGGTAGGATGATAATGAGGATGATGATAATAATGACGATAATGTTGATTGTGGTGGCAGTGGTAAGGGCCAAAAGACGGGGGCAATGGATCAGGTAGTCATGACTCTTCTACCCATGATGCAGATTTTCCAGACGTACTCGTTCTTCAAGGTGGTCCATAGGAAAATATTCTCCAAAAGATACTGCTTCCCCCATTCAACAATCGAAGGAAAAAAGCTAAAGTTTCAACTTCTCGGGTTCCAATTGCATAGGTATGGGCTTCATTATTTAAATGTTTAAAGTTATCTGCCGGCTCTTAGTTAATAAGTTTATTACTTTAGTTAAGGAAAAGATCCAAATAGTACAATGAGACTCTATATGAAAAGAGTGAAAGCGTGGTGCATCAATTGAATAGAGAACTTGAAAGGGTGATTGAGAAGCACGAAATATTATCCGATCAGTATAGACGCCTTTCTATCTACGCCGCATGGTTAAGGAACTTTAAAGAGAAACGAATAGTCCCGTTACTGAAGAAGTCTTGCCTTCGTCGGGAGAGAGGCATAAGCATTTATCTTTTCAGTTAATTCCTAATCTATTCGTTTGATCGTTTTGGCCTACAGGTCTAGTTTACCGATGATATGAGGTGAACCTTTTACTGCTTTGAGTGTGAAATTTTCTAGCGGTTAGTAAATCGTTTAGTGCGAACGGGTGGTATGGGACATACGTTAACACTTTTCGGGTTCCTAAAACTCGTTTTCTTCAACTTAATTTCTATATAAAACACACAATTTTACACATCGAGCGAAGAGGGAGGAGAATTAAATGATTGGATACTCTCTTCTGGATGCTTATCGATGATAGAGATACTTTAATGGAGTTCCTCTACAAAGTCTATTCTAGAAATATTCTTACTGATTTTTCATTCTTAGGAGAAAAGAGAAGAGGTTTGCTCAGACGCTTGAATAATAGATATTTGGATGAATATGGAATCTATCCCCATCCTAGAGAATGTTGGAATCTTCCTAGAGTTGTGATCATTCCTCTTTCTCAAAACACTCTTCCTTCCAAGAAATTCAAATTTAACAAAGAGAGATTTATTTTCGACTTATGAGTTCAAGTGATTTTGTTTTTAATGTGTAACTCAGATAGTTTTAGGAATTCCAGTGTTTTCATTTCTTCGTAACTTGATTTATTTTTCATAAATCCTATAGATTAGGGAATCGTCGGGTAGTCCTATTTTCATAGAACTCTTAAGTAAATTTATCAAATTAAAGTGGGATTTTGAAAAGAAATTGTTAATTCTCAAAACTTCTTGGCTATCGAAATATTGTTTACTTAGAGATCTCCAAGAGGTTTACACATGGTTTCCACACTTTAGTTTTGATTTCTTGGGTGATGAGAAGGATAGAATGCTTAGTGAAATTTGAACCAATCATGCTAAATTATTATGTGGCGAGATTAGCCCTCCAGTCGAAAAATGAGACTACCATCAATTCCTTCTTATAATATCCCTCTGGGTTTAATAATCTTTTTGACTTTGCCATTACATTGTCTGCGGTATCACTTAAAAATGTTGATACGCTAAGATTTTGATCAATGACAATGTGCTTCAAACAAAAAGGAAGAGATATGTGCAAAGCTAAAGGAAGAACGATGAAGACCAATGATAAACATAAGTATGATTTCTATATAGGTCTTAGTTTAGATTTATTGTTAAAACTATCATCAAGAGGCTTGCACAAACACTAGAACACATTTTATAAACTTCATTTTTTTAATAAACATTCACTATGCACAATTTAGTAGTTCAGTCGACTGAACAGGGATGACCAGTCGACTGAACCTGTGACACATACACAAATATGCATAGTTTCAGTCGACTGAATTTCCTGCTCAGTCGACTGAACTTGTTCCTGAAATTTTACTTCATAATTTCAGTCGACTGAAATCCCTGCTCAGTCGACTGAATTTGTAACTGCGAATTTTTTCTGAAAGGACACCTTCTTCCTCCCAAGAGTTGCAACCATTCTCCAATGGAAATGGAAGCATCTCTTGCTTGCACCTCTAGCAAACAAATGCATCTCTTCTCCACATATAAATAGATTGTTTTAACATTTGCAAATTACCAATTCTAATTGCTTTAATCTTTCTATTTTCTTGTACATACTTTCAGATTTCTTAAGTTTTCAAAAGCAATCACAAACCACTTCAATTGCTTGAATCTCTGTTTTAACTATAACACCTTTTGATTCATAGCAATTCACATTTCCTAAATCTTCACAAACACTTTGTATACTCTCGAGGATAAGATTATAGGAACGTTGTACTCAATTTTGACCCATTAGTGTTATCAAGAACACAACAAGTCAGAAATACTTTTAGTATCTAGTTGAAGTCCTCTTCGGTAGTTGAGGCAAGAAATCCCATTCGGTTGTTCGGGTAAGTTGTAAACCTATTCCTCCAGGTTAAGTGAGGGCTGTTGGTTAGTTGAATTCCTAAGAGGAGCTTAGGGACTGGACGTAGGACAAGAGGTCTGAACTAGTATAAAGTCTTGGTGTCTACTTTACTTACTGCTTATTACTATCTACCTAGACCATTTCAATATTCCATATTATACGATCCTACCGCATAGATTCTTTCAATTGGTATCAGAGCAAGGCCGTCCTATAACCATAACACCGTTATTTGACATATTGATAATATGGAAAACAACACAAGCACAACATCTACCTATAACTCTACATTTGCGGAAGGACAATCTACTCAAAGACCCCCTCTATTCAATGGACTAAACTATAATTATTGGGCTACAAGGATGAGGATTTATATGCAAGCAACAAGTTTTGAAGCCTGGAATGCAACACAAGCAGAACTCGTTGTACCCACAACGGAATATTCTACATGGACGCAAGCTCAGAAGAATGAAGTTAGTGCAAATGCCAAAGCTATGAATATGCTATTTTGTGCTTTGGACAGAAATGAATTCAATCGTGTTAGCATTTGTACTACTGCACATCAGATATGGAGTACACTTAAAACCATACATGAAGGCACAAACAAGGTTAAACAAACAAAGATCTCCATGCTAAAGAACCAGTTCCAAAACTTTAGAATGCGACAGAATGAATCCATCAATGACATGTACTCAAGGTTTCAAGACATTCATCATGCCTTAATAGGACTAGGAGAAAAATACACGGATTTTGATATTGTATCTAAAGTTCTAAATTCACTCATTGATGAATGGGAGAGAAAAGTCTTAGCAATCGAAGAAGCAAATGATCTATCTACAATGAAACCAGAAGAATTAATTGGAAATCTTATGTCGTATGAAGTAAATATGCAAGCTAAGAAAGATCAAGTACAAGAAAGAAAAAATGTAGCTTTTCATGCGGAAAAGGAAGAATCAGAGTCTGAAGATGAGGATTTAGCATTTATAGCCAAAAATTTCAAGAAATTCTTAAGATATAGAAAAGAAAATAAAAACGGATTCAAAAAGAATTTCTTGAACAAACCTTCATCCTCGAATATAGAATGCTTCAACTGTCACAAGAAAGGTCACATGCAAAAAGATTGTCCAGAGCAAAAGAAGTAGAATCAGAACAAAAACAAGAAAGAAAAATTCAAAAAGAAGGCATTCTCTGTAACATGGGATGATTCAGATTCATCTTCATCTGAAAGTGAAAATGATAGCGACAATGAACAAGCGAATGTATGCTTTATGGCTCAAGAATCTGAGGTTAGTAATTTAACTTTCGACGATTTAATTGATGTAAATACTGAACTATTGAGTACAATAAAAAATCTTAAAAAGAAACTTAAGGAAACTTGTGAAAATCAGAACAAAGCTGAGTTTGAAAGGGATATGTTAAAAGATGAAAAGAAAATTCTAGAAGAAGAACTTGAAAAAGTTCAAGCGTCTCTTTCAAATTCGGAAACTCAATTATCTCTTTTAAGTCAAGAAATTGAAAATCAAAAGACAAAAAATGATATAATTGTTTCTGAAAATCATGAGTTAAAAACTCAGATTAAACAAGTTGAGCTAGAAAATAATAGTCTTCAAGTTAGACTAGATAACATCACTAAAAATGTTTCTAACTTTAACAAAGGAAGAGAAAATTTATCTAATATTTTAGAAAATTCTCAATCCTCCTCGAATAAACATGGATTAGGATATAAAAAGGAACCAAAAATTCCTAAAAAGATAAATAAATTTTTTAAGAGGAATATTGATTCAAAACAACAAATGTTATTAAGAAAACCTATTAGAACAAAAGAAGAAACTAATATAGTTAAAATTTGGGTTCCAAAGACTAACAATATTTTGATTAGGAATAAATATATCAAAGCATTTATGGATAGTGTTCATAATAATAAAAATTATATTTATAAAAAGGATACCGATCCAAATTGGGTTTGGTTTCCTAAGTTCTAACTTTTAGGACCCTATTGAAAGGTGGGTACCAATAATTTTGTATTTATTTTCAGGTCCCACTCAAAAAGAAGAAATGGATACTAGACAGTGGTTGCTCAAAACACATGACTGGCGACAAAGATATGCTTACAAACATCACATACTTTGATGGTGGCTCGGTTACCTTCGGAGACAATTCAAAAGGCTATATCATTGGCAAAGGATATGTGAGCAATTACGGTACATCAAATTTACCTTTTATTACAAATGTTTCATTAGTTAAAAATCTAAAACATAATCTACTAAGCATAAGTCAACTTTGTGACAAAGGTTTTAAAATAACTTTTCGGAAAATAAATGTAGTATTTTTGATCAAAACCAAAATCTTGTTTTTGAGGGAAATAGAGATAGGAATATTTATGTTTTAAATATGAAAATTAATCATAATACAAATATGTGTTTACTAGCCAAAGATAATGATCCTTGGTTGTGGCACAAAAGATTTTGTCATATTAATTTCAAAACTATTAGAAACTTTCTAAAAATGAATTAGTAAGAGGTTTACCTAAGATAAACTTTAAGATAAAAAATCTTTGTGATGATTGTCAAATAGGAAAATTAACAAAATCATCTTTCAAATCTAAGAAAAATATTTCAACTTTACAACCACTAGAATTACTTCATATGGATCTTTTCGGACCAACACAAGTTCAATCCATTAATCATAATCGATATGTATTTGTAATAGTTGATGATTTTTCAAGATATACATGGACCATTTTTATGAAAAA
Source organism: Allium fistulosum (assembly GCA_030737815.1). Classification (NCBI taxonomy): domain Eukaryota; kingdom Viridiplantae; phylum Streptophyta; class Magnoliopsida; order Asparagales; family Amaryllidaceae; genus Allium; species Allium fistulosum. The sequence continues at coordinate 361,961,130 of CM060906.1, forward strand.
TAAAAGTGATACATTTGAGCACTTTAAAACATTTGTCAAAAGAATTCAAAACACTAAAGATTTGAAAATTAAGAATATACGAAGTGATCATGGTGGCGAATTCGAAAATGAAGCTTTTGAATCCTTCTGTAAAAAGAAAGGAATAAATCATAACTTTTCATTTCCTAGAACTCCTCAACAAAATGGAGTAGTGGAAAGAAAGAATAGAACATTACAAGAATGTGTAAGAACATTATTAAATGGAAGCCTTCTACCAAAACATTTTTGGGCAGAAGCCGTAGCTACTGCATGTTATGTATTAAATCGTATTTCTATTCGACCATTAACTAAAAATACTTCATATGAACTTTTTAACAATAGAAAGCCAAATATCTCTTATTTTAAAATATTTGGATCAAAATGTTTTATTTTAAATACAAAATACCAACTAGGAAAATTCGATCCAAAAGCTGATGAAGGAATTTTTGTAGGATACTCAGAACGAAGTAAGGCATATCGAGTTTTTAATAAACGAACAAATATAATCGAAGAAACTTTACATGTATCTTTTGATGAAAACTTTAATAAAAACTTGAGTATAAAAGATGATGATGAATTTATAATAAATTCAGACAATACAAATCTTGAAAATATAAATAATACTGAACTTAGATCTCCACCTAGAATATTACGAGATCACCCTGTACAAAACATAATCGGTGAAATTGATTCTCAAGTTAAAACTAGAAGTCAGCTAAACCAAATGGGACATGTTGCTTTTATTTCTACATTAGAACCTAAAAATCCTAAAGAAGCATCAACAGATGACTGCTGGATTGTTGCTATGCAAGAAGAATTAAATCAATTCGAACGTAACGATTTGGGATTTAGTTCCTCGTCCTAATAATCAAACTGTTATAGGAACAAAATGGGTTTACAAAAATAAAATAGACGAACAAGGAAATATAACTAGGAATAAAGCTAGACTAGTAGCACAAGGATATAATCAAGAAGAAGGTATCGACTTTGAAGAAACATTTGCTCCCGTTGCAAGACTTGAAGCAATACCTATTAGCCTTCGCTTGTTTTCACAATTTTAAACTTTATCAAATGGATGTTAAAAGTGCTTTTCTAAATGGTTTTATAAAAGAAAATGTGTACGTAGAACAACTCCCTTTATTCATACACGAAAAATATCCGGATCATGTATATAAATTAAAGAAAGCCCTATATGGTCTTAAACAAGCACCTCGTGCTTGGTATGAGAGACTTAAAAGCTATTTACTAGATTCGGGATTTCAAATCGGAAAAGTAGATCAAACTCTATTCATTAAAAACACTACTAATGACATTCTAATAATTCAAATATACGTAGATGACATTATATTTGGTTCAACTAATGAAAACTTATGTAAAGAATTTTCAAATATAATGACTAAGGAGTTCGAAATGTCACACATGGGAGAATTATCTTATTTTCTCGGGTTACAAATTAAACAATTGACAAATGGAATTTTCTTAAATCAAGAAAAATATTGTGCTAATCTAATTAAACGTTTTGGAATGGAAAACACTTCTGGAAAGCCTACTCCTATGAGTACCACAACTCATCTCGATCGAGATGAAAATGGCAAAAGTATAGATCAAAAATTGTTTAGAAGTATGATAGGTTCCTTACTTTACTTAACCGCTAGTAGACCAGACATAATGATGAGTGTATGTTTATGTGCACGATTTCAATCTAATCCTAAAGAATCACATTTAAGAGCGGTAAAACGAATTATACGATATCTTAACAATACTAAAGATTTTGGTCTTTTCTATCCAAAAGAGTGTCCATTTGAGTTAGTATCATTCAATGATGCTGATTTTGGTGGATCTCGAACAAATAGAAAAAGTACAAGTGGTACGTGCCATTTCATTGGAAAATCACTTGTATCTTGTTTTATTAAGAAACAAAATTGTGTCTCGCTTTCAACCTGTGAAGCAGAGTATATATCAACCGCTTTAGCTTGCACTCAAGTTATCTACATGCAACAAACACTTAAGGATTTTAATATAAATTTAACAAACTCTACAATATATTGTGATAATACAAGTAAAATAAATTTATCTAAAAATCCGATTAATCACTCTCGTACAAAACATATAGATATTCGTCACCACTTTCTACGTGACAATATCAAAAAAGGAATCATAAATTTAGAACATATTTCTACTGAAAATCAGATTACCGATATATTTACTAAACCTTTATTAGAAAACTCATTTATAAAATTGCGACGAGAATTAGGAATAATTTCTTTTAAAGATATTTTATAGCAAATATTATAAAAATATAAACTCAGTCGACTAAACAACTCTGCCTAGTCGACTGAATAACAAAAACAAAATTATTCAATATATATATCTCTATTCACTAATACATAATAGATTAAAGGATGTCTCTAATCCATCCATTTCTAACCAATGCTTTTAATCCAATAAAACAATGATTGGTTCTTAAACCTTATTAAATTTCCACCACATTTTTTTTAGCATTTTTATACTATAAATATACTTTTATACATATAATTATTTTCAAAAGAATTACAAAGTTTGAAAATTCTATATAAAAATGTCTTACGACAGCTCAAACTCTCATATCAACATCACCTCCTCAGTCGAAAACACTCCTACATCACCAAAACTTCCAACGCCAACACCAAAGCATGAACCAGTGTATAAATGGGAAAACTATCGCACTGGCTACACACCGGAATCAAAGAAGGCAAAACGTGGACTTTTTACCTCCCCTGATACAAAAAGAAAGATTGACGAGATTCATCACTTTCAACAACAACAAATTAATCTCCAACGAGAATTATATATTGAACAGAAAGTAACGGCAAGACGACTAAACTTTCTTGAGAAAATTGGTTTACATTTTTGTAGCTCAAAGAAGTGAGCGAGCCCCTACCTCGACCAAGTAGTGTGTTCGATCCATCTTCATCTTACCGTACACCAGCTGATCCCTTGAATCCTTGGATGTTCCTCAGTATACTCCAAATTCATGGGAAATAAGCTATATGGAGAATGAAGGGAAAAAGACGCAAAAGGAAAATAGTTCATCTCCAAAGAAATAATTACTTTTGAAGACAATTCATGTTGTTATATATCTATACAATTGTAATTGCTTCTTTCTATAAAACTTTTGCTTTCGAAATTCAGAAATAACACTGAAAATTAAGCTTAAAACAAAATTTCAATAGCTCAGTCGACTGACACCCTCTGCCCAGTCGACTAAACTTTCAATAGAAACTTTCAGACAACGGTTCAATCGACTAAAAATCCTGTTCAGTAGACTGAATTCAACACAGAAAATTTTCGGACTTCAATTCAGTCAACTGAACAGACTTTTCAGTCGACTGAACGCCAATTCCCAGGTAACTTTTCCCCTTTTATCCACCAGTTTTCACCTTTACCATTCACTTTTTACATTGCAAAAGTACTCTCTTCCCCATTATTTTCCAAAAACCTAGCCCCCAATTCTCAAATTACTCTCAAATCTCTCACAAATGGCACAAAAAAGATCAAGAGCCTCCTCTTCTTCATCCTCCGAGCCAATTGATACTCAAATTGCACAACGGCTCTATGATGGAGTAGCTGTAACAAGGTGGAATAAAATAAAGAACTCTTGCATTTTCGAACACTCCTTCATTGATTTCCAAAGCCTCCAGACATACAACATTCAAGCATTTACGGATCAGGCAGGTTTAACTTCTCTCTTGGATTTAAAAAGAAATGACCATGCAATAAATCATGTCATGGTTAAATTATTTTATGCAAACCTCAACCTTGGACACCAAACTCCAAGAAATTCAAATAATAGTGTTTGGAGTATGGTGTGCGGGAAGAAAGTTTGGTTCTCCTTAGATCGAATTGCACACATCTTAGGATCACCTAATGTAGGGAGAAAGCTTGAAGAGATAGAATTCAATCCACAAATTCGAGATAACATAAACCATCAATTTTTAGATGATGATATCAACATTAGAGATTTTAAATCCACTTCCTTACGACCTAGAGCTAGAATCCTTCACAAAGCTCTTATGAGAACAATTACTCCACGAACGGGCTCATATGAAATTGTTTACCCCATCAATTATCGAGCTCTATATGCTATTTGGGGCAATATTCAAGTCAAATGGGTCCAACTCATTCTAGATGAATTTCTCACTTTTAACAATGGCAAAATGCGAACAATATATTTTGGAGAATATATCATGCGTCTTCTCCTCAATGTTGATACGCCATTACCCGACTCCGAAAACACAATGGTTCATCAAATTAATCACCGCACTATAAGCCTTATGCAACTCCCGGCTAGACCGCCTCGCATCATATCTCTTGCCGAATGGGAAGCTAGGCATCAAGGACCACAACAACCTCCACAAGCTCCACATGAAGAACCTTCCGACCAAGACAATGAAATTCGTATCATTGAGCCAGGTTATACTTCCACCAATCAATCATTGGGGATCTTATCAAGGAATCAACAAATTCTTGATAATCGTCTCAAGAAGGTAGATCACAAGCTTGATAAAATTAAAGGATTCTTCAACAAGTTATGGAATGCCATCTCATGCTCAAGCTCCACTACTGCTTCAACATCACTTGGCAAACGTCCGGCACCAACTTTCACTTGGACATCATCCAAAGAGCATACAAGCAGCAGTACAAGCGGAACAAGTGGTGGCCAAGGAGGAAGAGTTTATAGACCACCCACAGGTGGACCTGTTATTTGAGAACCTGAAGGAGATCGTGAAGGCTCTTATGATTGGGACAGGGAACCTTGAACATTTCTTGATGGTTTGATTTTTGGAACTTTTTTTTTAATTTCTAACAATTTCTGCAAAGGCTTGTATAAATAGCCTTCTTTTATTTGTGATACTCTACGGTTTGTATTATTCGCTCTGTGGTTATATTTGCATATGGTTGCTCTGTCACTTGCAAATTATATACTTATATATATTAATACTTCCTTTTTGTCGATGACAAAGGGGGAGAAATCTATGTAGCTAACTTTGTTTTTGTAGGAAAGATAGTGCATATATTCAGGGGGAGGAAAGATAATTACATCTCTACAAACATAGGTATTGTCATCAATCAAAAAGGGGGAGAATGTTGATACGCTAAGATTTTGATCAATGACAATGTGCTTCAAACAAAAAGGAAGAGATATGTGCAAAGCTAAAGGAAGAACGATGAAGACCAATGATAAACATAAGTATGATTTCTATATAGGTCTTAGTTTTGATTTATTGTTAAAATCTATCCTCAAGAGGCTTGCACAAACACTAGAACACATTTTATAAACTTCATTTTTTAATAAACATTCACTATGCACAATTTAGTAGTTCAGTCGACTGAACAGGGATGACCAGTCGACTGAACCTGTGACACATACACAAATAAGCACAGTTCTAGTCGACTGAATTTCCTGCTCAGTCGACTGAACTTGTTCCTGAAAATTTTACTTCATATTTTCAGTCGACTGAAATCCCTGCTCAGTCGACTGAATTTGTAACTGCGAATTTTTTCTGAAAGGACACCTTCTTCCTCCCAAGAGTTGCAACCATTCTCCAATGGAAATGGAAGCATCTCTTGCCTGCACCTCTAGCAAACAAATGCATCTCTTCTCCACATATAAATAGATGGTTTTAACATTTGCAAATTACCAATTCTAATTGCTTTAATCTTTCTATTTTCTTGTACATACTTTCAGATTTCTTAAGTTTTCAAAAGCAATCACAAACCACTTCAATTGCTTGAATCTCTGTTTTAACTATAACACCTTTTGATTCATAGCAATTCACATTTCCTAAATCTTCACAAACACTTTGTATACTCTCGAGGATAAGATTATAGGAAAGTTGTACTCAATTTTGACTCATTAGTGTTATCAAGAACACAACAAGTCAGAAATACTTTTAGTATCTAGTTGAAGTCCTCTTCGGTAGTTGAGGCAAGAAATCCCGTTCGGTTGTTCGGGTAAGTTGTAAACCTATTCCTCCGGGTTAAGTGAGGGCTGTTAGTTAGTTGAATTCTTAAGAGGAGCTTAGGGACTGGACGTAGGACAAGAGGTTTGAACCAGTATAAAGTCTTGGTGTCTACTTTACTTACTGCTTATTACTATCTACCTAGACCATTTCAATATTCCATATTATACGATCCTACCGCATAGATTCTTTCAAAAAAGGCCTACACTACTATTTTAAACTTTTAGAACATAGAATTTGTATCTGCTTATGCTTGTAAAGTTTCTTGGTGTTGATAAAGAATACATTTTTCTGTGTATTGATTTCTTCTCCTGTTTGTTTATTTTAATAGGAAAAAAACCCAACGCTTACACTAAGTAGTCCAAATCTTCTTTCTCGATTGGACTATATCAAAGCTAAAATAAAATCAATCACTGAGAAGAAATATTCCTCTCAAGACACCTCAACTCTGTTGCTTTCGGATAATCTGAATGTGCAAAAATGGCATAAAAGGTTCTATCAGTTTAAATCTACATTAAGTGGCATGAAGGAGTTGGTTTCCAACTTGGAAGAGAATATCAAAGAGAAAGATAAAGAAATTCTAAAGTTGAAAGGGAGCATGAGTACGTCGGTTAGTCTAAACTTTTAGTCCAAAAGGTTGATGCTAATGCAGAAACTGCTTATCTTCTTCAAAGGATTATGAATCTTAAAGTAGACATACTAAAAAGCTAAGCACTATGTCAATTCTTAAAACTTAATGCGAGCGGAGGTGAATCCAGCCTTCTTACTCCTACCCCATTAATTGGCAAAGAAAAAAATTCTGCTTTGTCGAACCTACCTTCAAGTCTAGATGTTAGTGAAATCGCTCGATGGAGTCAAAGGGTCAGATATTAATGCGTTCAGTTTTTGAACAAGCAATAGGATGACAAAGTTTCTTTATATCTTAATAATTATCAGGGTCAGGTGGAGAAACTTGAGCGTGAAAAATATGTTCTTAGACTGGATGTTAAGAAATTAAAAGGCGAGATTCTGACTTTAAAGGTAGCCAATTAGACACTCAATCACGCATTAGAAATTCAAGTTGATTTGACTGATGTTGCGAACATTATTCGGAGAAAAGAGAAGAAGCTTAAACAGCTTCGAGATGAGGTGATTTGTCACATTACCGATTCTCTTTCGGTTGCTAAAATTTTTAAAATGGAGGAGCAAAAACTTGACATTTAACGAAAAATTGCTAATGAATTTTGTTGTCTTTGTAGATTTCCTTTTTGGCTACCCCTTCTTGGTACTCGTAATTTTTGTATATAATATGTAAAATAAACAAATTTGTATCTGAATGATTGTAACCTTGAATGAAACTTTGTATTCTTCTTTTTTGAATTTGTTGAATTGTATGGAACATACAACTTGTTTTTCAGAGCTTGGATTTGATTGCAATATGATATATAGCCTTTGATTGAACATTTGGTTGGTCTTCTTGATATAAACTTTGTCGCTAAAACCTAAAATTTTAGCACTTTGAGGAGTGAAGCTTTTAATAATTTGCCTTTTGGCCTTATCACCTAGAAATTTAGGGCCTGGCGTTTGAAGCTTTAGTCTCGAAGAGTAGATACTCGAAAATCCATTTTGTAATTATAATTTCTTCTATATTAAAGATTAGAAATATTCTAGCAATATTATTATTTGGATAGAAGACCAGATCTGAATCCAACAATAACTTTAATAGGAGACCTAAAAACCTTCTAGCAATATTATTCGAACTGAAGAATGGTAACCGATCCGGTAATAATACCATAATTTAATTTGAATAGAAAACCAAAATCCTTCTGGTGTTAATTTAGAACTCCATTTGATAAGAAGATCAGAATTTTTATGATAACAAGTCTAGAATTCTATCTAGAAAACCGACTATTAACACGAGCGTCATTTAGGAATCTGATTGTGAATGGAGATTCCTGTTATTTAGGAACCTGATTGTTAACGGAGATTCCCGTCATTTAGGAATCTGATTGTGAATGGAGATTCCCGTCATTTTCTAATTTTAATTCTAACATAGAAATCATGGACTAAAATTTAATTCGATATTTTGAAGAATGAAGCCCCAAGCTTGGATAATAAGTCATAGTCTTTCAAATGTTACTATCCGTTGTCAAAATTATCACTTCTGCATAATAGATAGCTTTCAATCCTTTCTTTAGAGGTTAACTTTGCCTTGGTGTGGGACTACATATGTTTGATTATTCTTCCTTTAGAAGATTGCTTTGATTCTTCTATAGGATAGAGTTTGATTTGCTCTTACATTTGGTTTATCTTCCTCTAAAAGACTGCCTCTTACTACTCTTTGGGTAGTGATTTAGGCTTTAATTAGTTTTCTTTATTACCATCTTTAGGCAATGATCTGTACTTTGATCGAACCCTTTATCACCATCTTGGGTGCCAATTTAGGTTTTGGTCGGTGCATTTGGTTAGCTATCTTGAGCAGAACCGAAGTCTTACACGTCCTACCTCTAAGAGGCGCTTCGGTAAGGTCTTATAGGCGAAACCGAAGGCTGGTTAATGCTTTGACCAGAACATTTTAAGCAGGACCAAAGGCTTACCCCATCTTCACTCTAAGAGGTGCTTCAAATAGGCCTTATAGGTAGGACTGAATGCTGGTCGGTGCTCTGGCTAGGCCATCTTAGGCGGGACCAAATGCTTACTCTATCCTCCCTCTAAGAGGCGCTCTGACCAGGCCACGTAGGTGGGACTGAAGGCTTGTAGTGCTCGTGTTAGGCCTTATAGGTAGGACCAGAGGCTTACTCTGACCTCCCTCTTGGAGGTGCTTTGATCAGGTCATCTTGGCGGGATCAAATGCTTATTTTTTTATTTTATAAATCCTTCTTACGAAACATTCCTCTTTATTGAGTATTTGATCCTTGTAGATACATTGGTTAAATCTCTTTAACAAACTCTTGAAGCTCTCCTATGGCCAAGAAATTTTCGATCATTCCTTTCAGAGCTCGGCATTGGTTCATTTCATGTCCATTTGTTTTATGATATTGGCAATAAGCACCTCCAAGATTCCATTTATTTTTAGGTTGCCTCATCTTAGAAGGCCATAATTTAGTTGTCTCTTGGTTAGAAGGTATATGTTCTCATTGGAGGTGGTAAGGGAATGGGTTCTAGTAAATCAAGAGTTTTTAAGGAACCATGTCTTTGATTCCCACTTGGATTTCTTATAACATTGGACGAGTGCATTAACATCATTCATGAACTTTCTTTTTGAAGATTCTTGAGTTTTAACTGGGGTAAGAGAAGGATCAATTACTTTACTCCATTTCTGGAAAACTTGTCAAAATCTCTTGTTATTTTCACTTTAAAGATAGTTCCTTTGGATTAAGATTGAATGATCCTTCTCATTTTCAAGAACAAACTATCTCCATTTGGTCTCTTTCTTCCCAAGTCAAAGATTGGGGTAGGTCCTATATGGAATGGGTTTATGTTATATTTGTCTAGATTATAAAGAGGTACTTGCTTCTTTTCTTCCATAATTTGCAAAGCCAACAATTTTAACACTTGTTTTTCATGAAACCGAGGGTCTTGAGTGACTTGAATAACTGGTTTGGCCAAATGAGGCTTAGGAAATCTATTCAGAAATAGTCATTATGTTGCATAAAAAAGGTTTTGCAGAATTTGGAAAGTTCACTAATGGAATATGCAGATTAGGGTAAATCTTTTAGACCCATTATATGCAGGTTAAGGGGAGTTCGATATGGGATATATGGGTGATCGGAGGTTTGAGCCCTTCTTCTAGCGCCAAAATGTTAACAAATTTATTTGTTAACCCTAAAGATGTAAAGTAGGTAAAGTTTGGTTAAGGTTAGGCTTAAGTAAGCTTATGTACACTAACTAGAAATTTGCATGTTCTATGTAGAAGACACATACATGTTAAATATCATAAGTTCATGAGAGTCCAATATAAGTCATAAAAATCTTTATTTGATATGCTTGTAATATTAATTGTACAATTCACTATTTGCAAAAAGTCGCAAATTTACAATGGGCACACAGAATCGCCAAATTGATTTAGGGTTATAAGTTTAAAAATATAAGAAAGTGGAGAGGATGAATCCCCTTCTTCATTGCCATGGGGTCCATATTTATATGGGTGGAATTGAGCGGCTTTTGGCATTGTTGTTTTTCGGCATCCTTCATTATGTTGTTTACATGTGGAAATATTCTTCGTATTTATGACTTACTGCAACCCTCTTCTCATTAATTATTTATCATCATTCATTATGTTGATGAAATATGGCATGATGATTTATGGTATCTTCATTTAGATTGATGATTTACGGTATCACTTCAAACATTGATGACTCATGGTATCCTTCTCTAGATTGATGACTCGCAACATCCTTCTTCAAATTGGTGACCCATGGTATCTTTGCTTTTTTGATAGTTTATGGCATCTTTGCTCTATTGATGGTTTATGCAATTTATTATTATATTGGTGAAGCACGGTATCCTTACTTGCATTATTGACTTTCGACATCTTTGATGGTACTGATGATATGCGACATCTTTGACAGTTGTGGATGTCTGATATCTCCTATGCCCTTTAAACCCCGACATCCTTTGCTGCTTGTACATACTTTACAATAGATATAATTGTAAATGTTCGATATCTATCGAGTTCCAATATACCTTCCTTCTAGTTATATATTCGATATAATTTAATGATGCGGTATCTCCTGCTAAAGATTTCACTACTTTTGACATCTTGACTTTCGACATGTCTTACATTTAACACCTTTATTTGTAGTAACAAAACTAATCCAACTAAATCCATAGCCAATCCCTAAGCCACATCCATTTCCTTCTCCAAACTGACCACGGCCGATCCCCACTGCCTTGTCATCACATCAACACCATCATCGGAGGTTAATATATTCGATAGTCCTTAGTTAATGATAGTTTGGTGGCAGTGCAAAGGGAGATGAAGATCGACAATAATTTGGAAGGCAAAGGTGACAGTGACATTGGGGAATAGAGCGTGGTGCTATGGAAGGAACGATGGCAACGAACCAACGATGTTGATGGCGATCTTACCATGAATCGAGATTTGAGTAGATTGATAGAGGATCTCTAAGATGGAAGCTTGGATTTGAGTTAACTTGAGAAAGCCCTATGTTCATAAGCAAAAGAGAAATGCATTTGTAACTGAAAACAGAAGAGTAGATAAAAAATCTAAGTGCTATTAAAATATAAAGTTCGAGGCATGGATCGGTAACGATCCATCAAATAATTGTTTTTAGAAAATAGAGAGATATTTCTTTGGAAAATTGGATGAAGATATCCACTTGATCATGAATTGGAGCGACTCACAAAAGTTCTCAATGATGAAAGGTATAATGAAGTTTTCTAGATTTGAAACTGCAATTGTAATACCCATCTTTATGCTTATATTACCAAAAAGTATTACACAATAATATTATCTAATAATATGGAGAATGAGGCGATATTGGGCGATCACACATGAATATTTCCTTGAGCTAACATCGGTACATTTTTCAGCATCATATAATACTCACATATATGTTCCCGGTATCAACACAAAGCAATAAACACCTTGATTTCCAAGATAGAAAAGTACACAGTATATAAAAGCACACGAAGTCATATAAAACCGCAGTTTGAAAATATGGTATTATGAAATATATATAGGCAAGTGGGTCTACAAAAATCAAAGTCAAAGACCTACTATCTCAAAATATACATGGTACAAGTCTAATACACACACCATATCATCATACATATACATTAGGCTATATAATATTGAATGTACATAATATGGTCCTATTATATACGAAGCCTTCACAAAATAATAAGTCCGAACATTCACATATCAACTAGTTTGTCCCTGCACCTGAAATGTTTCGATCTGAACCGAGTATTATATAAATATATCATAAATGGGTTGGTATATGTCTAAGGCAAAATGCTAGAATATACTGCAACTATCATGGTATCATCAATATAAAAGAAATAAACATATGATCATATCCATAAATAATATAACATGTCATACTATGCATATACATTATCACCATAGCTATATATGAAACACTGGCATCAACTGACGGGGTAATAGATCAAATAGGTATTCTCAATATAAATGCACCAAAAACTTAGACGAGCTTAGCACATAACATAACCAACCAAATACAACATCTTAATAACCAAGCATTAAACCGAATACAACCTATAACTGGGTGAAATAAACAAATATAATACAAGGTAGATGAGCACACAACAAGTCATACCTAATAAACAAGTAAACAATAAGTCATATCTACCATACAAGCATAACTAAGTCACAACAATTCACGAACACACATTAAGATACTAATGAGAGATGAGTATACAACAAGTCACTTATGATGAGACAAGCACAGAACAAACCCAAACATAAGTGAGCTCATGACTACTCATATGTAACAAGTAATCGCATAAATAATATCAAACAATGGATGAGCACACAACAAGTCCTGTTAATAAATGAGCACACAACTAATCATAGGAAGAGAAGAGCATGCATCAAGTCATATGGGTTGAGTGACTTATGCCATAGAATAGTTGTCTAAATAAGGTGTAAATTCAATAAAATAATGTAATGTATCCATATAATCATGCATATGGAGAGTGATATGCACACAGCATTGCTCCAGGAGTCTATTGCGCGCATTATATCACACTGCTCAACAGTCTTAAGTTACTCCCAATCATCGCGGCATTATGTCCATATGCATGTTATAGCATGATGCAAGTCTACACTATGCATACTCATGACCTTACCGCTTAATGGTAAAGGGCAGCTTGGCTATTATGACACTTGGCATGCAAGCACACAACAAATATAATCTAAAGGTAATGCAACTGATTCAGGGTGCGACCCCGAGTCACCAAGATGGACTCTAGCCTATTTGGTAATAGCACAAAACAACAAAACATAACAAATATGGCACACACATGATAGACACACATATAGAAATCACAAGGCACACAACCAACCAGAGGACGACAATATATGATGAACACACAACAAGTAGGGTATGCATACAACAAACCATACCTCAAAATGCAAACTCATATCCTAACCACATCAATATAGGTAAATGACCCTTATTCACATTGAGTAAGCGAACAAATATTAGCATGGGTGTCCTAGCCACTTGATGTTACTCATTTAATTACTAAATGTTAGAAAACTACACTCAAAGCATCCACACAATATTTTATACGATGAGTCAAAAGAATAACTGGAAAGATAGTATCAAACGTCTCATACCGCTTGGTATTACTAATCCGTTTACTCAAAATTCTCACTATATAGAAGTACACACATATCATCCAAGACATTTCATTAAAGTTCCAAGTATTTATCATTCAAGAACTTTATATATTCAAATCATTTATTTTCATATCAAAATACATCTTTCAAATATGAAGTGTATTCCATAATTATCTTCCTTAAAAGGTTCCATCTTTAATTTTAAAATATTAGTAAAATCTCTTTGTTAAGATTTTCCTGGACTAACACCTAAATCGATGTAAAAATGATAAACAAGTGGAGAAGGAAAGAAATAAATGAGGAAAAGAGAATAGAGACACGGTCTTTTTATAGTGGTTCGATGAAATCTCCGACCAACGTCCACTTAGTTGTTTTTATTGGTTATTTCTCTTAAACAACCAACTTTATATTGTAAATTCAAAGTATAATCATTATATCTCCGACTTAAAGAGTTCTCTCTTAGGGAAAGTCGACCTACTAGCTCTATTTTGTATGGATTTGACAAAATTTCCAAAAAAGTTCTCTTCTAGTTGGCGAAGGCTCTCTATTTATGGAAATCCCTCCACCATAGTCCATAGAACGAATTTGCCAGATCTGATGTTTCGTGATAAAGAACAAGTCAAAGCATAAGTTTTCCATAACCTTGATCGATCGACACCAATCGATATGGTTGATCTTATATCCCTTGTATATCTTTAAGTTCTCAAAAGTGGCACTCTAGGGAAGAAAGTGAAACCATACGTTACTTATCTACATGGATCGGTATCCATCGATATCTTATCACACTTTATATCTTTTTAAATGTCAAGTTTTAGATTGCATAAGAGTAAATGATGCAAATGACAATAAGCAAACAGTTCAATCAGTATCAACCTGTATTAGTCAGTACCGACCGATTATAGTTAATCTACACTTAGCCAAAATCATGGAGTCTCCAATATTAGCTTTTTCCAAGCATCCAAATCTATTCTTCATCATTTTATAGTCTAGTTTTTCAAATTCGAGCCAATTCCTAGACAGTGGGAAATTTGCTGGAAATACTTACCCTAAAAGCATGCCTTTGTGGATACAAAGGGTGCTTTGATCAAGAACTGTATCGATGTTGGTGAATCGTCAGTTGTGTCTTTAGCTTATCATTCAAACTGATCATGATGAATCATCCAGTTCATTCAGATTTTCCTACAAATCAAAGGTCTATCTCGACTGATAAAGGTCAATGACTCGTATCCTTGCCTAAATAGCAATCATAGATCATTGTCATCCTGTGTTCCCTTATGATTCATTATTATAAATGAATCACATATCACGCTATCATGTAATTGTGGTTGGATCATTGCTTAAAAATTGGTTCATAGCTCTCAACACCCCATTACAAGCAAGTCTGACCAAAGTAATAATACCCATCGGCCATTCCAAAATAAAAGGTGTCCATACATTGAAGTTGAATTTCAATCTCTCTAGATTAGATAACTGTAAATCTATATTGAGCATATCCACTCAATCTCTGGTGTAGGGACTCAATGTTTAAGGCAAATCCATGCGCTAACTCTCCGATGAGGGGACTTGCTATCCTGTACAAGCCCATCCACTCGCTCTCAAGCGAGGGGATATATATTTCATGGTTCATTGCCCTATTTCACTAGTTAGGGGAACCATAATCTATCATGTATCAAATATAAGAGATAACCAAGTTCTATCGGTGTCCCACGATAATGTTAAAATCAAATTTATGTTCATATGAGTTCATGGATAAATATCAATCATTAGATTGTTCATAGAATCTAAATCAAAGTGC
This sequence comes from Allium fistulosum, assembly GCA_030737815.1. NCBI lineage: Eukaryota > Viridiplantae > Streptophyta > Magnoliopsida > Asparagales > Amaryllidaceae > Allium > Allium fistulosum. The sequence goes on from CM060906.1 coordinate 361,976,257, forward strand.
ATCAATTGGAAATCTATGAATATAGTAAAATCATGGATTATTCTCAGGCTTTAACTAAGAGTGTGCCTAAGAGATCGACCGAGGACACATACATGAGTAAGTGGGCCAATTATAATCCTCTATATTTATTCAAAGAAAAAGTAAAGTAAAATGAAAAAATAAACCTAATTTCAATCCATCTCGATCATAAGATAACCATGCTCTGCCAACGACATGGGTCATCTGCCATAGTTAGTGCTTGCATTTATGGCACCATTGCGGTTTGTGCTATGGTAATTGAGTTTCTCACGTATTGTTGCCATCGGTCGCTCTAAACCTGCTCCTCTATCAGATCTCTCAAGTGTTTGCATTCGTTTATCTCATGTCCATCCACTTATGGAATATATAGTATTTCTTGAAGTTTCTCTCACATTCCATGGGCAATCTCTAAGGAGGTTTCCTTTATTAATCTTCCCTTCAAGTATCTAGATAATCGCTCTCTGGGATTTCAATTAAGTCGGTGAATTTGGCAAACTTCGGTTCCCTCCTCGGTCACTTTAGAGCTCTGAAACTATTATTATACTTCATGTTTCCTTTATCCTTTCCTGGTCCTGCCTTGGATGGTCCTTCATCCTCTATGACATTTACTTCATCATTATTAGCTTTTGCATCTTCTTGACGCAAATAATTTTCAACTTGATAATATAAATTTGCTAGATCCACCAACATACCTCTTTCTAATGGCATCTACAACCACCATCATAAGAACTATTGACGAAGCAGTTTTTTTGAACCGTAATGCTATTGCATTGAACATAGTTAAATAACTTTGCAAAGACTCCTTCTCATGCTGCTTCACGTTTGAAAGGGTCATCACATTCCTTGACCGAACAATACGAACCTTGAATTGGATCATGAATCCCTCAACTAATTCGGTCCAATGTGTTAATGAATCAATTATCGAGATGGTGAAACCACGTGGCAACCAAATAAGTTATATATAATGAAAATCAATGTCCCATCACGTCATACGTTGCTCCCAACACTCCTATGTGTTGAATGTATCTCATCAAATGAACTGTAGGAACAATTCTTCCACTATATAGTTCCAATTCAGGTAGCTTGAAATCAAGTAGATTCCTAGCATATCAACTGTTTAGGGTGAAGGAGTTTCGATTCATATCATCCAAACTTCGATCTAGGGCTCCATCTCGAAGCATCATCATACCATCTCTGCTATACGATCTTCTTGATTTAGTTAAACCCTTTAGGGCTTAGTATTCCTTTGATTCAAGGCTTCCTCATGCTCCCGTTCCTACAACTATAAGTTTTCATTCTGATCTTGATTCCTAAGCTTAAGCTCATCCCTTTGAGGCACTCTTCCTTGCTTGGTATCAAAATTAACCCTACTTGATTGTCTAGGTGGATCGGTACATATAGGTCTAGATCGATCGGTACCAATCGATTGTGGAAGTTGGGGCTAAGTTGTATTTATCCCATCTCATGCCTTCGTGCTTTAGTTCCATCTTCTTTATTTTCTGACCTTCTCTGGTCTTGATTTCTAGTAGCTCTAGTCGCTCTTTGTTGCTCCATGCATTGGAAAAAACTATTCAATATCACCTCTTGGCGAGCCAATAACATCTGTTGCATGTTTGCCATTATTTCTTCAGTCACATCTTTGGTCACAAAGATAAAAGGTGGATTTAAACTAGAGGACACCTCCTTGATGCCATATGCTCTGGTTGATTCCCTTCGGTTATAGCTTTCCTTGCAGTTGGTTTCTTCATCTTCACAAAAATCAAATCTAAATTCCTCTCAATGAAAACAACAAAAACGTTAGATATATTTTCTTGGCTAACACTCCAAATCTTTGTAAACGCGTTAAGTAAATGGAAAGTAAGAAATCAAAGAGGAAAAGAGAAAAGAGACACAATATTTTTATTGTGGTTTGATGAAATCTCCGGCCTATATTCATTTAATTATTTTTATTGATTAATTCTCTAGAATAACCAAGTTTACAATGTAACTTCAAATTAAAATCATTAGATCTCAGATTCAAAGAGTTCTCCTTTAGGAACCTTGGCTTAATAACTCTATCTTGTATAGATTTGACAAAAATTCCAAAAATAAAGTCTCTTTTATTCGGCGAAGGCTCTATATTTTAGGCAAATCCCTCCACCGTAGGTGCTAGAACAATTTTTTTTTATTTGAACAAGTAAACATCTAGATCTGAAGCTCTAGCATGAATAATGGGTTAAAATAGATGCTTACCCATCACCTTGATCGATCGATACCGATCCATATCGATCGACACCGATTAATATGGTTGATCTTTTATCAATTGTATATCTTCAAGTCCTCAAAAATAACAATCCAAGGAAGAAACTTAAACAATAAGGTGTCGATCTACATGGATCAGTACCGACTATATCTTATCACACTTTGTAACCTTTTCAACTTCATGCATCAAATCGCGCAAGAGTAAATGGTGCAAATGATAGCAAGCAAATTATTTGGTATTGACCATATCGGTTGGTAGGAGGTCAATCGCAGTTAATTAATCTACACTTAGTCGAACCCAACAAGTCTCCATCTTGACCCTTTCCAGTAGTCCAATCCAGTTTCTCTAATTTGGGTCAATGCTAAAATTGTGGGAAATTATCTAGAAACACTTTCCATTAAAGCATGCCTTCGTGGATAAAAAGCGTGCATTGATCAAGATCATGTATCAGTGTTGGCAAATTGCCTATTGTGTCTTTTGGGTTATCTATAAATCGGTCTTGATGAATCATCTAGTTTCTACGGATTCGCCTGCTAATCAAAGGTCACTCTAGATTGATCAAGTTCAAGGACTCGTATCCTTACCTAAATATAAATCATAGATCCTTATCATATCGCATTTTCTTTGGATTTATATATCATAAAGGAATCATATATTACGCTACCATTTAATTCTGTTCGGATCATTGCTTACAAATTGGTTCATATCTCTCAACTTTCCATTACAAGCAAGTTTGACCAGATCAAAGTAATAATACCTCTCGGTCATTCTAAAATAAAAGGTGTTCCTACCTTGAAGTTGAATTTTAATCTATTCAGATTAGATAATTTTAAATCTATATTGAGCTCATTCACTTACTCTCTTGAGTGAAGACTCAATGTTTAAGGGAAGTCCATGCACTCACTCTCCAGTGAGGGGACTTCCAATCTTATATCATGCTCTCTAGCGAGGGGACTTGTATTTCATGGTCCAACACCCTATTTCTCAAATTAGGGGAACCATATTCTATAAGGCTGTGTATCAAATTTAAGGAATAACCAAGTTCTATTAGTATCCAGCGGCAATTAAAATCAAATATCATGTTCAGATGAGTTCGTGGTTAAATATCAATCAGTGGATTGTTCATAGAATCTAAATCAAAGTGCGCCAAATGGATATCTGGACAGATAGTCTAATTAAGAATTACCGTTGATTTTTAACTTGGAGCGTGTCTAGGAGATCGATCGAGGTCACGCACATATGTAAGTGTTCCGATAGTAGTCCTTTAAAGTTTATTTTTAGCAAAAGCAAAGTAAAATAAAAAAACAAACTTATTTCCAATCCATTTCGACCATGGGATAACCAAACTCTACCCATATAATTGGCTACGGTTGGGGTCGTCTTCCATAGTTGGTGGTTGCACCTATGACATCGCTGCAGTTTATGCTTATGGTTATTGAGTTTCTCACATACTATTGCAATCGGTGGCTTCGAACCAGTTCCTTTATCAGATCTCTCAACTGCCTGCATTCGTTCATCTCATGTCCATCCAGCTCAGGGAATAGACAGTATTTCCCAAACATTCTCTTTTACTATTCCATGGAGTCTCTCTTAAATGTATTCCTATATTGAATATACTTCCTAGTATCTAAATAAATCCTCTTTGAGGTTTGGTTAAGTAAATGTAGGGGCAAACTTTGGTTCCATCTTCGAATGCTTTAGAGCTTCGAAACTATCATCGGCCTTCCTCTTTACTTTATCCTTTCCTAGTCCTACCTTGGATGATCCTCCATCCCCATAGCATTTAGTTCATCATTCTTCACTTCCGTGTCTTCTTGATGCAAGTATCTTTTAGCTTGATAATTGAAATATACCAGATCCACAAACAGTTCCCTTTCTAATGCCTTCTTAAACTTAGTCTTACTTGCGACTCCTACAACCACCGCTATAAGAACTATTAAGGAATATGGTTTCTGAAATGCAATGGCTTCTACGTTGAACCAGTTTAAAAAGCTTCATAAAGGTTCCTTCTCCCTCCGCTTCACAATTGAGAGGGTTGTCACATTCCTTAGTTGAGTAATATGAACTCTGGACCGCCTCATGAATCTCTCAACTATTTCAGTCCAAGTGCTAATGAATCCATTATCAAGTTGGAAAAACCACATGGCATCCAAATCTGTTAAATATAGTAGAAAGTAATGTCCCATTATTCCTCTGATGTTCCAAACATTCTCATGTGTTGGATGTATCTCATCAAACGAACCGTAGGATCAGTCCTTCCATCATACATTTCAATTCATGTTGCTTGAAATTTGGTAGATTCCTAGCATATCAAATGTTTAGGGTGAAGGAGTTTTGATCCTCATCCTCCAAACTTCGATTTAGGGCTCCACCTCAAAGCGCATGTCATACCATCTCAGCTAAATGATCTTCCAGGTTCAATTGAAACCTTTAGGGCTTAGCATGCTTTTGATTCAAGGCTTCCTCATACCCTACATTCCGACGAAGACCTTCTATTTCTTCTCCATGCAGTTGTAAGTTTACATTCTGATCTTGGTTTCTAGGCTCAAACTCATTGCTCTAAGGCATTCTTCCTTGCTCGGGATCAAAATCAACTCCGCTTACTTATCTAGAAGGATCGGTATAGATTGGCCTATATATATATATATATATATATATATATATATATATATATCAATACGAATCGATTGTAGAAGGTGGGGTGAGTTGTATTTGTCTCATCTCATACCTCTGTGCATCAACTCCATCATCTATGTTTTTTGACATTCTCTGATCTTGATTTCCAATAGCTCTAGCCGCTCTTTGTTGCATCATGTGGTGGTAAAAGTCATTAAATATCTCCTTTTGTCAAGCCAACAACATCTTTTGCATGTTTATCATCATTCCTTCCACTAAATCTCTATTCAAAAAGATAGAAGGTGGATTTGAACTGAAGCATACCTCCTGCTTCCCTTATGCTTTGATTGATCCCTCCAGATGTAATTTTTCTTGTAGATGGTTTCTTCGCCATAAAAAAATCAGATCTAAATTCCTCTCGGTGAAAGAACAACAAATATTAGCCTTTTCTGGGCCAACACACCAAATCGATGTAAACATGATAAATAAATGGAAAAGGTAAGAAGTCCAAGAGAAAAAGTAAAGATGCATTATTTTTATAGTGGTTTGGAGAAATCTCTGACCAACGTCCACATAGCTATTTTCATTGATTATTTCTCAAAAAGAAGCAACCTAACAATGTAATTTCGAAGTACAATCGTTAAATATCAAATTCAAAGGGTTCTCCCTTAGGAAATTCGGCCTTATAGCTCTATCTTTTATTGATTTAACAAAAATTATAGATTTGACAAAAACTCCAAAATAGTCGCCTTCTAGTTGGTGAAGGCTCTCTATTTATAGGTGAATCCCTCCACCATAGTCGGTAGAATGAACTTGAACAAGTAAACATCCAGATCCGAAGTTCCAACATGAAGAATAGGTCAAAACATACATTTTCCCATAACCTTGATCGATCGATGTCGATCCATATCAATCGGTACCGATCATTATGTTTGGTTTTATATCCCTTATATATCTTCAAGTCCACAAAAGCCACACAAGAGTAAACGGTACAAATGACAACAAGCAAACCGTTCGGTACCAACTCATATTGGTCTGTACCAATAGATTGTAGTTAATCTACATTTGGCCAAAATCATCGAATCTCCAATCTTGACCCTTCTAAGCATGCAGATCTATTCCTTTGTCATTTTGTAGTCAATTTCTTTGATTTGGGTCAATTGCAAGACTATGGGAATTTTTCTGGAAATACTCCTTTTGTCCTTCATCATATAAATAATCACTTTAAAGAAATTTAAATTCTCAAAATCCTTTTTATAAAAAAATGCATTTTATATATATTATTTTTACTCTTTTTAAAATAATGAACCACAAGTGTCCATAACAACATAATTTAAAAACAAATAACTTTAGTTTCAAACCTTTGCTTAAACTCATTGCATAATTTAATTATATTATATAAATATAGGCACCAATTTGTATATTTGTTTTCAAAATTATCCATAAAGTCTCATTTTATACTTTCTATAAATAAATCCTCATTTGAAAGAAGCTCCATAACATAAATTCCTTCTTAAAAAACAACACCTTTCTTTTAGAAATATTTTCTATTTATGAAAATAATATATTGGATTACATTCTTTATTAAATTCCAATTTCGAGAATTTCAGTAAAGCTTATTTCATATTTTTAAACAAAATCTGATAATAAATAAAATAGACTTATATTTAAACAATCTTTCCAAATAATTACATTTATAAAGATATGATAATATAACTAAGTTTGATATTTTATCTCATAATGATTATTCAAAATATGGTTGAAAATATAATTTTTATCTAATTTTTTTATTTAAATAAACATAATCTCGGCCTGGGGTGAATTGCCCAGGCACAGTTAAAATCGCTTGAAGTTGTCGTACCCAACTGGCCAATCGGTAGAGACGGTCCTCGTGTAGCTTGCTCCAAGCAATTTCGCAACCCATGGGCTGTCCTTTGCCAATTCCAACGACTCCGATAGACCTGCTACGGTCTCTACTTAAATATAACATTTTTCCTAGTATTTAATTTGTGATTTCAAGATCAAACCAAGCAAAATTTTAAAAGATGATCAATATAATTTAACCAAAGAAAGTGAAATGCAACACATACTCATCATATTCAGTTTAATTCCAACATAATCATCACATAATTCAAAACATGTCGGTCGTTAATGCAGAGATTTGAGCAGAAATTTACTCACCTAGCTTAATAGCTCGCAAATTCATTACCTTTCCCCTTGATTTCTCCTAACCTTATAATTTCAGCCCGCTTTTCCCCAAATCAATGCTATTTAACAATGTGATTGCTCTAAACTAATAAAATCACCATTTTTCAGGTACTAGAGGCTTAAGAGGGTGTTGAGGAGCTTGCTTTTAAGTTCCAAAAGTTTTGGGAATTTATTGGATTTTATACAAATTTTAATGGTCTAGGGTTTTTATTGAAGAATGAGAGAGATTGGGTTTTGCTTTCTTTTGCTTTGATTAAAAACAACGTATGGGAGGAAAAGAGAAGTAGAGAAGATTCTTCTTTCTTTCAACAAAGGCCTAATGGGTATGGTTAATAGTCCTTACCAATTTTAATTTGTATTATTTTTTTCTTTTCACTTTTCTTTACTTGCACAAATTCAGAACCCTGTAAATAAAAATGTTCCATCTTCATCAAACTTCAAAAATTCATATTCAATGCAAATTTAAATTTTATACAAAAATTCTCATTTTTGTAAACCATATTTATACATTTTTCCCAAACAAAAGGGAAATTTTTTATTTTTATACAAAGCAAACAACTTCTGCATTTATTTACCAAAACCACAAATTTTAACCAACAAAAATCGCTTTTAATCAAAATAAAATTCTATGATATTTTTATCCTCTTTGCTTATTATTATAAAATTATTATTTCACTTTTAATTCATTTTAAAGCCATTTTCAAATTATAATACGATTCAAAAATGACAAATCACCGTTGTTGAAAACACCTTACTCAAAAATGTTATAACATAATCCATTTAACAACTTGCAAACTTCTTGTAAAACTTTTAATCTTTTACAAACCCATTTCTATAAGCATAAATTATTTTCTCCTTTTATTATTATCTTTATCACATAAAACAACATTTTATTCTCATTTAATAATTCCAAACACAAATAACATACTACATCATTACAATATTCTAACTCACAAACACACTCGCTCTTATATTTTCCTCAAAATCATCTTAAATTCCCAAGCCATATTTATCATTTAAATCCTTTGTACCAAATTTATTTCTCCTCAATAATGGGTTACTGCAGAATCCTCTTTAAGAAAGTGCATCCTAACAATTTTTCCTTGGGGGAAATCTATAACAAGCTGATATACGTCTAGACTTTCTACATCCATCCACAATTTAAACATAAACTCAACAACAATCATTAATGCAAAATACGGCCAGTCAAACATATCGCCATAAGGCAAAACAACTCAAGAATAATAAGGAATACAACATTCCTGACTTTGGTATGAGTATAAAATAACCTGGGGTCCACCTATGGTACATGCTCCATGGCCTCCTGTATGTACTTCTTCGGGTTTTTTCAATCGTGCACTATATACGTATTACAATTTACTTTAATTATTTTATTCTCGTATTATAAACTGGAAACTCCAATACACAAGTCATGTCAAGAGAATACTTCTCTAATGCTTACAATAATCATCAATACACAAATGCTTCTTAAATACCTTCTTGGATTCAGCATGTAAAGAGTTCTATGTCAACCCGTAGCATTTGATGCATCCTTCCACAGTGTTCGATAATTGCACATAAGACACTTATTTAGGCATATTCTACCCATCATACCGAACAAAAACCACTGTATAAGAAAGGCAATCCCTCAAACCTCTATGGTCTTTACTTTGCAGCTCACATGCTCATATTATTTTTCGTAGACTTGTTCATTTTAGAACTTATTAAACCCTCTCTGTGGCTTTCCTAAAAGCAAAGGACAATTTCATCATCTTTTCCATATGTTGTAGATTCAAACTAACTTATATAATAATTTTCTATTCTCGCATACGATACAAATACTGTTTAAGTGTCAAAACTTTTGGGAAAATTTGGCAGTCATCTTTGTAAAAAGAGCATTTAAAAAATTCACAAAATATACATGTTCTTCTTCGAAGAGGCACCCCATTATTAGGGTATGCTAACATGGGAAACACGACAATAATATGTATGTATGTATGTATGTATGTACATATATATAGAAATATACTTCATTAAGCATACCTTGTACTATATTTTAACGCAAGCTTATTTACCTTTTTGCGATCATAAACTAATATGCGCCTGACATCCAACCAACCATTTTTATATGCCTATGATCAACTTAAAAAAACATATTACACCAAATACATATAATTAGAAGACATTTGCATTCACATAAAAAGCAATCACCTTATCGTTTATAGTTATTCAACATTTAAATTAAATTTAAGGTGTTAAAACATATAACTTATTCGATGCTTCGTTAGTAGAATCTGTAACATGATCAACAAACTATTTACAACATTTTTAGGAGCATGAAAATACAAGGTATCCCAAAAGTTATAAGCATTTTCTCTGGCATTATAACATCTTAAATCCATTAATATACATAGACATGTCCCTATAAATACCAGTTTTCACATGGTAAACTTCAAAATTTTGCATAAAATCAGGATAAAAGTTTTTTCTTACAAACATAATTTTCCAATAAGTATAAAACCGTGGAAATAGATAAAAGTTTTAAAAGTTATAGTCAAAACAATTCAACATTTCAATGCAGAATTTAAAGCACGGGACAATGTTGAACTTTTGTTCAAACACGGGTTTTAATATCAGAAAACCACAGAATTTCAAATCCTGATTAACATAAAATTTGTTCGTTATAAACATACCTTTCTAACAAAAGAAAAATCACTAAAATATGATTAAAAAATCAAATGTTATGGCTATTTTACTACAGCACTTCAAATTAAAAAAGTTTATGCACTCTGTCCATATTTTAACTCAATTTAAAAACTTATTTTCACCTTTAAAACATTAAAATTTGATAAAATCGCCCAACACCAAAGTTACTCGTTTTCAATCTACTTTTAAAAAAATCATACAAATATGACCATTTTATGATAGGTTTTCATACTCTCATTTGATAAAGCCAACAACTTCTATGTTCACAACCTCCATCAAACAATCTTTCCATCCACATAAAAATTAACACTCAAATGGAGGTAGAAGTAAAGATATCATATGGTGGGAAAAATAACAAATACACTCCTAGATGATTACCCAGTAATCAGCATATACTCCTATTATTCCTTACAAATATATGATAAATCCACCCAACGCTCAAATGGACAAGGACTTTAAGTATCATCTATAGCCAAGGCTCATATCTCTTATACCCTGAATTAGCTTCAATACCAAAAATATAACTCTTATTGGAACCGGGCCAGTCGAAGGTGGATGAAACAGGTAGATTTAAAAAAAAATCATATATGGATATATTGGCCTATGAAGTCTAAAGGGATTTTAGTCCCAATATAAAAAGCATTTTAAATAAAATCCCTTATTTTATTTAATTAGTTGAAAGAGTTTGAATTTGATATAAATTTAAATGTATGAGTGTATCAAATACACCTATGTGTGTGTCAGTTACTCATTAAAATGAATTTGAGAAGGAAACCTTTCGTTTTCTTCTTTAAAACCTATGCAATCAATTAAGGGAAGAAATGGCTTTAATTGGAGAGAGAAAGCTTTCATTTCTCTCTCCCTGTTTAGATTAATGATTCAATAGATTTCTTTGATGATCAATTTAAACATGGCAAGAAATGTGAGTAAATCCAAATATACTAATAGTATATATTGTGTAAGTGCAATATATAAGAAGTGTGTATAGTTAATTGATACATATGTGTGTGTATTAAAGTCACATTAGACAACTTTATGTAATTAAATTTTAAAATTGACATAAATAAATTTGATTTTAATTAAAGAAAGGTTTGACATAAAAGATTACATGATTATACAAGATCCTATTTTAAAATTGAAATAAAATAACATATGTATAATTCCATGTATTTATGCAAAGTACATACTTAACATATTAGATTTAAAACAACAAATATTTATGAATATTGTATTTATACTATATATATAAACATATATATGTAAATAAGTTAGATCTAAAAGTATACATCTTAAGATAAGTTTTAATTTAGAAAAGAAGCAAGAGTTTAGGAAAAAAAATTTAAAACAATAAATTTAAAAGAGGAAAAAATATTTAAATTTGCACAAAAGTCCATTTGTAAATTCTAGACACAAAAACTTTCATTCTTGCATGAATAATATTCAAATGTTGTATCCAAAGGTTAACCATATAATTATAGAAATTAATCTTCAAGGAATAATAAATAGCTAGCATAAATAATTAATTTATAATCGTATATATATATATATATCTTTTATAAAAGTATAAAATAAATCTAAATCAAAACTAACTTTATTTCCTTTATTGAAATAAAAATACCAAAACAAAAGAAAAAATTGGACGAATTAGGTACATATAAATTCGTTATTAGAGCAAATAGATCTATACATTACACAAAATAAACACAAATAAGCAAAGGTGATGGAGAATCCAATCAAATCAATTTGAAATAAACATATATAATAGAGGGATAAAGAAAAATTGTGGATCTCGGATATTGCCTACGAAACACACCTTGAACGATGAATAAAAAACTCCTACACTTTGTTGAATCAATCTCTAAATCTTACAGGAATCGAGAGCTAAGAACCACATATTTTTATGGTTTTATTTAGTATTTGATTTTGGAATTTTTTTATTCTTTTCCCCTATGATAATTCAGTTATGACATGACATGAGAGGTAAAGAAAAAGTCTGAATGGAAGAATGACATAAAGGAGGTAAAAAAGATGGCAAATTCTATTCAAACATAAGAATTTACTTAGTAGCCACCCTTTTTTCCGAAAAAAGTATATACCCAAGTTTGTACTTAGTAGCCCCCTCTATATTTTGTGTTCTTCCAAATTTACCCTCACTCGCTGACGAACAGAAAAACTCACGCACACAAACATCTCACACGCACAAAACAATTCAAAACCCTAGCTCCCTTACTCATTCAATCACACAGATGGGTTATTACCTTATGATAACCAAACCATTTAGAAAATTCAAAAATACTATAATAATGTCTAGGGATTAAAATAAATATTTAACATAGCCAAAATGCTTACATTTAATTACATTCAACAACATATTTAGTATACAACTAAAACCATAAGGCACGTATTGGAAAATGGATTCCATATAATGACAAGGTAATGGACTGTCTTCTGTATAGTCACCTCTAGAGAAAATGTACCGAGGCTACAAACACATTGCACCTCTGCCAACACAGAACTGGTCTACCCCTTCATGGATAATACCGAATATGATCATCACCCTGAGCTACCAACTTGACAAACCGTTTTCAAGGCCACAAGCTTACATGTTCATTAAATATCGATCTAGATATGAGTGATGACCATACCCTAATGGGGATGACCCACATAGCCCTACAGCATATACCGTATTTTAGTCATTTTTGAGTGTAAGGCTTGAATTTACGATTTACCTTTTAGCAAATCCCACTTGGAATGCTAACACTGCCTTCCATGCAACAATGCAATGCCAACATTTATCTACATAAGTTGTTCTAGGATTGAAAAACCCCCAAGGCACTACTTCTACTACATCCTTTTTGGAATCACCCTCAGGATTAGTATCAAGTAGTCCTTGCACTTCAAAGAACTTCGTCTTCGATTTTCATCATCTTCAAGATGTCTCTAATCCGCATGCAGTTCGAAGTGGTTTTCGAATAAATCATGCTTATCTGACCCGGTCTCTCCGAACCAACAATCGATAGTTTCAACACTGACCAAGATTTGATAGTCGACTATTTAACTATCAAATAAGAAAACAATCCAATCGAAGATTTTAACCAAGCATGATTAAGCACATAAGAAACCACTAAACCTCTTTAATTAATCATTTCATTAATTAAAACCACTTTGTAAATACCTTTACAAAAGATATACATAAGTATACTACTCATTCATTATTCATTTATACTTTTTTAATGCTTGAAAAAGACATGTATACTTATCTCATTGGTAAAATTATATTCACAAAACACTGCACGTTTGATACTTAGAAAGCGTATTCATATAATTATCTTAATAGTATAAGTATGTTCACATAATCTTAAGAAAGATTTCATTTCCAAAAACATACTTAATTGGGTTAAACAAATGTCATTTAAAACATCGATAACAATAAACCCAAAACACTTTTGGTATAAGTAAATGGATCGTATAGAAATTAGACCAAATATACTTACCACCATTATCTGATTTCAAACTTGTACTATCCCTCAATTAACAATGTAGTCGAACAAGTTAACTTACTATCCTTGCCTTGACGTACATTCTTAAACTCTCACAGATTGAGACGAGTTTCCCTACCTTGGAATTTGGTGTTAAGTATGAAAAGAGTACTTTCCATACCACCATAAGTTATAAAGATCATTTATAGAAATTGAATATCCTATACTTGTCACATTTCCGATATTTCGACTTACTCTATCCCTCACCCAAATACGAAACCAGATAAGTCAGGGCACTCATTGCTCCTAGCCTTTCCTTAGTTAAAACACTTTGATTTTAGATGTCACGGATAGAGGATTAATCTACTCATCGGCTTTTAGTGCCAAGTATAGGATTACTTAATTTCTATAAGTAATCGAATATGTGTACGAAAATAATACTTTATATGCATTAGTACAAAAAGTGCATATTGCTTCGCTTCATTTGAATCAGTTGAAGTAAAAACTGATGCAAATAGAACTATTTGCATCAGTTCTATCTTAATAACCAGTGCAATTGATACGTGGAAAGAAATAGGTAATAAAAAATCAAATTTGCATCAGTTGTCACCAACAACCAAAGAAAATACATCGATGCAAATAGTTTTAGTCGCATCGGTTTTAAAGTCAACCGATGCAACTACATTAATTTGCATCCCTTACCAACATAGTTTTGTTCGGTGGATCCAAAATAATCATTTTCACATCGGTTCAATAGCGAAGGCGATGAAATGTCAAATTATTTAGGTTGTCAAGGTCATCAAACCACTTTCGTTACGCACCCGTTAATTCCCGCCATCCCAATTTTTTCTACCGCTTATTTTCCCATTCGTTTCCCCTAAAAAGTATTTCGCCTGCTTCAAAACAAAAAAAAACCTAGAAATTGATTTTCACCGTTAATTTCAAACATGATTTCGCGGATTAGATTTGGCCACGGCTTCTCATTATCAAGGTACCAAATCTTCCTTTTTTACGTTACTCGAATTGTATTCTGTTTGTACCAAAAATGGGCACAACACTCTTCGGGAGTTGTTTGAAGAGATAAAGTGAAGATTATGAATGTAAAACAGAGGTTATCTAACAAAAACTCCAACAAACAGAAATGTAAAATGCACAAACAAGCAATTTAGAGTGGTTCGGCGTATAGCCTACGTCCACTATGAAGTTTTGATGATTTTATTGATTCTCTTTCAATGATTACAAGTGATTACAGCGAACAACAGCGAATTATAGCTTGGAATTCGGATTCAATAGTAAGAATAAGATGCAAATCTCGATCCGGCAGAGTCTGGGCGCTTCAGAATCCAGATCCCCTTTTCTGAATGACCAGGGGTCCTATTTATAGGTGTAGGAGGCTGATATTTCGCCTAAATAGAGGGGAGACCGGTTCTGGCACGTGAGGGGGCCCACATGCCCGCTCTTTGGAAATCCGGGCCCACTTTGGGATCGATTCGACCCTTGCTTCGAATCGATCAAGATTTGCTCCGATCGAGCTGAAACTTGGCATGGACATTCCTTAGGTTGCCAGTTAGCTCCTGTCCAAATTTTATTGAATTTGGATCAGTGGATTGCGAGAAATAGTCGATACGAAATGGACTATTTCGGTGGCTGTTTGGTTCGACTCCATAGCTTCGAATCGATGCCCTCGCATCGATGGTTGCACGTGTTTTTGAGATGATGTGGCGCGCACACTTCGCCTCGATCCGGTCTTTACTCCGAGTTGACCGTATCGACTCCATAAATCTCGCCTTGTTTGTATTGAGGGATGACACGTCACCCAGGTTCGCTGGCTTGATGGATTCGAATAAAACCTCACTCATGGATTCGAACAGCAGTCATTGATGGACACGAACTACTGATGGTCGATGGTTACGAACAGGCCTTTCCTTGATGGATACGAACCACGTAGCTTCTCAATGGATATGAAGCCAATCGATGCGAACTGTAGCTTTTCGATGGATACGAAGTAAGGCTTCTATGATGGATGCGAAGCAGACACTGGCCAACCGTTACGAGGCACAACACCTGTTGATGGACACGAAGTCCATCGATACGAATTCGATAGATTCGAACACTGCCAAACTGATCGATACGAGCTGCTATTAACTGGTCGATGAGTGAACCTAAGTTATTTTCGGTGCGAACATGATCGATGCGAACCGAGTGTACCTTTGGTGGATACGAAATCAACCATAGTGATGGATACGAAGGCTGGGCCGTTTCCTCTAGATTGAATCGATCATAACTTGAGTTCTACAAGTCCAAATGACATGAAATTTTCACAGAAGCTTAAGCACATGATAAAGAACATTCACTCCAAATTTCAGCTCGATTGGATGATTTCTTGATCGATTTGAACCAAGGGTCGAATCGATCCCAAAGTGGGCCCGGATCTCCAGATTTCGGCCATGTGGGCCCCCTGACGTACCAGAACTGGTCTCCCCTCATTTTAGGCGAAATATCAGCCTCCTACACCTATAAATAGAGCCCCTGGTCATTCAGAAAAGGGGTCGGAGAATTCTAAGTACTGAAGAGCGCCTAGATTCTGCCAGATCTACTCCAGAACACCGCCGCTGCTTTAGATTGAGACTTAACTTAGAAATTCAGTTGTATTACATTATAAACTACTGTAACCTTCAAGTATCGAGCAATAAAATCATCAAACTTCATAGTGGACGTAGGCAAAACGCCGAACCACTCTAAATCGCTTGTCTTTGCAATTTACTTTCTGTTATTTGGAGTTTTTGTTAGATAATCCACAGTTGTAATTTGCATTCTTCACTTTTATCTCTTCAAAAACTTCCGAAGAGTGTTGTGCCCATTTTTGGTACAAACACTTTGGTGCTTTCACTAAGAAAAAACCAGCTTTTTTCTCCTGCTCCTTGGATCTACCATCGATACCGGATTGCACAAATCCAAGAGGAAGATCCAGATCTCTAATTCATCATCCTTCCATTCTATTCAGATTTGCATAAAGTCTAGGAAAAGGATTCATCATTCAAAATGGTTAGCACGAGAACCACTTCTACAGCTGCTGGACAAGAAGGCAGGGATGGACAGAATCCTGCTCAACATCAGCCATCCAACCAAGACAACACTGCTCACTCAGATCCGTCTGGGGCAGTCACTAGACAAGAGTTCCAGGTGTTGCTTCAAGAGTTAACTCAGAGTCGGCAACAATTGGCCGAACAGTTGCGTGCTAATATTGAATTGACAAACCAACTGAACCGCCAGGGCCGTAGGAGGTCCAGAAGGGATGATGTTTCTCGCTCATCCACTGAAAGTTCTGCCTCATCTGACTATCATCATAGATCTACCCGTCCTCGATTGGACGGAAGTCATGCTCAAGCTGCTGGATATCAACCCGCCCTAACTGTCGGATAGTTGAGGGTAGGACCGTCAACCAGCTTCCAGGCTGGGCCATCAGCACGAGGTGGTCGTACTCCACAATATACTACGGACAATCATGTCACAGCTGCCACAGTAGAAACAAGGGTTGATACCCGACATCTCCCAGATTCAAGCAATCAACAACAGGGACGTACTTCTGAACCATACGGCCCGGAAGATGCTGAGCCAAGGAGGCGAAACTTGGACCGTCGACAGCGCCCGGTCCAAACTCGCACTGTGGAACCCGACCACACCTTAGCTCAGCATGCTCAAAATGTAGCAATGCCAGACATCTCGACGATGATACGTCAGATGATCCGCGAAAGCCAAGGTCTTACCAACGACGATTGGGGGATTTCTTGAAGTCATACTCCTTTCACGGACGAGATACTGTACGCTGAACCTCCTCGGCGATTTAGAATGCCAACTCTTCCTATGTACGAAGGAAATTCTGATCCCAATCAACACATCTTGAAATATGAATGGTCGATGAGCTCCGCAAGGGCCGATGATGCAGTAAAATGTCGAAGTTTCCCCGTCTCTCTAGGTGGAATTGCAACGATGTGATTCACGAGATTGCCACCTAGGTCTATCTCTTCATTTGATCAACTGGCTAAGAAATTTGTTGAACAATTTCGCATGCATGTCGCTAGGCCCAAAGATGTTAACACCTTGTCCAGTGTTACCCAAGCTCGTGGGGAAACATTAAGGCGTTACCTGGAAAGATTTAATACGGCATGTGTGGAGATTAGCAACCCCAACGATAACTCGATTTTGATGGCGTTAACGAAGGGGATTGACCCTGATTCTGAATTTGGAAACTGGTTAGCTGGAAAACCACCCGCATCGTTGGACCGTTTCTACTCCAAAGCCGCACAATTCTTACGGCAAGAGGACGCGAAACAGTCTAGGAAGCAGGACGATGCGGGACCCAGAAGCGAAGGAATACAGAGCAATGTAGCAGTTAAACAGTCCGGTGACAATTCCGGAAAAGTTCAGTTGAACATACAGAACAAGCAAACTCAGCCAAGGGGCAACAGTGGCCAAGATAAGAAAAGAGACTCAAATCGAGGCCCACGGCGTGAGGCTCCAATGTTCGATAATTACACACCGTTGAATACATCATTGGAAAATGTGTACCTACAGACTTGCAATACTATGCAATACAAGAAGCCGGCTCCGAAGCAATCGTCAGAAAGGCAGATTCAAACAGGGAAGTTCTGTAGATTCCACGAAAGTTATGGCCACAACACCAATGAATGTCGACACTTACAGGACCTCATTGAGAAGTTGATCAGGGAGAGGAAGTTAGACCAGTTTGTGCGGGCACCGCAGTCTGAGGGGGTGGGCCCCTCAAATCAAAATCATGTACAGAATCCAGAAAGACAGGAAGAACCAGGTCGTGTCGGAGGAAGACTGGCAATTAATGTTGTAAGTGATAATCTTCGTCCAGCGAAGCGAAGCTGGGAAGAAATGAAATCATATAACAACTTAGCTAGACGAACAGACTTTGAGTATGATGATAACTTGGACAATAAACCTTCGATCAAACGAAAGAGAGCGATAATTAACGACATCACTTTCCGAGACAACGATATTGATTATGTCGGAAGCCCGACTACTGACCCACTCGTGATATCGGCACAAGTAGGTCCAGCTTGGATGAAGAGGATACTGATTGATTGCGGGAGCTCTGTGAATATCCTTTTTATACATGCTTATAATCAAATGAGGATGAAAGCCAGGGATTTGGAACCTTGCCAAACTCACCTCCATGGATTCAACGGTAGCGCTACCATACCTATTGGGATGGTAAAGTTACCAGTTAAGTTGGGATCCGAGGAACATAGGAGAGTTCGGACATTACAGTTCGCTGTACTGAACATAGTCTCGCCATACAACGCTTTCTTAGGGCGACCTGCCCTTGCTGAATTCAGAGCCGTAATTGCCCTGTGGTGCTTAACCTTAAAGTTCCCTACCGTCAACGGAGTTGGAGTCGTCCAGGGCGACCGGGTTGACTTGAGAACGATCATACGCCGAAATCGAGTCGCTCGATTACGCAATGCCGAGGACCGACTTAAAACCTTTGAAAACAATGAGATTGTCATTAAAAAAGAATACCCAGCACTACCACACATGAAACCAACATGGAAGGGGTCACATGAGATTAAGCAGGAGCTCGGGGATGGTATATATGAGTTAACGACCGCTGATGGTCTAGCTTCACCAAAGGCCTTGGATAGCGAAAGTCTTCGTCGCTATTGCACATAACAGGCTATGTTTATCTATTTAGTTTAAATTCTGTTTTAGAATTTGTTTCTGCATTTCGAAATTAGAATTTGTAATAAGGCAACTGACTTTGCCATGTTTTCTTATTTCAGCAATAAAATGC
This sequence comes from Allium fistulosum, assembly GCA_030737815.1. Classification (NCBI taxonomy): domain Eukaryota; kingdom Viridiplantae; phylum Streptophyta; class Magnoliopsida; order Asparagales; family Amaryllidaceae; genus Allium; species Allium fistulosum. Next base: position 361,995,347 of record CM060906.1, read on the forward strand.
CATCTCTTTGAGCCAGAGCTATGATTCATTAAATACAATGTACAACATCACGATGCACGAAGAGCTAAATTCCATCACACAATGGGATTTATTCAAGTAGGGAGTGGCTATGAAGCAATCAACCACTCACCAAATGAAACCCGAGCTCGGGGACAAGCCATCACATCAGGCCAGAAATGGGTTGATACACGACAACCTTTCACTTAACTCCGTACTCCCAGAGTGCGAGGCGGAGTATAAACATTTTCCTAAATCCCAGAGTACTCCGAGAGCGCGAGCTGGGTACAAACTTTTTACTTAACTCCGTACTCCCAGAGTGCGAGGCGGAGTATAAACATTTTCCTAAATCCCAGAGTACTCCGAGAGCGCGAGCTGGGTACGAACTTTTCACTTAACTCCGTACTCCCAGAGTGCGAGGCGGAGTATAAACATTTTCCTAAATCCCAGAGTACTCCGAGAGCGCGAGCTGGGTACAAACTTTTTACTTAACTCCGTACTCCCAGAGTGCGAGGCGGAGTATAAACATTTTCCTAAATCCCAGAGTACTCCGAGAGCGCGAGCTGGGTACAAACTTTTTACTTAACTCCGTATTCCCAGAGTGCGAGGCGGAGTATAAACATTTTCCTAAATCCCAGAGTACTCCGAGAGCGCGAGCTGGGTACGAACTTTTTACTTAACTCCGTACTCCCAGAGTGCGAGGTGGAGTATAAACATTTTTCTAAATCCCAGAGTACTCCGAGAGCGCGAGCTGGGTGCAAACTTTTTATCTAACTCCGTACTCCCAGAGTGCGAGGCGGAGTATAAACGTTTTCCTAAGACCCCAGAGTACTCCGAGAGCGTGAGCTGGGTATAAATATCGACAAACTCCAGACTCCGAGAGCGCGAGCTGGAGTATAAACATTACTCAACTCCGTACTCCCAGAGTGCAAGGCGGAGTATAAACATACCTCAACTCCACACTTATCCCCAATACTGGGGGCGGAATCATAACACATAACAAGTTGAAGACAAAAAAGGGAATAAATTTGCATTTCTACTATCAACCAAAAGAATCTGATTACAAAGTGTTTCAAAAAGTTTCTGCTAGTGGGAGCCGAATCCACATCTATACACGGCTATAAAAAGAGTCAAAATCAACAAAATGCTACCCTACGCAACAGAGATTTAAAGAAAGAGTTCAATCTTTCTTCTTCCTTATCTTCTTCTTCAGGGTAGCTCCACCAGATCCGCTGCCTGATTTTCCCCTCGCCCGCTTACTCTTTTCAGACTTGCCCTCCGACAGCGATGTAATATCAACGTCTTCCTCAGAACTGGAGGCGACGGAAATTCTTCTAGGAGGTCGAGCTGGAGGCATCGGAGTAGTAGAAGGAGGAGGGACAGGAGCAGTTTCAATCACTACAGTTCCGCCCGGTGAAATCACCATTAACGGGGCAGGCCCGGGCGGATTCATACCAGCATTCCCTGCTGCCATCTCGGCATCAATCTCAGCAATAATGTCGTCCTCGCGGGAAACTCGGGCCGTATCGGATGTGCCAATAGCTGGCATAGATGAACTAACGGCCGGAGCAGCCCCACTCACAGCATCGGACGGGTTGACGGAGGGATCGATGGGCTCATTAAGAAGCTCCTCAATCATTTGAGCGTTGAAAGAAAACATATTTGCATCTCCCTCTTCGCCGATCAAGGTAGAAGTCGTGATGGCTTCAGTAAAAACAACCCCTTGTGTTTGATGTGAAACTGATAGAGCAAGAGGCGCAGAAACAACGACTTCAGTCACTGAAATGCGACAAAACGAAGATTGTTAGCCAAGTGTGTTGCTTAAGGTTCTTCACAACTAAACTACGAGAAGCGTTCAAATACCTTCCTTAGTCTGGACGGGAGCACGAGCAGGAACGTCAGCGGAAGATAATTGTGGCTGGTCGGGATTATATGCAGGGATAGGCTGGGGATCAACCGCACCAGTGGTTTCAGGTAATGTTGGAATTACAGCCTCAACATTTTCCTCGTGATGCGCGATCCCCGAGCCTTCACTCGTCTCTGAAGGTTGAACACCAAGCCTCTCTTTTGCAAAAGAAATCACCGCCTCATGAAGGACTTTCCTCTCCTCCTCGGTAAGCAGACGCATCTCCAGCTCAAAGTCATCAAGCGATTCATCTGGATGCGCTGCCCTCTTCTCGTCCACCAGCCGGGTCCAGGCGTTATATAGAATCATGGAGTCATCTCCCAGCCACGCTAAATTTCTATGCTCCAGCACATTCGCGTTGTACGTAACCAAGAGATCGTCGAACTCAGCGTCCAGCCTGGACCTCTCCTCCAAAATCTTTTCCTGGATTTCTACTTCCGCAGACTTAGACTTGACCGCCACCGCAGCAAGTTCGGCCCTGAGAGATACTGCTTGGTTGCAAGCCTCTTGTGCAGTGGCGTTTGCGTCATCCTTCTCCTTCACCATTTCGGCGAATTGGGCCTTGAGCTCGTTTAGCTCTTTGACGGCTAAGTCTCGCTCAGCTGCGATGGTGGTGTTGCGGTGGCCCATCTCCTCTACCATGGCGCAATGTTCCTGCTGCATCCTCGCCAGTTTGGCCACGACATCTTCATGTTTCTGAAGTGTTTCAAGCTCTGACTTCCGGGACGTCTCCACTTCAGATTGAAGAACCTGAATGATGCGTTTCTGTTTAACAATGTCAGCATCACGTTCAGCGATAATCTTCGCCCGGTCGAAAGCTACTCTAGAAGCCTTCACGGCTGCCTTGTACCACTCCTTATACTGAGCATAGAAATCGCGGATATAACTATGAGCAGTGGTCTCAGCATCCGAGGGAATTCTTTTAAGGTTAGGAGGGAAGACATAGCCATCCATGCAAATTTCAGGAAAGTCATTTTTCATTTGGGCGAGTTTAGCGGCACCCTCACTTGTCAACTCAGCCGGAGCTTGTTCTATTATAGCGGCTGCTGTCGGTTCTATTCTTGGCCGCTGAGTATCAGGCCGAGAAGATTGAGAAGGCAGCTGCTGCTGATGAGAAGGCCCTGGGAGGTCTACTGGGGCCCTGGGAGGCGGAGGAGAGCGAGATCGGGTCGGTACTGGTATCCCCGGTCTCTGTCAGAATAGTCATAGCCAGAACGGCCACGCGAGTAATCTCTATCTCTATCATAACGTTCTTGACTTGAATAGCCTCGCCCATGATCTCTATCTGTCTCTCTCCTGCGGGAATCATAGAATGGAGAAGATTGACGCACATTTCGAAGCCTATCCAGAGTAGAGCCACGTCCTGACATCTCACCTGCGATAAGAAAGAATTACGGATTAAGATCCCATAAAGCAATGTTTATTATGCAAAAGTCATGAAGTGCTGTGGAAGTGTGTGTAAATGTGTAAACCCCCAAACCGACCGGAAGTGTTGACCGCACTTAAAGGAAAGGGCTCGTTCATGTTTAGGACATCTTGAAATTCCTCCAACCCAAGATTATGAGAAATCGATATATAATCTGGGATGGGAATATCGTCAAGCCCTTTGAAAAAGTCTCTCGAATGAGAAGGGGCGGCCTCAGAAATCATAACTCCGGGAATGGGAGGAGACACATCCATAGATTTCCACCCCTTAGTCTTAAGTTTTTTGGAAACGGCGGCCTTGCCTTTCCGTCTTCCTCCCGACTCCTCCAAGTTTCCCGAGAGGTCAGCCATCGGCTCCGAATCCGTGTGGGTTCTTTCTTCGTCACTCGCCTCGATTATTCTGATTCCGAGTGACTTCTTCACCTTTCTCTTTTTGGTTTTCTTCTTATCTTCCTTCTTGGAGGCAGGCTTTGCCAATCCCTCGACGACTATACTTTGATTGATGTCGATCAAACCAAGAATTCTTAAGTTATAATCATTCAGCACCGAGTCGATATGTCTCAACTCGCTTGGAACTTCTTGAAGACTTCGGACGATACCCTTGAAACGCCCTCCATCGGGTCTGGAGATAATGGCTGTAAAAGGAACGAAATGTCAATTTTAATACCAAAGAGCTATTGGTCAAGAAAACAGGTTAAGGCGCTTACGTCTAGACAACCATCGCCTAGCGAAACCCGGAGGGCATCGAACATAGAACCACTCGTTCTTGAAATAACTCAGTCGGGTCCAAGCTCCAACTACAACTTGGCAATTCCTAACTGCCTCCAGAAATGTAAAAGACGGGCTATCACCCCTACTCTTGAAGTTAAATATGTGTCTGATCTCGGTGGGCCTTGGCGGGCGAAAAAGACAGTCCATAAAAATGACAAAGACACTGTTCAGCAACGCGTGCCCGTTGGGGTGAAGTTGTGAAGGAGCGATTCCTAAATATGATAGCATCCCTCTGATATATTGATTGAAAGGAGGGAGACTTCCGGCCGTGCAAGCATGGCGATAAAAAGCCGTATATCCATCAGGCGGATTGTGCGGTCTATCATCGGAATTAGGTAATAACACATCATCCAAAGATATGTTATGCCTTAAGCATATTCGTCCCAATAGGGATTCGGAGATGTTAGATTGAACCGAATCGACAGGGTCCTCAATAAATATAGCCTCTGGCAATTCATCTGGAGCTGGATCGATTACATCGGCAGGGATATCAGGAATCTCAAGCACCGGAGGAGTTGAGCTCTGTACCTCTTGTTGTTGGGAGCTCGAAGATTCCATAATTAGCTAACTAATCAGAAAGCAATGTTAAGTTCATAAACAGCCCGTGCGTGCCCCAGTGTATTGTGTATGAACGTGTTGTGCAGTGCAAGTGCTGTGCATCACTTAAGCAAATTTAACAGAATGAAGCAAGATGTTCGTACAACATAACTTGGGAATTTGAGAATGAAAATGACCGTCATCGCTGACCGTCACTTCCACACCATCCAAACGCTACGAACCAACTTCAAGTATAAATCAGTTTTATTTTTGATTAAGTCATGGTTCCATCGACGAGCTTCAAAGGGAAGTCAAGTTCGATTATGCAAGGCCGAAGCTCGTCGGAATCAAGTGTGATAAAGTTCATTAAGATCGTCAAAGTTCAACTTGAAATTAGTCATGGTTCAGATGTTGGAACGAGTCTGAAAAGTCGGATTCTCTAAACTGGAGGCGTTCGAATCCATCGAGTCGAATCGATGTGCTTCGAATCCAAATGGTTCGACTCGATATACTTCGGGATGGAGAAACGCCTCGAATCCCTGGGCGCTAAGTGACTTCGTATCGATCGACCTTCAATACCTTCGAATCGATCAAGGTATCGTTACATCGAATCGATCGACACGGGGCCTTTTTTCCTTTGCAGGCATCGATTCGAAGCTCTGCAGTCAGAGTCGATTCGAATAAAATTGGTTCAGGAGAGAAGAAAAATTGAAGACGAAGACTTCTGATTTTGTCATTCTCAACTAGCATCGATCCATCAGTTACCTGGTTTAATGTGATTACGAATGAAGGTTTATAAGATTCGATCGATTCGGGGAAGACACGCTTTTTTCTCGGCTCTAGGAAAATCGATTCGAAGAAGAAGCTATAGCAACAGTGAAAAGTAAAAAGTAAAAATGAAACCGGCCTCACGTATTTATATGGATTCCAGAAAAGGTTCGAGGCGCTTCGTCTCCCGGTCATCCTGACCGTTTGTCACCGGTCACTTACCATAGCCATCGATTTGTTCGAATCGATTATGACCTCGAATCCATCGAGACTTCGAATCCCTCGTACCTTCGAATCCATCGAGCCAACGTCGATGCGAGGCATCATCGATACGAAGCTGCACCGATTCGAACTTCCATCGATACGGAGGAGTTAGCAAAAACAGAATTGAAGCCGCCATGTACCCATCAATTCGGAGTACCAACTGCATATCCCTCGACTCGCAGCTTTTCGAAAGTCATCGATTCGAATGGACACTTCGAATCCATCGAAACCACCTATAAAAATGAACACATCGCTTCAACATAAAGAGGTTACTGGATTACCTTTTTTACCTCGATTCAGGAGAGGATCGATACAAGAAGATAATCATAGGCAATCATCAAAACAAGGTTTTAACTCGATTCTCAAATCGGTTCAGGAGAGGATCGACGCAGAATTCGATAACAAGACGAACTGACAACGACTTGCAATCACGCAACGTTAACTAAAGTCAAGGTGATACACATATGCACACATCTTTGACTAATGTTTGATCTTTGCCATTTACAGGGATCAAATGTTCATCTCGTCATGACCCAAACAGCTAACAGCCGGTCACAATCATGCGACGGTTGGTTACAGCAATATAGGATACAAATTTCGGTAAAGCATGTCATAGCTGTCCAATAAGAAACTGCAGCTTTTCAAAGCACGTCGTGTTTACACAAGACGTACTTTGGGGGGCAAATGTTATCCCACCTTTTGGCAAGGCCGTGATACCAAGGACTTAACTAGAGACCGGTGACAGATCGTCTCGGAAATCGGTTACGCGCAAGGATCGCTATGGATATCGATGAAATTTGTTCGAGTCCGGATCGGGCTACAATTGATAAGGCACGTCAAGCAAAGCCGTGGGAACCAATGATCCAAGTTTCAAGTCAATCCGAGTTCGTATGCTCAAGATATCGTCGACAAAAGATGGAGTAGACCATCCTTAGTTCGAATCCATATGCGAAGCCTATGTTCGAATCCATCAGACAAGCATTGCCTCGAATCCATGAGGGAAAGGCTGAATCGATCAAAGAAGAATCCATTCGAATCCATCAAGGTCGACTCCATCATCTTCGTATCCATCAGAGCAAGTCCCGTTCAAATCCAACGCGTCAAGCTCACGTGATCTACTTCGAATCGATAAGGTCTCAGTCGATTCGAGACCATCGAATTCCCCCAGCTTCGGATCCATCGAAACGGGCTACATTCGAGTGCAACGCTTCAGACCCTTCAGGCTTTCGTCTGCTTCGACTCCATGCAATCAATGCACTTCGACTTCATCACATAAGTCACCTCGAAACTACACTCCGCATCCAACTTCGAATCGATCAACTATGTTATACCTAGATCGATTCGAACAAACGCACCTTCGAATCCACTGCCTCGAATCCAAACCATGGATTCGACCCAGTCAAACCAGAGCAAAACACGGATCGATGCGAGAAGCACGCGCCAAGTCACTATGAGCATCCAGTCGACCCTATCGATTCGAAGGGATCGATTCGAAGTATCCATGATTCACCAGAAATGCAACGTTGAATCGATCATAACTCGAGTTCTACAAGTCCAAATGACATGAAATTTTCACAGAAGCTTAAGCACATGATAAAGAACGTTCACTCCAAATTTCAGCTCGATTGGATGATTTCTTGATCGATTCGAACCAAGGGTCGAATCGATCCCAAAGTGGGCCCGGATCTCCAGATTTCGGCCATGTGGGCCCCCTGACGTACCGGAACTGGTCTCCCCTCATTTTAGGCGAAATATCAGCCTCCTACACCTATAAATAGAGCCCCTGGTCATTCAGAAAAGGGGTCGGAGAATTCTAAGTACTGAAGAGCGCTCAGATTCTACCAGATCTACTCCAGAACACCGCCGCTGCTTTAGATTGAGACTTAACTTAGAAATTCAGTTGTATTACATTATAAACTACTGTAACCTTCAAGTATCGAGCAATAAAATCATCAAACTTCATAGTGGACGTAGGCAAAACGCCGAACCACTCTAAATCGCTTGTCTTTGCAATTTACTTTCTGTTATTTGGAGTTTTTGTTAGATAATCCACAGTTTTAATTTGCATTCTTCACTTTTATCTCTTCAAAAACTTCCGAAGAGTGTTGTGCCCATTTTTGGTACAAACATATTCCTTTTTAAGTTGGTCGAATTGGATTTCGCGAATGAATGGTAGTGTATTGTCATGCAGTTGATTGTTTTTTATGTTTCACTTCATTAGGTAATTGATTTGGATTTAATGCCAGCTTCTTTTTCTTATGTTAGAGATTTCTGCATTAATCCTGTGTTTTGGAATGGGCATGAGCCTTCTCCTGGCAATGTACTAGCGTTTCCATCAATTTACTCAATTGTTGTTATTGTGAAATTCTTTTACAAAAATATATTTGGGGTTTTGACTTGATAAACATACAGTACAATTTCGAGGGGAGATATGATTTGGTGAGGTTTATCAAGACAGTGCAGAATGCAGGACTTTATGTGCATTTGAGAATTGGTCCTTATATTTGTGCTGAATGGAATTTTGGGTACTTGCAATTTTCCAATTTGTTTTTTTAATTTTTTTTTCTAGAAAGGAAAAGTTTATTTATATAAAATAATAATTATATTTTAGTTTATTTGGCAGTAAAATATTGTATTCATTTTAATTAGGGGCTTTCCTATTTGGCTAAAGTTTGTACCAGGGATTAGCTTCAGAACTGATAATGAGCCTTTCAAGGTTCATTTCTCAATTAAATCATTTTACTGATGAACATTTTGCATTAATTTATACTATGCTCAATATTATTACATACACAGAATGCTATGCAAGGTTTTACTCAAAAGATAGTGGACATGATGAAAAGCGAATCACTTTTCGAGTCACAGGGTGGCCCAATTATCCTCTCACAAGTATGGTTCTTTTAAGGTTAGCTAATGTTTAAGTGATTATAGAATTATATGTAAATTTGTCAAGTTATGAGTGTAGATTGAGAATGAATATGGACCAAAGAGTAAAAGGTTTGGTGCAACTGGTCATTCATATATGAATTGGGCAGCTAAAATGGCAGTTGGTATGGACACAGGTGCGCCATGGGTTATGTGTAAGCAAGATGATGCTCCTGATCCAGTGGTATGAATTTTTCTTATATCTTAGGATCTTATATTTGACTTAAAATGATATTTACTTCTTTTTTGTTTGTAAAAATATTCACAAATAGATAAATGCATGCAATGGCTTCTATTGTGACACTTTTTCTCCCAATAAACCTTATAAACCAGCAATGTGGACTGAAGCATGGAGCGGCTGGTATTATTACTTCTAATTTTGTAGGCTTTATGTTAATTATCTTTGTAAAGGACCGTTTGAACTTTTCAGAATAGTGTTCAACCCTATGTCAAGGAAATATAGGCATGAAAAAGAACAATTGCATAGTAACTTATAGCTGCATTGTCTAATATAGGTTTACAGAGTTTGGAGTAGTTAGTCAGCGTCCAGTTCAAGATTTAGCATTTGCAGTTGTACGATTTGTTCAAATGGGTAGTGCCTTTGTTAATTATTATATGGTTAGAGTCATATTGTCAATTTCACTTGAACATAAAACTCACTTGTGGCTAACCAAAACCAAAATATGGACATTTAATTATGATGGTTTTAATTATGAACATAAATAAATAAAAAATCATAAAAAGAAAATCATAACTTCTCTAGGTTAGTAAAAAATGTGTTTCGCTACATGGTAAGGTTATCAGTTTTTGTTTTAAGTATCTGTCCCAACGATAGGAATAGAATAAAAATAGAAGGCACAATGTAAAAAATGTGGTTTGGCCTTATTAACACAGATGTATAAATCTGATAATGAAAACATAAAAGCTAAATAGAACAGGCGAGTCCCCTGTATCTTTGACAGCGTGTAGGGATACCAAAATAGAATTTAGAACATTCGAAAAACCATCATGGTAGAACTCTTACAGAACTAGAGCTTGTCTATATGATTAGTATCATTGTAAAACAGAAATCATCGTAAATCTTACATCAAATTTAAACTTATTAGCGACTGTACCAATAGCAGTTAACATAATGTAGAAATCACAATGTTTAGTTCAAAATATGTGTGATTAAATTAGCATGGGTATATCCTACTTCAACCATGAACTAAAATTCAATTATCTTTGAGAAACATATTGAAAAACATATACCACCACTTAAATAGCATTCAATGTCAAAGTCAATATGCACAAACCAATAGAGATACCAATTTTGGTTTGTTATTATTTTCAAATAAAGGGTATTATATAGAGCTGAACAATTTTTTTAGAAAAAAGTCGTATTATGACTATAGAGTCTAAGAGTTTGCAATGACTATATAAACGACATTAAGACTATGATACAGTATATATTGTGAAACTAACCTGTGCTGGTCTCATGATCTTGGTATCAGGGTCATCCAATGATTCTCTTCAGTGTGATAAATAGCCAGCCATACGAGGAATTGCAAACAATACAGGAAAAAACTCCGTCGGAAATCCCATTGCCCTGATATTCATTTTGAATAATTCAACTCTCAAAAGCCATATTTATTTCAAACTAGGACTAACTTCAAAGTAGTGACATAGATTCCATGTAAGTACTTGTAGATTAAGCCGGAGTAAAAATCAACATTGGGATACAATTTCCTCTTGACAAAGTACTCATCTGACAATGCAGCTTTTTCCAGTGCAACAGCAACCTACGTTGATCTAGGACAATTTTTCAGTCTGACACTCTTCTTGTTATAGGAGCAATTAGTAGATATGCCTAACATCATAAATATGTAGGACTTATTCGAGAACCAAAATGTGGACATTTAAAAGAACTACATCGAGCGATTAAGTTATGTGACCCAGCTTTAGTTGCACCTAATCCAGTTGTTACTTCTTTAGGGAATTACCAACAGGTTTGTAACTTACTCATACTTGGAAAATTTTAACTAATCTTTCAAACTTACAAAGTTACAATGTATTTCTCAACTGTGTATTATGCAATAATAGGCTCATGTCTTCACAACTCAATCAGGAGGATGTGCAGCTTTCCTTTCAAATTTCAACCCTGACTCATTTGCTCGAGTAATGTTCAATAACATGCATTACAGTTTACCGGCTTGGTCGATAAGCATTCTTCCGGACTGCAGAAAATCAAGGTGGCATGTGAACACTTCCGCTTAGCCTGTGAGCGACACGACAAACAAGAGTATGTCCATGCTATACTCTATGGAACATGAATATTTTAGTTGTATATTGTTGTTTATACAATTATATTCCTCTACCAATAATTAAAACTACTTTGAACAAAAAGAACAGTGTTTTGTTGGTCTTTACTTACTATGCTAATGGATTGAACTAAACACAATGGTGAAAGCAACATGTTTCATTGCTTTTGTTGTTTGTCATCTCTTATGAATATGTGCACACTATATATCATTACAGCTTAAAACCTTTTACTAATTTACTGTAATTTTCATGTATATTATAAATACATCTTTATTGTGTATGAATAAGATTTTTGTGAACATGGAACATGGGATGGGATATATGTCGTATGTCTGAAGTTATAAAAGTAATATATTTTTTTACTAAAACTTGGGAAGAATCTGATTTTGATTTGCAATAATACAATTATGAATTATCCTAATATCAATTTTTTTTATGAATTAATTATCCTAACACTGCTGCTTATAGTAGCCAACATTATAAGAAATAATGGTTTGGTATGTGGTATAACTCTCTTGTGTGTTTCATAATAAACCAACTTCTTAAATTGAACGTTGGACCACAGACTCAATAAACCATGAGAAATGTGTTGTTTCTTTCCTTATGTGATGATCCATTATCGTGGCATGGAAGTAAGCACATGAACTGTTAGATAAGTTCATACTCTTCTGTACTTTTTCATGCCTAGATATTATTATTATTTTCATTGTTTTTCCTTCTAAAGACCACTACTATTTTCTGTTGGACTTGGCTGACGATGTATTTTCTTTTTCTTAACAGGTGTTTGAGGACACTAAATGTTATTAAGAACGAGTACCATCGCTTAAAAGCAAATTTTAACACTATAGTTCAGGTGACCATTTTGGTATTCTCAGCAATTTAGAACTTCGAAAATTATAGTCATTATTATCAGGATTAATTATACTAAATATCTTGCATGAGTTCTATAATTTGATTGAAAAATTTATGAATTACCTTACCTTCTTGGAATATTAATTCCAAATTTTTATCCTGATACAACAAGCTAATTGCTAACTAGAAACCAAAAGAACAACCACTTTCAAAGTTGTGAACCCAATATCTTAGAAAATATTGTTATTCTCTGTCAATCAGTAATGTCTTGAAATCATTTTCAGTCTTTTAGTATTCTTTTTTACTTCTTTGATATCTGCAAGACTACCATCCCTGTAAATGTTAATTATATTCAGCCACCATCCTCTTATGGGACTATATAACATGAAGCATTATCTTTAAAGCTTTCTATCGATACCTGTTGAAGTGTGTCGGGTAGGCAGGCAATTTGATTTCGGTGATTGCAGCATGAGATAGGAGGTTGCAGATAGGGGTAGTGCGTGGTTGGATTGTTGATTGTGGGTTGGTGGCAGGTGATTGGGTTAATTAGTGGGTTTGTTGGCTGCGTAGGGTGATGGTTGTGTGATTGTACTAATTAAAGATCTGAATTAAGACTATACCACTTAAGGACTGTGCTAAAGATTTGAATTATGTGCTAAAATGAATGTATGAACCATTATTTTGTATAGATTATTAACACAATAATTGATATATGTTTATTTTGGTATTATGTTATTCAGTTTGTATTTGCCATCAAAATTAATTTTGAATGATTGTAATATTGCATGCAATAATTGTTTGTTATAATCAATAATATATATATATATATATATATATATATATATATATTGTCTATTTGAGTACTGTAATAATGATTTCTGAGAATGGCTTTTTTGCATCAGGTATAAATAGCTGATGCAATAGAGGGATTAGTTTGCACCGGTTGTTATAAAAAACCGATGCAACAAAGAAGCCTTTTAAACCCAAAGACTCTTATGTTGCATCGGTTTCCAACAACAACCTATGCAACAAGTTCCTTTGTTGCATCGGTTTTCATTACAACCGATGCAACATGAGGGTTGTGTCCAAGCAACCAACCGTATTTTGCACCAGTTGTTAGTAACAACCGATGCAAAAAGGACCGTTTTGCATCGGTTTTAGAACTGATGCAAAACTATTAAGCCTGTTGCATCGGTTGCATATGCATCGGATGTTGAACTGATGCAAAAGGGGGGTAAACAACCGATGCAAATGGCCTGTTTTGTAGTAGTGATACTTAACGTCGCTCTTCGATTTCAAACTTAAACTATCATTTGATTGACAATGAAACTGTTCAAGTTGGGGTATAATTACCCCTCAACCCTTGACTCGACAACATTCTTATCTTCCAAGATAGGTAGAGGTTTATCTATCTAGAAGTTTAATGTCACGTATAAGACCTCATAATCCCGTATACAATTTATAATAAACAAAATATTATAAACAAACTCCTTTCCATAAAAGTTCACTTGCTTTATTATATCAAATAATCCTTAAGAATCATTTATATAAATTTCAAATCTCCTTTAAACAAAGTTTAAACTTTCATCCAAATCAAACTTGAAAACGATTACATTTAAAAAGAAGACGACTTTGAAAAAGTAAAGGGATTTCCATTAAATAAACCACGTGTTTAAATATTCAAAAATATTTTTAAAAAATTCAAGTTATTTTTAAAATGCTTATATAACTTTTGTTAAACACATTTGGAAAGAATTTTCATAATATCTAAAATAGATAATCTCCTTTTACTTTACAAAATCTCAACTTTTCCAAAGTGCATCCATAACGATTATTGCTATATGGACCGTAACTTTTAAACTTTATTTTGCAAATCAAATAACTTTTAAACTCCATTTCTTTCTATATTTTAAACTACTTTACTTCAAAATACTACAAAGTCGAAGTCAATTTAAAATCCATAACTTTTCAAATTCGAAAAGAGGCTTCGCAACCACTATGGTACTTAAACAAGCTACCATTTATTTCTAATTCAACTTCCCAAGTCATATCACTAATATTTACATATAAATCGTATATGTAAATAAAATCAACAAAGCGAGGAATCCCATTGGATCCCTCTATAAAATAAAATCTTTCGAAGTGTTGTCGTAGCGACCTATTCACTACGAAACACTTTGACTTCTATTTTCTTTCTTTTATCCCCTGCAAAACAATGGTTATTTATGATGTCTGCTTCCAAGTGAGAACCAAACACAATCAACCACTATACAAACATCCATATATCATTGCCTATAACATATCCAACTATAATATTTTACAACAAATAGATTATATTTAAGATTACTTTTAAAGTGAGCTATCTCAAATTTATTCCTCGACCAAACCAACCCAAAGCTCCCATCTTCATCCTACTACCATACAACAATAAAAGCAACCAATTTCATTCACGTCCAAGCCCCTTAGCTCTTCCCCTCCCTTCCTCATGCTCACAGCCCAAGGCCTAGGACTCCCCTCCCTCTTTTTTGCTCTCGGCCATAGGGTGTGTGGGGGTTTTTGGCATCCAAGTTTGCATCTTTGAGGAGGTAGTGATGTTATCCATATTACTTTAGGCTTGTATAAGAGTTTTGAGGAAAAAAAGAGTGGTTTTGATACGATTTTAACTTATGAAACTTAAGTAGAAAAAGAAATGGAAGAAGTGAAAAAGAAAGATAAGAAGGTGTAAAAGCAAAGTGGAAATGAAACAAAGATGGAAAAATGAAGTAAAGGTGCTCCTTTTATAGAATTTCAAAAGGTGGCAAATTACTTCACTTACCCCTTTACTAAATTACCTAACTACCCTCCACTACTCTTCCATACCAGCTTCCTCCATATGCCAAACCATGTGCTAAGTACTTTCCAATATGATGACTTGTACTACTTAGTACTTTATTATTTGAAAATAAGGAAGAAAAGTCTTCTCTTTACTTTATTACTTTTTAAAAGCACTTAAGGAGTCTTAACTTTAATCAATCCATTTTTGTGCTTTTTAACTACTTATTAAATGTATATGTATATCAAAAGTGTGCATATGTGTGCAACAACGCTGCGACAACTTCCGTTCAACGAAAAGTTGAAAATCCAAAAAATTATTTTTGGTCACATTTCAATTTTTCTCCAAACTATTTATTTCTATAAACATAATTTCAAAATGAGTCACTATCGTTATTTATTAATTAAAAGAGGGTTATTTGATTATTAAAAACCATTAATTGAATATTTAAAATTAATTAAATATTCACAAATCAAAGCGATAAAATTCTGGGTCGTTACAATTTAATTAATTTATAAAATGTTGTAAATTGATCAAATTAATTAATATTTAAGAAATATTAATTAATATTTAATTTAATTGATTTTTGGTATTTATTTGTAAATATTTGAACGCATTTATAAAGGTTTTATTTGTGCGCATTGATATATGATATCGATGTAATTTTAAATGTATTTAAATAAAACATAATAGCATGAAGTGATTTATGGAAATTTCGTATCATTTAATGGCATGTAATTTCAAACATACATTGCGAAGAGAGAGGAGTGGAAGAGCTATAATCAAAGGAATTAATTAGGAAATTTTTGATTAAAGAATGGGAAAGATTTCATTCTTTCATTAAAACATATGAACTAATTCATTTTCCACAGACAATTCATTCTTTCTCATTAATTTTTTTATCTTCTCTCCTCCTAACCTTCCATAGCAGAAAAAAGGTTTCCAAAATCTTTCAACTCCAAACAAAAAAAACATCAAAAAAATAAATGACTAGTGGCTCATCCATCTCTTGTAAGGTTTGGGTGTAGATATTGGAGTTTTAAGGAGATTTCTTCATTCAAGGTGCATTCTCTTGGCAACATCTCAAGGTAATACTTCTAATTTCATTTATTCATCATTCGCCTTGTTCTTATGATTTGGATCCATCACATATTCCATCTCCTCTGAATATTTGTTTATTTGGTTACATTGATTAGATCCCCTTTTGTTACATCTTAATTATATATATATATATATATATATATATATATTCACCATGTTATTTTGATTTGGATCCGTTTTAAGATATATTTTGATTACTTACCTATTTATATTGTCATCATTAGATCTACACTATTTGTTTTCACATTTAATTAATTGTTCATATTGCCTATATAGTTTAGATCTGAAACCTTTGCAACACACACACATACACATACATATACATATATGTGTGTGTCTTGGTGTGTGCATGTGCTTGATTTGTCCTATCTAGTTTTGTTATTGTTTTAATTTGCTGTTAAATTGTTTTGATTGAAATCAAAGTTTTAATTAATAACGTAATTCTATTATCGATTCAATTAGAAAAAATATATAGGTTATTAATGTTTATATATATATATATATATATATATATGCATGTGTGTTTTTTGTGTTTGTTATTTTGAACACAACTGGACTTTGTGCAAAATATCACAAACCTTTGGGTTTCCTTTTAAATTAAAGTTAGACTACTATTTGTTATTTTATTTTAAAGTGTATGCTAAAAGATAAATTTATCATACAGATGTTGTTTTAAGTTTAAAAAATAATATTTACAATGATTTGTGTATATGTGTGTGTATACACACATACATACATACATTTACTTATTTAACTTAAGATTTATAAAATGAGCTTTTATGTAAAATCATAATTTTAATCTTAAACCCTTCCTAACTTTGAAACTAGATTCAAAATTATTGTATTTAATTTTAACTTATGTATATATATATATGTAATAGTAAAACTTAATGTTAACACATTTATATGCAATAGCCTCCTTTACTAGTCCAATCGCCCTCTATGTATGCTGTTCATTGAACCATATGAAATGGTTGATACTAAAGCCATACTATAGAGTATAGAGAAGCAGTTGTCGCCTGGTCATAGTTGCTCAGGTCCAATAGAACGGTATGAATATGAGAGAAAAGTCTCTTATATATCTTAATGGAACATATATGTATATGTATATATGTAAGCTCTATTATGTATATATATACGTGTATTTTAAATAATGCTTTGGAAAACAAAGACATATATATAAAGGAAACATCAACTACATACATTCTCATATGTTGCACTTATACAATATAAATTTGAGTATATTTGGATATACTCACATTTTATGTCATGCTTAAATTGATTATTACTGACTTTAACAAATAATAGAGAGAAAAACGAAAGGTTTCTCTCTCTAATTAATGTTATTTATTCCCTTAATTGATTGCACAAGTTTTAAAGAAGGAAACAAAAAGTTTTCTTCTCAAATTAATTTTAATAAGTAACTGCAACACACATAGATGTATTTGATACGCTTATTCATTTAAATTTATATGAAATTCAAACTCTTTCAAACTAATTAAATAAAGTAAAGGATTTTATTTAAAACATCTTTTAGATTGGATCTAAAATCTCTTTAGTCTTCGTATGCCCAATAGATCTAAATAGGGAATTTTTTGAAATTTACCCTTTAACTCGGTTGGGGGATAGCCCAGTTCCAACACTAACATCGTCCACATCCATCTTTGTAATTCCAAACATAAAATCCTTGGTTAAATAATAAAAATTATTATTAACCGTCCAGATTTGGCTAGAGATTTTAATTTTGAGTTAACTACGGTTGACCGTGATACTAACCCCATTTAACCGAGGAGACGAATTCTCTATTAAACAGTGTTTCAATTCCAATGCTTCAACTCAGACCCAACTATAGTCATTCGATGGATGTCATGCTATGATTTAACTATAATCAAAGTGGAGTGTCCACATTAAAGTTCCATAATATGCTCAAGTTGAGGGAACTGTGTAGCATCGTCACTTCAAGATTCTCTATTAGACCTCGGTTATATTAACCAATAGAAACCTCTTGCATGACTCATTCCATGGTTATCCAATAACAATTAGTATGTAACCCCTTAGTGCCCCCAACATTCATGAGTAATACAACGCCTAATTTTTGGAGAGCGTTACACACTCTATTCTCAATGGATGTATCGACATCCAGTCTTGATACATCTTGACTAGGAATATTTAAAACGATATGTTTATTTTATTGTGAATATCACTCACGAATATAACATATTGTAAATACTGTCACAAAACATACCATTTATAGATTTTCTATGTTAAATATATTTTTAATTAAATAAATAATCAATATAGCATATTATCTTAAGTATATAATAGAAAGAAAACACCATTTATTTTTAATAAGATTGGTTATCCAGTTAGATATATGTAACAAATTACATAATTGACCATAAGGCATACCCCTATCTCTATCAATCTCCAACTTGCACTTGGGGTCAATTGTGGATTTTATTCCAACTTCATCGATCGGTTCTCTCAAAAATAATAGGGTCAGCCCCTTAGTGAATGGATATGCTACATTATTTTAATTATCTACTATGTCGATCAATCTTTCTTAAAACGATAAACTGTCTTTATCATGTGGAACTATTCGAAGTATGTTGCTTGACTTCTAGTGAGCTCTAGGTTCTTTTACAAACTGTATTGCAACATAGTTATTATATAACAATGTCATGAGATTTTCAACATTTAGAATCACCCTTGGCTCAGTTATAAATTTATTTATTTATTTATACTTCTTATGTGGTAATGGCCTTTGGTTAATCAGCTACTACTTATTGTTTAAAACAATTCCCACTTAAAGCTCTCAACTTAAGTTTGAACATGAATTTATGATTGACATACTATACTCGATATTACTAATGAAGTATGAGTCTGCGCACTCCTTCATAAGGAGTTCATCATTTATATACAAATTCTCTAGTATTTTATAAATACTTGAGAACACTCAAAATATACAGTACTCTTAATTCAGATTCGACGATGATTCTATATATCAAATATATAAGCAAAGTGTGATATTGTAGAAATATTTTATACCTATTAATATTCTTTCTTATAGAAACACTCTCTGCATTTTGACTGGAATTCAAATTAATTGATTTCTCGATCAAATACTTACTTAACTCTGATGCTTATCGAATATCACTTTTGTATCATTTCTTGGATCATATCCAATACTCAAAAACTCGGTTATTGCTCCTGCTGACTTCAAAAAAATTTGGTTGTTATGTGTAACAGTCTATTCTAAATCATAATTTAGAACTTTTTTGTTTCAACATATATGTACCAAAATTCAAAGTCATACCGAGCGGTAAATTTTGTAAGTAAAAATCCAAATTAACTATAGCATATTGAATGATGAATCTGTTATGCTAATTTCAACAATTGAAATTTACGATGTTATTCTTATCAATGTGGCTTATTTTCCAACTGCATTAATCTTATTTCGAAGGCACTTTTGCAGCCGATGAATCATATCCTTTCAGGTACCAATATCAAAATCATATTTTGATAACGTACTTGGAATCCATTCTTGATTTGTGCATCGTGCCACACGGTAGATACAATACTCTTAATGGGTTGCTTAAGAATGAGAAAGCTCATTTCTCAACATTAATAAATTTTATAATTTCTCTTTAATGTGTGAGATTTATCATTAGACATTCTAATGTGTCATGTCTATTTATGTTTGGTTAATTTCATTTCATCGCTCATACTCGGTTTCATCTTTAGATTGGATCCGAATCCATTTTACTACCTATAATTTCTAAAAGAAATTCTCTCATTATGAGTTGTTATTTCTTAAAACATCAATTATTTCTCAGGGCAATGGAATAGGTATTCATAAACATTTTATGAATTGCCTTATATTAAACTGATTTGATTTTAGTTTACAAAAATTATGTTCAATATATAAATTGGTCATCTAATGACAACCGTTTCCAAACTCCTTTTAGGTTGACTCGTATAAGGTCCCTCATGTATAATTATTATGTGTAGTCTTTCGACTTGTACAGCCTGTCAACTCGTTGGCCTGGGATATATTGGGGTTTCTGATCAACTCTTATCTTATATGATTTTGTAAACCATTCTTTAAATGAAATTAATTTTAACCTTGTGTACTACTCCTAAGTAGATGACTTTACAAAAAGAAAACTCAGTTTCACTCGCAATTAATCGTACTTTATTCAACAAAGTTCGATTACTCCTTATTGATACATTATTATGTATCATAGAGAGGAGTGACTTTTGAGATTGAATCTTTATTCATTTTTAGGTACATTTGGAACTCTTTTCAATAAACTCGCATATTCGTTCAAATAAAATCATTTTATTTTCTATTGCACATTATTTTATTTACTTTTGTTTTATATTCTATGAATTCATTATTAACATATCACATGTATCATATACACATGTATCATATACACATGTTCATGTATGTGATAGTTCATCGGTGAATACAACAAGGTACGTGGAACCATTTTGGAACTTTCGATTGTATACATTTATATGTATCAATCCATAGAGTTCATCAACTCTTATAATGCTCCCAATGAATGGGTGTTTTGCCCTTAATTTTTTAAGATATATTTTACTAGTACCATATGATTCGTAATCATATAATAGTAAATTATTTCTCAAAACTACGGATTAGTCCATAATTCCAAAATAATTGCAAATAAATTTAGATACTTCTGTATTTTCCAATGCATCAAAAATACCACCATTATAGTTTTATTTTATAATGAATATTCACAATATTCATATTGAAATGAAACTACGTTTATTTTTTAGTCAATCTTGAAATAATAATTATTTTATAAATAACGATTCGTACATTTTACGAAAACAATTTTCGTAAGTTGATGCGACAAATAAGTGTTATATGGCATGCTCTAACTATTTCCGCCATTATTATAGTAACATACTAATTATGGAGGTTCATTCAACCACTTAATGCAGGATAATTATTCCATCCACTACAGCCATTTTACAATCGAGAGTTTCAGATCAAATATATCTTAAACTCGAAGGAATAAATTTCATATAAAACAATTTTCTGTATTAAAAATACATGTTGGATTAGAAATTATATTTCTTATTCCGATGTTAAGTATCAATTATAATTTTACAATTTTCATTTCTGATGTTTTCTTATAAAGCAGAAGTGACTATTCACACTCTTTATCATAACTGTACCTTAAGTTGCATCTACCTTTATACATTCACTTTCCTTTCCAAAATGGTCAGACCATTCAACGGAAATCCTTACTACAATCAACTATATTGAATACACGATCTTACACTATGATTTATTTGCATATTTCGAATGAACTAATTTCATCGAAGTTTCAGACATTACGAACAATGACTTTTCACCATATAATCTTTGTATGTGATTTATTATGGATCAAATATTCATTTTCTTGTATTGCTTACGAGTTTAAAGCTCAAAAGACAATACATAGTCTTTGGTAAATAAACCTTCAAGTGAGAAAGGTACGAACGTATTTAGTAGTTGTAGAATTTGCCTCTTGCATAGGTCTTGAAATGACAACATGCCAAATAATTTATTGGTGAGTATATTTTATATTTCCACGTCAATATTAATTCAACTAATTTGTATTTTTACTGATAAACATTTTATTAATTTTTATTAGTTGCACAAATTTATTGATGTAGATTTTTTAACTTTATGTAGCACATGTTTTTACAATATTAGAAAAATTAATATTACCATTTCATTTTTCTAATAAGGCTCCCGCTAGACTTTTATGTTTCTCAAAACCCTAAGAAAAAATATAGAAATCTTTCGATTTCTCTAGTGGGTGTTAGGACTCGTATAACTTGGGATTTTGACCTTGAGGAATGCTCAAAAAATCATAGGCCTACATACAATGGACGACTCCTTATCGGTTCTATTATATACAAATCCTAACCCATGTTCCATTCTCCTAATCTCATCTTTACCTTGAGGAAAGCTCAATAAATAAATAAAGATTATTCACTCATACCCACCATTTCGTGATGGCCTAAGTTAATGCGCGTATCTTGAGGAAAGTTCAACAAATATGTGTAGTTACCTTACCCCGTCCACTCAATATATTAATAGTACTACACATAACATCACTGGCTTGAGGAAAGCTCAACAACTAGGGGTGTGTAAGTAATATATTAATATATAAATGGTAGAGGACAATTTCATATTAAAGATTCATAATCTTTAATACATTATATTGAGTGATATCGACTATTGGAATAATGTATTTCTAATGAAATACCTTCGTGATTCAAGTGTCGTACACATTAGAAATCACTGTGTACGTACTATACACATGTATTTATCCCTTAAGTCTATTTGGCTTTTTTGTTCACTTAATTGTATACATTCATATAATGCAAGTTTAACTATTATATAACTTTTATAATTTAATTAACTTATACAATAGTCTTATGTGCATTACATTGATTCAATCTTATTTAATTAATTTAATTAACTAACATTTTAATTTATTTTATGTTATTAACATTAAACATTTTAATTGAATACGTATACCATCACTTTTGTAGCTATACACCCACAAACAAATATATATGTGTGTGTGTGTGTTACGTGTGTATTTTATTATTTGTTAATTAACTTATTTAATTAGACAATTACATTAAATATTAGTTTTGAAAATTTCTAATGTATATACATATATACTTGCATCATCATAAACAATTCAAGATAATGTAACATATATATATAGTACATGTATATATTTTAATTAATTAACTATTTAATTAATATGTTTAATTTATTAATCTTATTAAGAAATATTAAAAATTTCGAAATATGTTTATTATATAACACTTTTGAAAACTATATTATAACTTTTATAATATACATTGTTTACAAAGCCAACTTTCAAAATCATATTATGACATTTATAATGTAATTTTATTTTAAATTTAACTTTCAAATTTAAAATTTTATTTTAATTTCAAAATAAATTTGAAATCATAACTTTTATAATGTATTTCTTATTTTAAATTTAACTTTTAAATTGAAGATTTCATTTTCAATTTTCAAAACAATTTTGCCCAATCGGACTTTTCTATTAGAGGCAACCTTTGGGCTCACTTCATTTTTCTAGTCAGGCCGGTAGCCAGGGAGAGCATGGTACTTGATTACCCAAACCCAAGCCTAGACATTACTTTTTTAGACATTTTGCTAAATTGGCAAGCTTAATTGGTTAGCCCAAACGTGTCTAGTTTAGAATGTATAGACTATTTGGCTCAGGTACCATTGTAAGAACCGTACTGCTAGCCGAAAGCGGGTGAAATATGTAGATTTTAAAAAAATCTATTTGGATCTATTAGGCCTATGAAGTCTAAAGAGATTTAAATCCAATCTAAAAAGTGTTTTAAATAAAATCTTTTATTTTATTTAGTTAGTTTGAAAGAGTTTGATTTGATATGAATTTAATTTTATGAGTGCATCACCCATGTATGTAACAATTACTCATTAAAATTAATCTGCGAAAGAAACCTTTCATTTTCCTCTCTAAAACATATGCAATCAATTAAGGGAAGAAATAGCTTTAAGTAGAGAGAGAAACCTTTTATTTTTCTCTCTAATTAGATTAATGATTCACATTGATGATCAATTTAAACATGGTAAGCATGCATCCTTGTACTACAAAGCATGGTTGATATGTATAGGAAGCATTTGTATGTGTCCTATCAGTGCACTCAATCTTCATATATTATTTTATTATTCCTTTTTTATAAAAATATACAACCCTATTTACGTTATCTTCACCATGCTACTGCTCTTTATAGTTGATATCACTACAACAAAAATACCCTTTTACAACGAACAATACCCGTTGTAATAGGGGTTTCGTAACGGGCCAGCGCCCGTCTTATTGAGCGATGTTGTAATAGACCCAGAAGATTTTACAACGGTTCGAAATCATTGTAAAAGCCCGTTGTAGTAGAATTTTTTACAATGGTCCATAGCCGTTGCAATAACATCATTTACAACTGTTTTTGCCCGTTGCAATAGCATCATTTACAACTATTTTTGTCCGTTGCAATATGGTCTTTTACAATTGTTTTTGCCCGTTATTAAAAAATTCAAATAAGAAAAAAATATGTAAATACTAGTACATTACACTCACAAATTTAAAATTAATTTGCCATTGAAACCAAAATATTGTACCAATAACAAACATATTCATTCATATCTTTTAAAAATAAAAAAAAAGATTTATATTTAGTCTTTTATAATACAGATCCTATAGAAGAAATATATATCTATATCTACCAAAACAATGGAAATATGATGAAATATGATGCATCTAACTATGTATGCCTTGGCCCTTGAATTTTAGTAGCTTGAACCCTGCATCATCTCTTTTAGCAACAACCTATTCATACAAATCACGAATTTTCAATCCATTGGGATACACAAACGATTAAAAAATAATATATGCATACTGAAATGTTAGCAAGTAAAATACTTTTTACCATTGGTATTTATGACAATGAGTGGAAAGTAAACTAATTAGGAAAATCCATGGTAATAAGGTAAAACTCATGATGATTTTATAGCTATATAGACTAAACTTATATATATGCATCACTTAAAAATTTAGTTGTAGAATTTGTAGAATTTTTTTGTTTAAGTGAACTATATACATAATCATTGAAAGTAAATTCATATATCAGGATGAGAAATTGTTTGATTGTTGTTCATCCACCCTTCACATATACTCAAGCAAAATTATGGGATAAAGAATGAAAACTATAATTCTAGAATTAAGAAAATGATCCACTTGTTTCCCAATTCAATGTTGAAGAAAGCAAACAGCAATATATGGCGAATAAGAAAAATATGATGTTGTAATGTATGATTGATAATCAACTGCAGAAACATACCCATTTAAATATATAGCCATGACCATCGTTCCATGAGTAAGGAATATTCATGCCAAAAACTCCAGCAATTAATGAGTAAAGAGAAAGGCAAGCAGTACCAAAACTTAGAAACAGCTCCAACTGCCAGCAAAACATGAAGTAAAAAGTGTTCAATATATTTGGTAATAATATTAGCAAAAATTATTGAAATTTCACATAAATAAATATTAAGAATCTTCCTCACCTGAATTAGTTGATTACGATGATTGTCCAACTACAAGAATAAAGTTCATTACCCAAGTTAGCATCATTCTATGCAACCAACTAATATGATGAATGTACCATGGATTTCAGATTATACCTGAATGTTTATGTAATCATCTGTATCATCGATATATTCACGAAGCTGTAGAAAAAACAAGATTTGCAATGAGATGGTTGCATGAAAAAAATGAATGCTTTTTTATACATGAGACTAACACTATCAAATATATATAATTTAAGCAACTAATCTGTTCTAATTAGCAAACAAATAGTCAGCTCATAATCATAGTAGTTATCACATCCCAGATGCCTCTGTGATTTTCACACATTTGGTTACTTCGTTATCTTTACCAAATACATTTATCCAATTCTTTCAATTTTTCATCATCAAATATCTTTTACTAGTCAGCTTATATAGTGTGTTACTTTAACTTCACATAAGACACACCAAACTTGATCAAAATTCGGTTCTATTCAATCATTTATGTGCTCGGCTTATAGTATATAATACAACATTACGAAAACTACACCACAGTTTTTTTTACTAATATATTTGCAACAAAAGTATATTATAAACTAAACTTCACAAAAAAAACCAAATATTAGAAGGGTAATTCTATTCCAACCCACAATTTTGCTTTGTAGCCCCCCCATTTTCCAATTTTTTCCGCATACCCCTTAGTTTGATTAGTATCCCCCGTATTTTCCAATTCTACCCCTTCACAAAACGTACGCACATTTTCCTTCTTCCTCTCGCACAGTTTTTCTTCCTCCCGAAGTCGCGACCCACAAATCGACTCCTCTGCAGCTAAGGTACGCCGCTACTCCACCTCCTTCTCAATTAGGGTTTGAATGTTTGTTGTATACTCTGCCTCAACATCCTATAGCTCCACAACAGTTCGAGTTAGGCTCATACTATGCGTCAATGTTGTTGTATAGTGGTTTGAATTTGAGTTAGGATGAATTAGGCTCCGCGTTAATTTGAGTTAGGCAACATCGCAAACTTAACATGAATTATACTCTGCGTTAATTTTTTGTAATCGCGATTTTTTTTTTGCTGTAAACAGTTTACCACGCAGGCCACATGCGTGGTAAAAATCCGAACCACGCATGGCCACTGCGTGGTAAAAATGAATACCACGCGAAAACTATACGTGGTATTCATTTCTACCACGCACTGGCCTTGCGTGAATGGCATTTTTACCACGCATTTTGCCTGCGTGGTAAACTGTGTGCAGCAAAAAAAAATTTCTAGACAACCTCTAATATTTACTGGTTACGAATATGGTCGTGCTAATTGGTTTTTCTAAACTTGATTACAGATGGATAGAGCACGAATGACCGCTTCAGAGCGAAAACGGAGAATGATGCAAAGGGCCGGAGGTACTAGTGCAGACATGAAAACTGATAAGTCCGCCGTAGTTGAAGCTGGAGATGATACGGGAGAGGAGCAGCAAGAGACAGATGCAACCGATTATGAAATTGTTGGCCGGGAGCGGAGTGATCAAGGAGATGAGGGAGATGAAATTCTTGGCTTTTTGGTTGATGCACCAGTATCTGATTTTAGAATAATGATAACAAAACCAAGACGTTTTCCCGTATCACGAACCCAATCAACTAATTTGTTCCTTGAAGGAAATATCTGAAATACAAATGTAAAATGAAGTGTAAGTAATATACAAGGAAAAGTATGACGATTAATTTATACAAAAAATGTTTCACATTACTCTTACATCATATGTCGTAAACTCATTAGAATAATCCAACACCATTTCGTCGCAAGTTTCTTCATCACTTGAAAATGGTACGATCTGCAAACAGAAGTAGCACACAACAAAAATGTAAGAACGACAATAAAATTAGACAACAAATAAGTCAATTTGCAAAACTGATTCTGACAACCACATCCTCCATTGCGTGGTTGTTCATCTAATCACGTAGAGAGTATACGTGGTTGTGTAGATTACCACGTTGTGGCTCTGCGTGGTTGTGTATGTTTCCTCACTTTTTCATTACGAGGTTACTACCTTATCCTAGTAGCATTCTAACGGGAATTAATAGCATTCCCATCTAATTCGCATCAGCGACTCTGGGAAAGAAAAACTGAAAAAAATTGATAAAAACATGATTTTCTGACAAACCTGCTGTGATTGGGATATAGTTTCGTCATTCTCTTCAAAATCCATCAATTATTTGTTTGAAAATCAAACTTTTCTAAAGAATTTTGTAAATTAGGGTTTTTGGCTCTGTTAGTGGAATGCTGAAAGCAAGTTACGTTTGCAAAAAGTTCCTTAAGGGTAATTTAGTCATAATAATTTTATTTATTATCGGGGGGGCTACAAAGCAAAATTGTGGGTTGGAATAGAATTACCCATATTAGAAATTATGACTCACGATATAATTCTACTTGGCAACCCCTGATTCTTTGAGGACTCCACAAATGGCAACTCAAAATCCTCCTGCTCAACCCTATTCAGCCTATCACCGTTACCAAAATGCCCTTGCATAACTTTCAATAACTTCATCATCTCTCTTTTCTCAGCTAAACCCAAACTTTTATCGTTAAAAATGGCCTACCTTGAATCAGGCACGCTACAAAGCTTTCCATCCTCGTAAATCAAGCTGGAATCGACGCCTTTGAATTCAACGCGATTCCTACCGCCCGACCTGATGAGAATATCAACCATCGAATCAGCACAGTAGAGGAGCTTTGGCGCGGAAACGTCTAACATAAGCTTTTTTGAATGTTCTGGAAGAGATTGAGGGACGTGTAGAAGATCATGGAAGAGATGGGGAGAGAGTAGAGGAGTGATAGCCACAAAAGGAATTGGGGTCCACGTGGAGGACGGATTTGGAGGTTGAGGCAGCATCGACAGCTAGAAGGGAAGAAGAGAGGGAGGTGTCAGAGACTATTAAGAAGAAATGTTTCGGGGAGATAACGGGTTAGTCGGATGCGGCCATTGGGAACTGGAGCGGTCTAAGATTAATAGTAATTG
The DNA here is from genome assembly GCA_030737815.1 of Allium fistulosum. Lineage (NCBI taxonomy): Eukaryota > Viridiplantae > Streptophyta > Magnoliopsida > Asparagales > Amaryllidaceae > Allium > Allium fistulosum. The sequence goes on from CM060906.1 coordinate 362,023,188, forward strand.
TTTGAAGGAGGATTACAAACTACTTGAGGAAGGAGGCCAATTATTTTGGGGATGCTAAGAAGAGGAATATGAGAAACGTAAATTGGGAAGTGGGGATTTTGATTTTTTGAGAAATAGGAAGACGGGAAACGAATGTGAGAGCTTGAAAATCTGAACTTGGAGCCAAATTTTCAAAGGAGCAGTGAAATTTTTAGCATTGGAGCCAAAATGTTTGTTATTTACCACAAAAAACTTGTATATTTAAAACAAAATAACTATATAAGAAAACATCCAAATACATATGGAAGTAATAATTTGCAACATAATATTGATCATTTTTACATTTTCAAGTTTTTTGAAATTATTAACAGTAATTAAAATTAATTATTAATTATTAATAGTAATTCAAAATTAATTATTAAATATTAATAGTAATTATTTTATATATATCATTAATTATTAATTATAAATCTAGTTATTAAAAATTTAATTATTAATTATTAAAAATTTAATTTATGAATTATTAAATATCAATAATAATTATTCAATATTAAATATTTATTGTAGTTAAATATTTAATATTAAATATTAATAGTAATTAAAAATCAATTATTAATTAATAATATTATTGACTATTAATTATTAAAAATTAATTAATTAAATTAATTATGAAAATTATAATTATTTATTATTCATTAGTAAATAAACATTACTAATCATTAATTAATTATTAATTATTTTTTATTATTAATTAATTATTATTTATTAAATTATTAATTAATAACTGGAATTATCTCATATTTCAAATTAATTATTACTTATTATACATTAATTTTTAATTATTATCATTTAATTATTATTTAATATTATTTTTATTTATTATTATTAATTATTAATTGATAATTTATTAATTAATTATTAGTCATTAATTACTAATTATTAGTAGGAATTATTTCGTATTATTAATTAAAATTAAGTCCATTGAAATACTGATTAAATTCTCCTATGATGTCTAAAATAATCGAAGATAATGATGATCGGTTAAGAGTTGTTGAAAATTGATATCTATTACAACTAGTAAACTAAAGGTTGTAATATGTATCTATTACAACTAGCAAAAAAAGTTGTTAAAATTGTCATCTATTACAACGGGCAAAAGAAAATGGTTGTAATAGGCTCTATTACAACGGGCAAACAGAGATGAAAATTGGTATCTATCACAACGGACAAAAAACAGTTGTAATATGCATATATTACAACGGACAAATAAAAAACGTTGTAATAGGTGTCTATTGCAACGTGCAAAGAAAAAGATTTGTTGAAAAGTGATATCTATTACAACATACCTGAAATAACCGTTGTAATATGTATCTATTACAATGGGCATTTAAAGACTGTTGTAAAAACGACGTTGTAATAGGGTATTTTTGTTGTAGTATATGTATATTTGATGATATCATCTGGTATGATATAAGTTTAGAAAACCTGATAAAATATACCTCTATATTTTCAAAAGCCTGACTCATACCCTGATATATTCAAAACCATGAATATAATACGAAATCACATGCATATATTTGAAACTAATTTATTCAAAACCTTTATTTTCGAAATCTACATGTTCGTAGACTTTATTTTTCAAAACCTGATTTGTATAAAACTTTGTATATTCGAAATCATACATACATTCGAAAATTGACACATACATTCAAAGTTTTATACTTTTCGAAACTTATGCATATGTTCGAAATTCATATATACGAAACTGTATATTTTCAAAATCATATAAGTCTTTATATATTTGAAAACATGCATATACAAATATTACATATTTGAAACCTAATATCTTCGAAACCAAATATGTACTTGAAACTTTATACTTTTCGAAACCAATTTATTTTTGAAACCTGTATATGTATTTAAAGATATATATGAAACTATATATTCAAAAGCTAAATATATTATGAAACCATATAAACTTTAATCTTGGTAACATATATATTCAAATCCATATAAACTTAGAACTATATATATTTGAAAGATGGTGACATATGTACTTGAAACTTATACATTTGACACTTGAAGACATATATTCATTCGAAACTTATATATATATATATATTAGAAGTTTTATATACTTGAAAACTCTATATGTACAAAACTATGTATGCTTGAAAACTCATATGTGTGTGCGCGCGCGCGCGTATGCATATATATATGAAATTTCAGACTTTCAAAACCTCATCCTTTCGGAATCCCATTCTTTCAAAACCACTGACATGCTTGAAACTGAATATATGCGAAACCCATACAAAACCACCGATATGCATAAGAAATCCATGGTGGCCAACATCACCTGATATGGCTGATATATCTGACACTTACGACATCATTTGATCCACACGACATTACTTGATCTATAAGACATCACCTGATATTTATATCTTCCATGGTCTCGAAATCTTATAAACCTTAGTTATTTACTGAGCTGTTGAAATGAAAATAGGGAAAGTGAGATGTGGAATGAGTTGTCGTAGGTGACTGAATTGCTGGAGTGAGTTGTTCAAAAGTAGGGAATGAGATGCATAATGAATTGTGTAGGAATGTAGCAGAAAATAATTGGAGATCCTGTGATTAAGTCATTTCATAAACCAAGTGATATTGTAAGTGAGCAGGATAGCGTAAGTGAGTGTATATAAGAAGAGGGAGGGAAGAGAGCAGATAAATGGGAGAGAAGGAAATAGGTTGGTTGAACTAGAAGGTGACAGAAAAAGTAACAGAGGATCACGTGAGAAGATGGTGGAAATTAATTTCATGATTAGTCATGTTATAAACGAATGCATGTTGCATGTTGCATGTTTTCAAAATAATACAGGGTATCGACGCTTATCAAGCAAGATCAATAACTTTTTTGTTTATCGCTGGATCCATTAAACATTTCAATTGAGAATCCACGTCGTTACTTGCATATATTAAATATTGATGGTGGCGAATTTCCAGATTTAAAATTCAAATAAGGATCGGTTTTGAAAAAATTCTCCGAAATAAATAAAATTCTAACATTAGGGTATTTTGGTCATTTTTCGAACATTTGGAGGTTTGAGCCCTCCTTCTAGCGCCAAAATATTAAATCAAAAATTGGTTCAACACTCGATATGTTGTACAAGAAGGCATATTCGAAGAAATTCCAATAATACCCCTTAGTTTTATGATTATTCATTAAATTATTTAAAATTCAAACTAAGCATTCAAGGATGAACAGGCAAGTCCAAATATGCAATAGATCTAGAGTTATTATCAATGGGTAAAATATATAATAGGCACAAGTCATATTCTTTGTTCAATTGTAAGGCATGTTACAAAATAGATCAAATATGCAGTTCTTAATTGTTCAAGTCCTTATATGCAAATGCCATATGTCATCTCCTTCTTCGTTGACCATTTGCCTTTACAATAATTCTCAAGCTTTTGAGAGAGCTGAGTAAAGTTCTAGTCCAAAAGTGATTTATGCTAAGAGAGGAAAAGAAGTTAAGCCCATTTTCCATGAGGGGGTGCGTCTCTATTTATAGCGGTTGGAAGGAGGTAATGTAACACCCCTAATTTTTAATAACATTATTCAGGAGATTTAATTAAATAAAATAAATAGAATAATGTAAATATCAGTGTGATAAGGGGATTGAGATTTGAAAATTCAATAGAGGCCGAGCTTAATTAAATAAAACCCTAAAAGAATGGGCTTATGAACGGTTTTATATGTTAACTAGTGAGAATATAATGCAAGGGCATTATAGGGATTTACCGCCACCATAATCTCATTACCCTTAAAACTTTGTTTCTATTTCTCTACACATTCATAATTCATTATTCAAAAACAAAAATCAAAAGCATAAGCCGACCATAACCTAAGGAAAGAAAAGGGGGGAAATTAATTAAAGCAAGTAATCAAGCAAGGGGAACAAATCGAAGATCAAATCTCAAGTCCTTATCCAAATCAAGGTGAATAATAATCTAACCATCTCTATTTTTGGTTTTATAAATCACTTGATTTCGGGTTTAAGTTTAAATCCACTATGATGATTTTTGATGATGATATACTTGGATTTCATGATACGTTATATTCAAACATGTTTGTTTGATAAATGTTTTATTCGATTTTAAGTCTAAAATCATTTATATTGAGCTTCAAATGCCATAAGGATTTAATATGTTATGTAAAACATTATTTTCGAGACGGGTTAAAATTTTCTTAATTATCCAAGCTATGGATGATTTATTATGAATTTTCAAAGGAGAATATGAATAATTGAGTTTAGAAATTAATTTCGGTAATTATATAAAGGAATTTGGGTCCAAAATTTATATATGTTAGTTAACATATTAAAAGTGAATTTCTATGATTTTTGGGGATTTTTCCTGAGAAATTTTCTGTGGAAATTAAATTAATTAATCGGGGGACTTATGTTTTAATTGTTTTGATTAAGGGAAGGGCTTCTTTGCTAATTGTTTTTAATTACATATGAAGTGAATTCAGCAGTATTTTAGAAAAAGATTTTTGTAAATTTTATGGAAACTAATTAAAGTTTTACAAATAGGCAAGTTAGTTGAAAAGCATTTACCTAAAAAGGTAATAATACAGTTTTTGTTCAAAAGCATGGTTTCGCCACTTCCAGTAGTAACCTTTCGACCACATACCTTCGCCCCCATCTAAGTCGAAACCGATACACATGGTATCAATGCTTTAATACATAGTGGATTAGAGAAGGGCGGAAGGTATGGAGTCGAAACGGTACTTTCGGAGGGGTCGAGACCAATTTTAATAGCTTTCGAAGGTCTTTTGTTTTATTGTCCAAGGAAATGCCACTTGCCTTATTTTCAAAAGAATGCTTTCGAAAGGGTTTAATATAGCTTTCATAAAAGTTGTCGCCTCTTTGTTTCGAAAGGGTAGCTTTCGAAAGGGTAGCTTTCGAATGAGTTGCCTTGTTTTTAAATCAATGCTTTCGATAGTTTGAACCCAATCGAAACCCTGCTGATGTCTCTATGCCTTTCGAAGGGATTGAAGTCATCAACGAGTTCGAAAGGTAGCTTTTGTTTTATAAATGTAATAAGCCACTTCCCAAAGCTTCTCGAAAGGGCTCTAGTAGCCACATAAAGGTTTCGAAGGCAATGACTTCGAAAGGGATTTCGAAGCTATCCTTCCAAATGTTTTACTTTAATGATTAAAGCTTTTGAAAGGATGGTTCTAAAGCCATTGTTTTTCCCCAAATTCTTTTTTAATGGTTTTGAAAAGGGTACTTTCGTTTGTATTCACTTTGACTCAAAAGATATATTTAAGATTAAACCCAATGGTTTCGAAAGGGGTACTTTCATTTGTATTCACTTTGAACCAAAAGATATATTTAAAATTAAAACCAATGGTTTCGAAAGGGTACTTTCAATGGTTTCAAAAGGGCACTTTCAATGGTTTTGAAAGGGGTACTTTCAATTGGTTTCGAAGCTATGCTTTTATAAATATGCAAGTGATGCTTTATTACTTCCGAAAGGTATGTTTTGATGGTTTTGAAAGATATGTTTTAAAGTGTTTTGAAAGGCATATGCTTAGTGTTTTGAAAAGAAGATTTGAATGATTTTGAAAGAGGTTTTTCAATGGTTTCGAAAGTAAAGATCTAAGGTTTCGTAAGCCTTAATTTTCAAAACAAAGAACCCAATCTCAATTTTTAAAGGTAAACCCATGGCAGTATAAAAGAGCTTTTAAATGGCTTTTAAATTGGGAGTTTTTTAAGAAGCTTTCCTTGATAAAATAATAGGTTAAAGGGATTAACCATGTTTCAAGTGAAAAATGATTTCAAGGATATAAACCATAAATGTTGGTATTATTTTTATGTATATGCTTCTTCTATAAATATATTCACTAAGTAATGGGCCCATAACTATATTTTGGGGAGTAAGAACAGAATAACCAGATAGGTTAACCCAGTAGTGAATATGAGTTAAGTAACTACTGAATGAATAGAGTTGCATCCAGGAGGTCAGGTAGACCAGAATATAGGATGCCCAAAGACCAATTAAGAAGTTGTCGGTTTAGACAGGTTCATGGTGAACCCATGAAAACTATGATTAAAGAGAGCTATTGGTGGGGCTACAAGTTTGTAGTAAACCCATGAAAACTATATCTAGATTAAGTTATTGACAGAAGTCAATAGGTTCATAGTCAACCCATGAAAACTATGATACAAGGGGAGTTATTGGAGATACCAATAGGTTCAGGGAGAACCTATGAAATAAATATATGAAGTTATTGGTAGGGGCCAATAGGTTTTGAATGATCCCATGAAAACTATGAAACCAGACAGATAGTCTGTAAACTTTAAACAGGTTATTAGTCAGCCAATGAAAACTAATAGGTTTATATTGACCCTAGAAACTATAATTGAGGTAGATAGTCAAATGAATAGGGATGGTAAATCTAGAATAATTTACTCGTTTGTATATCATCATAATATTTTAAATTGCTATATTTTTAACCATTGTGGATGAAGGAGCACAATATATGGTTATCATAAGTTTCCAATAAGATACTAGTGAGGGGAAAACCCATTCCGCTAAGTGGCGTGGTCTCAATAGATATCTAAATGGTTCGAGATTGTAGGTTATTATTCATACTAGGCTTTATGTATAACTCGAAGTTTATGTTTTCACCTTAAACTCTCGGGTGCTCAATTAATTTTGAGTAGTTTGAGAGTTGAGGTTTTCAGGTTCTCCATAGACGAATAAGCTTCCGAAGACATGCAGGAGGCAACCTAGCTAATAGGAGATCATTTCTATTTTGATTCCGCTGTGTTTTGATGTAAAGGCAAAGTTGTTTAATTGCGTATATATATATATATACTCTGATCATGGGACATCTTCAAATGTCACTCTTGGCGTATGTTGTAATAATTATATTTTCTCTGAATGTAGTTCTCGAATATGGGATTATGTAATGAATTTGAAATGTTTTGAAATGAAATGTGAAAGTTGTTTAATGATTTAATTTTTTTTTCCATATCCATGTGTTTCTGTTATATCAATAAATCTAACAATACTGTATTTGGTTCTCGAGGATTAATAACTATGGATGACTACAACATTCGTAGTCGTTATTTTTAGGCCTCCAAGTGGGGGATGTTATAGGTAAGGCTTGCTTCCATTGGTTGATGTGAGTTGACATGGATTGATGACTTGGCAAGATGGTTGGACTTGATGGTGCCACTTGTCATGATCTCTTTAAGCTTGAACACATTATATGGGTCACTATCTTAGTGGTGGCCTCAACAATGAGTATGTTATGGAATATGAATGCCTTTGAAGCTTAATTAATGAAAATACACTAAATCTGGTTAATTTTGATTTCCTTGTATGAATGATTTTTACTCCTTTCTCCTTGCATGGCTTTCAACATCCTCATATAAATTAACGATTTCCGACATCCTTTTGAATATTAGTAATTCATGGCATCTCTGTTATTTATTGAAATTCAATATTATTACTGATCTGGTGACATGCGACATCTATCATTGACGACATGCGGCATCGATGAGATGTGTAATCCTGGAGAAAAACATTGGACGGCCGTAAAACGTATACTAAAGTATTTAAGAAATACAAATGACTTATTCCTAATATATAGAATTGAGACCTCCTTACGAAGGGGTATACAGACTATAGCTTTCAAAGTAATATAGTATGGTTATGTCTTTACACTTAATGGCGGAGCCATCGATTGGAAAAGTTCCAAACAAGAGATAGTAGCCGATTCGACGATGGAGGTTGAGTACATCGCCCTCGATGAAGCAGCTAAAGAGGTAGTCTAGATGTGCAAGTTTTTGAGTGAGCTCAAAGTGATTCTCGATATAGAGAATCCTACGGCATTGTTCTATGATAACAATGTGGTGATTTAGATCGCAAAGGAACACAGACTACACAAGAAGTCACAACATATTCTTTGGAAGTTTCATCTCATTCAAGAATTCATTAAGAAGAAAGAGGTCATGATACAAAGGGTAGATACCAAGGGCAACATATCAGATTCATTCACGAAGAGTCTAGCTCGATCAGCTCTCGAGAAGCTAATTGAAGAGATGAGATTGAGATTTCATAATCAGCCCCAAGTGCAAGTTGGAGATTGATAGAGTTAAGGGTATACCCTAGGGGCAATTTTGTAATTTATTGTACACCAATTAACTCAATCATCAATTCTCATTCGTAATTAAAGTGTTTTTCTTTATGTTATATATTTGTTATAATATGTTATAAATACTTAAATATTTAATGAAAATATATTTAACAGAAAATCCATAAATGGTGTTTTTGTGATAGTAACTACAAATAGTTGTAATCATGAGTGTTGTATCATAATATAATAAGCACATCATTTTAAAAATATTCCTTGTCAAGATGCATCGAGACTGGATATCGATGTATCCGTTGAGACAAGAGTATGTAATGTTTTCCAAATGTTAGACAGTATAGTAATCATGACTGCTAGAGGCACCT